>CM076847.1:175807863-176407863 GCA_039519185.1 Astragalus membranaceus
CAAAAAATAGAGAAGAATAAAAAATTCACAAAAAGGGGGCTGTCAGTAGCATCAATCCCAGCAAGCCTTCAGCCCAACAAGTTTACTTGCCCAGCAAGTTTACTTACCTAGCAAGTCTGCTTCCCTAGCAAGTCTCAACACCTTACCTTTCACCTATAAAAGGAGGCTCTGTCCACACTGAAAAAGACACCGTTGTGATTCAACAAGAACCTGAACACATTCTCTCCCTCTCCTAGCGAAGCTCCCGCTCTATCTCTCTCCCCCTCCCTTTTTTATTTTATTTTTCTTTTAATCAGTTTATTTTTAAATATTAATGATAATCATTTTTCACTAGTTGCACTTTTCATTTTTTTCTTCTTTGTTAACTTTTCGTTCATATTCAAAAACAGAAAAACAATCATTTTCCTCCAAAAATAAAAATCTTATTTTCAAAATAGGGGATTAAGTCAGTCGTACGGCCGGGTTAGTCATCGTTTTAGGATAAATGGGTCGTACGGCTCAAGAGTCCTAAAATACCTATTCAAATAAAATCACTCCCTACACAAATCGTTTTCTTCCAAAAATCAAAAATCTTATTTTCAAAAACACGGGATTAAGTCGGCCGTACGACCGGGTTAGTCACCGTTTTAGGACGAATGAACCGTACGGATCAAAAGTTCTAAAACCCCTAAATAAAAAACACCAACAAACAAACTTTTTCTACCCAAGAATTACGTAGCCTTTGATTCTCTACCCGGAGATACGTAGGAGTAGAGGGCGGGCCCACCTCTGTCAAGTGCACTAATAAAAAACCTTTTTTAGTCTTTTCCTAAATAATTTCTTAATTCAAAAAATACCAGGTCTTCTCTTTCTTTTAATTTCTTTCAATGCACAATAAGAGGGGTAAATTAAATGTTTTCAAAATTAACATTTTTCTTACAACTAATTAAAAGGTAACCTTCCTTAGGAAGGATGTCGTGGGGTGCTAATACCCTCCCCATGCATAACCGACTCTCGAACCCAAATCTGGTCTCAAGGGCCCTTATCCAACTCAAAGGGATTTACTAATGTTTGCCCTTATAATTAAACATTGGTGGCGGCTTCATTTTTGAACCTTCGAAGAATCCTTTCCCGGATTTTTCGATTGCTACAACAGGTCAAAGTTGACTCGAATACATTAAATGTGGAGAGGGGTCATTTTGCGAGAATATGGTATGAGATTGACTTGACGTTGCCGGTTGTTGGAACGGTGTACGTCAATGGCCACTGGTACAACATTCAATACGAATGTCTCCATATTATTTGTGGTAACTGTGGCTGCTACGGGCATCATACTCGAGATTGTAAGAAACAGACTGGTGCAAGTATACACAATCGCAACAAGTAATATATTGATATGTAAAGATCGTTCCCACGGAGATTGTTGAGTTTACTTCTATATTTAAGTTAGTAGTTAAGCTAGTGAGAAAACAAGTAACAATAACAAGTTGTCAACAAGTATTGTGAGTAACATAAATGTAAATAAACAAGTAAAGAAAGATCAAGAGTTGATAAAGTGAGTTGGACTGCTCATTGCTAAGTAATTTCTCAGTAGTGAAGCGCTATAACGTTAGACGCTGTAGCGTTAAGCGCTGTAGCATATGTTGTTGTGCCTTTCGGTCACTGACGCCAGGGTTTTGTTACAAGACTCCTATGTCTAGGTTCTAAATAAGTCCACCCCTGTATAATGAAGAACCCACGGTATTCACCTTATGAACTATTGCTCCCCTATGTCTAGAGTTAAGAACAAGTTGTCTACATGTCTTTAAACAACCTTTCATTCATATCAATCCTTGAGTTCGAATCATGGACCATGTCTGTACCCACGAATCTACTCGTTTCAGTTGATCAATCCCAAAACAAGTTTGAAAGCATTAAAATACAAGGATTGAAACACAAACATCATAACGTTATATTAACAATACTAAAGAGTCTTTACAAAGCTTAAAACAATCCAACTACTAAGTGTTTAGCACATGATGAGCATCATCAACACAATACAAACCAAAAAGCTTATATTACCGAAAATGAAAAGAAGAAGCAAGGTTGCAAAAGATGCACGTAGTGGCCTCCTTCTCATGTGACGGGTTGCTGACGCTACAGCACAGCTTCACAGTGCTGGAAATGATGATCTTCTCTTGAGAAATAAAAGCTTGAAGTGGAGGATTAATGGAGGAGAAGGGTGTCAAGTTTTCCTCTCCAAAAACTCTCCTTATGTAGAAATCTATCTTGTGAGGAAGAAGAAGTGAGATAGATATTATCCACATCTTATAAAGTAGCTTTACAAAAAGGTGACAATGACATCTTTCAATAAAAATGCGCCAAGTGTCCTATCTGTCACTAAAAAGCTTCCACACATTCTGAACAGCAAGGGATAAGTATGATGACTCATCAAACAGTAGTAGGCTCCAAAAGTGTCCAGCTGTCCCACCGCCATATAGCGCTAAAGCGCTTACCACTGCAGCACTTAACAGAAGCATTAAAATACTCAAAAAGGCACCAAAAGTGTCAAATGATAACAAACAAGCTCCTAACCCTTCTTTCCTCTAAATAACTAATATTTACCTAATAAAGCACGAATATTACTTGAGAACTTGTGTTGATTTAAGTGATAAGAGCATAAATAACACATCTAAATATGAGTTATCACACCCCCAAACTTAAACCATTGCTTGTCCTCAAGTAATGACGCTTGACAAAGAACAAACAACACAACAACAATGAAACAATTACATAGATTAACTGCACAAACAAGACAACAACAATATCTTTCTCTTAAAAAAAATTATTATTATTACTTCAGAACTCGCATTTGTTTAAGTCTAGAAAGCATAAATAACTCTTATAGATAAAAGTTATCACACCCCCAAACTTAAACCATTGTTTGTCCTCAAGGAATGACACTTTATAAAGACAAACAAACAAACTTAAAATAGAACAATAACAGCATAGAAAGACAAGGTCAGTTGCATCCCTAAATCAAACAATTTTTCAAAAATGTTCTTAGTGGGCCAAACTTTCAGATTCACATTCTCTCTCAAACACGCCATTGTTTTTCACAACATCTAGAATTATTACTGCTCAATTGTGAGTGTGTGACTACTAGGCTTAGTTTAGCTCCTAACTAGTTTCAACATTTTTCCTAGCCTTGGAAAGAGTGGCTTTCTTTTGGTTTAGCCAAAGAATTTTTCAAAAAGGAGAGTAGACTAACAACTTCACAAAAGACTTGAGGGGCTTCAAAGCACAACAAAGGGCTTGAATAGGCATTTCAGATCTTTGGCCAGTGCACTAACTATTGATTTGGTGATTTCTCAGCGCTATAGCGTTAGATGCTATAGCACTGGTTACTTGATGAACAGATTCAGTTGCAATGCCCTCATTACTGAACTCCTTATTTGCATTTCTATCTTTTTTTATTTTTTTTCTTTTCTTTTCTTTTTCTTCTCTTTTTTTATATGCATTTTTGGAACAGTTCAGCATTTGTTTCAGGCAATTGCAGCTTTTTACATGACCATTTGTACACTTTGGGTCCTATTGCACTGACCATCCTATAATCTTCATCCCTAGCCTTAATATAACTGATGCACCCCCAAACTTAACTTCAAATGCTACTCTCAATTTTTAGTAAAAACTTGACTAAACCGTATCATTCCTAGCTAACTAGGTTCCTTGCTAAGCCTAGAGTTTTGTGTAGAAGCAGCGATAAGACTAGTCATTGTTCAAACAAGGCTACTCTACTCACAACACATAATCATCATTAAATTTAGCCTAGGAAGAAACATATCCTATTATTGAAAAACTAGGAATTGCAACTGATCATGCTTTTCATTCAACAAACATAACATTAAACACATAACATTAACATTTCACATATAACATAAAACACATTTAAGGTCCTCCCCCCAACTTAAGACCTAGCAGTGTCTCCACTTCTCATGCAATTCTAATGGGAGAGGCCTATGACTAAAACTCAACAGAATTAAAAACAACACAGATAAAACTCTAAACATACTGTTAGATGCAAGAAAAAACACTATAGTACCTAACAGATTTATTCAAAACAAACAAACAACATTTTTTTAAAAGAAGGGTTAGAGTACTTGTTTGCTAACCCAGATTTGAGCCTATTGCTTGCTCTGGTGGGCACTGTGGTGGCTCTGCTACTGGATTCTTTTCTTTCCTGCCGCTACAGCGCTAGGCGCTGCAGCCTCATTCTGGGGATCCTCTGCTTTCTTGTAAGCTTTCATCTTAGCCAGCTTTTCTGCTGCTTCCCTCTCTGCAGAAAGATCAAGAGTATTCTCCTCAGATGCAGGATTGTGCGGGGACTGGGCTTTAGGCGCTGTAGCATCAGCCGCTACAGCGCTAACTGACTCTTCTTCTTGTGGAGGTTCATCTGCCAACTTGGTCCCAGGGTTTCTCCTTTGGTGGCTTCTTTTCTCACTTCACAAAATTCACTCCTGCACAAAAGAAAAATTAAAAACACAAAATTGTTAGTTTAAGAATCTTGGGTTACCTCCCAGTAGCGCTTAGTTTAAGAGTCCTTAGCTAGACATGACATTCAAAACCCTTGTTAGGGTGGATAATAGGACAAGAAGAAAATATCATCCTTCCGCTTTCTCTTTTTGGTCAGGAATCTCATGTATTTGGTATAGGGAAGCAAGTGTTCCCATGCCCCAACCAATAAGCATTTGGGATAGGAATTCCCCCTCTCTTGAAAAAATTGAAGCTCATTTTGCGGAGGGATAATTTCTTCAATTACCAAGGGTTCGGTCTCAATTGTCACATGACTCTTTTCATACCTCAACCTTGGTTTCTCTTCCTTGCCACAATTTTTGAATTTTTCTTTTTCTACAACTACACAATTTTTTTGTTTTTCTTCCACTATTTCCAAATGACCACATTCAAGTTCACACTCTACACTCTCTTTTTCTTCCTCTTGCTCAACCAACTCAATAGATTCAATGGACTGAGCAAAAATTTCTTTAAAATCAGAGTTGCCCAAATGATAACATTCATCTTCAAACTCTACACTTTTTTCTTTCTTTTGCTCAACCACCTCTTCAATACAACTCTCTTCTTTTAGATGCTCCATTATAGTCTTAAAGTGAGCCTCTATATTTTTGCATGAGTTGTCCAGTGAAAAAAACAGAGCAATAAAAAAGGGAGTTATGGGTCACATCAAGCACAATTAGGCAATCATGTGCCTTGACAGCACCAGCATCCACGTGCCTGCTACGCATGTTAGTGGGGACCACAATCAAAAAGCAAAAGTGATGAATTTAGCCAATCAGAATGAGAAGCATAGGTCGGATTTAAACATTGGGCCGCAAAATCAAATTGCTCACGGATTGGAGGGTGCGAAGAGTAATCCTAAGCACACCACTACTATTCCTATGGAATTAGAGGCTATTTATCCCTATAGCCAACCTCCCAGCGACCAGAATGCCAACAAAACTTGTAACTCTGGTCATGATTCAATGGATGTTGAGGTGGAAGTTGTTAAAGAAACTCCCACTAATTGGGAGCCTGTTGCCTAATTACTTGGCTTTTGCGACTTTCTTTGGCTCCTTCATCTTTCTTGTTTTTGATGATAGGTTTCAAAGAAGTCACTGTGCTCTCATGGAATATCTGGGGAGCATCTAATAGTAAGGCTAAAAGACATTTGATGGAATTGATTAGGAAACATTCGCCTACGTTTCTTATCATCATGGAAACCCATATTGCTTTTCACAAAACTAAGAGTTTTTGGGATCGAGCGGGATATGTGAGTGTTTCTTATGTTGATGCTTGTGGTCACTCTGGTGGCATTTGGATTTTACAACAAAATGGTAGCAACATTGCAACTACTGTACATGACTTTTTTATGGACACTATTACAATAAAGCTTACTCTGAGGAACACTTCTTGGTTCTTATCCGGCATATATGCAAGCCCTGTCTACTCTAAAAGGCTTGATCTTTGGCGAAATTTAATTGATTTAAGGAACTCTATTGATGGACCTTGGTTGTTACTAGGGGACTTCAACAATATCATCCATCGTAGTGAACAAAGAGGAGGTAATTTTAATCATTCTAAGGCTGCTGCTTTGCTTAATGTTATTTATCAGTGCAGTTTGGTACATATGGATATGACAGGAGGACAATTTATGTGGAATAGGCCATGTACTGGTAACAGGAATGTGTTTCGCAAACTTGATAGGGCCCTTGCCGATGTCACTTGGAGAATGGAACTTCCGGACACTTATTTGGAGTTGTTGTGTAAGTTCCATTCTGATCACAACCCCATTCTTCTAAGATGTGGAACGCATATTCAAGCTCCTGGGCCTAAGCCTTTCAGATTTGAAGCAGTATGGATTACTCATCCTGACTATCTTAACATTGTAACTACAGCATGGAGGAGAGTGTCCAATTGTCCAATTTCTTCGCTTCTTAATGTGCAACAGGACTCACTCCTTTTTAACAAGGAGATTTTCGGTAGCATTAGTAAGCGCAAATATGGTATTGAGAAGAGGTTGAAGGGGATCCAGCGATCTTTGGAGAGAATTGACTCCGCTCGTCTTGTGTATCTTGAGCAGGAGCTCCGGCAGGAGTATGAAAATCCTTGCTCAAGAGGAAATTCATTGGTATCAAAAGGCTCGTGATGATTTGATCAAGTTGGGAGATCGCAACACTAAATTCTTCCACACTAAAACTATCATCAGGACGAAGAAAAATAAAATACACGGCCTCCATCTCCATAGTGGAATTTGGTGTAATGATGATGCTATGCTTAGGGAGGAGGCGTCAACCTTCTTTATTAATCTTTTTTGTGCTCCTTCTCAGGTGTGTCCAGCTGACTTGGATGATTTGGTTGCTCCTCCTCTTCTTATCGAAGACGCCCAGCTTTCCTTAGTCAAGCCGGTTACTGAGGAAGAAGTGACCTATGCTCTGAATCAGATGCACCCTTTCAAGGCCCCTTGTCCTGATGGTTTCCAAGGTATTTTCTTTAAGCAGTATTGGCATATTGTTAGTGATGATGTTGTCAACCTTATTTCAGAAGCCTTCGTGTGAGGTACTTTCGACCCCTCTCTCTGTGAGACTCTGATAGCCTTAATTCCTAAGGTAGATTGTCCCAAAAAAATTTAAGGAATTTCGGCCTATTAGTTTGTGTAATACTCTTTACAAGCTTATTACTAAGATTATGATGAATCGACTGCGACCATTTCTAAAACAAATAGTTGGCCCTTTTCAGAGCAGTTTTTTGCCAGGTAGAGGTACCTCTGATAATGCAGTTGTTCTCCAAGAAGCTATAGATTCTATGAGGAAATCTAAAAAGAAAAGGGGTGATATGGTTTTCAAAATTGACCTTGAAAAGGCGTATGACCATGTTAGATGGGATTTTCTGGAGCTTTGTTTGCAGAGAAATGGCTTCCCTCCTATTACTGTTAAGTTGATCATGCATTGTGTTACTAGCTCCTCTCTATCTATTATCTGGAATGGGAGACGTTTACCAAATTTTACTCCGACTCGAGGCCTCAGGCAAGGGGATCCCCTATCCCCATATCTCTTTGTTATTTGCATGGAGGTCTTATCTCAGCTGATTATTAAGGCAGTGGATGATGCTAGTTGGCAACCAGTAAGATTATCTAGAACTGTCCCGCCGTTATCTCACTTATTTTTTGCAGATGATGTTCTTCTCTTTGCAAAAGCGTCAGTTAATCAAGCCACTACTATTGCTGATATTTTTACCAGATTTGCTACTTTGTCTGGCCTTAGAGTGAATGTTGATAAATCAAAGGTCTTTTTCTCTTCTTCTACAAAAAGAAGCAAAATGCATCAAATTGTCTCTACGACTGGTATTCAGAGAACTCTATCTCTAGAGAAGTATCTGGGTTTTCCTATGTTGCATGGTCGCCTTCAACAGAAGAATTTTGAATTCCTAGAGGAGAATATCGGTCATCGGTTGGCTTCGTGGCAACAAAAGTTGTTGAATAAGGCAGCTCGTGTCACTCTAGTGAAGTCAGTTTTGAATTCAATCCTAACTTATTATATGCAATTGGCTTGGCTACCAACGACAACTTGTGACTTCATTGATAGAATATCGCAAAACTTTATTTGGAAGGGAAATACAGCGACAGGCATTCACTTAGTTGGGTGGAACAAAATTATGAGGCCTAAGAAGCTGGGTGGCCTTGGTATTAGAAAAGCTAGGGAGGCCAACACTTTGATATTAGGGAAGCTGGTTTGGGATCTCCATAGGAACTCAAATTCTCTTTGGACTCAGGTTCTGCATCATAAGTACGCCTATGATGACTCCCTTTTAGACATTAAAAAGAAGCCTGGCTCAGTTACGTGGAATGCCATTATGAAAGCTAGAGATGCTCTTCGGGAAGGCTTTGGTTTTAGACTGGGTGATGGTAATTCGTCTTTCTGGTTCACTGCTTGGTCTGATGTGGGTAAATTAGCATAGTACATTCTCTATGTGGATATCCATGATCTCGATTTGAAAGTGAATGAGGTCTACTTGGAGGGGAACTGGAATTTCAATCAGTTGTACACTAATATTCCTATTGATATTAGAAATTGCCTTAGAGCACTCTCTATGTGTCTTAATTCGCAGGTGCATGATAGTTACACTTGGAAAGGGAATTTGGAGAGAATATATACGGCGAAGGATGGTTACTATTGGTTAAACAGACATCACTTTGTTAGAGATAGCTCGGACACGATCTCTTGGGGTTGGGTGTGGCATCTACCGGCTCCGGAAAAGCTGAATTTCTTCTTGTGGACGGATTTGCATGCATATCTTCCTATGAGATCTCTGCTTTGCAAGCGTGGTATGATCCAGTAGATAATTCTCCCAGGTGCAATCTGGCTACTGAATCAATTTTGCATTGTCTCGGAGATTGTGGCTTCGTTCAAGCCTTTTGGCGGTCCATCAGTTTCTCTGATAATCAGTTCTTCCAGGAGGCTACCCTCTATCACTGGTTGCGTTCCGGCCTAGATGGAGACCATAGCTTTATTTTCCTCACGGCTTGTTGGTGGTTGTGGCGTGCTCGTAATAAGCTTTGTCTTGCGAATGAAATGGTGCCATCTTACACGTTAAAGCTTCTAACGTTTAATTATGCTAATCTGTTGTGTAACTGTTTTTCGCACCATATTGCTTCCTCCTCCACATGACAGATTACTTGGAATGCAGCTAAGAGAAGCGAGATGATTTTGAATGTAGATAGCAGCAGTATTGGCAACCCGGGTGTCTCTGGTTTTGGTGGCCTTATTAGAAACTTTGATGGCGCTTGGATCATTGGTTTTTCTGGTAATATAGGTTACTCAAATATCATGCATGTTGAGTTGTTGGCTTTATATCATGGACTGAAGACGGCGTGGAGCTTTGGTTACAATGAGTTATCGTGTTATTCTGACTCCCAATCTGCTATCAAATTGATTAATGAACCGGTGAATGACCGGCATTCTATGCAGCAATTATTCACAACATCCAGGAGCTTTTATCAAGGGATTGGCAAGTCCAAATTATTCACACGTTGAGAGAGGGGAATGCATGTGCTGATTACTTAGCAAAGTTTGGTGCTGGTAGCCCAGAAGCCTTCCACTATATTGAGGTCCCTCCGGCAGGGATTCAAAACCTCCTGCTAGCTTACGCTAGTGGGACTATTTTTTCTAGATAGTTTTTTTTGTTAATTTTCCTTTGTTTTTCTTTTCACTCTTATACCAAAAAAAATACATCATCACCCCCAAAATAGCGCGACCCCAGATTTAAAAGGGAAGAATCTTTTTTCTTACAGCCAATCCATCGAGACATCTAATAGAGTGGTAGAGCCACAACTGTTAGAGAATATTGTTAGATAATATTCTTCATGTAAATAACTATTAGAGAATAATTACCATCTTAATGGTAGCCAAATTATAGGCTAAGATTCCTCATGTATTGATGTATATAATTCACCATATCAATGAGAATGGGACAAGAACAATTTCCTACATGGTATCAGAAGTCAGTATCTGATTTTAGGAAAACCCTACCTGTCGTACGACCCACAACAGCAGCGCCTCCTTCCTCATCTCTTTCTCCTATTTTCCATTCCATCTCTTTTCCTCACATCAATGGCTGACCAAACCAAATTCCACCCTGCAGTTGTTGTTAACAATGTCAAGAATTTCATCCCTATCTCTTTAGAGATGGAAAAGGGTCATTATTCTTCATGGGCAGAATTATTTAAAATCCATTGCCGAGCGTACCAAGTCATCGATCACATTATTCCAAAACCAACTGATAAGGAAAAATTAAAGGATGTTGAAGTTGATCCAGCACTTTGGTCTCGCTTGGCCGCTATCGTCCTTCAATGGATTTATGGCACCATCTCCAACGATCTCTTGCACACCATCTTGCAACCAGATTCGACTGCACAACAAGCATGGGAACGACTGCAAAATATTTTCCAAGACAACAAGAACTCACGCGCTGTCTACCTGGAGAATCAATTCACTCACGTCCATATGGACGACTATCCCAACATCTCGGCATACTACCAAGAACTCAAAATGCTTGCACATCAACTATCTAACGTTGGTGCATCGGTCTCAAATCAAAGGCTAGTTCTTCAATTAATTGCGGGGTTAAACGAGAACTACGATGGGGTTGCTACTTTCATTCAGCAGAGTGATCCGTTACCGCCTTTTTACGAGGCACGATCGACGTTAATCCTTGAAGAAACTCGCAAAGCAAAGTAGGCTGCCTTCGCCGCCAACACTGTCGGCACCGCTCTTCTCACCACCAACAACTCAACTGATGATGCATCCAGCTTTGGCCGAGGTCAAAATTCAGGCCCTAATCATTCCTCTAATCGTGGGAACAATGGCCCGAAACGTGGCCAAAATTGTGGACGAGGACGCAATGGTGGCGGTCGCAGAAGAGGCTGCAACAACAACCACAACAGTGGACAGCAACATGGTGGACCACCACAGCAGCAGCGTTCGTGGCAGCATCAACTGTCCCAGTGGATGTCGTACCCACCATGGGGACCTTGGGGCCAACAACCATGAGCCGCTCCTCCTTGCCCTTACCCCACATCATCATGGACTCCGCCTCCTCCTGCACGTCGGCCCGAGATCCTTGGCAATCGTCGACATCAAGCATTCAGTTCTCATGGGCCACCTTCACACCATGCACCTACCGACATTGATGCGGCAATGCAAACTTTGTCTCTTAACGTTCCCGATGAGAATTGGTACATGGACACCGGTGCAACTTCACACATGACAGCCTCTCGAGGTACTCTCTCGTCTTATTTTAATTTGAGAAATAATAAAAATATTATCGTTGGCAGTGGACATGAAATTCCGATTCGTGGGTATGGACAAACAACTTTATCACCTCCTCACCCGCCTTTAACTTTAAACAATGTTTTACATGCCCCTAAACTCATTAAAAACTTGATCTCTGTACGTCGTTTGACAACTGACAATTTTGTGTCTATTGAGTTTGATCCTTTTGGGTTTTCTGTGAAGGATTTTCCGAAGGGAATGCCACTAATGAGTTGTGAGAGCACTTGGGATCTATATCCTATCACCACCACTCCATCAACCTTTTCAGCTCTTTCTTCAATTTTATGGCATAACCGTTTGGGGCACCCGGGAGCACCTGTTTTACGCTCCCTTGGGAATAATAAATTTATTGACTGCAAACAATCTTCTGGTTCTTCTGTTTGTCAATCTTGTGTTTTTGGGAAGCATGTTAAGTTGCCATTTTTTTTTTTGAATTCTTCCACTACCACGCCTTTTGATATCATACATAGTGATTTGTGGACATCTCCAATTTTAAGTTCTGCAGGTCATAAGTATTATATTCTTTTCTTGGATGACTACACTAATTTCTTATGGACATTTTCCATTGGAAGAAAATCCCAAGCTTATTCCATTTTCTTGTCTTTTAGTGCATTCATTCAAACTCAATTTAAAAAGAATATTAAATGTTTTCAGTGTGATAATGGGAAAGAATTCAATAACGAAGCTTTTAAACAATTTTGCCACACTCATGGTATGACATTTCACTTTTCTTGCCCATATACCTCTCCACAAAATGGCAAAGCCGAATGTAAAATAAGAGCCATAAACAACTTGATCTGAACTCTCCTAGCCCATTCCTCTCTGCCACCATCATTTTGGCATCATGCCCTCCACATGGCAACCTACCTCTCAAACATCCTCCCAAGAAAGATACTCTCAAATTATTCCCCCACTCAATTGCTCTATCTTAGGGATCTCTCTTACACACATTTACGGGTTTTCGGTTGTTTGTGTTATCCTCTTTTTCCCTCCACCACAATAAACAAACTACAACCTCGTTCCACCCCTTGTGTCTTTTTGGGATACCCAACAATCATAGAGGATATAAATGTTATGATTTGTCTAATGGGAAAATAATAATTTGTAGACATGTCATTTTTGATGAGTCTCAATTCCCATTTGCCAAGCTGCATACACCTCCATCTCACACCTATGATTTTTTGAATGAAGTCCTACATCCTATTCTGCATCACCACTTTACATACTGAACCTACCTCAAACCATCAAACACAAACTGAGCCCAACAACACACCACCAATCCCACCCAACAATGAACCAACCTCGCCTATATCTCCACGGCCCAGTACACCTCCACCAGCCCAACGCCCAGTCCTCTCACCTCCAACGGCCCAAATACCAACCAGCCCAAGTCCGAACCAAATAAACCAAGCACCACCTCGGTCCATGGCAACGCGCAGCATGTATGGTATTTATAGGCCCAAACGTCAATTCAATTTAACGTCCTCTATTGCGCCATCACCCCTTCCCCGTAACCCAAAAGTTGCTTTGTCTGACCCGAATTGGAAAATGGCCATGTTAGACAAATTTGATGCTCTTATTAAAAATGAGACGTGGGAGTTGGTTCCCCGCCCTTCTGATGCTAATATTATTCGTTTAATGTGGGTTTTTCGTCATAAAAAGAAATTTGATGGTTCTTTTGAGAGGCACAAAGCCCGTCTTGTTTGTGATGGCAGGTCTCAACAGATTGGTGTCGATTGTGATGAAACTTTTAGCCAAGTGGTGAAGCCAGCTACTGTACGAACCGTTCTCAGCATTGCTCTATCAAAATCTTGGTCTATTCATCAGTTAGATGTTAAAAATGCCTTCCTGCATGGTAAGCTTCATGAAATTGTATACATGCATCAACCGATGGGTTTTAGAGATCCTATTCATCCCGATTATGTGTGCCTCTTGAAGAAGTCTCTCTATGGCCTCAAACAAGCCCCTCGTGCTTGGTACCAACGGTTTGCTGGCTTTGTCTCCACTATCGGGTTTTCACATAGCAAATCTGATCATTCATTATTCATTTATCATAAAGGAGCCAACACGGCATACATTCTACTTTATGTTGATGACATCATTCTCACAACATCCTCTACTACTCTTCATAATTCTATTATGTCACTCCTTGCTTCTGAATTTGCTATGAAAGACTTGGGTCCTTTGAGCTATTTTCTGGGCATTGCAGTTACACGACATGCAGTCTGGTTGTTTCTGTCTCAAATAAAATATGCAAAGGAGATTATTGAGCGAGCCAGCATGAGCGCTTGTAAGCCCTCCACCACACCGGTCGATACCAAGGCTAAACTAAGTGCATCTTCGGGACCTCCCTACTCCGATCCCACACATTATTGCAGTTTAGCAGGAGCTTTACAATATCTCACATTCACGAGACCGGATATATCCTATGTTGTGCAACAGGTTTGTTTACATATGCATGAGCCAAAGGATGAACACATGCATGCTCTGAAAAGAATTTTGCGCTACATTCAAGGCACACTTGATCATGGTCTACATCTTCACAAGTCTTCAATCTCCAGTCTCATTTCTTATACTGACGCTGACTGGGGTGGATGCCCGGATACTAGACACTCCACCTCTGGATATTGTGTGTTTTTTGGAGACAACCTGATCTCATGGTCCTCTAAGCGTCAACCAACTTTGTCTCGATCCAGTGGTGAAGCAGAATAGAGAGGGATAGCTAACGTGGTCTCTCAGTCCTGTTGGATTCGGAATGTTCTATTCGAACTACATCACCCGGATCATAAGGCGACATTAGTTTATTGTGACAATGTTAGGGCAATATATCTCTCGGGCAATCCTGTTCAATATCAGCGCACCAAACACATTGAGATGGATATACACTTCGTTCGCGAGAAAGTAGCTCATGGACAAGTTCGTGTTCTTCATGTTCCGTCACGCTATCAAATTGCCGACATCTTCACTAAAGGACTTCCGCTCATACTTTTTGAAGATTTTAGAGACAGTCTCAACGTACGGCAACCTCCCGCTTCGACTGCGGGAGTGTGTTAGAGAATATTCTTCATGTACATAATTATTAGAGAATAATTACCATCTTGGTAGCCAAATTATAAGCTAAGATTCCTCGAGTATTGATGTATATAATTCACTATATCAATGAGAATGGGATAAGGACAATTTCCTACAACAACTACTACATTGCCAAAAGTGTCGCTCGCAAAGTATTATCCCGCAGCACGTGAGGAAATTGGAATCATTCTCCCTCCAATATCCCTTCCCAGTTCCCATATCTGAAATCTGAATAAACGAACAAGAGTTACACCAACTACGTGGACACTTACGTGTTTCATATTTTTTTCCATCACTTGAGGAAAAATGTAGACAAAGATAATTTAAAACTCATATTATTATTATTGGTACTAATTAAAAACTCATTGTTATTTGTACAAGATTTGTTGAAGTTGTTTTTTATATATTTCTCACAAGATTTCCCTACTATCAAAGAAAATATAAGCAAATCACAGTGGGTTAGTCAAGTGGAGTATACAATATTTGTATTTGACGAGTAGTTCAAATTCTTAATTATTAGTCCTCTTAAAATGAAATATATGTAATATTATCTATAAGTACACAAAGAGCCTAAAAAAAATTTCTACCTTAAATTGAGGTGCATCCCTCGGGTTTGATTCCTCTGCTGTTATTGGAGAGATAAAGACACAACTATTAAAATATTGTTATTTTAATCTCAAAAAAAAAAAATATTGTTATTTTTAAAATATGTCTTTTTCTCTCGTAAATGACAACCTTCGTAAGAGGATCCACACTCTATCCCTTTATCCTACATTGCTTTTGATAAAAAAGAAAATATATGCATTTCAAAGGGGGCTACTTGCTTAATTTTTACTAATGATATGAAAACTTTGATTGAGGAGCAAGTGCTAATGTACACCTTTTGGTAAATATAAAAAAATACTAACTATGCATTAAAATACTTAAATTAAAATTACAATTAGATAATATAATTTAAATTGCAATCCATTTTAGTAAAAGACAACTATGGAATATTAAAATTAATTAGTGAAGGACAATTATAGAAGAAGTAAATTGGAATATAATTTAAATATATGTAATATAATTTAGGTTACAATTAAAAAATTGTAGTATAATTTTAAAAAGTAACAAAGATAAATATAGTGAAGAGCAATTATGGGAGAGAATATTATAAATTATTTTAAAAATCATCACTAATCCAATGGATTGCTATAATACAGCGAATCTTATTATTTATAATATTAATGAGATTTAATATTTGAGTAAATATAGAGAATCTTATTATTTATAATATTGAAAAGATTTAAATACGAAGAGCAATTATGGGAGAGAATATTATAAATATTTGACTCAATGGATTGCTTCTATTGGCTGAGTTTTTATTTTAAAAATATTGTAAAATATTTCAATTATTGCTAAAAATTTATAATTAATATTCTTTGGTGCTAATAAATACTTAATATTCTTTTTTAATATAATTAATACTCATTATTAAATTTTCTGAAGATAATTACTCATTTTCAGAAAGAGATAAGCCTATATTTAATTTGCTTATAAAAAAAAACCTATATTTAATGTTCCTTTTAAAATACTCCCTAGTCAAATAAATCTTATCTTATTAATATTATAAATAAATCAGGAGAGAATATTACTTCATAAATTACATTAACACTACTCTATTTAAAGATGCGGACTCAGCTAGTACTTGGGTTCGGATCCCCAATGATAGAACAAATTGGACCCAAAATTTACTTAACTCCCGATAGAAACTCTGAATTATTCGGTACCCTTTTCGCTCGGAAATCCGAGAAAAAAAATTTACATCAACACTAATCCATTTAATCACTTTAAAAGAAATCTATTATTTTACATTAAAAAAATTATCATAGGTTACTTTTGAATCTCAACATTATCAAAATAAGAGAGATCGGTGCCTGAGGTAGCTGACGTGTCCCCCCCACTCTTCAATCACAAAATCACTGATTATTGTCTACAAAAGCAAACAAGAGAGAAAGAAGCAAACACACAATTCTGAATTCTCACAGTTAGCTACCCCCTCTTTTTTCTATCTGCAGCACATTGTTTCAATTAACAATGGCGGAAACAGAACCGTTCAAAAAAACAACCTACATTACATTAGAAGAACTGAACCAACACAACAAACGCGGCGACGCATGGATCGCAATCGACGGCAAGATCTACGACGTATCAAAATGGGCTAACAACCATCCCGGCGGCGAACTTCCACTTCTAAACCTCGCCGGTCAAGACGTCACCGATGCATTTCTCGCTTTTCATCCTCCCACCGCTTACCGCCACCTATCTTCCTTCTTCACTGGTCATCACCTCGCAGATTACACCGTCTCTGAAATTTCTCGTGATTACCGGAAACTCTTCTCCGAACTCACGAAAATGGAACTATTTGAACAAAAAGGTCATGGAGTTTTTCTCTTGCTTTCGATAATCGCTGTTATGTTCATCGTTAGTGTTTGTGGTGTATTATTTTCTAATAACGCGTGCGTGCACGTGCTTTCTGGTGCATTGATGGGATTTTTATGGATTCAGAGTGGTTGGATTGGTCATGATTCTGGACATTATCAAGTTATGTTAAATCGTGGATTTAATCGTTTTGTTCAGATCCTTTCTGGTAATTGTCTTGCTGGTATAAGCATTGGATGGTGGAAATGGAATCATAATGCACATCATTTAGCTTGTAATAGTCTTGATTTTGATCCCGATCTTCAACATTTACCATTCTTTGTGGTATCTTCAAAGTTTTTCAATTCACTCACTTCTTGTTTTTATGATAGGAAGATGATATTTGATTCAATAGCTAGGTTTTTAGTTAGTTATCAACATTGGAGTTATTATCCTGTAATGTGTTTTGCTAGGTTAAATTTATTTGCTCAATCTTTCTTTTTACTTTTCTCTAATAGAAAAGTACCTAATAGAAAGATGGAGCTTTTAGGGTTACTTGTATTTTGGATTTGGTATCCTTTGTTGGTTTCTTGTTTACCTAATTGGGGTGAGAGGGTTTTGTTTGTGATTGCTAGTTTCTCTGTAACTGGGATTCAACATGTTCAGTTCACTTTGAATCATTTCTCTGCAAGTGTTTATGTTGGTCCACCAACTGCTCATGATTGGTTTGAGAAGCAAGCTAGTGGGACTGTTGATGTCAGTTGTTCTCCTTGGATGGATTGGTTTCATGGTGGCTTGCAATTTCAGGTTGAGCACCATTTATTTCCGCGGCTTCCTCGATGTAATCTCAGGAAGATCTCTCCTTTGGTTAAGGATCTGTGCAAAAAACATAACCTTCCTTACAATTGTGTGTCCTTCTGGAAGGCCAATGTACTGACAATTCAGACACTCAGGAATGCTGCCTTGCAGGCTCGGGATCTTACCATGCCGGTTCCCAGAAATTTACTTTGGGAAGCTGTTAATACTCATGGATGAAAGGAAATTGAGTGAAGCTTGCTGAGTTTTTTTTGCTGTCATTGACAATTTGATGAATGTATGGTATCTGAGGGTGGTAAGTGGTAACCCTTTCCTTGGTATTGAAGAAGGAATAATTGATTTGCAAATTGCTTAGAGGCTTCGATTCGATTCAACTGCTCATTGTCTTAGCTGTGTGCTGGTGGGATCACCTAATCTGGTTTTATAGATAGTTAATTAAGAAAGAAACTACTGATATTTGTCATCTGTGGTTTTAGTTTTGTAGCTTATTTTTGCTCACCTTCATGATTGAGAGTGGGAGGGGATGTAAGTGCCATTATTAGTTTCTGTCTGATTTACTAGTTTATTTTCCTTATGCTGCCATGAATATTTCTACTACATAACCTGCATTTGTGTTATGCCTGGGAATTCATTGTCGTTTGGAGCAAGAAATGTATACTATATGTTAAATTTGAATTCTCTGAATTGCTTTTTGTCATTTTTCATGGTTCTTAATTCAGTTGCTCCTCTCAGTTTGGTTGAACTCTTAGTAAATTGGTAGAAGCAGATGGCTACATGTGTTACTACTTGGTTGCAACTTTTTGAATTTGTAGTTCCCAAATCTGTGGATCACACTGGAGATCTTGTTTGTGAAGATGTCATCCATTGATAGGGTTTGGGATTTTCCTCTTTGGGACATTCATTTCTGCTAAAAATCCATACCCTATCTGTTCACAAATAACAAATCAATTGTCCACAGAAAAGTGGATGTTCCTGGCTGATGATAAGGAGATATCCCTATCCATTGATAGGATATTCTTATTAGTCAATTCTTCACTTTAGAACTAATTCTCGCTAAAGTTACTATGTAGCCTTCACTTCTGGCTGGATTTATTCAAGATGAAACAAATTTTCATATAACTAGGTGAAGACCATTTGTTCCTCTTTCTATCAAAGATAAGTTTAAGTTAGGCTTTATTTTGGTAACTGCACACCCAGAAGCAATTTTGATTCAAATTATTCAAATAATAAAATTGATAAAAATCATTTTTTCGGTGATCATACACTCAAACATAAATCATATTATGTTTAACTCGTGTTTAAGCAAAGTCTGTTTATAAACTCAATTCTATTAAAATCAATTTTCGTCACTAGAAAACCAATCATATGTTATGTTATTCCTTTAAATTTTTATGTGCATCTTTGAATGGGTTGTTCTTATTTGTAGATACTTTTCTAGGATTGTGATACCTTATTAAGGTTCTCAAATTGATCAGGTCATAAAGAACATCATACAGAGATTTTGCCAGAGTGAATTGGAATCTAGAACCGCAGGGAGAACATAATTATTGATGTACTAATGTCTTCGACGAGTGATTCTTTTTCTCTTATTTCTGGCTTTTGTTTGTCCATTCCTGTCACCCCTTTCTAACTTTAGGTTGTTACTTTTTTCTTGGCATGAAGTATCATCATTGTTTTAAATTTCTATTGTTTTGTAAAACCAACCAGTTCTTGATGAATCTTGTTAGCAGACTTTTGCTATTGTCAGTTGTTTAAGCTAAAGGAATCTTCACTTCTTAACACAACTCCACGAGATTAAGATGATTGTGTTGTACCATTCAAGTTAAACAAATTTGCATCTCTCACTACTAAAGTGTTATTAGCGGCTGCAAAAAACTAAAAACCATAAAATGTGTGGTCAGTACTTTTTGTCAGAATTAGTAAAAGGATTGATTACTTCCAAATTTGTGTAGTCAGTTAGTTACTTTTGGTTCATGTTCGTTAGCCACAATCTTCATATCTTTTACATCTGATAAAATGTGTGCTGACGTGGTCATATCATATCTAAGTGTTTTGTTTTACTTTTTTTAAGAGCAACAAAATTGAGGCCGTGACTTATTATTGTTGATTTGAGATGCAAAGCTTAACACGTGTTGGGTGGCACTGTAAGTTTGGGACAAGAACGTCCTTTTACTTCACAGATACCTCGTGATCTTGTTGGAGCATATATGGTGACAAGAAGACGAGGTCCCCACGTCCCAGTAAACATGTGCATTTGGTGACCCCGTTTTCTAGTGAAAGGTTGGCTCATAAACATGATATGATCGAGACAATTTTATTTTTTATGAACAATGAGGTGTTTATATATTTCACTGACGGGATGCTTTTAAACCTTTACCTAGGTAGCTACAAAATTTAACAGATGAAGATACCGCATTAAGGTTTATGGGTCTCACCTCATACGTCATGAACTCGGTCAAGATATTGGTTACTATTAAAAATACCAAAAAAAAAAATTATGACATATATAAATTCCATACTTTAAAAGCCATACAAAAATCTTATAATACCTTAAACACTCTCATAACAGGCAAAAAACATTTTTGGCACATAATAATTAAATAATATTTTGAACACATTTAACATAGGTTCTTAAACTATATGAGAAATTTTAAGTAGGCCCCTAAACTTAAAAAAAATGATAATTAGGTCCTTGAATTAATATAAATTCTCTTAATTAGGTTCATCTGTTATATTCCAGTTAATTATTGACAAAAAAAGTTAGTGACCCGTAAGTTAATGCTGATATGGCATATTATATAAATAAATAGGTCCATTTTTGGACAAAAGTGAATAAAGAAATAGGTCACTAGTGACTAGACTAACCAAGAGCGCTTGGAAGAAACGGTTTGGGTCTCTTCGCGCTTAACCAATGTCCCGACTTCAAGTATAGGCTTTGGCCAAAATGAGTTCGCGCTTAACCAAGGTCCCTACACTCATTTCGGCCAAAAATTTATTAGCCCAGTTCTCCATGGTTGTGGGCCAAACTCTGGCCCATTGCCATTTTTTTACCAACGCCCCGTTGCCCATTGGTCATAGTTTTTTAAAAAAACACTTTAACACAAATAACATAATATTATGTTAATAATTGTAAGTATATAAAATTTTGTATAATTTTGAAATCACTATATTTCATTGCATTATTTATTTTAGTATATAATATGCTTCACAAAACAATTAAATATAGGTAATTAAAACAAATACTAAAAAAGGGTAAACTGTTAGAAACTGTATACATAATTATCATTATAATATTAGATCATTCAACAATTGAATTGATTTAATTTTTCTTCTATAATAAATAGTTCTTGAAGGTGTAAGTACATTAAGTTTTACACTTAAAATATCATGTTATTCTAACCAACTAGCACTAGCTTACCTGGTTATGCTAACATAAATCAATTATTACAACACACTGCATGTGAGGTATTCAAGAATGAATCTTGTCAGTTAAAAACTTGACATAACCCTTTTATTTGAAGAAAGAAATCGCCTCTCTCTCTCTCTCTTCCTCTCTCTTTGCATAGACAATAAATATGAGAGATCCTATCAAAAATTATGAATATTTACAAAAAATAGAGATAGACGAACGTTTTTCACAAAAGTACAGATAACCTTCACTCTTTCACCCTTCCTCCTCTACAGGAGCAATGATAAAGTACAGAGAAAAAGAAATTCAAGTAAGAATTCTCATCTACTACCTAAAATCCTCAACATGCTTACCGTATGACCTGAAATGTCGGCCACCGGGGAAGCGCAGTTTGTTGTCAACATTCCTTTACATGGATAAGGTAAAATCAGCAACCAATACAAAAATGAAAGGAAAATTGAATTTCATCCGGTTTACGAAAGAGAATTTCATCCAGTTTGTCGATCATCTAACTCGACTCACAAAATTGTTCAGTGTTGTTTTCGCTCAGTGTTGATTTTACCGCGACATCTGAGGTAGCCACGACAAATTGCACACAACCACCTTTGTCAATTTGTTTTCTCCACCTCTTCATAGCCGATCTTTAAGATCTCCTGATCTGTCACCAAGCCAAAGAATAGAACTAATTTAGTGACCAATTTTTTTGGAGGACTAATTTTTTGTCTTGTAACTTCAGAAGACTAACTTGAGGGCTTACTCAAGAATTTAAAAACAGGTTATCAGGGACAATTTATTAATCCAAATTTCCACAAGGAACTGAAAGAACCATCAAATACCTTTTGAACTCACGTTCCCTGTAAATGAGCATTACACTGAGTAAAAATGGGATAAGCGCTAAGGACAGGTGTTCCAAAGAGTGCCCACTGATACTGTAGTTAGTTACACGGTAGAGTTTCCTGTCAGCAACAGCTTCAAATTTTGCTAGCAGATAAATTCCTGTGCCAAAATGTTCAGCCTTCAAAGTATATCCAGGATTAAATAGTATATCAACATGGCTATTTCTTAACGAGAAGATAAATATTTAAACGTAATGTTAACAGCTGCTGTAGTTCCCTCAAAATGTGTATATCATTCGTCGACAATCCAACAGAAAGGATGCATAGATTACACTTCAAGGGAAGTGATTCGTCAACGGCGTCTTTAAATTGAAAGGGGGGAGGAGAAAAGAAAAACGAATATACTACATAACACAGCAATTTTATTAAAAATGTGACCTATGCTAGCTGATGTTGCAGGGAAAATAAAGGAAGAAGAGAGCTGTTCTTAAGAAATTAAGATGCATGTCTTGATAGGCGAACCTTTGCCAATCTGATACAAACAGGCCTTTTAAGCCCAGAGATTATATGTAACTATAATAGACAGAATGAAACCAGAATGACACGAGTTAAATCATGAAGTAAACTATTAAAAATCGTCTTTCAGAAGTGTTCAACGTCCCTAACTGAGAAGAACAACTAATAAGCAGAAGCTACCCCCACGACCATAAAAGTAAGACATGGCATTAACATGAAGTCAAGCCCAGAAACCTACCTCAAGTTAGGACATAGATTAAGAAACTTCAAACTAGATTCTCCATAACTACAAAATCTAAAATCCACATCACAATTGTTGATTCAACTTTAATCCTCTTAACTTTTTGGCATAAAAAACAAACACTTACTATCCACCCTGCGAGTCTTTCCGCTCTGCTAGGGCCTAGGGTTTTACCCCCATGCGCTGCCATGGCCTTTTTCCCTCCCTCAATGGAGGTCGCCTCCCTCCTCGTATGGGTTTGCCGGCCAGTCCATGACCATTCTCCACCTTGTTAGTGACATTGCCTACTCTTTCACAGCCCACCATCCATCCCCGCCACTACCCCTCCACTTTACGCATCCACCTCATCCTCGATCCTCCCCTTCCCAAAACCTCCGCCAGGCCCCTTCAAAACTACCCACCCAAATCCCTTCCCTCTCCTCTCTCTCTCACGAACACAGACTCACAATCTGACTGCACCTCGCCCACGCTAAGATCCAAGCCATGGAACCGATCTTTGGGTTCCCTCTACAGTCCCTACGTTCTTGGCTCTGTGCCCTAATGGAGACTAGTTCTCTCTCTGGAGATCTTCTTTTCACTTCTCGGCAACTAACTCTACCTCCGATTCGGAGAGCTCCCTCTCTTGACTCGCTCTCTATGTGGGTGATAAGCCCACCACACAAGGCACCGCCACATCTGGAACCATTGATGGAAAGTGATGGCCACTCCTGCTCTCGGAAGGGCGCTTTTCAACCCTCGAAGTTTGCTTCCCCTCCCCCTATCCAAGTCTTCACTCGCCCCCCACCAAAACCTCTCGACATAGGTATCATTTCTCGTGTAGGGCTAAGTTGTTACAACAATCTAGGTTGGTTTCTTTTTGCTCTTAAGATGCTTGATGATAATCCCCTTCCAAGCCAGTTTTTTTGCATGCACCTAATGTGTGTGAACTCTCTAGTGTCTGACTCTAACTTTTGTACCATCCCCAATTACCGATTGACTCCTTACCATTGGATTAACACAGGAAAAATCAAGATTGTTAATAGTCGAATTGTGCCTACAAAAGCCAAAGAAACGATCTGTAATTGGATAGAAGAAAAGACTGTAGATTCTCGCCTTCCATTAGCCCCAAACCATGGGTGGAAGAAATTGTTAGGCTGGGTTCTCGGTTATAGGATTTGGGTTGATGCCTCTTTGAGCCCTATACATTTTATGACCCTCCCTTCACAGGAATTGGATGATTTCATCTTTAGCTTAGGCTTGTTAAAGTGGATGGGAAATGCGTTAAAGTGGATGGGGAATGCCCCTGCACTTCTTGATCACTATGATTGTGATACCGTATGCTTTTTTAGCAATTGAATGAAGCTATTTTACCGTCAAAAAATAAAATTTTATAGCATAATGTAGAAGATGATCCTCTTGACTCTTCAGCATTTTTCATAAGATCTATTATTCTATTTTCTTCTTTTCATCAGTGAAAAATACTAAACCCTGATTCTCCAGCTAAATCAAAGAAAAAGAGAACCTGACTATCCCAGTCAAGTAATTCTTTGATATCCAGTCACAGGTAGACATCTATAGCATCAATTCAATAAAAATTATCCTTATGTGATAGTCTAATGGGTTGAAAATTTCAAGGAAGAGTTTTATGCCTATCCATTAATTTTTCACTTCACTTTTAAGGGTGTTCACGCACCAATAAACTAACTATGGAAGTACCCACTATTAACCACAGAACTTAGCCAGTCTACCCAAAAAGTAAAAAGACTCGTATTAGGAATTTGAGCTTCTTTCTCGTATCAAACAATATACGTCTGTTGGTGTAGATATTCGACCCACCTAAATGAGTAGGGAATGTATCAAAAAATTGTCGACAACCATGGAGGTTTTTCCTTGGGTGGGGTGGGGGGCATAATGACAGTTTACTTCTTCTCCCACAGTCTTTTGTTTCAATAGTAAACTTCATTATAACAGCAATGGCAACATACAATATAAATAGATAAATACTAAGCTAAAATTCTAGTTATTTGGAAACAACTGCTCCACATACAATATATTTCATAAATGTATAAGAAGGCCATTCCCCCTGCATTGGTATATGAGTAAATAAGTGTTAAAAATGTCTGAGGTATACCTAGTGATGAAAACCAATATCTTGAGCGAGTATAGTTGGAGCGATACACAAAAGCTACTACTGCAATAGCTAGAGGAAGAATTAACTGGAACATAATGCAGAGCCGCATATCATCATAAATTCTGCAACCAACTAGCAGATCACAATTCAGCATTTCAGGTTCAGAACCTTGAATCATAACACATCAAAGAGAGAATAGGCATGAGATTATGGGTGGGTGGGAGGGGGGGACTAACCGTTCATAAATTGCACAAATACAGGCAGCCGAAAGGAGTGCAAACATGGAACACAACCCAATCCGCTGGCCAATTCTCTCAACAACCAAACTAGTGAAAAGCGATGAGTATGCCACCATCATCTGCCATTAGTTAAACAAACGAGCTTCTTAATGGAAAGAAGAACAAAACAACCCCTCTTGGTTTACAACTAGCAAGAGAGGTGTTTTTCTTTGTTAGATGAGCTAGTACATAGAAAATGCCTTTCACTTACTCTAACATTGACTTTTTGAAATTGCTAAAAAAATGAGGCAATTAAGATGTTTGGAATAACTGATTTGGACTTATTTTATAATATTAGCATTTGGGGTAAGTGTTTGGGATTAACTTACGAAAATGGCTAATGATATACCTATATACTGTGTTGCAGCCAATTTCCACAAGCTTCCCATAATGGAGAGTTTATGCAAAGTTTCACCTCATTCCTCTTTTAATTATGAAAATAACTTATACACAAGCACTTCTAAGTTAAACGATTTATCCAAATAGATCATCGAAAAGGAAAAAAGTATAAGAATCACAAAAAAATTGTTTGGATGAACAGCTTAATTAAGCGTTTATAAGCTATTTCTAACAAAAATAAAATAAAGTCAAACTATTTTTATATAAGTTATAAGCTATTTTTATGATCTATCCCAGAGAATTTATGGAAATAAGCTAAAAACAACAGATGGACATGTCATAAGCGGTTTCCATAAACTCTTCCAAACATATCACTAGTGTTGATGTAAGTAGATAAGCCCAAATAAACCAATCCAAACAGACCCAAAAAACATATTCATTCATATAGAGAAGTATGTAATGCTAACCGGTAAAGTATCCCACAACACCCTATTGTTGCCAGGCTTCAAATGGTAATAAGCAGAGCCAAATGCCACCCCTGTAATTCCAGCATAGAATAGTACCCAGGCCCATACTTCTGATTGAGAACTAACAAGTAACAACAACAACCAATTTCCCAAGCACAAACAAAACAAAAAGCTAGTGTTAGAATCTAATTAAATCACGTGAATCATAGTAAATTTTGTTGAATAAAATTAAAAACTCACTTTTGTCCATAAAGTATGAAAGCACAATTTAGTCATTAACCTATGAAAGTCTAAATAGACTCCTAAAGTTTATCGCCGTCTATCAATTTTGTTCCTAAGCGACAAATTTGATAGGGCCTATTTAATATATTTCTATAATTTAGGAACTGAATAGATACTTTAAGGGTTAAATGGATTAGAGCCAAGAAAAATAACCTTATGTTGAAAAAACCTCCTTCAAGAGCGAGAACTAAGCCGAGAACACCCACAACCAAAAATGGGAAATTTGTGATCACATTCAAAGTATTGGGAACTCCTGTGCCAAACCCAGAAATCCAAATCATCAAAACCAACTTACCCCTAAATAAAAATTACAACTTTTTCATGAAATTCAAAAGAAAGTCAAAACAAATTGAGAGAGAGAGAGGGTGTGGTTACTTACCGAGAAGATTGCGCAGGTCAACGAATTGATGGTGGTTTGGAGAGCGTGGGATTTGGGGAGTGAGGAGAAAGAAGGAGATAGAACAGAAGAGGAATGCAGGTAACAAAAGACGAGGACTTGTCTTCCATCTTCTTCTTCTCAACTGTTGTTGTTGGTTTACAAACCAAGTCCAAGTCCAACCCATCACTCTCTTTCTTTTTCACCTTTTTCTCACTCTCTTAGTCTCTTTCACTTTTATTTTTTTATTTTGCTGCTTCACTAAAAAAACTCCATTAAATTCAATATATATACCTAGTACAAACACAGGGCCGAAGAGCAAAGAAATTTTTTTTTTTTCTAAAGTGCTCCTGGGGTCCCATCTTTATTTAAAGTAATGAATTAGTCATTTATGTTTTTTTTGTCCCAAATAAGTCCTTTATCTTTCAAATTTTTGACACATAAATCTTTTTCCGTTAACAGTGCTGATTTATGTGTCAAAAAAAGGATTTATACTATATTCAATGGTCAATTTTAGTGATAAACCGGTGAGGGACTTAGATGATCCATCACCTTAGAAACATCCTTTTTAATAAGTAATTTTGAATTTAATTATGAGAAAAAATATTTATTAAATTACTTATGATTAAAATTAAAAATATTTTTCCACTTATAATTTTAGTAAATTAATTTAAGTGCATTTATGGAACAAATAGAAACATTAAATATGAATAGATTAATTAGAATTTTTTTTGAGCAAATAAAGGGCTAGGCTTGAGAAGGTTAAATATGATGAATACAACTTGTCTAATGAAATTGGGATGCAAGCAAGGCATGATGAAGGTGAGCTTTGGTGTGATGTTTTAGAGGGGAAGTATGGTCGAGATAAGTTGCAAACATGTGATTGGATTTCAAAGGGTTCTGATTCTAGTTTGTGGAAGTTCATTTGTAGATTTGGGCCAAATTTTAACAAACACAGTTTTTGAGCCATTGGTAATGGGTTGACTATTAAAGCTTGGAATTATGTGTGGGTCTCGCGTGGGCTTAGAATTGGAAATTCTCAACACATTGTCCCTTCTCATTTACAAGATTGTGTTGTGGCCGATTTGGTGGGTGCTGATGTTGAGTGGAGGATTGATTTGCTAGCAGATTGGCTCTCGTAGGATGTTGTGAGCCGTGTCGCTGCTCTAGCACCGCCAGAGAGAGTAGTGGGGGAAGATGTTTGGTTGTGGCCTGGTTGTCATGCAGGTAAGTTCTCAATTTCTGCTACCTATAATCTGTTATGTGGTTTTACTGGGAGAAGAGAAGCCAGTGTTTTGAACCAGGTGTGGAAAATCCCTGTCAAAGAGAGAGCTCGTTGCTTTATTTGGTTGGTGTGTGGTCATGATAGATTTCTCACTAAGTTCGGGTTGGCAAAGATGAACTTGGGTGCTCCTCGCTGCCATGTCTACGTTAAGGAGGAAGAATCAACCCTTCATGTGTTACGGGACTGCCCTCAAGCTCTGGCAATTTGGATGCATCTGTTGGGTGTGGAAAATCGAGACATGTTCTTTGATTGTGATCTGTAGTGGGTTAATTTGAACTACTTGACTGAGAGCATGGGGAATTTTAATGGCATGAAATGGTCAGCTATTTGGGCTTCGGCTTGTTACAATCTTTGGACTTGGAGGAATAAAGAGATTCATGAAGATGATTTTGTTAGGCTCTCCTTTTCGTGGACCATTTTGGAGGAAGGCAAGTTGTATAATGCTACTAGTATGTTGGGGGCTGATTTGGTTCATCGAGAATGGTTTTAGACAGATGGGGCGTGTAAGCATGGAGAAGGAAGTGCAGGTTGTGGAGGGCTTCTCCAAGGTGTTGATGGAAACTGGCTTGGGGGTTTTGCTAAAAAACTTCGGGTGAAGACAACTTATCTTGCTGAGGGCCTCAGTATAATTTGGACACTACAAAAAACGGATCAAATAGCGGGGGTTTTATTGCGGAGGTTTTAAAAACCCCCTCAGTTTAACAATAAAAAAGGAACCCCTCGGGCAGGAAGTTGAAAATGTTGATTCAATTTACGGAGGTTTTAAAACCCCCGCTAAATGTAAAATAAAAAAAACAAAAAAAAACTTTCGCTAAACCTGTTTCCCTCCCATCAGTTTTACGTTCCCTCTTCTCATTTTCACTCCTTCACAAAAAAAACCTTCACTCTTCTCGTTCCATTCACGTTTCCCTCTTCTCACTTTCATTGGCGCTTCAGGTTTCACCCAAAAACAATTGAACCTTCAGATATCATCATGCTTTCACACTGATGTTTCCCTCTCTCCCAATGAACGACGCAGATTTCATCTTCTCACTGGTTTCATCACGTTTCCATCTTTTCACATTCAGGTTTCATCTTCTCCTTTCGCAAACCTTCCTTCTCTCTCTCTCGCTTCCGATTTTTCATCTCTCACCTTCAGATTTTGCAAACCCTTTCCCCTCTCACCTTCAGATCACCATCCTTTCTCCAACATGCCTCCTCTCTCCACCGTCAACCATTGTTCTGTTCTCCATTGTCCCTCTCCCTCCACCGTCCTCTCGCTATTTTCTCCTTTCATTCTCTAACTATTGCGAACAGGTTTATTTAGGTATTTAGGGATTTTTTGGTTCCATAAAGATTTAGGGATTTTTTTTGCTACCCAGTTGTTGATTCTACTTTTTTTATTTCATTTCTTATCAATTGTATTCAATTATGCTTATTTTATTAAATTGTTGATTGTTCTGCGAGGGATGTTATGAAGGCTTCTTGCAACTGGAGAAGGAAGGTGAAGGAAGGTGTTCTCTGTCAAGACAATCATTGATGCTTATATGGAAGATCCTGGAAACCCTAAAACACCTCAAGGTAATACTGTTTATAAGGATTTGGAAACCCTCCTCCCAATCTCAATCTCCCTCTTTCAATACTCCTAATTCTACTAGATTTCGACCGTTTGGATCAGAACCCATTATACCCTTTTGCCGGAAATTACGATTGTGGAGTTTACAAGGGTCAAAGAGTGTGAAAAGCAGAAAAAAAAATTGTGCTTGAGGCTACCAACATGACTATATCAGGAGATAGTTTGTTGAATGGAATGGATGAAGAACAAGGTCCTACAGATTCTGTTTTACTCGATCCTGAAAACAATTCTAGACCTCGTCGAATTGCTCTTTTCGTTGAGCCTTCTCCTTTCTCGTGAGTCCCTTTTGTACATTTAATTTAATTTAATGTGGAATGTAACATAAATACATATCTATTGTATATTTCTTGAAGAAAAATGAAAATTTTGTTTAATGTTGAAACATGGGACAACATTGAAGTTCAATTTTTACAGCAGTTTACTTGGTTTATAGTTTTTAATCAGTGTTGACTTTGTGGGATTTGATGAACTTGAGTGTGATGGGGTCAGCTTATATATATCAGATATTGAAAATTGAAATTGACTTTCTGGGGTTTGATGAATTTGGGTGTGATGGGTGGGATGGGCTTTGCTCGGTTCTGTTTTGAATTTTCCGTTGTGTTAGTTCTTGATCTCAGTAGAAGTGCTTCTCAGCTATATTCTGCTGATATTAGGGTGTGGAATCAAATTTAATTAAAATCTCATGTTATATAGTTTCTATCTGCATTACAATTGCAGTTACAAGGCTAATGATTTGGTTTGTGTCTATTTTTCAGATATATCTCAGGGTACAAGAACCGTTTTTAGAATTTTATAAAGTACCTTAGAGAAATGGGAGATGAGGTAACATCCTTACAATTCTTTTGTATCTAACAGTGGAATCATATTCAGTCAGTATGATTACCTGGTCGATCTTTTACTTTCTTTGATTGCTGCATTTTGTACGTTGTTATAAAGATAGGTATTCAAGTATAGTAGTTTTAATTTTTTTTTTAACAAAGGATTGATTTGCTAAGCAACGTCTAATAGGATTAGGTATCATAGATAGGAATGATTTTAGCATCGAATATGGTGAATTCCTCTTTGAAAGATGCACATTGCTTATTGATTCTGCAATTTCTACAGCTTTAAAGGAAAGAATGTATCTTTAGGCCAACATAAGTTGCAATCTTTTGGAAATTCCTCATCGAATTTTTGCTTTGAACCCTGTTCTAATTTTTCTTCTGCAGAGTATTTTTTTTTACATTTGACATTTTATCAATAAGAACTTTCTTATTTTGACTTTGATCGATGAGAAGAGAGCTGAACAACATGGACAAGCGAGTAAAAATGGTATGTATTAATCTGATATTATTATATACAAGGAAGCAGCTTTGTGGTACACAATTCTTATGAATCATAAAAGGAAGCAGCTTTGTGAGAAAAGCTTGAAGTCTGAGACATTGTAAAGGTGAGGCCTTCAACTTCATTTTTGCCTTTTGAAGGTTTTTCATTGATGAGTGATTTGTTTTTATGTTTAATTATGTCTTATTCTTGTCTTGAACCTTTTATTTGTCTCATTTTCACACTTGAAGGTTTTTCATTGATGAATCATTTTTTGCTACTTTGTGCCAACCTTTTTTCCTGCTGGCTACATACTGAACTGGCTCTTCTTTTGTTTTTATCAGCTAAAAATAAATGTGTTTTCATCGATTTTCATAAGTTGATTTGCTTTGATTAATTCTTGCATTGTTATTCAATCATAGAATTTGTGACTGTTTTGCAATTGGCCTATATATGTCTTTTTAATTCTCATTTCTAGTCATTTAATCTTTTACCATTACAACATATAGGATGAGTAATACTGATATGAGGCCTCGCCGCTGCATGGATATGCGCTTCTGTCATACATTTCTCGAGAGGTGTGTAGTTCTCCATACACTTCATCTTTCCATTGATTCTATATAGTTCTATATTTTGTTATCTCCATTATATTTGATGCTTTGATTGGATCTGTTTTATTTCAGTTTTGGAACTTATTCAACTACGAAGATTGCTTTTTACCTAAGTTTTGGAACTTAATTAATAAGAATATGTTGTATATGCTTTCTCCATGTGAGTACTTTTGTGCAATAATGCATTGTTCACCTATTTGATGTTGTTGGTTTTACTATCTTGCAGTTACCTTTATAGAATCATTCGGTGGCTGGTATGATGTGGTAAAGCTTGTTTTAATCTCACTATCCACTTGTGGAATGCTGGTCTCAAATGAAGGTACAAATTGTGGCTGAGTATTCATTCTCTTTCAGATCTCACTATTCACTTGTTTTAATCTCTGTTTGGCTGTTTGGAAAAGATAAAGAAAGCACCAAACTTGGTTAATGGCTGAAATGATGATCAGTTGATGACATATATTTCTAAGACAAATATTATTGTGAGTTCCTTTTTTTAAGACAAATATTATTGTGATATTATATGGTTCAAGAATCTGACTTTTCTTTGTGATATAATTGCATTTCTATGGAAGGAAAGCCCTGTAAAGAAAGGCTTCCACTTCAATCCCTACAAAAAACTTTTGTTAGTTCCTCTTTTCTGATTTTGTGGTAATCTCTGCTTTGTTCCAAGAGATCCCAGGTTGCTCCAGTATTTGCTCTCTAGAGGAAAAGAATCAATTTTAATTTGGAAAGTGATGCAAGGACGTCTTTGGTTTGGGCTATTGGTCATGCCCAACAAGCTGCTGTTAGTGTTTTATTAGAACACGTGCAAATGTAAGTCCTCATTTCATTGTTATTTTCTATTACTTTGGTTTGATGCTAAGTAATGTTATTTTCTATTACTACAAACTACTATGTTATTAGATTTGAAACATTGATTGTGCATGGAAATGAATCTTCCATTTGGCTTTGTCAAAAGGAGTAATATCCTCCATTGCTTTGAGCAGTTGGATGAACTAAACAAGAGGAGATTAGAAGAATCCATGAATATGGCAGACAATTGCTAAGGAGAATATGACCAAGAATTAGCAAGACATGAAAGATAGAAATATGAAGTTGCAGCAGCTGGGGTTAATGTTTTCTTAGGATCTTTGAGTATAAGATTGTTTTAAGATATTATAGATTTTGAGTTGTATTACATTGAATATTTGAACTACAAATGTTTCATTTGACAATGAAACTCCATATGTATGAAATACATTTATGTATTATATTTTAAATAAAGTTTTTAAGTACTTCGATTAAATTATCTTGGTTATATTTTTAATGAAGTTGAGTACTTTGATTAAATTTATTGAATTTTAATATTATATATATATATATATATATATATATATATAACACATGGGTGCTAGTAATATAAGTTATTAATGAGGTGAAGAGAAGACATTCTCGATTACAAATAAGAACAAAAGAGTATTAAAATTCTATATAGAAAATTTAGAGGAGGTTAAAAACCCCCCACAAAAAAACCTCCACTAATTGTGGGGGTTAAAAACCCCCGCTAAAGAGACACGATACCAGCGTTTCCTTAAAACCCCCGCAAAACGATTGCGGGACTTGAAACTCCGGCGTTTTTTAAAACTCCCCGCAGATTACGTTGCGGAGGTTTAAAACTCCCGCTAAACGACTTAAAAACCCCCGCAATCTATTCCATTTTTTGTAATGGGGGTTTGGCAAAGTCGAGATTAATGTGGATATTGATGTTGTGGTTCAACATTTGAAGAATGGTTGTTTAGGCAATGCTGATGGGTGGAGCTTGCAGCGTGGAATCCAGGCCTTGATTTCTAAAGATTGGGACGTTGTTGTTTCTCATTCTTATCGGGAAGCCAACAGGTGTGCTGAAGCACTTGTTGCTATGGGCTGGAATCGAGTTTCGAATTTTTCAATGTTTACTAATGCTGTTTGTATTGAGTCATTGGTGCTCGTTGATGCAGTCGGAGTTTCTACTCGTAGATTTTTCTCCCTGTAACTTCTTTCTTGGGCTTCGGCCCTCTATTTGCTAAAAAAAGTAAACTATTCCGGTCAAAAAAACTAAATAAATTGTGTTTAGTTTACTATGTTTTTTAGCTATTAGTTTGCTACGCTTACCTATTTGTATTTAAACACAAAATATAATTACTAAATAATACCTTTTTTGCCAATACTAATACCTTAGAACAAACAAATAATGATACATCTTTTAGCAGTAATCACTATACATCTAACCCTATTACTTTTGACGTACGGGCCTGCAGGCTACCCATGATCCAAAAGGACTAGCTCAATGCGGGTTCGGGATTTTTTGGGTTGGGCTAAAAAACTCGAGGTATGAAAACGGGCTTAGCTCCCCCAAGCCCTGTGTATTTTCGAGTTAACCTAGCCCATTTGGCCAACTCTAAATCTCATCCCTGTGATGCATTGAAAAAATGCGCTAGTAAAATAATTGAATGATAAATATAAAGAAATTATTTTTTTATCTCAAATTAAAAAAAATAATAAAATACACTAAACTACATATACAAATCAGCATACCATCTTTTTATTTTCGATGTCTTCACTTGCAAATTCTTCATTTTACTCTTTCCTCTTCAAAATCCTAATATTTACATTCCACTTTTTCATATTTCCCTTTTTTTCACGTTTTGTATGCATATGGAAAGTTTCAACTTTGGTTACATCACTACAACAAAATTGGCAAACTGCGGCGGTTTTAACTGCCTCTGAATGACTCTGGCGGTGGTTCCAAAGCCGCTACGGTTACCTCCGCCGCAAGTCCCTTCTGCGGCGGTTCTGAGCAATTACTGGAATAACCGCCTGAAGGAGTACATTTACCTTTTTTCCACATAGTTTACCTTTGTTCATTCCCTTTCCACGTAGTTTCACTTGTGTTTTCACATTGGACGTGTGGGTGCTCTTTTAATATAATTTTTATTACAAGAGTTGTGGAATTTTGTGGCTAATCTACGAGGGATTCTTAATTTCAAATAATTGGTGTTTATGCAGCTATTTCTGTCTTCATGTTCTTATTTGAAAAAAACATTTTTAATGGTTGACACAATCTCGGAAGCCGGGTGGAGATTATCCGGTGAGTCTTCAAACTGAAATATCTACTATTTCCATCTCAGTAGTAGTAAATCAAGTTTTTTTACTTTCGTCTTTGGTTGCTGGATAGAATTTAATTATTATCTAGCAAATGTAGATATATCTTTTGGGTCTGAATGTACAATTAATTGTCATCGACTTTATGGATTTTTTATGCTTGTTTTCTTAAGTTTCATTTGGTGTGTGTTTTGAAAACATGGGGAGAAAAAAGAACCCGTGGTGGCCAATAAGGCAAATAGCAAAGATAACGACTTTTTTTTACAACAAAGGATGCTAGGAAAATTTACAATTTTGGATGTCAAATATGGAAAGAAAACTCTGAATCTCACCCGCGAATCTCACCCGCGCCATTATTGAAAATATACGCTAATAAAATAAAGCAGTGATAAATATAAAAAAAACTATTTTTTTTATCTAAAATTATATAGGAGGAAAAATAGTGACCCCTACCATCTCATCTAAGTGTTCTTGAATTACAAATTAGCATAATAAAAAAATAGAAATGAAAAAGTTGCAATTTTACGTATAATACATGAAATGAAAAATTCGAATATCACCCTTCCGTTGAATTGATAAAATACGCTAGTAAATTTAAAAAAATATTAATTTGAAAAAAGATTTTAGTTTTCTTCCTTTTTTTCTAAAATTACAGAAGAAGAAATATATATATATATATATATATATATATATATATATATATATATATATATATATATATATATATATATATATATCTCCATCTTTCATGATCTCCAATATCATGCAAACGAAACACAAGTGACAAGGTAATTCCAGATCTAGTTTTGAGATTTTGGAGGCCCTGGAAAAATCAATAAAATGATGCCATAATTATAAAAAATATAGACTAAATGTTTAAATATTAAAAGACGAAAACTAAAAGTTTGAATTTTTGAAATTAGAGAGACCAAAAATATACTTTAGTCACAAATTCATTAGTGCTATTATTATTAAATGCCATAATACTATGTGAAATAATTATTATATATTTTTGGAATTTTATCTTATAAATAAACTATTTATTTATTCAAAAATAATTTGTTCTCTACAAAATAGAAAATAATATTTCATATACATGCAATACACGAGTCACGCACTAATTTTAATATAGAATGGAAGATAGTAAGAATAGAAGGAATTAGGAAGAGAGACTAAGCAAGTTAATGAAGGAGAATAGGTGATGAATAATTGTTTTATAAGGTAGAGTGGTTTCGTTATCATGTATGAGTATCACATGATAATCATGTTTGCTATCAAGCAACACCTATCAAGCAACACTATTGTGTTTCTCTATCTATTTAAAAGTTGTTACTTGTTGCCATGTAAACATGCAATTCTAATGTGGTAACTTTTAAAGTAAAAAATAAATGAAGACATAATGCGACTTGTATGACATTTTAACTAACAAGTAATTTGTTATCATTTTTTTATTTTACTAGCCTATTAAAATATACATTGATAAGTACTCATGAAAAATACCTTGATAAGTCAAAAACAACTTACTAGAATCCTATCATGGCATTGAGAATTCAACACTAAGTTGCATACTCTTATGCATTTTGTCGCTCTCTCACTGCTTTAAGATACGACCGATCCAAAGATTTTGGGTGTCTTGGATGAACCAATAAAATGATGCTCTTGTAGTTATTTAAATAACATTCTCCTTGCATATATTTTTGTTGAAAATCACTAATAATCCGTTGATAATCAAAGTTCTTTTAAAGAAATATTTTCAATTCAAATTAAAGTGAGACTACTCAATCTAATTTGCGACACTATAGGTTACAAATAAGTTTTTAACAATTTCAGTTTAGAAAAATATTTTTTAATAACAGGAATAGTTAATATTATGCTATATATATATATGCAACCTTTAGGAAACAATTAATTGTCTTCAAAGAATTCAATATTATATAACTTAATTTTGATTCGGTTGTTAAAATCTCTCTCTAATGATTTTCTATTCTTGAAATATATAATTTTAGTTGTAATAACATAAAAAAGTTACTTAAATATATCTATATACTACTAAGTAGAAGAATTTTTGGTGCCCCTAACTAAATGGGGACCTGGGCAGTTGCCCCTCTTGCCCATGCTCAGGGCCACCCCAGGGGTGTTAGAAGGTCACTAAACCATAAACCATATAAGAACTATAAACTAAATCTCTGTTTCAAAAAAAAAAAACTAAATCTTAATGACTGTTTTGTTTAGTTTGAATTGTTGTTTTGGCTAAAATACATTTTGGGTCGTTATCTTCTTTTTAGTTTCAATGTGATCATGTATCCTTTAAAATTTCAATTGAGTCTTCTTTATTTTAAGTTTCAATGTGGTGTTTTTCGTTCAAATTGTGTTAAAAAAATTACATGGATATAGCTTTTGTAAACTAAGATACCATTTCAAAACATAAAAAGGTATTCACATTGGTATCTAATATCTATTTATCTAATATCTATTTATACTAATACATTTCCTATGAACTACTATTATTAGCCCCCTTCACTAATTGCCACCTATTTTTTTACTTGCAACCAAAATTTCTGCCAAAGGATAAATTAGTCTTTTTACCAGATACTTATACAAAAATCTAATTGCCACCAAAAATTTTCTTTACACGAAAAGTGTAACTTTGACGGGACATGAAGGCTTTATCAAAATCTAACTGACAACTCCCTTCTCTTCAGCAATCACTCTCTTCACACTATTCCTCTTTTCTTCTCTCAACTCTCTACCTTCTGAAGATCAAAGACCCAGCGCTTCTTCTCTCAAGTCTCTACCTTTCTTCTTCCTTGAACTTCATAAAAGAAATCAACTGCTGCATCTTCTTCACCAGAGTCAGGATTCCATAAACGTAAGTAACTATTCCTCTTTCCATTCTCTTCTCGCTGCATCTGCTTCCTTAAACACCCTTTGTCGTCGATTTTTTACTCCCTCTGTCACTAATCCTCTTTCCCTTCTCTTCTCGCTGTAATCGGTTTACGTTGCTCTGTAATAACAGTTTCAGCTTTTGTTTTTCCAGGATAAACCAGCTGCTGCATCTTCTTCAAGACAACCACGGGAAGCCATCATCTTCTCTTTCATCTTCCATAAACGTAAGCCTAAATCTTCGCTTGCATCTTCTTTTTGGTCATTCTAGGTTATCGTTTCTGTTCGAACCACAACTTCAGGTTCTATTTTTTGTTCGATTTGTTGTTACGTTTGTTTTTTAGTTGATTACTACTTTTCTGTTTCTGTAGGAAAATTTCGTTTTTTATGCAACTTTTAAATCTGTAATTTTAACTTAATTTTTACTTTTTAGTTGCTATCCTTTGGGTATCTTCGCATTTGGGTTTTCAGTTGCTGTCTTTTTTAACCACTATCATTTTTAGTTCATTTTAAAAGCTGTTTTACTTAATCTGTTTATTTGGGTTCTTAATGTGGTATAAGGTGTTTGGGAATTCAGTTGGGTTTTACTTAATATGTTTCTTTGGGTTCTTAATCTGTTTTAGTTAATCTGTTTCTTTTAGTTCATTTTAAATTCAGTTGCTAACAAAAGTCCTCACTATGTTAAGGAAATGGCAAGAAGGTTTGACACTATAGCAAACATCAATCGGGAGAAAGATGTTTGGATAGTGGTTGTGCACATAACCGACGTTTGGACAGTTGTAAACAACAAACAAGAAAGCCATTTGGAGATGGTTATCATGGATGCCAAGGTTAACTCTTATCTTATAACTTCTCTGTCTTTCGTTATAACTTCTCTTATCTTATAACTCTTATCTTATAGTCATTCCTAAGGGTTTTCATATTTTTAGGGGGATAAGATACAAGTTTTGGTGCCTAAAGAATAGACCAATAAATGGACTAATAGAGTGCGAGAGGAAATGATATGCAAGCTGCAAAATTTCAATGTTGCTCCTAATGATTTTAAATATAAAGCTTACGACCATGGGTTCAAACTCATTTTCACTCCCACCACCCTTCTACGGGAACTTGATAGCTCTGAAATCCCAAATGAGGAATTGAAATTTAAAGATTTCGGAGACATACTTAATGGGAAGTATAGAGATGATCTTTTAGTAGGTATCGTTTTTTAACTCTTCCTCAATTCACATACTAATATACCTGTTACTTCCTCAACTCTTTCATACTCTTAATACTCACTTATGTTTTCCCTAGATGTCATTGGAGCTGTACATCAAATTGTCTTCTCTAAAACTAATTGTGCAAATAACATGGCGTCTCACCAGATTCTTATTTTAAGTTCGTCTATCGATCTCTTAGAAAGATATCTTCCATTTACATTAAGATTCGAGAAATCAATCTAATTCAAAACTATACCACTGTTAGCCTACATTTTCGACAGGCTCAATTAAATGCAGTCAATATTGATGACTTGTCATTAATAAAGAAGAGATGCTAATATTTGGCATTAAGAAGGGTGTTGTAAAGAGTAATTTCGACTATGTCTAAGGTTTAATGAAATCAAGAGTTTAAAGACAAAGATTTCGACAAGGAAAACGTCAAAAAGTTTAGTCGAAGACAAGACAGTGTTTCTGTCGAAAGTGCGGGCATTTACATGTCAACAAGGTTTGACTAGTTGCAGTCAAGAAGAAGACTTGATATTTCGACAACAAGAAGCTGTGTACAAGGAGAATCAGCATAACACGTAACTTAGCGAAAATTGCAAAGCTGAAGTTAGCAGTTTCGACAGGAAGTTGAATAACATTCAGATAACAGGTTAAATCAAAGATAGCTGGTAGAAAAAGATAGCAATGTTGTGGTCGAAAGATGGAGCAGTTATCTAAACCTTATCTAGTCGAAATGGCAGTTGTAACCGCTGAGCGGTTATTGTTTTTTTATTATAAATAGAAGTTTCTCGTAGAGAAAAAGAGGTCACAACATAAACACAGAATTCTGAAAACTCAAACTTCCAGACAATAGCGAAAAACGAGTGAACAGATTCACTGTACGTGTTTGTGTACCAATCTTTTACATTTCAATGCAATTATTTACTTTTCTCTTTATCTTTCTAGCAATTGTTTTTTCATTCTATCCATAATTCTGTTCTTCAAACTATTTGTTTTCTCCAAACACGAAAATACAAAGGCAATTGTCACGAGAGATTTTCTAGTTTGATCTCACAAACACATTATTTAAAACTAGTGATTGTTTGCTAAAAACACCAGCAAACAAATTGGCACGCCCAGTGGGACCTTTGCCTTTAATGTTGTGTGTTTACTTGTTAGTGTGTACAATCGTATGCGCTTAAGAAGTGGTAGAATGGTGCGTACTAATTCTAACAGTTCTTCTAGTTCTGGTCCTGCGATTTCACAAGGACAAGGGACAACCGTTGATTCTGCAAATATAACCGCAGGAGTAGTTGTAGGAACAATAACCCCTTCAACATCAATAACCGTTCCTGCAGTATCAATGACCAATGTTGGTTCAACACAGTCTGTGTCTTTGCCATCAAGTATAGGGTTTCATTCTGGTCCTTATTTAGGGCCTCATTGTAGTCCTTATATGGCAACAGGAAGCGGTTTAGATACACGTTTTCAAAATTTGAGTTTGCCACCATTTCCTTCGGGTATGTACGGCATGCCTACTGGAATGCCTCATATTTCAACATTTTCTCCTACACACGTTTCTTATGAAAGTGTGCAGGGTCGAGACCCTACTGCATTAACCACTGCATCTTTGTTGGCATTAAGACAACAAGTGGATGAAAGTAACCACGACATGGTTAATATGCTAACTCAACAGATTGGCACGGTTTTCAACCCATTAATTCAAAATACCAACACAAGTTATCAGATGTTGGTAAATCAAATGGGTAGAATTGCAGATTTCTTTGGGACTCCAACGGTTAATAATAGGCAAATTCTCAATGTGGTGGGTAATATGCCTGGTAACCCTCAAAGAGCGGTTGCGGTCGAAGCCCAAGCAGTTGTAGGCGAACAACAAGGGTTAGCAAATCATATCCCTGAAGTAGTTTTGGTAAACCGAAACCAGAACGCTGATGAGGTTGTTCGACAAGTGCAACGAAATAATGTTGGCGCTCACGATAATATAGCCACTTTAATAGAAACTATAATGGCGCAAAATGGCCTTAACATAGGTTTGCATAGGCCTAATTTCATATCACCATTGTGTGAATATGTATTACAAACAGAGTTGCCAAGAGGTTGGAAAATACCTAAGTTCACTAAATTTGGTGGTGACACAAATGAGTCTACAGTCGAACATATTGCCCGTTACATGACTGAAGCAGGAGATATAGCACAAAATGAGAACTTGAAAATGAAATATTTTCCAAATTCTTTGACCAAGAATGCTTTTACTTGGTTTACTACTTTACCTCCTGGCTCTATATTCACATGGGGGCAATTGGAAAAGGCATTCCACGAACAGTTTTACATGGGCCAGTCGAAGATTAGTCTTAAAGAATTGGTCAGCGTTCGACGCAAAGTGCCTGAGGCTATTGATGATTATTTAAATAGATTTAGGCTATTGAAGGCTCGGTGTTTCACGCAAGTGCCTGAACATGAACTTGTCGAAATGGCGGCTGGTGGTCTTGATTATTCAATTAGAAAGAAATTGGATACATCTCATCTACGAGATATGGCCCAATTAGCCGATAGAGTTGGACAAGTTGAAAGGCTCAAAGAAGAAAAGACTAGGGTGGATAAGTTCCATAAAAAAGAAAATTCAATTGGTTTTCGTAAAAAAGAAAAAATGGCCTATGTCGATGAAGAATTTGACTTTGCATTCAGTGAGGTTGATGAAGAGGAGATAGATGTGGCTGAACTTAAGCCTGGTCCTCCTTATGCGTGTAAATTATTAAGGCCTGCAAATGGGAATAACCCAGTAGAGCCTAGAAATGATAAATTTGTGCCTAAAACTTACACTTTTGATGTTACTAAATGTGATGAAATTTTTGATCTGTTAGTAACTGATGGCCAAATATTAGTGCCTAATGACCGTTGTGTACTTTTCAGGGACATACCACTGACCGTTGTGTACTTTTCAGGGACATTGTGCAGAAAGCAATTGAAGAAGGAAGGCTCAAATTCGGTGACAAGAAAAAGAAAGCGCCAATGCAGATTGACACTGATCCTTTACCGAAGGTTGAAGCCATGTATGCAGAACCTGTCGAAGTAGATATAAGTATGGTGGAAGTTAAGATGGTTGATTCCCAGAATAAGGTTAAGTCTGCCAAAGAAAAACTGAAGAGTGTTGTGCATGCTGATGACAAGACAAGGATAATAACTCAAGAGGAGTATGATGAAAAAATACAAGCTGTGTACCCTAAGGCTGAAGAGGAATTAATAGATTTCCTCAACAGATGCAAGATTACAAATTCTGAAGTGATGCTTTGTCCAAGGTGTAGCGCTGTCTTCGACAAAGAGGCAGCCAAAAGTGTCGAAGGTTGTAGTGTTCGACAACAGCTGAAGAGGAAATGGCTAGATAAGAGGCCAAAATTTGACTTCAAAAAAGGAGACCTCCCGTACAAAGCTAAAGTTTCAACTAAGCCTTCGACAAGCTGGCAGCCGATTACAAAAAAGAGTCTAGGTAAGAAGGAGTTCGAATTATCAGCTTCCGCTAAGTCCTTCGTTCCAATGGCAGGTCCTTCAAATGAGAAGTGGATACATGCTGGTTGTAAGCATTACAAACATGCTAGTCCACGTGGTGAGGTTGCTAAGATAGATAAGGGTAATGATCCTAAGTATAATTATAAGAACAACTACAAAGGAAAAAACCCAATGACGAAGACTCAATGGCGTCGTTTCCAGAGGCAGAAGAAGAAAGCAGCACTTATCAGTAATCAAATCCCAAGTGGTTCGAAGATGGTTAAAAATGCGGTTACTAAGACCGATGGGTCAACAAAGGTAAGTATCAATGTTGCAAATCAGGTGGGTGCTGGAAGCAAAGCTAAAGGCAAAGCTATTGTTATAGAAAAGCAAAGAAGGCCTGCAATAGAAAGAATTTTCCCTCCACTGCCGTCTTTAAAAATAGAAGAGGCTAAGTTCGACATGGACCAAGATGTGACTTCTGACTTCGAGGATTCTGAACCTGACTTTGACGTCATTTGCAACGTAGTGTCTATACTACCATGTGAATATGATGTTATCACAGTTCCAAATGACATTGAAGAAGATTTTACTGAAGACATGTCCAACCATAAGCCTGTTTGTTATTACGTGATGAATGACGGATGTGTCGAAGATCAAATGGCTACTTTTGAAAAACCAGATATAGGCATGCAACATCATTTGAAACCACTGTATGTACAAGCCAAGGTCAATGGTGTCAGCATCAACAAAATACTGGTGGATGGAGGTGCTGCTGTGAACTTAATGCCTCATGTCTTGTTGAAGACAATAGGTAAGTTCGACACTGACCTCAAACCTCATAACGTAGTTTTAACCAACTATGAGGGTAAATCTGGCCAAGCTTTGGGGGCCATAGAAGTTGATGTAGTGGTTGGAACTGTAAAGAGAACTATGATGTTCTTTGTCATAGCTTCCAAGGCAAGTTATAACCTACTCTTGGGTCGAGAATGGATACACGGAGTTGGTGCTGTGCCTTCAACATTACATCAACGATTGGTGTTATGGAAAGAAGATGGTCTGGTGGAATATGTCGAAGCTGACCAGAGCTATTTCCGTGCTGATGTGAATCACATCACAAAGGAAAATTTTGAGAAACAAATGGCAGTTATTGCGCCATGTACTTCTTCCAATCAAGCATATGTTCCTTCTGATAATGTGCTTGCTTCAGTTCATCTCCACCCAACTCATGGTTTTGTTTGGGAAAGAGAGATAATGGGAGATGTAGGTGTCTATCCTGAAGGTGCCTTACCTTCAACAGGATGGGACACTAAATACTAAAAATATTTAGATGTCAGTACCCAATGCATGGGACAGAATTACGGCCTATATGGCCGAGAATAAAGTAAAAACGGCTTTGGAAGCCGAAATAATTCAACAAACGATGGCTGTCGAAGCCGTGGACTCATATGAAGAAAATGGCGAAATCATAGATGAAAAACTTGATTGCATTTATGATGACGAGCCATTGGGATTCGAAAGGGATCCTAGAGATTCAACAAGACGTATACAAGCTCAAGATCCAGTAGAAGAAATTGATTTGGGAAATGGCTCAGTCAAAAAGCCAACCTATATTAGTGCACACCTTGATGCTGCCTTAAAAACCCAAGTTATCACATTACTGCAGGAGTTCAAAGATTGTTTTGCTTGGGATTACAATGAAATGTCTGGTTTGAGTCGAGAAGTTGTAGAATTGCAATTACCTATTCGACCAGGAAAGAAACCAGTAAAGCAAACACCAAGAAGATTCGCTCCTCAAATATTGGCTAAAATCAAAGAAGAAATCGAAAGGTTGTTCAAAAGCAAATTTATCAGAACGGCCAGGTATGTCGATTGGTTAGCTAATATTGTGCCAGTAATGAAGAAAAATGGAAAACTTAGAGTTTGCGTAGACTTTAGGGATTTAAATAATGCAACACCTAAAGATGAATATGCTATGCCCATAGCTGAGATGCTAATAGATTCAGCAGCAGGATTTGATTATCTTAGTATGCTTGATGGTTATTCTGGGTATAATCAAATTTTTATTGCTGAAGAAGACGTGTCGAAAACAACATTTCGTTGTCCAGGGGCATTGGGCGTTTACGAATGGGTAGTAATGCCTTTTGGTTTAAAAAATGCTGGTGCGACATATCAAAGGGCAATGAATTCTATGTTTCACGATTTTATTGATGATTTTATGCAAGTATACATAGATGACGTGGTGGTTAAATCTTCCTCAGCAAGTGGTCATTTAGACCATCTTCGACGTTCTTTCGAAAGAATGAGGAAATATGGATTAAAAATGAATCCAACAAAATGTGCTTTTTGTGTGCGTGCAGGTGAATTCTTGGGTTTTGTAGTACACAAGAAAGGCATAGAAATTAATCAGAATAAGACTAAAGCTATTATGGAAACGAAAGCTCCTTCGACCAAGAAAGAACTTCAGTCACTATTGGGAAAGATTAATTTCCTTTGAAGATTTATATCAAATCTAAGTGGCAAAACGCAAGCATTTTCGCCATTGTTGAGACTGAAGAAAGAATACGAGTTCAAGTGAGAACAAGTCCATCAAGCAGCTTTTGATGAAATTAAGTCTTATTTAATGAAACCACCAATTTTATTGCCTGTTATTAGAAATAAAGTGCTGAAATTGTATATAGCAGCTTCTGATAACACAATAGGTAGCATGTTAGCATAAGAGGATGATAATGGTATTGAAAGAGCCATTTATTACCTCAGTAGAGTTTTAATTGATGCTGAAACAAGGTATAGCCCAATAGAAAAGTTGTACCTTTGCTTGTATTTCTCATGTACAAAGTTAAAGCAATATATAAAGCCAGCTGATGTTTATGTTTATTCGCATTTTGATGTTATTAAGCATATGTTATCAAAACCAATGTTACATAGTCGAGTTGGTAAATGAGCTTTAGCTTTGTTAGAATATAACTTAACTTATCAACCTCTCAAGTCAATCAAAGGACAAGTGGTTGCTGATTTTATAGTAGACCACTCTGTTGTCGAAAGTATGGTAAATATCGTAGGCACACGTCCTTGGAAGCTATATTTCGACGGTTCAAGCCATAAAAATGGAGTTGGGATTGGTGTTTTAATCATCACCCCTACTAATATCCCAACGAAGTATAAGTTTAGAATTCGAGAATCTTGCTCCAATAATGAGGCGGAGTATGAGGCTTTATTTGTAGGCCTTAAAATTTTGCTCGAATTGGGGGCAGATCATGTCGAAATAAAAGGTGATTCTGAGCTAGTTATCAAACAGTTAACTAAGGAATACAAGTGTATTAAAGAGCACCTTATCAAGTATTTTATTGTTGCCAATACTATGTTGCAAAAGTTTACAACTGTGCGCCTAGAACATTTACCACGAATTGAAAATCAAGTGGCAAATGAGTTGGCACAAATAGCTTCAGGCTACAAAGTCTCAGAACAAAGCCTAAAAGAGCTGATCGAGATAAAAGACAAACTCATTTCAAATGACTCTCTTTATAATGATACATCTTCAACATTATTGTCAACACCAAAAACTTGGGGGGCAATAAATACTAGTGAAGAATTTGTCGAAAAACGTCACATTGTTGATGATTTTGATTTAGCGGAAATTTTTGCTATTGACAATATGATTGATATTGATTGGCGGAGGCCTATTGTAGAGTACTTGCAAAATCCTACAGGAAACACTAGTAGAAAAGTAAAGTACAGAGCTTTAAACTATGTGATAATTGGAAACAAATTGTTCAAGAAAACTCCTGAAGGAGTGTTATTAAAATGTCTTAGCGAGAATGAGGCATATTTAGCAGTTTCCGATACGCATAGTGGAGCATGTGGTTCACACCAAGTAGGCCACAAAATGAAATGGTTATTGCTTCGACAAGGAATGTATTGGCCAACTATGTTGAAAGATTGCATAGAGTTTGCCAAAGGATGCCAAGAATGCCAAAAGCATGCTGGGATACAACGTGTGCCTGCAAATGAGTTACAATCTATAGTTAAGCCTTGGCCATTTAGAGGTTGGGCTCTAGATGTGATTGGAGAGATAAAACCAACTTCATCAAAAGGCCATAGATTCATCCTTGTAGGGATTGATTACTTTACCAAATGGGTTGAAGCAATACCTTTAGCCAATGTTGATCAAGAGGCAGTTATAAAGTTTATTCAGAATCATATCATTTACAGATATGGAATTCCAGAAACCATTACGACAGATCAGGGTACTGTTTTTACTGGTCGAAAAATGGTAGAGTTTGCTGCTGAAATTGGTTTTAAGTTATTAACTTCGACACCGTACTACGCACAAGCCAATGGTCAGGTAGAGGCTGCCAATAAAATCATTATTAATTTGATTAAAAAGCATGTTGGGCAAAAACCCAAAAATTGGCATAATACTCTTGATCAAATATTGTGGGCTTGTCGAACCTCACCTAAAGAATCTATCAATACTACTCCTTACAGGCTAACATTTGGACATGATGCGGTGTTACCTGTGGAAATTTGTTTACAATCGACAAGAATTCAGAGGCAATGGGAAATTCCTTCTGAACATTATTGGAATATGATGCTCGACGAATTGGTTGATTTAGACGAAGAAAGGTTGTTAGCTTTAGAAATACTTATTCGTCAAAAAGAAAGAGTAGCTAGAGCTTATAACAAAAAGGTCAAGTTGAAAACCTTTGAAGAAGGAGAGTTAGTGTGGAAAACCTTGTTGCCTATGGACAAAAAAGATAGAGTTTTAGGTAAATGGTCACCAGGGTGGGAAGGTCCATTTCGCATATTGCAATGTTTTTCGAACGGTGCTTATGAAGTCGAAGAGTTAAGTGCTGATAATCGAATTTTGCGTATAAATGGCAAATATTTAAAAAGATATAAGCCAATGTTGCAAGAAATTAAAATAACGCAAAATTAAGAGAATGAGAAGATATAAACATGGCACTCATGCCAAGAAAGATTGTCGAAATACAGATCGAGCAAAATGCTGTCAGAATACGGATAAAAAATTAAATTACAAAAGAAGCTTTAAGCCTCTCAAAGGCTGTTCTGGCATGCCTCAATCTGGTATCTAAAAGGGTTTCTTCTTCAGTTAGCCTCTTAACTGCTTCGTCATGTTTCTCAACCCTCTCCAAGTGTTCGATAGCCAAGGTTGCCTCAGTTCGAAGTGCGTTCTCTACAGAAATTGAAGACCTCTGTTGAACATAAATTTTCTTCTTTTCTTCCGCTTCAATCTTCGACTGCAACTCCTTGATTTGAGCCTGGTATGTCGAAATATTCGCATCACAGTCATCTATTTCCTTGGAATTAGTTGCTGCTTGAATTTCCAATGCCGAAATCTTGCTTTCTGAGGCCTCGACGGCGACACTTTCCTCTGTCAGAAGTTCAAGCTCGCGCTCTTTGCTCACAATAGTACTCCTCTTTTTCTGTATATCTCTGGAAATTTGCTCTAGTAAAGGCTCAAATTCAACAATAAAGCATAAAAGAGAGTCACTGGAGCCAGAGTTATTAAATTTATTGAGCAAAGATTTAAGTTTGTAATAGAACATATGATCTATTTCGATAGCCTTGAATAGATCTATCTCAAAGAGGGTTCTTTGAAGTTCTCGAATCAGGTCTTCTTTAGGACCTCCAGAGGAATTGCCAATAGAAGCAGTCGAAGCACTTGGCTTACTTTCTGTTGAAGATAAACCACTCACCATTCGTTTGAAAGCCTCAAGAGGATCTTTGCGTTTTAGGTCCAAAAGTTCTTGTTCTTGAAGGCTAAGAGCGGTGTCATGTGTTGAGGGCACAGAGCGTGGAGAATTAGCTATCTCAAGAGATTCGCTCCTTTCATTGTTACCGTCGTCTTCACTTTCCTCTTCGTCGTACCCTTGCTCTTCCATGTTTGGAGAAGAAGATATACTGATCTCAACTCCACTGTGGCCAACATCAGGATTTTCATCAACGACCATAGCAGCAGGCTCTGGGCCATGAGCAGGAATTTCCTTGGCCGTTTCAGCAAGAAGAGTCTTTTTGGCCAACAGTGTATCTTCGACAACAGGTGTATGTTGATGCAAATCTTTTTCTTCGACACCTTCTCCAGAAACATTTATTTTTGAAGGGGAATGAGTGGAGGAAGGCGTAGCCTGTTTTGTTGGAACTTCAGTTTCCTAAAAAATGAAGCAAAGTGAGTATTATCACATAAACAAAGTTTTCGGATTTTCGAAAAACATAGGCTTCAATCGATCACCTTAGCTCTGATATTCTCAACTAAAGAGTGTGCACTCTGGATTTTCTTGATAAGCCTTTTCGGAACTTTTTCTTCTTTTTGTTGTCTTTCGACAGAAGCTTGTTGGAAAACAGTTTTAGAGGCATCTTGAGAATGTTTTGTCTTTTTCTCTCTTTCTGTTTCAGAAACTTGAACCTTGATAGGTTTAGTCCTGAGCAGTGGTGTCTCATCAGACTGAAAATACAGCAATCACATCAGCATAAATAAGAAAAAGGAAACAAATATAAATAGGCAAAGTTTTGAGAACTTCGACCTCTGAATCGCTCACGACTCTTGGTTTAACATTTCTTGTTTTCTTTGGATTGGACGTTAAAGAGCTACTTGTTCTTTTTCGACTCTGTAAAACGGATGACTAATTAGTCGTAGAGTATAAGAAGATGACACAATGAGTAAAGGTAAGTACTCACTTTTTGTTTTTCTTCTTGAAGAGGTTGTTTTCTTGTTGACGAAGCCTCAACATCTTTTTTCTTCGTCTTTGTTGCTGCGCCATCTGTCGAAGACGATGTGATAGGAATGGCTACAAATATTCGACAAACAAGTGTTAGTACGAAATACATAAAAGGGAAATTTATTTTTCCTAAGAAGTCTTGTGAATCACCTTCTCTAATGGAGGACAAGATTCGAATATGTTGAATATCTAAATGAAGATGACCCTCAAAAGTGTATATGTCCTGCTTAGTCGAAACTACTTTCTCAGCTGTTTTATTCGAAAAATCAAATAGCGCCTTAGTCGAACCACATACGAACCATTCTGGAATGGGTGACCAAAATGCCAGAGCCAGTTCACTGGTTGGTAAAGGTGGAAATCTAATTTTGTTTTGTGTTAAAACAGAAAAATATTTATCGGGTACATAAGGTGGAAAAATCATAGTAGGGATTTTATCAAGAATTTTTTGTTTAAAAACCTTTGCAGCTTGAGAAATAGTTCGACGAAGATTAGTCGGATTATATACAGTTTCGAAATATTGTTGAAATGCTCGAATTTCTTGAATATGTATACCTTTCGACTTGGTCTTCTTTTTCTGCGAAGAAGGAAAAGCAGATATTAGTTTGACCAATAGAGTAGCCTCCTCGACACCAGTGAATTTCCTGGTGATATACTCTGTCCACCACTGAGAAAATTTGTGGGTACAAGAGAAAGTTGGTTCAAAAGGGAGGGGAGTAAGACGAAAAGAATCAGCAGGAAAATCATTGAGACGATTTATCCATTCCTCCTCATTCTCAGGAACTAACAGTTCCCTTTTAGACCGGAAAAAAGGACTAGGTCGAAGTTGACACAACCCAAATTGCCGTGCATATAAACTTGGATGATATGAGAATAAACCAAATTGGTTTGATGACTTCCCAGGAGAAATTCGAGACGACAGCAGTTGAGGAGTTAAAAATGCTTTCCAAATTTGATTGGTTTCTTGCTCCTCATCAGGGTTGTTAGCAGGGAATTCCCTAGTGAACCAATGTGGTCCATAATTTCTTCCAGCAAAAGGGGCCATAGAAGGAGAAAATTCTGTACAATTCAGAAACATGTTGAAAGTTTGTGAAAAGAGATCTTCGACAGATACTCCTATTTGTTTAGGTTTCAACAAAGCAAGTCGTACACCTTCGACTCCTCTGTTAGAAATTACATCAAGATATTCATCAGGAGTGTACATTATCAATTTCGAATTGAAAGTGGCAATAAGCCACAATTGAAACAGCCAAATTGGTCCAGAGAGCAAATATTTCCCTTCTGGTTTGAGTCTTTTCAAATCAATAGCCCCTTGTTTCAAGTTGTCGAAAAGAGACCCTAAAATAAGGGTAGCCAAGTTAATTTTTCGACGTTGATGTAATTGAATGGCCAGGGGGATATACATCTTAGCCACTTGAAGTGACGAAGAACAGAAGACATAGAAGGATAACCAGAAAGTGAGAAAGGCAATATGCTCTTCATCAGAAACATCCTTAGACACAGTAATGTGCTTTTCTTCAATATAGCCTTTAAAGCTAGCTTTTTTGAAGTCAAAGTCGAAGTCAGTATGGGTAGCAGGGTCGAAAATTTCCCCTAAGGGGTTCAAACCTGTTATAGCTGCCACGTCAAGCAAAGTAGGGGCAAGCATGCCACACTTTAAATGAAGGCTGTTGGTAGTGATATCCCAAAAATGTAGAGCAGAAAGGAGCATTGGGCTTTGATACTTAGGCCCATACCTTGAGATTTGGATCAGGTCGAAAATTCCCTGATTTTTCCAGATATCTCCTTTTTTCGACTCAATTTTGTTGAGCCAGTCGATGTAAGGCGTGTTTTTCCCAGTTGGTGGCGAAGATCGAAAAACCCTATTCGGGTTACTCATGAAATCCATTACGTGTGGACCTTCGCTGAAAACCCTAGGGCTGAGTCTATGGTAGCTAGGGAAAATGTCCCTAATCTTAGAGGAATCATCGTCAGCGAGAGGAAGAGGGCCTAAAAATGCATGCTTTGAAGGTCTAGAGAAGGGAATAAGTACCTGAGACCGGTAAATTTGTGTTTCCTCCAAAGTGAGAGCAGGTTCAGAAACAAGGGTTTTCTTCCCAAGAGTTACAGCAGGAGATTTTATGGTAGAAGAAGATGCCATCGTTAGAAATAGGAAGCTAGTGAATAAATAGAAGTGCTCAGTAGTGTCTGCTTTGCTTCGTAAGGTGAATAAGGAGAAGGAAATGCAGTAATCAGAAGAAGCTTTAATGGAGTTTTTCGCAGAGAAGAAGAAGTTGAAGGTTCTGAAAAAAGAAATGAAAGGGTACAACTTCCTTTTTATAGCCGTTTTACCACGTTCAAAAATAAAAATAATAATAAATTACGTTGGTAATAGTGGCTTTAGTGGGAAACGTGAGATTGTGGAAAATCTAGACAGTTAACTGTGCACACGTGGCGCACTCTCGGTGGAGGAAGGCGCCAGCAAGCTCTGCTTTTGCCCAGAAATGTCCCCTCATATTCTGAAAAAAGATATGAAATGATAACATAAGATTCCATGGGATAGTCGAAAAAAGTTTCAAAAAGTCGTTTTCTATCTTCATTCAAGAATTCAGTCGAAAACGTCTTTTTGGGGGGCAATTTGTTAGCCTACATTTTCGACAGGCTCAATTAAATGCAGTCAATATTGATGACTTGTCATTAATAAAGAAGAAATGCTAATATTTGGCATTAAGAAGGGTGTTGTAAAGAGTAATTTCGACTATGTCTAAGGTTTAATGAAATCAAGAGTTTAAAGACAAAGATTTCGACAAGGAAAACGTCAAAAAGTTTAGTCGAAGACAAGACAGTGTTTCTGTCGAAAGTGCGGGCATTTACATGTCAACAAGGTTTGACTAGTTGCAGTCAAGAAGAAGACTTGATATTTCGACAACAAGAAGCTGTGTACAAGGAGAATCAGCATAACACGTAACTTAGCGAAAATTGTAAAGCTGAAGTTAGCAGTTTCGACGGGAAGTTGAATAACATTCAGATAACAGGTTAAATCAAAGATAGCTGGTAGAAAAAGATAGCAATGCTGTGGTCGAAAGATGGAGCAGTTATCTAAACCTTATCTGGTCGAAATGGCAGTTGTAACCGCTGAGCGGTTATTGTTTTTGTATTATAAATAGAAGTTTCTCGTAGAGAAAAAGAGGTCACAACATAAACACAGAATTCTGAAAACTCAAACTTCCAGACAATAGCGAAAAACGAGTGAACAGATTCACTGTACGTGTTTGTGTACCAATCTTTTACATTTCAATGCAATTATTTATTTTTCTCTTTATCTTTCTAGCAATTGTTGTTTCATTCTATCCATAATTCTGTTCTTCAAACTATTTGTTTTCTCCAAACACGAAAATACAAAGGCAATTGTCACGAGAGATTTTCTAGTTTGATCTCACAAACACATTATTTAAAACTAGTGATGGTTTGCTAAAAACACCAGCAAACAACCACGTAACGCGATCAACCCGTGCGGATGCACGGGTATGTTACTAGTAACTTCTATAAAATACTTAACCAAATTGAAGCTAAAAAAAAGATAAATAACTCAATGAGTCAAACGATTTCACACGAGCAAACTTGCATGCCTGTGCGATTTAAGCCAAAAATGATTCCACATGCGAGTTGACCAGAAATTGGTACATGAAAAACTTGGACTCATGCGGCCAGAAACGATTCCACATGCGAGTTGACCAGAAGTTAGTATATGAAAGCACGGACTCTGACGATAACTCGCGTTTTTAACAACCTTAATATAATCTGTATAATGTATGATAATTCATTCTTTTAAAGTTGGCATTTGTTCTATTTTTATTAAGCATGATTTGTTTATAATTAAACATTTATAGTGCATTTCACCCCGTAAATATTGGCATGATTGTAGATATTGGAGGAGTACTAATAAGGTTGTTCATTCCATTGTCGGGATGATCTTATTCTCAACTGGTCCTCATATTTTCTTGGATATTCCCACATGCATTTAGGATAGAGAAATGTTAAATGGTAAGAAAAAAGAAAAGTAAGAATAACAAAACAAGAGTACACTTAGTGTGTAGTGTTAGTTGGTGCCTACAAATCAGTTTCTAGTGTATTTCTTACTTTTCTTACCAAAATTATTCTTACTAAATAGCAGTGCCCTTTAAGATATTATTATGAATGAATGAAATGCACTAGTTACTTATCGTCAAAAAACGCGTATTCTAAATTTAAAGTTTATATTTGACATGTGCTTTACTTAAAGTTGGCATGTGTGCTACTTCTTTATGATTCATTTTAATCTGTATATTTGTACCATATATTATTTTTCATGTGTTTTGTTTATAGTTAAATTTTTATAGTCATTGAGCTAATATTGAGAATTTGTTGAAGTACTTCTTAAACAACCTACTATTGATAATCTTTCGAAGTATTCCTTGTAATCAATAGATGCAAACAATTTAGGAAAAACTTAAAACTATTTATTCTTTAAGACATATAACACACCTACTTTTTTTATAAACCGGAGGATATCCTCTACGTGCAACTGCAGAGACTAATCCCTACATGCTCAAGGCTGAATTCGAACTCAAGACATTGGTTAAGGTGAAAGAGACCACTACCATCTCATCCAAGTGCTCTTGGGTTGACACACCTATTTAAAACAAAAAAAAAACACACCTACCGAAATAATATATTTACTATGGTTTCAATTATTGATTATGACATTTTCATTTTTTCAGTAATGGATCAGCCTAATCAGACATTGCTTCCAACAACTAATGTAAATCAAGAATCAATACCTCAAGCCAATGTAAATCAACCCGAAACAGCACCTCAAACTATATATGGGTATTCTCAAACTAGTGTGAATCAAGAAGTAACAATACCAGAAATTGTGAGAGTTGATCCCACATCTCTTCCTCCTAAATCTCTGAAGAAAAGGAAGTGATTGTGGTGAAAGATATTTGTGTGACACACAAGGTCAGGCCAACAGGTATATTTACAGACCTAAGGTGAACTCTCATGCGAGATCTTTTAAAACAAATTATAAGATGTTATTAAAATTGTTTTAGTTTTATTTAAATTTTTGTATTTTAGAAATCATATAGTAAAAAAATTAGTAGTTCATAAAATTTTATAAGTCCCTTACATGAATAATGAGATAGATTTCACAAAACTTTAGGAATCAATATAATAGATATCACATTTTTATCGGAGATTTTACAATTTTTAGAGACTATACGTATTATTTTTATATTGTTTAGGGACTAAATAGGAGAGGAAAAAGTTGTAGTTTTGAAATAGCTAGATTGAAGATTTACTCTAATTTGTTTTTATAAAATTAAGCAAAAAAAAAGATTATGAGGCCTTTTTTCTTTTGATAAAATGTTTTTTTAGACTTAAAAACTCTTGCTTGGGTTGCTTTACCACTTGGCTAGCTCTGATAAGGCTTAATAAATGCAGATATAACACTACCAAAAACACCATCATTATCGATGGCCAAAATCGTCTTTAATTAATGCGAAAATACAGTTAGTAATGATGCCACACCGATGGAAAACGAGAGCTAATTAATCATCCTTAAGTAGCGGGCCGGTAACTTATAAATACGACTTTCTGAAAGACTTGTCGACAATAACCAACAACGTTGCGGTCGCTATATTTTCAACAGGAAATGTCTGTCGATACTCGATAAGTTTCCAACAGATTACCCGTAAGTAGTTATAGGTTTCACAAGTAATGTCTGCCGGTATGTTGCTACTTGATATCTCTGACGGAAAAGTCGTCGGTATTGCATTATTATTTTGTAGAATTGTGTTTCTTCATATAAAGATGGATGGATAATTCAAAAATTCACCCAACGTTACCAAGTATATAAAAAAACAACTACAATAATCTTGAATGTTGTACCAACTACGAGACCAAGTGCTGCGGGGGCTGATGCGACTGTGGGGGTGGTGGGCTTGGCATCCCTACCCTTTATAAGATCTACTTCATCATACGTAGCTTTGATGCTAGCTCTTCTTTTAGCTTCCTTTCTCATTGCTTAGAAGCGAATACTTTCTATGTTAGCATAGTGATCACCCTAGACTGTTCAGATGAGCGAATGGTCGATACCCCCAAGGTCTAAGCGATTGTCCTATTTGCCAATATTAGCAGACATGTCTCCAGAATAATACAAACGACCTTTATTCTTCCCTCCAACAAGGTTCGTCCACACTTGTAGTCAAAGTTGATGCTCCTCATCAGGTTCATATGTGATAGATGCTTGGGACAACCTCTATTCAAACGCATCATGTTAAACGTACAAGTTAAAATTAGCTGCTGGTAGATAATATACGCAAAATAAAATTATCTTTAAAAGGGAAATATCTGAGTACGTTTAGAGCGCTCATCTACAAAACCACTGGTAGCCTTCCTAATATGACTGTGGCGATGGAGCTCATTCAGATGCACTTCTTACACCATAACAAAAGTGTATAAATAGTAAATTATAAATAGCGTTACATTTAGGTTAGTTAAAGAAAAAAAGTTAGCGTTACAGAAAGAAATAAGTTAGCGTTTGAAGGAAAAGGAGTTTGGGGAAGATGGTATGGAAATTATTTAAAAGCATATTATGATAAAAGGTAATACATGTTGGGTTTTGGGCTTCTATTCCTATGTAGAGAAAGACCCAAATGTTCTAACCTATTGTGAATCACTTGTTTAAATGGAAAGAGGTCAACTTATAGGTTCAAATGAGAGTTGTTTTTTGTGAGAGAACAACCATAAGGATAGAATAAAAGAGGAAAAGTTATATCGTTTTTTCACTACTTATAATCATAAATTCGTCATCAGATATTTGTTCACTGTTGGATGAGATGAAACTTGGTTAACAAGTTCATGACATGTGGTTTCCCTTTATCACATGTCTGGAATGGGTATTAGGTTTGATGATGAACTTTTAGAATTGTTTCTATTTTTGACCAAAAAAAAGAATTGTTTCTATTTTTGTCTTTATTAGAACCTTGGGTGACGTTTCAGCTTTCTATCACAAGTTCTGTCTCTAACGGTTTTGTTTCTTTGGAAATGGCAAAAGTTAGTGTTCCTAAGAGGATATGAGAAGGATTGTACATGGTACTCCAACTCAATTTAAGGTGCTTTCCACTAGAAATAAGGGGTAAGTCAAAGAAAAAAAATTGGAGGGTGGTAAAGAGAAGAGCATAAGCAAGTTCAAGTCTCGATACAAGAATGTGGGGTGTCGTTATTGTTGCAGAACATGCCATATATAGAAAAATTGTTTTCTATGGAAAATGGAGAACAAGGGAAAGGGGTCATGGTGATGATAACCGTGTCACGAATGCTACTAATGATGATCTTGTTATTCTTCATGAGCATGAATTGGTTAATCTTGTATCAAATGAGAGCATGTGAATAGTTGAAAGTGGTGCTACATTGCATAGGAAGGGGTTTCCCATGTTGAAGATGGGTAATGATGTTGTGTCAAAAGGGATTGGTGTTGTGATGTTTGCTTACATACCAATATGGGAATGCGTTTGTTGCTTAAAGGTGTCAAACATTCCCCAAATGTACGCTTTAACTTGATCTCCATGCATATTTGATGGTGGTGGTTATGATAACCACCTTGGTTCTGGAAAGTGAAAACTCACAAAGGTAATTAGCTTGGTGGTTATGGCCTTATAGAAGAAAATTTCTAAACTTCATGGACAAAAGCTTTGGTTGCTAAAGATAATGTGAATGTGTCGTGGATATGGAGGCACATTTGTGGCACATAAGGCTTAATCAAATCAGTAAAAAAGATGAATTCCTTAGCCAAAAAACATGTGCTTTCAGAATTGGAGAGTGTGCGGTTGGAGAACTGTTCTCATTGTATGGATGGTAAGAAGATCAATACATCCTTCAAGAAGCATCCTCCCTCGAGGAAGTTAGATTTGCTTCAATTGATGCATTATGATGTTTATGACAAGAAATACAACGGGGAATGGAGATTCCCAAACTATCATTGAGCAAAAGAGGTCCCACAGATGGCAGGCATTGCTCAAACAAAATCAAGGTCTCCTAAAGACTACAACCTAGAGAAGCTAGCTCGTCAGCACAACAGTTCGCCTCACAGTACTCACTCCAATTTCATCATATTTCCATTCTCTCTAACAAGGATCCACCCCAAAACACGGCTCACAAAATCACCTTGTATGATAGAGCAAGCAACAACATAATCAACCTAAATAATGACTGATTTACAATCCTTAGTCCAACACAACCTCAACCCTTCCAAAATACCCCAAAACCCGGCCTCCAAAGCAGAACATAAGCCAAGTAATTTGGTAAATCCACCAATCCACTCCCCCAGATTGTCTGAATAATTCCACCACAATCAGCACTTCGAGCTCCATGTTTAGCGACACCATCAATCTGTCTTTTGTCACGAACCAGACCCACACTAGATGAAGAAACAGCAGAGGAGTACTCACGAACCAACCCGTAAATGAGATTCCAAGGGCGATTTGGTCTATTAGAGTCCACTTCGTGGATTTTTTATTCCTCCAACTCCACGGAGAATGACACGCCGTAGTCCAAATGGATTGCCACTAAAAGTCTACCAAATTTCCATTATCACGAGTTTAATTAAACTCAATCTAGTGTTGCCGTTTTTGCAAAAATAAGTTGCTAGGATTTCTTTTAGGGATTTTTTACGCTAAAAATCTTGTGGTCTTTACTTGTGTTGTCATATTTTTTTTCTATATAAAACTAGGTATCTTCTGCGCGTAATGACAGAAACAAATCTCTCGAGCTGGCTAGATTACCACATTAGGTGGCAAAGCTCTCCCTCAAGAATTTTAATACTGTTGCATTCCCAAAACTGGTTTAGAACCTAGAATCTTGGTTAAGTTAGAAGAGACTCAAATCATCTCCTCCAAACGCCCTTGGGTTACTTATTGTCATATTTGTTATTGTTCACTACGCCAGATGTTGAGAAAAAGAGTGCCCTATTGGGCAGCACTCTTGATGTAAGCGCTACATTTGCTTAAAACGCGCAGGAAATGGGCAGCGCTCCTACTGTAAGCGCTGCTTTTAGTTAAAATGCGCTGGGGAAATGGGTAGCGCTTTTTAGGAAGCGCTGGCTATATTTTTAGGAAGCGCAGCCTATTTTTAGATAAATGCAGCCGAAATCTTAGGGATATCAAGCTAAAATCATGGAAGAGTTTAATGGAAAGAGAAATATTAGGGATATCAATCAAAAACCAAAAATCATGGGATTGTGGATATTTTTCATTATACGGCTTCTTCTTTATACGGCTTTAAAAGTTTAACGACTCCAGACTCTCTTTTGTTCAATCTCTCTCTGGTTCCATCCGTCTCTTTTGTCATATCCGTTCACTTCGCCGTCGCCGTTGCCGTCGCATAAAGGGTCTGTCGCACAAAGGGTCTGTCGCACAAAGTTTAACGAGACCTAACCCTAGTACAATAGTTCTCTGGTTATTGTTGAACTCACCAAACTTTTCAATAAATTGGTTAGTACAATAATAACCAACGTACAGTATTCCACTGGTTTTTATTGTAGTAGCCAAACTTTTCAAGCATTTGGTTAGTACAATAATAACCAAAGTACAGTATATCCTTGGTCTTTATTCTTACTATCACGCCAGACATTTGATTTCTTGATTGTGAAACCCGAGGACTTGGCGTAAGAGCTATAAAAATCATACGCTTCCGGCTCTGTGCGGAAAACAAGACCTATAGGAGAACGCGCTGGGGTGTTGGGCAGCGCTTTTTAGGAAGCGTTGTCTATTATGGGAGTGGAATCAGTAGCGCCAAGTTTAGCAGCGTTCAAAAGCGCTACCTATGGCTAAAAAAAACGCTGTCCAACCCCAAATCTGTTGTAGTGGTTGCTTCTAAGAAATTCTTGAAATTTCGAGGAAATTTATTTCTGTCACATATTTTTTCTTAGAAAATTTTCTATCACATATTGATATGCTTGTGTGCTTTCCGTTGCTCTATTGGATTTCTCCCTCAAAAGAGCTGCAGGTTCATTGAGGATTTCTCCCTCACATGGTCTAAACCTTGACAATTAGTTGAAGATTTTCAATGTAGCCCCATATTTTATTTCTTTAAAAACCTTCTAAGATGTAATCTCCCAACTGTCTATAATATAGTGCCAGTCTAGCTGTTTTTTTGTTTGTATTCATTTGAGCTTTGACCTTCTTGTAATCATTAAAAAAATAAGAAAACCTCGTATTCACATTGTTATTGTTATATTAAACATAAAATAAGCAAGATTCATTTCATTAAAAATTCATAAGATTTCTGACAATTCAAATTGGACGCAAAGAAAATGATGCGAAAAATAGCATAACGAAGGAGTATGACTTACAACACTAAGCAAATTTTTAGTATTTTTTACTAAATGGGTATTTTGGTAATTTGCTTATTAAATTAAAAGATGGTAATCAATGACAGTAGATAAATGCAGCCGAAATCTTAGGGATATCAAGCTAAAATCATGGAAGAGTTTAATGGAAAGAGAAATATTAGGGATATCAATCAAAAACCAAAAATCATGGGATTGTGGATATTTTTCATTATACGGCTTCTTCTTTATACGGCTTTAAAAGTTTAACGACTCCAGACTCTCTTTTGTTCAATCTCTCTCTGGTTCCATCCGTCTCTTTTGTCATATCCGTTCACTTCGCCGTCGCCGTTGCCGTCACATAAAGGGTTTGTCGCACAAAGGGTCTGTCGCACAAAGTTTAACGAGACCTAACCCTAGTACAATAGTTCTCTGGTTATTGTTGAACTCACCAAACTTTTCAATAAATTGGTTAGTACAATAATAACCAACGTACAGTATTCCACTGGTTTTTATTGTAGTAGCCAAACTTTTCAAGCATTTGGTTACTACAATAATAACCAAAGTACAGTATATCCTTGGTCTTTATTCTTACTATCACGCCAGACATTTGATTTCTTGATTGTGAAACCCGAGGACTTGGCGTAAGAGCTATAAAAATCATACGCTTCCGGCTCTGTGCGGAAAACAAGACCTTTCCAAGATTTAACATTAGAAGGATGATGATTAACTCCTGCCAAACAAAATAATAAATACCATTATCCATAAAAAATAAACTGTATAATACAAAAACATTGTGCAACCTGCATCGACATCATCATCGAAGCCGTCGTCGCCACATCCCACATTTGTCTCTGGATACAACATATCACCACATAGGTACGAAACATTGGTTAATCGTTACTAACCATCAAATAACATAACTTCGGTTAGTCGACTACTAGCCACAGAATCTAACAATTTTGGATAGTCGGTCCTAACCACCTAATTACATTATATTGGTTAGTACCGTCTAACCACATAAAAACATGACTTCGGTTAGTCGACTACTAGCCACAGAATCTAACAAGTTTGGATAGTTGGTCCTAACCACCTAATAACAGTACATTGGTTAGTACCATCTAACCACCTAAAAACATAACTTCGGTTATAGAGCTCTAACCACCTAATCAGAGAACTATGGTGATTACGCGTAAGTAACCGTGAAAAACTGATTTTAGTCCCATCTTCATCAACTCCATAATGAGACATCAATGGCGTGAAGGAAGAGCGTGCTTCAATGGCGTGGATCAACGGTGTCCGTTTTTGCAACAACTGTGGGCGTCCTATTTCTTTGCGTTAGTGCGCTTTTGAGACTTCCCTTTGTGTGATTTAATGGCGTGCGAAGAAGAGTGTGGAATAGATACCAAAAATCATGAAGAAGAAGAAGGACGTGAAAGAAAAAAAAAGTAAAAAATAAAGAAGATGAGCGTTAAAGAAAGAGGCACCGTGAGAGAAAATTGTGGAAGAGAAAATAATGGGAAAAAACTGATTTGTTAATTAAATTTTCCCTAAAAAAATGGCACATTTAATGGTTAATTGAATAAAATTAATTAATGTAATTAAAACAAAAAAAATAGACTGTGACACAAATACCCTTACACAATACTATCCATTAGATTGTGTTTCATTGAAATTTTCTTAATCCAATGGCTACTATTTATTTAGTATAAATTACTAAGTAAAAGGCTTAGTATCACAGGCCATAGCCATAACGAAGGTACCTAACTGGAAAAAGACAACCGGCCGGAAGGGATAGCATGTCATGTGGAAAGCATTATTATAGATTAGCCATAAATATAGGGATAACCACGTTTTCACCGTCCATATTCATATTCATATATGAGCAAACAACTCAACACAACCCTCTATTAACTACGTGAATTTAATACTACACACATATATATATATATATATATATATATATATAGAGAGAGAGAGAGGGGAAGAAGTTGCAACCGGTGATGAGGACAAAGAACTGTGGTGGGCGTCGGCAAAACCGGAGAAATGTCGGTAGCAATGAAGGAGTTAATAACGACAAAAAAAATTAATGTAAATGAGTAATGTATTTGAGAATTAGCTACAAATAAGTAAGGTATTTGGGGTAAATCTCTGATTTCTTAAAATAACTATGACAAAATGAGTTGGCCGATTTTTTTTTTTATAAGCAATGTTAGTGGGGGAGGTGGGAATGTTAGTTTTCTAGGTTTGAACCCGAGACCCCTCCTTCTTACACTCATTTGGTGTACTTTCTTCAATATTCCTTAGCTCGCCAACTGAGCTTGAGATGAGTCGGCCGATTTTAATCCACCTGCACTATTTTAAACTTGACAAATAAGATAGGTACTGGCACCCCCACTTTCTCTATACTAGGTTAAGAATTGAACTATATATGGATAGATGCTTTCACTTTGCTATCCAACTGGACTCGCACATCGCCAGCCTGCTTCCCTTCCCACTTTTTACTTTCCTTTTCTTGACCACTTTCATAACACTCCAATGTCTTACTTTTTTGCGGTTCAATTAAAATAAGCAAAAACGTCTATTAAAAATAACGCAATTACATTATCTTTTTACTTGTGTTTGAGTTTGGAGTAATACTTAATAATACTATTTCATAAACCAAAGCCTATTAAAATTAAAATATTTCACTGAAAGTAAACCAGAACAATCGAGACACCATGCTATAATAATTTTTTTTTGACCAAAACCATGCTATAATAATTGAAATCCCATTAACAATAACATCAAGCACTTAGGCAGTAAAGCCACTAATGTAATCACCAATTTTCTTCCACCTTCTACAATCTTAATTATTGGGAAAGGCTATTCATTACTATTTGTATAAGTCATTCACTTTTTTTTTTGACAATTTTTTTGTTACCGTGTTATTGGTGCATGCGCAGTATCCACTAGCTTTGTCAGTAACTAATCTACGCTGAGAAACCCGACTAACCACATGTATCTCCAATTTTACCGGTTCGTGTTGTTCTCCACTCCCATCAACGTATAACTCATTCTAGAGAGCATATTAAAATAAGTAAAAAATAAAAACTAACCATGGAGAGACATATAATAAACGTTTGGAACAACGTTTGATGTTAAAATAAATATGCAATTCTAACAGCAAAATCAAATCTAACGAAAAACATCTAAACATGTCAAAATCAATTTTACTTCTCTAAAATCACTTTTACCTCTCACAAAACTAAATTCAAATATGCAAACAAACAATGTAAAACTCTGACAACAGTGGATACAAGTAAAGTAACTAATATAAGCTGTTCATTTCATCAATCCAAAAGCAGCTTCTCTATCCATACCAAATGCAAAAAACAAACAAAAGTATAACAATAATAATATATTGGAGTTACATAAAAATAGAAACAATAAGTTGTCATTAACATAAAGTAACTATTTTCATTCCACCATCCACATGCAGAAAATGATCTAAGCAGACTCAGCACTCCACTCCAGTCCACAAAATCACTTACAAAAAAGATTCTTATGAAAAAAGTCACTAATTTTACAAAGACAATAAAACCCCTAATTAAATTAACAAAAATAATTAAACTAGAAACCCCAAAATGCAATAATAAAATTTTATATATTTTTATTAATTGCTTCTAAGTCCCTCTATTAACCATATCCTTGTACCTCATAATAGAATCCAACCTCTGCAACTTCAACTGCTGCTTAAACTTATTGATGAAATCATCAGCCTTAGCATCCACCTCATCGTCGTCGACCGCAGCCGCGGTGGATGCGGCTTTCTCATCTCTCGCGGTGACCGGCCGACGACTCTCCACAATATCCTCCTCCTTAAAATGCCCGAACGCCGATTTGCTACTCGCCGATTTCTTCATCTTCTTCGGCAGCTTCACCGGTACCTCCCCGGCGCCGGAATCCAGCTTTGAGTCGGAATGAGCCCTCGTGAAATTACCTCCTTGCCCTTGTAACTGCCTGAAAACTTCATCTAAAGATGCAAATTTACCCTCACCTTTACCCTTACCAACATCCTCGTACCTTCCTAGGTTGTCACGTATACTCCCCAAAACGTCGTCGTCTTCATATTCTCCTTCACCTACATCTTCATATTCTTTTTGTTTTTCCATGACTGCCACGTGTCGTTTCTCAGGCTCACGTGTTTTTTCAGTTGGAAAAACGTTGGTTAAAGGTTCAGTAGGGAAATAACTGTAGAGGTTGATAGATTTAAGCCTTTGCAAAACAGAAGAAGGAGATCTACCAAGTTGTTGAGGTGGTGGTGGTGGGGGGTTATCATTTTGTGTAGGGGCGTGAGTATGAATTTGGGGGGTGTGAGTAACAACATCATGGGATCTATTAGGGTAAGAGTAAAAGTTAATAGATTTGAGTCTTTGTAACACAGAAGGGGATCTATAAAGTTGGTTGTGTTGATGAAAGTTAGGATCTTGTTCATGGGAATGGTGTTTGTGGTTATGGTTTGCATTGGTGAGAATGGAAGTGATGTAAATGGTTCCAATGACGAGTTGGAGAAGAAGAAAGAAGACAGTAGGTGTGAACCAACTGTAGAGGACAGCCCAGAATGTTGGTGACGATGATACTGTTTGTTCTAACATTGTCGGTTGTGTTGTGTGGTGGAGATTGGAGAGAAAGAGGGGTTTTGTTTATGAAACTGTAGAGAGTGTACTTCTTGTTTTTGTGGTTCTTATGTGTTGTGAAGTGAAAGGTTTTGATATTATTGAAGCTCAGAGGTTTGACTAACGTGGATTACTTCTCTCTAATCTCTACGGTGGGGTTGTTTTTGTTTAACATGCTTTTTTGATTATTGTTGATACGGTTAGAATCGGCCACTTTAACTAAAAATTTGCCTTAACCGTCATGCACTAAAAAAATTGTGTCTGCTGAGGTTATTAATTTGGTATGAGGTAACCGACACCGCTAGCCTAATGACTTGAGCTACCCTGTGAGATAGGAGGTCGATTTAGTACTCCTAGATTTGATTTATGCTATAACAAAGTCAATGTTGGTCGGTGCAAGATTTACTTCTAAGCACTAATGATTAGTCTTTTGTTAAAAATATAGAGTCACTAAGTGGGTAACATGGTAAATCGAGGAACACGTGGTGGCATATGATGGGTTGGCGAGAAAGGGACAAAAGATGGGGGCTGATTTTTATTTGTGGAACGTGAGGAAGTTGTTGGATTTGGAGGAGAAGAGAAGATTATAGTAGTAAATAAATCAGCTGGCGGGACTTCAATGGAGTAACGTGTGTGAATTCAATTTGAATCTAGAGGGAATGGGCGTTGGAATGGGTTGCAATGTCAAACTGACAAGAGTTTATTTATAGCAAAATAAATGTGTTTTGCAAGTAAACAAATATGGGTCCTGCGTGAGTTTTCACTTACTCGTTTTCAACTTTGAGTTTTCCACTAATCTACCCGGGAATGTCGTTGGCCACACGAGTTTCCGGTTTTGTCTGCTTGTGTAGTTCTCTCCTCCCAACCGAATTTTTGCTATACCTAAAATTCGATTTTTGCCACACCCAAAGTTTAAACTCGAGATATTGGAGTGGGATCCAAGTCCAGTTACCACTTAGACCAATTCTTGCTGGTAAATTTTTTAAAATATAAAAGAGTATAATTTAATGTAAGACGGTTTTTTAAAATATAAAAGAGTTCCAATAAAATAATTTTTTTAAATTTTTGCAATACGTTTAAGAAAAATAACTAATTTACAAATATATTAATTTTTTACGAAAAGAAATTTATGTCATTTCATTATCATATAATATGAGCAATACACGTATGTGTATTACAATTTGTCAAAAAAAAATTATGTGTATTTCAAGCAAACACATAATCAAAAACTTGAGAATAACCAACATTTAGTTGGTTGGGATGGTGAGCCATATCGATCCTTAGTGATGAGAATATGATTTGAACATCTGAGAGTTACTAATTTGGGAGTGTGAGTAAATAAGGGTTAATTTACTTACTCCAATGTTGAACCGAAGATTAGTCTCATAGTCAGTTTAAAGGATTGAAGCTTGTGTAGATTTTTTTTTTTTAGATAAGCAATTTGTTGTATTAATACCGAAACAAAAAAGGGGGTACACAAGGTGTGCACCACCCCGTACACCTAGGGGCCTCATTAAAATCTCCGAGGGCCAAAACCCAGTGGGAAAAAGATCCAGGGAGGGAAAAAGAGTACCCCGACTACAAGATACATTCGCAAGTCATAGATGATATTACAATAACGATAAACAACCCAACGGGCAAACATGCCAATCCGACCATTCCATCCGAACCTTTCTCCCCTTCCGAGCTTTGAACCAACTCCATGCACAATATTTGACACTTGTGACTATCTCAGGAATGGTAGCTATCTCCCCTTTGAAAACAATTTTGTTCCTTGCCAACCAAATCATCCAGATGACCGCCAACCAAATTAAGTGTTTAACCCCTTTCTTTCCTCTTGCCAATTTACCGAACTCCTGTAAATGCGTAGTGACATTCCTATAAACGCCAAATGACTCCCCCATCCAAGAAATAATTTGTTGCCATATATTTTGGACGACTTCACATTCAATAAACAAATGTGTTACCGTCTCATCCTCCTTAAGACATAGAACACAGCTGCGATCTCTCTGAGATTGTAAAACACCTCGCCTAAACAAAGCATCCCTTGTTGCCACTTTGTCCAATAAAACACGCCAAGCGAAAATTAAAACTTTCGAAGGTGCATCATTCTTCCATAAATTCCTGCAAGCTTCGGCCAGTCCAGCCTCCACCTGACCCCTCGGACCTACAAAATAATTAAGCAACCAGCAGTAACATTTTCGCACAGAGAAACCAGCTGCAACGTCGAGTGAAAAGACCCAGCGATCATCGGCCATCAGTGAAAGTGCAGCAGGCCGTAACATATCCTGTAGATATTCGACAGATTGCAGCTCTTCCGGTAAAAATTCAGCAGCCCAATCCCAGTTCCAGCTCCATATATCGTCACGCCAAGACCCCATATCAGATATAACAACATTTTTTCCCTGCTTCTGCTGTACAGAGACGGGAACAGATCCAAAAATATGTCCGTGCCGAACCAACAATCTTGCCAAAATCTAATTTTGTTTCCTCTACCAAGTTTAAGTTTCACCAAATCTTCAAACCAGCCTTTGTCCAAATTTGTACCTTCTCCCAACAAACACAAGTCCCTCCACCAAATTGAATTTTTAGTCCATCCCCGTCGATACTCATTTTCTACCGGCCACCTCCCTTACAAACCGTATCTTTCCTTCACCACCTCTCTCCACAAGGAATTTCCTTCCTCCACCAAAAATCTCCATCTCCATTTAGTGAGAAGAGCCAAATTAAATACCTCCAAATTCTTTATGCCCAACCCCCCTTTCTCCTTGGGAAGACAAATCACATCCCAACTCACCCAAGCCATTTTCTTCGTTTCTTCATCCCCACCCCCCAAAAACCTCCTTTGTAATTTTATAATTTCCTCTATCACCTTCTTTGGCGCTTTGTAAAAAGAAAATAAATAGAGAGGGAGTGATGCTAACACCGAATTAATAAGTGTGACGCGCCCGCCAATTGACAATTGCTTGCTCTTCCAACTAGTTAACCGAGCCTTGATTGAGTCGATAATCTGTTGCCAGGTGCTAATTCTTCTTGGATTTGCACCAACCGGGATTCCTAAGAACTTGAATGATGCCGAACCCACTTTGCAAGCCAAGAACTAAGAGATCCCTTCCAATATCCTTTCTTCAACATTAATGCCACTCACACTGCTCTTTGCAAAGTTCACTTTCAATCCCGATGCTAATTCAAAACACCGTAATATAGCTTTCAAACACCAGATACTCTTTTCACCCCCATCACAGAAAAATATGGTGTCATCCGCAAACTGTAATAACTCCACCGCTAGAGAATTGCCAATTTTAAACCCACTCAAATTGTTTGATTCGACCCCCTTTCGAACAAGCCCAGCTAAACCTTCAGCAGCCACAAGGAATAAGAAAGGTGCAAGAGGGTCACCCTGCTTAAGACCTTTCTGAGCCACAAACTCACCAGTTGGACTACCATTAACTAAAACCGAGATAGAATTAGAAGAATAACAAGCCCTCATCCAGTGTCTCCATTTATCTATAAAACCCAACCTCTCCAACATGTAATCCAAGAAGGACCAACTCACCGAGTCATATGCCTTTTCAAAGTCCGCTTTTAGCACAACACATTTTTGTCTCCTCCGTTTAGCCATGTCCATTGTCTCGTTCACCACTACTACCCCATCAAGGATATTTCTCTCTGGCAAGAAAGCACTTTGACAATCTGAAATTACATCCTTCAACACTTTCTTCAACCTTCCCGCAAGCACTTTTGCTAACATCTTATAAAGACTTCCTATGAGGGATATAGGCCTATATTCATTAAGCTCTTGTGGGTTGCTTACTTTTGGGATAAGAGCAAGGAAAGAGGCGCTCACCGCCTTAGGTAACTTCGCCAGCCTATGGAATTCATTGAAGAAACTCAAAATCTCCGAGCCCAACAACTCCCAACAATTTTTCAAAAAATTAAAATTGAACCCATCCGGTCCCGATCGCACTCCCAAACCACTTCCTTAATCTCTTCCAAAGTAAATGGTGCCAATAACATATCATTATCCCCCCTAGAAATCTGTTTAAATTGAAACCCATCCAAAGTGGGTCTATTGTAAGTTTCTTCTTTGAATTTCTCTTCGAGGTGATTCTTTACCGCCCCTTTAACACCCTCCACGTCTTCAACCCAACTGTCATCCACTTTAATTTTCAAAATCTGAGTTCTACGCCTATTGCCTCTAATGCATGCATGAAAAAATCTACTATTAGAGTCACCCTCAGCCAACCATTTTATCCTTGATTTTTGTGCCAGTAAGCTTTCCTTTGCTTGGATTTCCTCCCAAAAAGCATTATTCAAACGTTGCCTTTGAGTGTCATCAATATTACTACCTTCCACTGCTAATCTTTCAACCTCGTTCAAATCACGAACAATATTGTTAATGTTTAGATCCTTGATTCCGAAAACCTCCCGATTCCAACATTTGAGTTTTTCCTTTAGCATCTTCATCTTCTCCTTAATCACAAAAGATGCACGACCTTCCACATGGAAAGATTGCCAACACTCCTTCACATACTTCATAAAGTCTTTATGCTCCAACCATGCATTGTTGAATCTAAATGGTTTAGGTCCCCAATTCAGTTCTGAAGATACCAACCAGACAGGACAATGATCAGAAATGTCCCTGTCACCAACCCATTGCGCACTAATACCCCAACTGGATATCAACCCTTCTGTCAGTAGTATTCTGTCTAACCTGCTAGCCCTCCCATCCGATCCGTAGCACACTTTTCCTTGTATCCTTGCGCATACTCCTACAAAATGTACACCAGAGAAAGAGAATAATACGTCCAAGCTTTCCTTGATTCCATACACATAACAAACCCCCTGACTGACCCACAGCGTTCTTACTAAGCCAATCAAACTCTGGCACCCCCCAAATACTACCGACCGATCTTTTGGAAAGATTACTACTCTTCATTTCTTGAATCATACATAACTCTATCTTTTCCTCCACAATTAATTTCTTTAGGCGCCGGCGCTTCGCAGCACCCCCCCCCCACACCCTCTCATATTAATAGTTGCAACCTTCATTTAGACACATTGTTTTTCCCCTTCCTGCCTCTGACACTCTGATCCCTTATTTCCAAAGCCATCATTCTGCCTGCATGATCCTCCTCACAATTGTTTACCAAAAAAAATTTAAAGGCTTCAAACATGCTCTAGATGTTTCCTTTCATTTAATCTCCATGCATATGCTTAACGATGGTGATTATGATAATCACCTTCGTTCTAGAAAGTGGAAATTCACCTAAGGTAACTTGGTTATAGATAGAGGAGAGGAAATTTCTAAGCTATATTTGACAAAATCGTTGATGGCTAGAGACAATGTGAATGTCGTGGATATGGAGGCATCTTTGAGGCATATAAGGCAAAGCCAAATTAGTGTAAAAATTGTGAATTGTTAAGCCAAAAAGGATGTTCTTTCTAGATTGAAGAGTGTATAATTGAAAAAGTGTTCTGATTGCTTGGGTGGTAAGAAGGCTAAAGCATCCTCCTTCAAGTAAGTCTGAGTTGTTGTAATTGGCGCATTCTTATTTTTGTGGCCCTTCAAAGATAAAATCCTTCAGTGTACACTCTATTTCATTACCAAGTGTTGGAGAAGTTCAAATAATTTCCTTTTTTTAGTTGAGAGGCAGTCGGGATGCACTCTTACCAACAAAGATAGTGAATATTGTGGATCTTTTCTTGTTTATTGAAAGCAGAAAGGTATTAGACATGAACATACTCCTCCAAAAATTACTTAATTGAATAGTTTAGTGGATAAGGTGGACAGAACATTGATTGAGAGAGCAAGGCTTATCCTCTCTAAAGCTAATTTTCTTAAACATTGTGGGTATATATGAGGCATTGTACACAGTGGTGCGTGTTGTTAATCTTAGTATTAATCATGTGGTTTCTTTGAGTAGTGAGATGCCAGACAAAAAGATCTGGCAGAGCTTTGTGCATGTTCAAAGGATGAAAGATTAAAGTTGAAGACAAGGTCGTAAGTCTTCTCCAGCATTATAAGGTCTAGGAGGCCAATGACAAGGTCCACGTATATCAAGGCTAAACAAGCATTGGACAAAAAAGTCAACTATCTTCTCACATTCAAGCCCATTTTAGAAGAATCAAGCTCCTAATTGATCCAACTTCTCCAAGTTGTTGAAAAGCCCATTGTGGAAACACGAAATATTTGTTTTTCTTTTTAGCATTTTGATCTACTTAAGACTTTGTTTTATTTAAGTTGGTTTAATCTTGTAATAAAGTCCAATTTAGTTGGACTTGTTATGTGCAAATAATATTTGGCGGGCGTGCAACTAGTAGCACGTACATATTTAGTCTCTCCTAAACTAGGGTTAGTTGCCAAACTAGAAAAGAAATTGTTAGAAGCCTTTGATGACCATCATGGCTATAAATAGCTTTGTTTTCTCCTAGTTTTGGTAATTTAGATTAATTTGAATTTTGTTATACCCTTTGTGAGTTTTTTTTGAGAGATTAGTTCTCTTGGGTGAACCAATTTGATTCTCATGAAGAGCTTCCTTGTGGTGAATCTGCATCACACTTATCACTAGGGATGACAATGGGTACCCTATGGGCAAGGTACTATAGTGCCCGTACCCGAGTCCGCACATGTATGGACAGGGTACTATAGTGCATAGTGCCCGTCCTCGTACCCTCTGGGCACCACGTGCCCATTTAATATCAAAAAATAATAAAAACATTATAACTCATTTTAAAAAATCATTATTCTTTTGTATCTATTAATTAAAATATTACACATGATAACATTTAATGAATTAGAAACATTCAAAATATTAGTAGTTTGGATTTATTTTTTTAAAGTTGGGTATACTTAAATTTGTAACAATAATAACTATATATATAATATAAACATTCAAAATGTTAATTAGTAGTTAGATTTAGTGTTTTATAAAAAAAAAATCATTTCATTTTTTTAAAATGTAAATAGGTAAAGTTGTAATATTAGTAATATATATATATATATATATATATATATATATATATATATATATATATATATATATATATATATATATATATATATATTCGGGTGCAGTGTCGACACGGGCTGGGCACCCAAACCGCACTCATGTGTGCAGGTAATTACCCGCCTGTTTGAGGGTAATTCTTGCGAGCGCCCAATATACATAGGCTCAATTGCCATCCCTACTTATCACTCTCTTGAGAGTGTGGCGTCCTTCTTCCATTTATGTCTTATTATCACATTCTTTTTTTGTTTATTTTTCTTTTCTTTTCTTTTTTGTGTATGCCAAAGACAAAACTACGATTTTTGTTTCATCTTCTCCAAGTAAGGTGTGCACTTTTGAGCGTAAATGTTCAATCTTTGTCTTTTGCTCATTGTTTCTTCCATAAATGATTGTTAACAAGAGTTAATTCAAGGACTATCTGTATAAACTAAATGTATCCAACCATGGATCACATCAATTTCACTTTGCTTTATTCGTTTGCTTCCATATGTGTATTATTGCTCTATTGTAGTTTTCCCGATAGAGTTGAAGATTTATTGGCTAAAAACTCAGTGCAGGCCTTGACAATTAGTTGAAGATTTTCAATGTAACCCACACTTTTTTTTTGGTCAAGATGTAACCCACACTTTATTTTATTTTTTTTTGCAGAGAGCCAATACTTCATTTCTTTAAGGCCCATACTTTTTAAACTCCCCCCCCCCTACTCATCACCACACACCCCTCTCTACCTTATGAAAATACAAAAATACCCCTAACACTCCAAAACATTTCCCCATATCCTTCTTTCTTCTTCTTCCCCTCCATTCCTACACACTCCCTCCTAAACCCCACACCTCCCATCTCTCCACTCCAAACCCTATTCTCTTCACCCACCTCATTCACCTAAAAAGTAAGGGCCATTCTTTAAAACCATTTTGTAAGATGTAGTCTTAACTGTGTTTAGTATAGGGGTTTTGATTTTTATACCCCCACTAACCTACGTACCCCCACAAAATATAAAACTTCTCATTTTACCCTGTAATTTTAACCATACCCCCACAAAATATAAAACTTCTCATTTTACCCTGTAATTTTAACCATACCCCCCACAAATTATTTTTTTCCTTGCCGAATTATGTTTTTTGACATAAATCTCGAATGTATTTTTTTAATTCCAGATTTATGTCAATCTGGATTTATATTTTGACATAAATCCGGAATAAAACAAAATACATTCTGGATTTATGTCAAAAACATAAATCCGGAAGGTAAAAATTGATTTTGAGAAGTTATTTAATAGCATTTGTTTAAGTAAGCGCAATGAAAGAGTCTATTTCAAATTTATGTGTGTTTTTGTACTCTTTAATAGCGCTTACTTAAATAAGCGCTATTAAAAGATTTTCCAAAATTATTTTTTGACTTTTGGATTTATGTTTTTGACATAAATCCCGAAAAATGATTTCTATAATTATGTCCGCATAGGTAATTCCAAAAAAATAAAAAAAATTGGAATTCTAAATTAATTTCGAATATTTATTTGAGGGTAAAATCAGAATAAATGAAATTGTGGGGATATGAGAGCCAATGGGGGTATAGAAATCAGAACCCTTAGTTAGTATAGGACAAATATTGCTGTTTTGTTGTTTGATTTCGTTTGGGCTTTGAGCCTGTTGCGGCCAAAAAATCCGAAAGGAGGGATCCTTCGTCATTTTGAAAATGAAGCCGCCATCAATATTTATTAAATAGGAAAAACATTGAAAAGACCTTTATTTTCGGGTTCGGGGGTCGATTATGTGTGGGGAAGGTGTTAGCACCCCGCAACATCCTTTCAAAAAAAGGATACCATTTAATTTAATGTGTAGAAAAAAAAGTTAATTCAAAGAAAACACACTAATTTACCCTTTTTATTATTTGCAAAATTGAAAAGGAAGACCTAATAAAAATTTTAATTTTTTGTGCTTGACAGGAGTGGGCCCCTGCTCCTACGTATCCCCAGGTGCGATGGAGAAATCAAAGCTACGTAGTTCTTGGGTAGAAAATGTTTGTGTATTGGTTCTTTTTAGGTATTTTGAAATTGGGATAGGTATTCGTAATGACCAAACAAGTAAAACTCAGAGTGGTCGTCACTCATAGCCCGTCTAAAAACCAGAGTTGTTATTAACGATCAAACAAGCTAAACTCAGAGTGACCATTAGTAACAACCTATTTTTTACGTGAGTTTAATTGTTCGAAAAATACTGGTTTAGAACCATTATGATGTAATAAATAAAAAAACAAAATGAGCTGTAATAAAAAGGAAGTGTAATTAACAGGGGTGTTGTGTTATCAAAAGGGGAGGTATGGATAGCAATAGAGGCTGTATTTTTTTAAAAAAGGGGGGTGCAAACAGTGAGCCCAACTTGTTTTTGTAAGCTGGGCTGCGTTTTTTAAAAAATGAAAACGAAATGGGCCGTAAATGGGGGAGGGCGCGCTAAGTAAAATGTGGGGTGCGAATAAGAATCTGAATTAATAAAAGATGAAAGGACGAAATTGACCCTGGGTTCATACTATAAAAGCCTAACCAAAATGGAAACCCTAAATTTCATTCTCCATTCACCCACGGCGCCTCACCCAAAATATCAAAGCCTAATTTTCTTTCTCTCCCTTCTCAGCGCCGTTCTCCTTCTTCTCTGCAACCCTAGTTTCATTTTTTTTTCAAAAAAACCTAACGCCGAACGAAGGGAATATGGGAGAGGGAAAGAAACTGAAAGCTCACGGTGAGAGAGAGAGAGAGATTGGGTACGGTGGTGGGTGGTGCTATTTTCTTTCTTCTCTTTTTTCTTGGTTGTTCAGTGGTTGTGGAGGGAGGTGGCGGTGTAAGGTGGTGGCCGTTTGAGGTTACGGTGGCTATTTGGGGATGAACGGTTTTGGGTGATTTGGTGGTCGTTTGGGAAGGAGATTTGGTGGTGGTGCGTGAGGAGGGCGAACGGTGACGGAGATGACCACCGTACGGTGGTCATTTGTTTTTGGTTCGGTTTTGAAGTCCAGTTATGAGAAGACAACGGCGACGACACGTTTGGGGAGAACGGAGACGAAGGTTTGGCGGAGCCATGGCGGCGGTTCACGGCGTACGACCACCGTCTACGGTGGCCGGAGGTGAGTTCTACTATTTTTGCTTTTCTCTTCTTCCTTTCTACCCTATTTCGGATTGGTTGTTACATATACATATTTTTTCAAAACCCAACCTCTCTCTATTGTTCCCTCTGATTTTTGCTTCCTATTTTATTTCTAGTTAAAACCCTAATTCTTATTGTGTTTAAAAAATTGCTTGTTTTCCTATAACCTTAATTTTTGTTTGTGATCTTTCCAAATCAATTTTTTGATGAATCCCTATTTTGCTTCCAAATGTTCTAAATCTGTCGCTAAGGAAATTAAGGGAACTATTTACAAAAAAAATAAAAGGACAGTGAACTAGGACCTCATGAATAGAAACAGACAATGAACTTAAAGATTTTCTTTCAGTTTTATAATCATAGTTGCATTAACTGTCCAAGTAGTGATTATTATGTGACAAAACAAACTGGATACATAAAACAGCAATTTAAATAGAAGAGCAAACAACTTAAGCATACAACTTATATTTTGGATATTCATGATATTAAATAAAAAACGACCTTTATCCCAAGTTTCTGAAAAAGGGTATTGTATCTACTGCATCTCCTTATCTTTTACTCTTTCTGGTGGTGGACAAAGATTTATTTTCACAAGTGTTTTTGCTCAAGTGAACTAGAATTCTGATGTTGAATTCAAATTCTTTTGGTGATGAATGACTCAGTTGTTGTGTCTTTTTGTGTATCTGTGTGTGTTATTTATAGTGAAGAAACTGTGGTGTAGGTGTGGGAGGAAGCAAGGGAGCAAATCCCTTTGGAGACAAAATACAACAGAATCAGAGGCAGCAGCAAGGGATGGCAGCAGGGGAGGTACTGAAAAGTGACTTGGTTGGGACTTATTTGGAAAAAAACGAAGGAGCAGGGGGAAGGAGCAATTGGCTCCACTCCTCAAGTGTTGCTGCCAGCAAGAGGCGCCTCTGCCCTCCTCTTTTATTTTTATTTTGCTTTTAATTTTTGTACTTTTTGTATTTAAATTTTTTGTCTACATGTACATCAAAGTTGACTTATGTTGTACCCTTTATTTTGTAAAAAAACTGTTTATAATAATAAAAAACATTAATTCATGAATTGATTTTTTATTAGCTTTTTTGTATAACAATAATAATAAACTAACAATAAAAAAAACGAGCACCAAAATAACCATTCGTACGCGGCGAATAGCTGATCCGTATGCACAATGAGAGCAAAGACGCGCGCACAATTTAAAAGAAAACGTGGCACAACGAGAACAACAATGCGTGCGCAGTTAAAAGCGACTCGCATACGCTAGGTGCGAATTGAAACCATTTGCGTTAATCTAATGGACAAAATTAGGGTACGACAGAGCCCCTTGTAATCATTAAAAAAGGCCCATGCTTTTTCCAACCGCCCTCCTACTCACCACACACCCTCAAACACTGTGAAATGACCAAAATACCATTAATGAATAAAAAACTTCCAAATGTGTCCTTTTTTTTTAATTTAATGGGTACGGTAGTGTAGCACCTGATACGGTACTACAGCACCGTACCTGTTAAACACCCCCTTTGAAGGATTTTTAATAGGTACGGTGCATCACTGCCGTACCTTTTCGGCCCCTGACTGCCAAGCATAGATAATTGTATCACATACGAATGGTGTGTGTCTTCCCCTAACATTCATCCAAATTGTTGTTATATACTTCACTTTTCGATCCAAATATGGGGAGGCAAAAACAAACACACACAAAAACTGAATGAGAGATGGAGAGGAAGAGTAGTGTTTCTATCTATTTCATTACAAAACTGATAATTTACATCAGATGGGGCGGTGATAAAAAACCTGCAACATGCATGTAGCTTCTAGAGCTTCTAGAATTAGCTTGATTTAACTATAACATGAACTTGATCTCAACCTCCGTGAGACAAGCACAAAAAATGGTGCAAGGTCAGGATCTTATTTATACTATATATGTTAGATGGTTCGGGCCCCTTGTCACCGAACCAATCCAGCAAGAAGCTGCCATGGCTAATTTGTTGGACACTCCCATTTTGTTGGAACCGGACCTAATAATTATTTTGATGCTTAAACTATTTAATTGTTTTATAGTGCTTGATTGATAATTTTATTAGTTGATTGTAAATTAAATATTGATTGATGTGGGGGATTATCTAAGAATTTTAGAAGAGAGTAAGGGTATGATGGTCATTTTACACCAACACCCTCACCCTCATTTAAGTTGATTATTAAAAGAAAAGAAATAAAAGAGAGAAAGAAAGAGAGAAGTCGAAGAAGAGAAGAGAAAAGAGAAAGAAGAGAGAAGAAAGAAGAGAAGAAGGAAGAAAGAAGAGAAGAAGATATCCACTTTTTCAAATTCATCATCATCTATGAGATTAGGGCTTCAAAAATACCCACTTTTTCCTCAATCTTCTCATTCCAAGGTTTTAGGGTTAATGTGAGTTTGAAGAGTGATTTTGAGTATCAATGTTTGTGTGTTAGAGTCAAAGGTTCCTAGAGGTTTAGAATCACTCACACGGTAGATTGACGACAGATTGAAGCTTGATTTCGAGTTTGAGAGATTGTTGGTGTCTTGGGTTCAAATTTGGGATTTTGGTAGATTTTCATCCTTCGCTTCCTTTGTATTGATTTCGACGTTGAGGTGAGTTCTTCACAAATTTGTGTGCTATGTGATGTCCTAGTAGTTTGTATGTTGAATTCGAATCATCAAAACCGTTATTTTGAATTATACCGCGTGTTGAAATGATTTTTATACATTGAGATTTTACGGTTTTAATTGATGATTGATTACTTGAAATTGATTGTTTGAGTATGATAGGTATCAGAATCGAACGAAATGGCCAATTTCGCAAAAACGAGACAATTTTTCAATGCTGTCAAAGCTGCACGGACTGGGCCCAAAGCTGCACGGACCAGACGCCTACCTCTGTCCCATTTTTTAAAACATGTCCAAAGCTAATCCTTTTGGTTCCAAACCTCTTCTAATCTCTTTCCCAACCTTCCCTAATGATATATGAATGATAATACTTCACTTATGCTTATGATTGAGATGTAAATTGATTGACAGTTGAATTATAATTATCGTTATAAACCGTATGATTTGTACCGAGAGAGAACATACAATATTTAATGACTGAAAAGGGCTTGATGTCCATAATGTAAAGAACTCACTTAGATTTTATCTCACTGTTTATGTTTTGTGGTTTTTACAGAGAAATAGGGAAAAGCTAAGGCAAAGAAGCATGAGTAGCAGTTGTGCTACATATATACGAAGATTAAAAAGGATTTTGGAAATCCATTTGACATGTTGCTTAGTTCCCTAGTTGTATATGTATTTCGATATTATAACTTATAAGTTGTTAAAGTTATGTATCGTTGGTTTTATTTCTATTTGAGATGTTGAACAATAGGTATGAAATGACTTTAGACTTGGGTCTAATGTAATTCCCTTTGAGGACTTATGATGTTTTAAGTGGATTCTGAGAATGAGTTTTTCATCCATTCTGTTTATGTTCAATATCTTAAATTAAAAATATTACTCTGATGTATGCTTTTATGTGCGTTTCGATATTTCATTATATATGAAATACATGGGTGTTACAGAACCCGTCCGTTGAAGCTCCACCGAACCGCGAGCGATTGCAAAAAAAAAAAGATGAGGAGATGAAGTGATTTGAAGGTAGGGGTGTTTTTGGGATTTATGAGGTTAAGGGGTGTGTGGTGGGTAGGGAGGGTGTGTGGTTGGGAAAAGCAGGACTCTTAAAAAAATAAGAAAATTTTTATTTATACTTTCATATTGAATATAAAATTGAATATAAAATAAGCAAGTCCTAAAAGCACAACTTAGTTCTAATACCAAAACATAAGTGTTATGTGAACACCCACCACACGATTTCGAACTCGTAGAACTTCATTTTCACCTCTTCATCCCCAACTCTAGCCATTTGTAATAAACAAAAAAAAATCAAATACAGAAGATTTGTTTAAAATTTATAGGATTTCTCAAAATTCAAGTTACACGCAAAGAAGTTATGCAAATATAGCATGACAATGGGTCTTGTGTGTGAATTCAATTTGAAGTTGGAGGGAATAGGCGTTTTTTTTTGGAATAAATCTCATATTATATGTAGGGTGGATTCAATCCACACTTGATTAGGATGGGTTGTGACCCATTTAGCTAATAGGAGCAGCCTGATTACAATTTCTCCTAATAGGACTAAATTGGGCTGAAATGGAATAAGAGCCCAATTGCCTACCCTCGGCAAGCAGAAGGCCCAAATAAGTGAGGTTGAAATTAGGGTTAGACAAACACAATTCACGAGCAACAACCAAAGAGTCAATCTCAATCAAAATACGCGTGAAGCATCACTCAAAGGAAAACTACAAGCAGCGATTCACCGCTGCTTTCGCCACACACGCATCATACATGCCACGATCAGACCAACATGCTGTTGCGATGACCACAAACCTCTTCATCACGGACAACAACTATGAAACCCCAAAGCCCATGATTAGAAGGAATGGACGCCGCATCAACATTTAGCTCCACCAAACCCGTTGGTGGAGGATGCCTCAACTGCCACTCAATAGCACAAAGACCAAGCGACTAAGGAGGAACCAACTCACACCCATCTTAAGAACTGGTTAGCGATGACAGCGCATGCAAAATCGATCTCCAAACAAGTATTTGATTCTCCTCATGAGGCTTTTTATTCCTACCCCATCAAATGTTATATAAGATGGGAGTGGGAGTTGGAATGGGCATCAAAGTCAAACGGCCTAGAGTTTATTTATAGCAAAATAAATGTATTTTTAAAATAAAAAAAGATTGTCAGCATTGAAATATTTTAATGTTGACAAAAAAACAAAAATAGTTCTGACTCTCCCTTACACGTTTTCAACTTTGAGTTTCCCTTACTCATTTCGAATTAACCAACGTTGGCAATCTCCAGTGACTTCTTCAACAACTTCATATTCAGAAAGAAATCATTTCAGCTTTGAGGATGTTGATGCCTCCATTAAAGGCATGGAGATGCCGCTGTTAAAGATTTTTACACTGTCTACCACTAAAAAATCATAATAGGTATGACTTTTAAGATGAATAGAATAGAAATCAAACAATTTTTTATGATATGTTTTTTTAATTAGTTGTCGTCGTTGTTGTTAAATATCTATACACTCTTAGTGCATACTAATTAAATCCTTAACGTCTGCAATAAGTGTTTAATTTTTATGAACCATAGCTACAAATTTTTTTACACCATCAAATAATAAAAAAGTATGATGCATATGACTTTTAAGATACTTGAGATAAAGTCAGACATTTTTTATGATGTGTCGTTTCGTGATTGGCTAACGTAAAAAATCTTGTACAACGATGATGTATATAAATCATATCCATATAATAATAAAAGTTTAATTGGTATACACAGATGATTTGGAGATTTTTTACATTGTCAATTAATAAGAAATCATGGTAGACGCGACTTTTAAGATGAATGGAATAAAAGTTTTTTTTTTAGAACATTATTATGATTATTAAATGTGTCACTATTTATGACTGGTCAAAAAAAAAATGTAAAAATGTTTACTTATACCGATTAAACCCCAAAATTAGTTAAAAGTTCAAACCCTTGAAAAATCTTCCTTTGCATTTTCCCTTTCAGTCTTTCCCTACAAGCGAGTTCCTGCCACAAACGACCTACATCTGCTCCTTCTTCAAGCTTCCACCGCCTCAAACTTTCTCAAGCTTCATCTGCCTTCTGGGTATTTTCCCCTATTGATTGCAAGTTTGTTTATTGTTATTATTACCTTCCCTGTTGATTGTCTTCTATACTGGCTTAAAGATTCTTTCTTTATAATTTTTTCTTTTAAATTTGTTCTCTTTTTTCATGGAATTTTGTATGGATGGTTGTGGTTGGGTTGTATCTGAATCATCTTATCCTGCGATTCTTTGTGGGAAAGAATAGCTCATTTTCAAGCATGTTAAAACATTATATTATTATTATATTAGCCTTACTGTTAGGTTTGTGCCTCGTGCTTATGGATTTTAAATTCTGAAGTGTTATATTATAAAGAGTTGAGTACCCTATCCATTGACATATCTATCTCTTATAAATCAATTGCTCATTGATGATATACTAAAAACAATAGTTGCGCATACTCCATAGTTATGATATGATGAGAAATTTGCTTGTAGACCCTATTTGTTAGAGCCCAAAGCCAGAATGTGGATCAGGTGTTGGATGCAGAAAATTAGCTTAAAACACTCTAGGAGAAATAAGAAAGTAATTGGTCATTGTTAGTATTCTGGCAATTATGAACACATATTTAATAATTATTTTTATTGTGTAATAGGGGTAGTTATATGCTAGGACACTATAGTCAATAGCAGTCGTAGTGGTTGCTTTAGTGGTATACCGCTGTGCCTGAATCCCATTGCACTGCAGTTTTGAGTAGCAGCTGTAGTGCCCTATAGTGGCCAAATAGACGCCCCTACCAAGAAAGCTCCTGTGAAAAACTGAGTATGCCCTATACTTATAGCCGTTTTCTTTTTTTGGACTTTCTGGTGGTCCTCCTTTGGTGTCTCTGGTTTGTTCTGTTATTTGTTCTCTGCTCAATATGGCATCTTCCCAGTCCCAACCACCGTGAACTCCTCAAAGCAACACAACACCCTCCGCTTCCTCTTGTCCTCTGGTTAAACTTAGAGGCTAAAAGAATGACACCGAAGAGGAGGTGTCCAACAGGTGTCTAAGGCATGTCAGAGAAATGTCTTTGTCTGAGGCGTGTCTGACACAGCGACACAACATTCTGAAGAGGTATTTATTTGTGCTTTATATGAAGTAACTCTAGAAGATGAAGTGGAACTGGAATCAGTGCTTACTAATAGAGAATTGTTCAAGATGGGGAGGTCATTCGCCAGTGGTTAGTCAAGTGGAAAGGCAAGGGCATGAAATGATACCACTTGGGGGGATGAGTAGACTCTTCAGATTCAATTTTTTAATCTTTGCCTTGAGAACAATAGCTTATGAAGTAGAATATAGAGGTCCACACATGAAGTTAAATAGCAAGAGAGGGCAGGGGGGTATGGAATCAAACAAAAAATGAAACTGGGGCGCATATCACCTGATATGTAGTAGAAACAAAAATGAAACAAGGTGCAGGGTATGGAATCAAACGAAAAAAATCTATGATGGCAAAATCAAAAGTTGAAGAATATGTAGAAATAGTGAGTGCTAATATTCATAACAAGAGAGTGAAATTTTACCTATAGATGAGAGATGATTATTCTTCACCCACAAGTGAGCGAGACGCTGAAAATGAAAAATCCCAATTTGTTCAGCGACAGTGAATAAGATACAATGGGAAGTGAGAAATGAAAAAAAGAGGGAAGAATAGCAATATTGGCGCCACAAAGGGAAGCATGGGAAGAACCACAGAGCGCCATTATTTCTCCTCGGAAGCTCACCTATTTTGATGAAAACCAAATATACAATTGAGATTAATTCTCTGTATAATATTATTGCTTTAGAAAGGGAATCACAATGCTAATATATAGACATCCTATCACCTAATTAAGGGAAATATTGAAGGGAATAAAACTGTACAAATTAAATAAACTCAAATCAAACAAATCTGCCTAATAAGATGTTTTGTGATTTTATGAACAAGTTTAAGCAATTAGATTTTTCTATCTAGTGTCCTGATTTGTTGATCTACCAACTTTTGATGATGTTTTGTGATTGCTTGAATAATTGTTTTTGAATGATTATTGTTATTGAGGAGTGTGATTAAATATTCGTTTGTTTTTTATAATTTTTTGTATCAGAGTCCCTACCCATTAAATCTCTCTCTCTCTCTCTCTCTCTCTCTCTCTCTCTCTCTCTCTCTCTCTCTCCCTCTCTCTCTCTTCATCTCCCCTCTTCCAAACTATAGACATGCCTTCTTTCTCTGCTATCTCTCTTTTATAAATCTAGTGAAAAAACATATATAGTGGGGGAGGATTTGGATACTTTTTGAGGGGTATACAGGATTTATCTTTTGTTTAAGGCCGAGTCCTGTTTTCTCAAAGGAGTGCCTTGGCTCTAAGGCTGCTACTCATCTATCATATCTTATGTTTTGTATACTTTCTGTTTGAATTCAATAAAGTTCTGTTACAAACCCTATAACTATTGACTGCTTTGGCTCTTTTTTTAATATTAGTTTATTTCTGATATTTTTTCCTTTTTCAAAGGTGTCTGCGGAGTGATATTCAGAAATTGACAGAGAAAAAGGATTCAGCAAGAACTGGTATGTAATTGAAATTGATAAAAGAATATTCATTGAAGCTTGCAAATATGCTTGTACATTAGCTGCTAGAAAAGCTCTGTTGGTGTTCTAGATGGTTATCCTACAGAGTATTATTATGCGCTTATTGTGACATTTCTACTCTATTATTTTGTCAGTCTTCAAATGCCTTCTAAAGATCTTCTATAAGTATTTCTATTACCTGTACAGTATACTGTGAGTTTCATTATATGGTCTTCAATTCTTTCGGTGTTGTAGTTTTTTGAATCTTGAATTAATATGTTCTCAAGATTTCTATCCTCGATATTTTATATGAAAATTTTGAATTATTTTAAGCAGGGGCGGATCTTCTTAGGGGCGGAAAGATGCCATGGCCCCTACAAGATTTTTTAAAAATTGGTATAAACCCAAAAAATTAAACTAAGTATTAGATAATATGTTATAATTATCACAAGATATATACATGTTAGGCATAGTCTAGCGACACAGCGCTAGTTTTATATGTTCCATGGCATGGGTTCGACACTCGGAGAAGAATTTTAGTTTTTTTAAATAAGCGAACTGTTTTTTTTCCCAAAAATAAGGCAAAAAGGGCCATAGTTGAGATTTGAACCTCGTACTCCTATATTAATATGCATCCCGAAATTAACCAATGCAACAGAGAATATATTTCTGCTTATATAATTGAAATATTATATATATATATATATATATATATATATATATATATATATATATATATATATATATATATTACTTAAAAATTTGGCCCCTTCATTTTTTTAGTCAAGATCTGCGCCACTGATAAGTATACTATGTGAATATGAGTGTGACTGTGTTTGAAGTTATAGTTTTATTATATTTTATTTTTATAATAGAATTTCTTCTGCATTTTATCTTGTAAATAAATAATTGTGTAAATGAAAAAAATTGTGTATTCTGTCCAAACAAGAAATTTTGTAAATGAAAGAAATCTAATTACTTAATTTGAACAAAAAAAATTACAAATAAAGGAAGTTTTATTTCATTCCTAAGTATTTTAAATTCCCCAGAGTTTCACATCATCCAAAAACACTAGAATTTTCAAATACTTCCAAGGTATGGAAATATCTCAACCAAAGTTCTAAACCGGTTTATTAAGGTTGAACCTGATTTACCCTAACCTTCATCGTTTCTATTCTGAGTCCCATTTCTATTCTGAAATCCCTTAATCTGTGCATGAGCCTTAGACCCCCAATTTCTTAACCCCCCCAAACGGCACACTCAATCCTTGGAATCGACTTTGATTCTCCGTGCTACACTGCTCCCCATTTTGCGTTGCACTCCGTTCTCGTTTCACAGCTTCAACCGAGTGCCTCTGTGCGCCGAAACTTACTTTCCGCCGCAGTCTTTGTTAATCCTCCGTCGCAACCTTCCTTGCTGGGTAATAAGAGAAACTTGCAGTTACACTTACTTGCATATGTTTTGATTATTGGCTTATTTTTCTTTGGATTTAAGTTATAATGATTTCGTTTTCTGCAGTTTCTGTTTTTGTTAATTCCAGTTTTTGGATTTTGCACTTCGGTGGGAATAGTCGAGCTATACAATAACTGTTCACTAGAAATTTGTCACTTATTTTATTTTATTTTGTGTCATTAAAGATTTGTCACTTGTTTGAAATTAGATTGGCAATGATTTCATACGAAGGCCATGTTTGGATTATATTCTACGAAGGCCTTGTTTGAAATCAGCTTTGTGCCGTTTGATGATGGTCAATCCGAGGGTTTGTTTGTGATAAGATTTTATAACCAAAATGGTATTTGTTTAAGGTTTTTCTATTACTTGTTCTTGATTAGTTTTGTTAGTTTATTACCCTTTATGCTAATCAAAAGCTGGAGTTTTTCTGGCTACAGTTAAGGTTCTTTAAGCTTTTTATCACATACCTTTGATACAACGCTGTTCTTAGCTTAGCCAAATCCGGAGCTGGTAAACCCATCAATTTGCCAGTTCTAATGAGATTGTGCTTTGTTCTTGTGGAATAATGATCACATTGTGAACTTAATCATGCTGTCCTGGGCTCTTTCTACCTTTTTGAATGGAGTAGTTTAAAACTTATATTTTGTGTAACCAAAGAAAAACTGATTTATGTTGTTTTTTGGCAAAATTGGGTCAGCGTGGAAAGTGGTTCGAGCCAAAACTGGTTTGAAAGCTAGACCGGTTCAGAAAACGGTCCGCCATATGAAAAGGGAAAACCGGTTTGTGGCATAAAACCGGCTATGAACCAAACCTGAACCGAACCGGTTTTTATGAAACAGGTTTTTGAAAACTGAATCCAACCATAAATATGGTCCAATTTGGTTTGGTTCTTGAACCATGCACACCTCTAAGAGCTAGTTTTATTGTTCAAAATGAAAACATGGTTTGACAAACTCTGTTTGAGTTTGACATTTCCTTTGATTCTATGATCACACTCTGCTTATCATAGCAAGTTTAGTGTTTGCCACGGAACCCTTACACTGTTTCTCTCCTCTTTATTTGTCACATGTGCTAGTCCTTCTTTAGAGTAATTGAATTTCTTCTTCTTTCTTTTACACAAGAGCTTCCATGGAGCAAGGAGATATCCCTGAGGATGCCAACGAGCGTATGTATATATTCATTGTAGTTGTTATTTTGCTTTGCTTTTGTATATTCCAATAAATATGATTTATGTATTTTTTCTATTGTGGCATTTACAGATTGCCCAGGTCCTCAGGCCGAGTCTGCTGGAAAATCTGATGCATGCGAAGGATGCCCAAATCAACAAATTTGTGCCACTGCCCCCAAAGGACCTGATCCCGGTACTCTTCACCTTTATCCTACGCTTTATGTTTCTTTCCAGTTACTAAAATTTTGGAGTCAATATCTAAGATTCTGGAGCCAGTATTTTTTAAGCTTAAGTGCTCCAGTAGTCAATAGTATACTGCTTGTATAATTTCTTCGCAGGCTCATTGTTGTCAATTGCTTATATGAGTTGATTAGAATGGAAAAGGAATGTTGCAAGCTCCTTCTTAGTTCATGTCTATGTCATCATATATTGGATTATAATACGAAGAAATTGAATATTAGGGAAGCATTTGCTGCTATATTGTTTGGCCTAGTTTGTTTCGGTCTAGTTAGGGTTGTTAATTCCTCGGGCATTCGGTAGCAGGTATTGTTTTGTGTAGAGCATTAGTATGTGATTTATGACAGTAGCTTTAAGTAATTGAATAAAGGTTAGCTTCAATTTAATTCTTTTTGATTGTGTTATTCAACATATAATTAGGTAGGAATTTAAATTATCTTGAGAGAAAATTCGGGTAGTTCCTGTTGTAGAAAAATTAGTAAAATGTTAAAATTTCACCTTAGGTGGTTTGGATATATATGGAGAATACCCATAGAAGCAGTAGGATGGAGGGCTATCCATCTGGAGGATAGTCCAATAGTTGGAAATAAAGGAGACCAATAAAATATATAGACCAAATTGTTAAGAGAGATCTAGAAGTAAATGGTCTATATTTGTTCTTCAGAAATGATCAATGATAGTGAGTTATGGCCTCAGCCCTCATGTGATCCATGTAGCCAGCCCACCTAGTATGATATAGATTGGTTGTCGTCGTCATTGTTTTTGTCCCATTCAACATCCTTGGTGTTGTACAAAATAAGAAGCTATTCAGTAAGATTGATTTGATCCCTGATGTATAAGAAAATTTTAGAAATTTATTTCTTGATGTTTCTGGTATCCCATTTTTCCGAGAAAGTGCTTTTTGAATCGAAGTGTCACTCTCCATATCCTTTTTGAATGCCAAATGTTAGTGACTGATTATGTTAGTGGGGTGGGTTGATAGGATCTTAAATAAATGTAATGTAGGGAGGGAAATTAAATATATAAGATGGAGGGGATTATGGCTTAGGGAGGGAATTGGTTGTAACCAACTTGCTTATGTGGCAAATTGGAGGGAAAGTGGGTGAGTCGGTGGAGGTTATAAATAGGAGTTGGGGGGATTAGAATCATTAAGCAAAAATTTGGGAAGTTATTCATTTGGGAGAGATTAGGCCTCTATAGTGCCTTTTGGGAGACCCTAGGCTTCTCGAATTGCCTAGAGTTGTTACTATCCTTTCTATTTTCTGTATTTCACTTGTAATGCTGCCATCAGGGCTTGTATTCACTGATTCTATCCTTCAATTCCAGTAATATACAGACTAATTGTTTGTGTTTGATGGAGATGGATTCTGGTACTTATCAAGGAAGACTTATGTACATTACTGGAATTGAAGGATAGAATCAGTGAATAGAAGCCCTGATGGCAGCATTACAAGTGAAATACAGAAAATAGAAAGGATAGTAACGATTCTAGGCAATTCGAGAAGCCCAGGGTCTCCCAACAGGTACTATAGAGGCCTAATCTCTCCTAAAGGAATAACTTCCAAAATTCTTGCTTAATGATTCTAATCCCCCCAACTCCTATTTATAACCTCCACTGACTCACCCACTTTCTCTCCAATTTGCCACAAAAGCAAGTTGGTTACAACCAATTCCCTCCCTAAGCCATAATCCCCTCCATCTCATATATTTAATTTCCCTCCCTACATTACATTTATTTAAGATCCTATCAGGGGTTAGAACCCTGAACAACTTACTCCCTCAACTCCTTGGTGTCCCTTAGCTCACCAATTTATCAATTGTTTGGTTTATAACTCTTACTGTTGTTTATTGTTGTAGCTGGATCGGTGTCACATTGTGTCATGTAGTGAATCGTAAGATTGTATGCAAAAGTAGGTATAACCCTTATAACATGCATCTTACACAAGAAAAGATAACATCAGTGGTTAATTCTGATAATCTTCTAGATCTTGTGTTAAGATGAATTGGTGTTGTCAACCTTGAGAGTCTACATAAACTTCTGGAGTGTCCATGGACTCGACTCGAATCATAAATTCAAATACCATTTAAAAAACCTAATGTTAGAAAATATTGCTTAAGCGACATAATTTCGTACATAATGTGGTTAACAAACTTGGTGATATAACTACAACAATATTCACTGTACAATCCTAGGAATAGGGAGGTATACAGGAGGCGAAACTAAATTTTTGATCTACTCAATTAAATCAAATCAACAAGTTCTGTTAGTTTTCCATGTTAGCATTTTGGTCTTTGAGGCTGCATTTCTCTCAATTCAAATTATTGATCAATACACTCCGACTATATTATTCAAATCTGATCCCATACTGTTCATATCATGATACATAGTGAAATCATGTTATTTGATACATATCATATAGCACTAACAAGTAACAGCTATGCAATGAATTGCATTTCACTGTTTTGTGGCCTTGTCATGCTTTCACCTAGAGAAGGCTTGTAAAATTAGCCAGACAGCCAGTCAAGAAAAAAAATAGTCAGACATGATTTATCTTCCCAATAATAGTTTGAAGGATGATCAATACATTTGATCGGCTTGTTTGTCCTCTGAAACTGATTACTTTTAGTTTCCCTTTATTCTGCGGTTAGTGGTGATAACTGATAACTCATTTTTTCCCTTGTTGACAGAAATATGTGCTTTCTTGATGTTATATTGTTTTCTCTAGTATTGAGAATATTGAGCAATTGAATTTTTAAGACTTTTGGTCATGTTGTCTACTTCATTTTTGTGCAGATCTGGTTGCTATTGCAGAAAGGATGGCCACGGTTAAACATAAGATCCTGGTCTTATCAGGAAAAGGAGGGGTTGGCAAGAGCACATTCTCTGCCCAGCTGGCATTTGCATTAGCTTCAAGGGATTTTCAAGTGGGTCTTCTTGACATTGACATTTGCGGTCCAAGCATCCCAAAGATGCTTGGCCTAGAAGGTCAAGAGATTCATCAGAGCAACCTTGGGTGGTCTCCTGTCTATGTGGAGTCCAATCTTGGGGTCATGTCAATTGGGTTCATGCTTCCTAATCCCGACGAAGCTGTTATATGGAGAGGTCCACGCAAAAATGGGCTTATCAAGCAGTTTTTAAAAGATGTTTATTGGGGTGAACTTGATTTTCTAATTGTTGATGCTCCACCTGGAACTTCAGATGAACACATTTCAATTGTTCAATGCCTTGATCCCACTGGTGTTGATGGTGCAATCATAGTTACCACCCCTCAACAAGTCTCTCTTATTGATGTGAAAAAAGAAGTGAATTTTTGCAAAAAAGTTGGAGTGAAAGTTCTTGGGGTTGTAGAGAATATGAGTGGCCTATGCCAGCCCATCACTAATTTCAAGTTTATGAAGTTAACAGATAACGGTGAGATGAAAGATGTTACAGAATGGATTTCGGAATACATGAGAGAAAAAGCTCCCGAAATGCTGAATTTAATTGCCTGCACTGAAGTATTTGATAGTAGTAGTGGTGGAGCGGTGAAGATGTGCCATGAAATGGAGGTGCCCTTTCTTGGTAAGGTTCCTTTAGATCCAGAGCTTTGCAAGGCAGCTGAAGAAGGTAGATCATGCTTTACTGATAAAGGTTGTGTTGCTAGTGCTGCAGCTTTGAAAAAGATAATAGAAAAGTTGATAGAAACTAATGGGTTGTCAATGTTAGCAAGCAATGGAGTGTTGTGATGCAGGGCTGAGACATTTTGGGACTTGAAGTATTGGTTATTTAGACTGCTATGCTATACATATTTTACAATGTAGTTCCTGGCATTTTTTTTACAGGAAAATAAGTTTCTCATTTTGTGCTTGGCATTATAGCTTCTATGCTTAAATATGTTTTTTGTCATTGCAAATATAGTTGTTTTTTATATAAGTTCTTGCAATTTTTTTTTAAATAAGTCCCTGGAAAATAACATTTTTTTAAATCCATCTTTATGTTAGTGTTATGTTACAAAAATAGCTTATGTGGTTTCTTTCCATTTTTAATTTTTTTAAAGATGACTTGGCATTTGAGGTGGATTACAAATCATTTTAAAGTTATTTTTTAATTTGTTATTTTCTCTTTCTCTCTTCCTCTCCCTCTCCTCCACCACCCACCATCACCATTCCTTACACAATCAACAAGCTCGACCATTTCTGGAACACGTGTCTTCAAAGCATCAAAAATGACTTGCACGTTGCCACCAACAGCTAGGTATTTATAAATTGAACAAATCTGATGCTTGCTTCTGGTTGTTACCTCCACATCCCAACAATTCCAAATCCCATATACCATTGCATCATAAAAATCGAACTTCTCCGCCCCTCTCTTCTCGTGTGTGTCCCCTCAAGTTCTTTCAAAGGATTCATCTTTCATTTTTCATTAATTAACTTTTTTTTAAAAAGTTTCCAAAGTAAAAATACCCCTTCTGGTCATCTTTCTTCCTAAACCCTAAATCCAGAATTCATCCCCACCATTATTTCATTCAGTTTCTCTGTGAACCGGTTCGGAAGTTTAGTTCCGAACTTGTTAAAAACCTTGCAAATGGTGGTGTCTGCTTGGTTCGAAACTAAACTTTCGGTTTGAAAGTTTAGTTCCGAACTTTCGTAATCCTAGAAAAAAAGAGACGCGCGCGTTTCATTAATGGCATTTTTGTCTTTTCGCATGGTTTGGGGGTGTCTAGTGAGTAGGGAGAGAGTTGTAAGAAGTATGGCCCTACAACTTATATTAAGCTCATGAAAAAGAACTTATGCAGAAAAATAAACTTTTATGTATTATTCATAAGCTTTTCAAGGTAGTTTATGGAAAAATAACTTATTTAGATATAACTTTTGTAAGTGAAATTTTTTTTTTGAAATAACTTTTTTTGTAAGTGAAAACTTATGAATTAAGATAAAAATTTATTTATTTCCATAAGTTGTTTTTCATAAGCTCAAAAATAAACTCATCCAAACGGACCCTATATATCTCGCTCATGATTTTAATAATAATAAATTAGAAAAGAAACATAATTATTTAATAATTCAATTTCAAAAAAATAAATAAATTAATTGTTCTTTTTGAAATTAAAAAGTTAGTTTAATTGTTAGAATATTATTATAATTTCATATTATCGTGTTATTCCTAATGAAATAGATGTAATTACTAATGGAAGAAATAAAATTTCTTTTGATTTCTTAGTTAATTAAAAGTAAATTAACATTAGCTCACCATAAAACTAAGAATATATGTTATTTCTAGAGTTTTATTTTCCTTGTCATGGGGTTTTATGATGGAGACCTAATGGGCCTTTGACCTAATGATGCAGGACAAGATCTAGAAGGCCCCAATGAGAAGGTTCAACTATAAGGAAGCTAAGTAAGCATGGGAAAAAGAAGTCAACTGTCTTCTTACGCCGAAGCGAATTTCAGAAGAATCAAGCTCCAAATTGAGGGTATTGCTTTTCCCACACCCCCTCCTACTCGAAACACACCCCATAAGGGTGTGAAAAGACCAAAAGGCCAGGCCAAACCTCTTTTTTTTCACGAATTTTCACCTGTTCGAACACGGGCATTCGAACAGGTTCGAATGACATCGTTCGAGTGTGTTAAATTTTGACTTCACACCCTTTTGGGCGTTTTTCACTTGTTCGCATGAGGTCATGCGAACCTGTTCGCATGACCTCGTTCGAACACATTCGAACGACATCGTTCGAGTGTGTTAAATTTTGACTTCACACCCTTTTGGGCGTTTTTAAACTGTTCGCATGAGGTCATGCGAACCTGTTCGAACAAGGTCGTTCGAACAGTCATAAAACACGTCCTCGCAGCGTCTCACGCGAGGTTATTTTTGGAATAAAATTTGTTAAGGGGTGTGAAAGAGTAGGAGGGGGTGTGGGAAAAGCAAAACCCCAAATTGATTCAATTTCTCCAAGTTGTTGAAGAGCCCATTGACGGGGACTATTTAATTGGGCTTGTTATGTGCAAATAGTATTTGGTGGGGGTGCACTAGTAGCACAAACTTAGTCTCTCCTAAACTAGGGTCGGTCGTCAAACTAGAAAAGGAAACGTTAGGAGCCTATGATGACCATCATTACTTTAAATATCACTATCTTCTCTTTGTTTTGTAACTTTTGAATTTGAGAAATAAGAAATACTCCTATGCGAGTTTTAAGAGTTTTGTCTCTTATGAGTTCTTGGGTGAACCTTCTTGGTTCTTATCAAAGGTTTTCATACCTTTGTGGTGGATCACTCTCTTAAGAGTGTGGCGTCTTTTTTTCATCTTTTCAATTTTTTTGTTCTTTACTTGTTCTATTGTCTTTATCCTTTTGCGTTTGTCTTAAAATTTATTCATTTTCTTCTATAATTCCTACAAATTCTAAATCAACTCAAAGACGATCCGTGAAAACTAAATGTATCAAACCATGGATCATATCAAACTTTGACCAAGAAGTCAAGTTATGTCTCATAAAATTAAGTTAGTGATATTGACAGAATCCTTAGTTCAGGAAAGACTTTAGATTGATTTCTTAGCAATCACAACTAAGGCAATAATAACACTTATTTTATTTAGACGAGATTACTACTTGAGTTACCTTCCACATGTTGTACCAGGATTTTTAGCAATCACAACGAAGGCAATAACACATTTCCTTTTTCTTACGGCCTTAAGTTGTGGATGAATTACAACTTGGACTACCTTGTACATGTTATACTCGTGGATTGGTTTTGCATTTTTCTCACAGATTTGACAAGTGGATGAGTTATTACTTGGGCGACCTTTCAAAGATTATACTTGGGTGGCAAAATGGGCCGAGCCCGTCGGGCCGGGCCGGGATAGCCCGAAAATACATAGGGCTTGGGCTTAAAAAAGTGAGCCCATTTTTATATTCGGGCTTTTTGGCCCTATCCATAAAAACCCGAGCCCGTGCTGGGTCGGCCCGATCGGGCCATGGGTAGCCCGTAAGCCCGCAAGTGCTATATGTCACGACATAATTCCCTAAAGAATATCCTAAAGTGATTAATTTAACACAAAATATTTTATGTTTTCAATATATAAAACATAAACTACACGGTCCACTGTCCATGTATATTATAAAAGCACTCGCTTGATGAGCTATCTATATTCTAAAACATGTTTTTATTATGTACACACTTAATATTAACAAGTTAATATGTAAGTACTTTTCTTGACAATTTATCATATACGTATCTGTTATGTTTTTAATATTTACTTATAGTTATAACAAGTTGTTTGTTTTGTTTTGTCATAAAAAAAGTTGTTTGTTATGAATGTTGATTATCAATGTATATTGCAGTTTTGAATTAGGCAGCAAACATAAGTTGCAGCCACAGTTTAAGTTTTAATGTTTTCACTTTCTTATTTTAAATTACTCTATTCCTAAAATATAAATAATAAGCATATTTTTATTTTATTTTTTATAAAAAATAATTTTTTTAATTAATATTGCGTATAATGCGGGCTAGCCCGAAAAGCCCGTGGCCCACATAGGGCCGGGCTTGGGCCACAAATGTTGAGCCCGGATTTGAATCCGGGTTTTTTAGTCCAGCCCGCAAAAGCCCGAGCCCAGTATGGGCCAGCCCGATATGGACTGGGTAGCCCGTTTTGCCAGCTCTAACTTGGAGAGGGCAACCTCTCATAGACTTAATATACAATTTTTATCTTTTCTATGCAAACTATATCTTTTGTTAACTTCCTTAAAATCCTATATTTTTGAGTTTCTAGATCGGACATATTTTAAGTGTGAATTAAACTTAATGAAATATCCTAAGTTGTTCTTTAGCACATTTGCCCATGAGACTCATTGTCCTCGGATATGATGATATTATCAACCTTTGTGAAATCTGCTAAGTTGTTTTTGACTCCATTCGACCACGAGACCCGTTACCCTTACACGGGACATTATTTTTAACTTAGCAAATATGCGATTCTGGGGTACATTTTTACTCCATCTTTGGCAAAGGAGTATATGACAATGACACTTAGCAAAATAAGTGAATTTTCACTCAAGAATGAATGTAGCAATAAAAAAACATTTTTTTTTTCATTTAAAATGTTGTTCAACTCTATTCATATGGATGAAATTACACAAGTAACTTAAACAAACAAAGTTAACATAAACTTAATCAGTTGTATCCTTTAAGTCATTCCTTTACCCCTTCCCATTAACCATCTGTTACCTCGAAATTTCGACAGTAGCATTTAAAAAGGTATTATGAAGGTTTGACTCTTCATTAATGATACTGAAAAAATCTCAGGTCTCATTCAAGTCGTGTTGCTATCAATTTCGACAAAGGAAGGCTTCGAGCGTTGACAACGGAAAAGAAGTTCGACAGATTGATACTTTGTTTTTATAGGTAAATAGAACAAAGGTCTTTCGGCAGGGTAGTGTTCAAAGCTTCGACAAGCGGTTAACAGCGGTTTGATTGAAGTTCAAACTTAGAGAGCAGTTAAGGGCGGTTACCCTCTGTTTGTGTGCACTTCTAGTGGTATATATACTAGTTTGTAATAGGAAATCAGGGGTCACAACATAAACACAGAATTCTGAAAACTCAAACTTCCAGACGATAGCGAAAAACGAGTGAACAGAGTTACTGTACGTGCTTGTGTACCAATCTTTTTACATTTCAATGCACTTATTTACTTTTCTCTTTATCTTTCTAGCAATTGTTGTTTCATTCTATTCACAATTCTGTTCTTCAAACGATTTGTTTTCCCCAAACACGAAAATACAAAGGCAATTGTCACGAGAGATTTTTTAGTTTGATCTCACAAACACATTATTTAAAACTAGTGATTGTTTGCTAAAAACACCAGCAAACAAATTGGCACGCCCGGTGGGATCTTTGCCTTTGATGTTGTGTGTTTAATTGTTAGTGTGTACAATCGTATGCGCTTGAGAAGTGGTAGAATGGTGCGTACTAATTCTAGCAGTTCTTCTAGTTCTAGTCCTGTGATTTCACAAGGACAAGGAACAACCGTTGACTCTGCAAATGTAAGCGCAGGGGTAGTTGTAGGGACAATAACCCCTTCAACATCAATAACCGTTCCTGCAGTATCAATGACTAATGTTGGTTCAACACAGTCTGTGTCTTTGCCATCAAGTATAGGGCTTCATTCTAGTCCTTATTTAGGGCCTCATTGTAATCCTTATATGGCAACAGGAAACGGTTTAGATACACGTTTTCAAAACTTGAGTTTGCCACCATTTCCTTCGGGTATGTATGGCATGCCTACTGGAATGCCTCATGTTTCAACATTTTCTCCTACACACGTTTCCTATGAAAGTGTGCAGGGTCGAGATCCTACTGCATTAACCAATGCATCTTTGTTGGCATTAAGACAACAAGTGGATGAAAGTAACCACGACATGGTTAATATGCTAACTTAACAGATTGGCACGGTTTTCAACCCATTAATTCAAAATACCAACACAAGTTATCAGATGTTGGCAAATCAAATGGGTAGAATTGCAGATTTCTTTAGGACTCCGACGGTTAATAACAGGCAAATTCCCAATGTTGTGGGTAATATGCCTGGTAACCCTCAAAGAGCGGTTGCGGTCGAAGCCCAAGCAGTTGTAGGCAAACAACAAGGGTTGGCAAATCATATCCCTGAAATAGTTTTGGTAAACCGAAACCAGAACGCTGATGAGGTTGTTCGACAAGTGCAACGAAATAATATTGGCGCTCAAGATAATATAGCCACTCTAGTAGAAACTATAATGGCGCAAAATGGCCTTAACATAGGTTTGCATAGGCCTAATTTCATATCACCATTGTGTGAATATGTATTACAAACAGAGTTGCCAAGAGGTTGGAAAATACCTAAGTTTACCAAATTTGGTGGTGATACAAATGAGTCTACAGTCGAACATATTGCCCGTTACATGACTGAGGCAGGAGATATAGCACAAAATGAGAACTTGAAAATGAAATATTTTCCAAATTCTTTGACCAAGAATGCTTTTACTTGGTTTACTACTTTACCTCCTGGCTCTATATTCACATGGGGGCAATTGGAAAAGGCATTCCACGAACAGTTTTACATGGGCCAGTCGAAGATTAGTCTCAAAGAATTGGCCAGCGTTCGACGCAAAGTGCCTGAGGCTATTGATGATTATTTAAATAGATTTAGGCTATTGAAGGCTCGGTGTTTCACGCAAGTGCCTGAACATGAACTTGTCGAAATGGCTGCTGGTGGCCTTGAATATTCAATTAGAAAGAAATTGGATACGTCTCCTCTGAGAGATATGGCCCAATTAGCCGATAGAGTTCGACAAGTTGAGAGGCTCAAAGAAGAAAAGACTAGGGTGGATAAGTTCCATAAAAAAGAAAATTCAGTTGTTTTTCGTAAAAAGGAAAAAATAGCCTATGTCGATGAAGAATTTGACTTTGCATTCTGCGATGTCGATGAAGAGGAGATAGATGTGGCTGAACTTAAGCCTGGTCCTCCTTTTGCGTGTAAATTATTAAGGCCTGCAAATGGGAATAACCCAATAGAGCCTAAAATGATAGATTTGTGCCTAAAACTTACACTTTTGATGTTACTAAATGTGATGAAATTTTTGATCTGTTAGTAACTGATGGCCAAATAATAGTGCCTAATGGCCTGAAAGTGCCACCTCTTGAACAGAGAAAGAAAAAGGGTTATTGTAAGTTTCATAATTTTTTGGGACATACCACTGACCGTTGCGTACTTTTCAGGGACATAGTGCAAAAAGCAATTGAAGAAGGAAGGCTCAAATTCGGTGACAAGAAAAAGAAAGCGCCAATGCAGATTGACACTGATCCTTTACCGAAGGTTGAAGCCATGTATGTAGAACCTGTCGAAGTAGATATAAATATGGTGGAAGTTAAGATGGTCGATTCCCAGAATAAAGTTAAGTCTGCCAAAGAAAAACTGAAGAGTGTTGTGCATGCTGATGACAAGACAAGGATAATAACTCAAGAGGAGTATGATGAAAAAATACAAGTTGTGTACCCTAAGGCTGAAGAGGAATTAATAGATTTCCTCAACAGATGCAAGCTTACAAATTCTGAAGTGATGCTTTGCCCAAGGTGTAGTGCTGTCTTCGACAAAGAGGCAGCCAAAAGTGTCGAAGGTTGTAGTGTTCGACAACAGCTGAAGAGGAAATGGCTAGATAAGAGGCCAAAATTTGACTTCAAAAAAGGAGACCTTCCGTACAAAGCTAAAGTTTCAACTAAGCCTTCGACAAGCAGGCAGCCGATTACAAAAAAGAGTCTAGGTAAAAAGGAGTTCGAATTATCAGCTTCCGCTAAGTCCTTCGTTCCAATGGCGGGTCCTCCAAATGAGAAATGGATACATGTTGGTTGTAAGCATTACAAACATGCTAGTCCACGTGTTGAGGTTGCTAAGACAGATAAGGGTAATGCTGCTAAGTATAATTATAAGAACAACTACAAAGGAAAAAACCCAATGACGAAGACTCAATGGCGTCGTTTCCAAAGGCAGAAGAAGAAAGCAGCACTTATCAATAATCAAATCCCAAGTGGTTCGAAGATAGTTAAGAATGCGATTACTAAGACTGATGGGTCAACAAAGGTAAGTATCAATGTTGCAAATCAGGTGGGTGCTGGAAGTAAGGCCAAAGGCAAAGCTATTGTTATAGAAAAGCAAAGAAGGCCTGCAACAGAAAGAATTTTCCCTCCATTGCCGTCTTTAAAAATAGAAGAGGCTAAGTTCGACATGGACGAGGATAGGACTTCTGACTTCGAGGATTCTGAACCTGACTTTGACGTCATTTGCAACGTAGTGTCTATACTACCATGTGAATATGATGTTATCACAGTTCCAAATGACGTTGAAGAAGATTTTACTGAAGACATGGCCAACCATAAGCCTGTTTGTTATTACGTGATGAATGACGAATGTGTCGAAGATCAAATGGCTACTTTTGAAAAGCCAGATATAGGCATGCAACACCATTTGAAACCACTGTATGTACAAGCCAAGGTCAATGGCGTTGGCATCAACAAAATACTGGTGGATGGAGGTGCCGCTGTGAATTTAATGCCTCAAGTCTTGTTGAAGACAATAGGTAAGTTCGACACTGACCTCAAACCTCATAGCATAGTTTTAACCAACTATGAGGGTAAATCTGGCCAAGCTTTGGGGGCCATAGAAGTTGATGTAGTTGTTGGAACTGTAAAGAGAACTACGATGTTCTTTGTCATAGCTTCCAAGGCGAGCTATAACCTACTCCTGGGTCGAGAGTGGATACACGGAGTTGGTGCTGTGCCTTCAACATTACATCAACGATTGGTGTTATGGAAAGAAGATGGTCTGGTGGAATATGTCGAAGCTGACCAGAGCTATTTCCGTGCTGATGTGAATCACATCACAAAGGAAAATTTTGAGAAACAAATGGCAATTATTGCGCCATGTACTTCTTCTAATCAAGCATATGTTCCTTCTGATAATGTGCTTGCTTCAGTTCATCTTCACCCAACTCATGGTTTTGTTTGGGAAAGAGAGATAATGGGAGATGTAGGTGTCTATCCTGAAGGTGCCTTACCTTCAACAGGATGGGACACTAAATACTAAAAATATTTAGATGTCGGTACCCAGTGCATGGGACAGAATTACGGCTTACATGGCCGAGAATAAAGTAAAAGCGGCTTTGGAAGCCGAAATAATTCAACAAACAATGGCTGTCGAAGCCGTAGACTCATATGAAGAAAATGGCGAAATCATTGATGAAAAACTTGATTGCATTTATGATGATGATCCATTGGGGTTCGAAAAGGATCCTAGAGATTCAACAAGACGTATGCAAGCTCAAGATCCAGTAGAAGAGATTGATTTGGGAAATGGCTCAGTCAGAAAGCCAACCTATATTAGTGCACACCTTGATGCTGCCTTGAAAACCCAAGTTGTCACATTACTGCAGGAGTTCAAAGATTGTTTTGCTTGGGATTACAATGAAATGCCTGGTTTGAGTCGAGAAGTTGTAGAGTTGCAATTGCCTATTCGACCAGGAAAGAAACCGGTGAAGCAAACACTAAGAAGATTCGCTCCTCAAATATTGGCTAAAATCAAAGAAGAGATTGAAAGGTTGTTCAAAAGCAAATTCATCAGAACTGCCAGGTATGTCGATTGGTTAGCTAATATTGTGCCAGTAATGAAGAAAAATGGAAAACTTAGAGTTTGCGTAGACTTTAGGGATTTAAATAACGCAACACCTAAAGATGAATACGCTATGCCCATAGCTGAGATGCTAATAGATTCAGCAGCAGGATTTGATTATCTCAGTATGCTTGATGGTTATTCTGGGTATAATCAAATTTTTATTGCTGAAGAGGATGTGTCGAAAACAGCATTTCGTTGTCCAGGGGCATTAGGCGTTTACGAATGGGTAGTAATGCCTTTTGGTTTAAAAAATGCTGGTGCAACATACCAAAGGGCAATGAATTCTATGTTTCACGATTTTATTGATGATTTTATGCAAGTATACATAGATGACGTGGTGGTTAAATCTTCCTCAGCAAGTGGTCACTTAGACCATCTTCGACGTTCTTTTGAAAGAATGAGGAAACATGGATTAAAAATGAATCCAACAAAATGTGCCTTTTGTGTGCGTGCAGGTGAATTCTTGGGTTTTGTAGTACATAAGAAAGGCATAGAAATTAATCAGAATAAGACTAAAGCTATTATGGAAACGAAAGCTCCTTCGACCAAGAAAGAACTTCAGTCATTATTGGGAAAGATTAATTTCCTTCGAAGATTTATATCAAATCTAAGTGGCAAAACGCAAGCATTTTCGCCATTGTTGAGACTGAAGAAAGAAGACGAGTTCAAGTGGGAACAAGTCCATCAAGCAGCTTTTGATGAAATTAAGTCTTATTTAATGAAACCACCAATTTAATTGCCTGTTATTAGAAATAAAGTGCTGAAATTGTATATAGCAGCTTCTGATAACACAATAGGTAGCATGTTAGCACAAGAGGATGATAATGGTGTTGAAAGAGCCATTTATTACCTTAGTAGAGTTTTAATTGATGCTGAAACAAGGTATAGCCCAATAGAAAAATTGTGCCTTTGCTTGTATTTCTCATGTACAAAGTTAAAGCAATATATAAAGCCAACTGATGTTTATGTTTATTCGCATTTTGATGTTATTAAGCATATGTTATGAAAACCAATGCTACATAGTCGAATTGGTAAATGGGCTTTAGCTTTGTTAGAATATAACTTAACTTATCAACCTCTCAAGTCAATCAAAGGACAAGTGGTTGCTGATTTTATAGTGGACCACTCTGTTGTCGAAAATATGGTAAATATTGTAGGCACACGTCCTTGGAAGCTATATTTCGACGGTTCAAGCCATAAAAATGGAGTTGGGATTGGTGTTTTAATCATCACCCCTACTAACATCCCAACGAAGTATAAGTTTAGAATTCGAGAATCTTGCTCCAATAATGAGGCGGAGTATGAGGCTTTAATTGTAGGCCTTAAAATTTTGCTCGAATTGGGGGCAGATCATGTCGAAATAAAAGGTGATTCTGAGCTAGTTATCAAACAGTTAACCAAGGAATACAAATGTATTAAGGAGCACCTTATCAAGTATTTTATTGTTGCCAATACTATGTTACAAAAGTTTACAACTGTACACCTAGAACATTTACCACGAATTGAAAATCAAGTGGCAAATGAGTTGGCACAAATAGCTTCAGGCTACAAAGTCTCAGAACAAAGCCTAAAAGAGCTGATTGAAATAAAAGACAAACTCATTTCAAATGACTCTCTTTATAATGATACATCTTCAACATTACTGTCAACACCAAAAACTTGGGGGGCAATAAATACAAATGAAGAGTTTGTCGAAAAACGTCACATTGTTGATGATTTTGATTTAGCGGAAATTTTTGCTCTTGACAATATTATTGATAATGATTGGCGGAAACCTATTGTAGAGTATTTGCAAAATCCTACAGGAAACTCTAATAGAAAAGTAAAGTATAGAGCTTTAAGTTATGTGATAATTGGAAACGAATTGTTCAAGAAAACTCCTGAAGGAGTGTTATTAAAATGTCTTAGCGAGAATGAGGCATATTTAGTAGTTTCCGATACGCATAGTGGAGCATGTGGTTCACACCAAGTAGGCCACAAAATGAAATGGTTATTGTTTCGACAAGGAATGTATTGGCCAACTATGTTGAAGGATTTCATAGAGTTTGCCAAAGGATGCCAAGAATGCCAAAAGCATGCTGGGATACAACGTGTGCCTGCAAATGAGTTACATTCTATAGTTAAGCCTTGGCCATTTAGAGGTTGGGCTCTAGATGTGATTGGAGAGATAAAACCAACTTCATCAAAAGGCCATAGATACATCCTTGTAGGGATTGATTACTTTACCAAATGGGTTGAAGCAATACCTTTAGCCAATGTTGATCAAGAGGCAGTTATAAAGTTTATTCAGAATCATATCATTTACAGATATGGAATTCCAGAAACCATTACGACAGATCAGGGTACTGTCTTTACTGGTCGAAAAATGGTAGAGTTTGCTGCGGAAATTGGTTTTAAGTTATTAACTTCGACACCGTACTACGCACAAGCCAATGGTCAGGTAGAGGCTGCCAATAAAATCATTATTAATTTGATTAAAAAGCATGTTGGGCGAAAACCCAAAAATTGGCATAATACTCTTGATCAAATATTGTGGGCTTGTCGAACTTCACCTAAAGAATCTATTAATACTACTCCTTACAGGCTAACATTTGGACATGATGCAGTGTTACCTGTTGAAATTTGTTTACAATCAACAAGAATTCAGAGGCAGTGGGAAATTCCTTCTGAACATTATTGGAATATGATGCTCGATGAATTGGTTGATTTAGACGAAGAAAGGTTGTTAGCTTTAGAGATACTTATTCGTCAGAAAGAAAGAGTAGTTAGAGTTTATAACAAAAAGGTTAAGTTGACAACATTTGAAGAAGGAGAGTTAGTGTGGAAAACCTTGTTGCCTATGGACAAAAAAGATAGAGTCTTAGGTAAATGGTCACCAGGGTGGGAAGGTCCACTTCGCGTTTTGCAATGTTTTTCGAATGGCGCTTACGAAGTCGAAGAACTAGGTGACGAGAACAGAGTATTTAGAATTAATGGCAAATACTTGAAACAGTATAAGCCAACGCTGAATGAGATAAAAATTGAACAAACGTAGATAAATGAGAGTTGTTCAAAAATGGTAATGTAAAGTACAAAACCAAAATTACATAACCATTGTAAAATCTCTAAACTGTTACAGAATTTTAAAAGTTCTTCAAAGAGGCCTTGAGCCTTTCAAGAATGCTAGCACTCAAAGAAATGGAAGTCTCAAGAAGGTTTAAGTCTTTGTCGAGTTCGGAAATAGTAACTTGGCGTTGATTGGCGTTTTCCAAGTGCTCTATGGCTGTCAGTGCTTCAGTTTCCTTTTTCGAGGAGGAAGAGTTGCTCATCCTTTCTTGGACTAAACCTTTTTGGTACTTAGCATTCGACATTTTTGTTTGAAGAATTTTCATCTCTTCATCGCAGCGTTGGATTTTCAGATCCCATTCAGCAAGTTCTTTTGTATCTTTTTCCGTTTGTGCTTCAAGAGCTTCGATATTACCTTGAGCAACCTCATGAGAGTTGAGTTCCTTTTCACGAAGTCGAACTTCTTGGTCTTTCTGCTTGAGAGTGTTAGATCGTTGTTTGATTAGAAGAGAAAGCTGCTCGAAGAGAGAACCAAACTCGATCAAGAAGATGAGAAAATCTTGAGGAGGACCTGACTTGTTTATCTTCTGAATGAGGGACTTAATTTCAGGACACTCAGAAGGTCTTTCCAGCAATGGCACTAAAACTTCAAGCGAGTAAAGAGTGAGATGAAAGGATTCAATTGCTTTTATATATTGGCGTATACAGTGGTTCACCCGATTACCAAAATTCACACGTTTGCGACCTTTCAAGGACGTGATGGCCCATCAACTATGCTACGTGGTCCAAGTAGACGGTTTACTTTATTCGTGCCGTTTTATTGGTGACATTTTATCTGTGCAAGTCATGATGGCACTTTTCTCTCACTATTTAAATGCAGAAGGTAGTTGGAGGTGCGCAGTATTCAAAAAATGCCCTTTCTCCTTCTATCCTTCAAACTGTCGAAAGAGACATTTTTTGGGGGGCAATCCGTTACCTCGAAATTTCGACAATAGCATTTAAAAAGGTATTATGAAGGTTTGACTCTTCATTAATGATACTGAAAAAATCTCAGGTCTCATTCAAGTCGCGTTGCTATCAATTTCGACAAAGGAAGGCTTCGAGCGTTGACAATGGAAAAGAAGTTCGACAGATTGATACTTTGTTTTTATAGGTAAATAGAACAAAGGTCTTTCGGCAGGGTAGTGTTCAAAGCTTCGACAAGCGGTTAACAGCGGTTTGATTGAAGTTCAAACTTAGAGAGCAGTTAAGGGCGGTTACCCTCTGTTTGTGTGCACTTCTAGTGGTATATATACTAGTTTGTAATAGGAAATCAGGGGTCACAACATAAACACAGAATTCTGAAAACTCAAACTTCCAGACGATAGCGAAAAACAAGTGAACAGAGTTACTGTACGTGCTTGTGTACCAATCTTTTTACATTTCAATGCACTTATTTACTTTTCTCTTTATCTTTCTAGCAATTGTTGTTTCATTCTATTCACAATTCTGTTCTTCAAACGATTTGTTTTCTCCAAACACGAAAATACAAAGGCAATTGTCACGAGAGATTTTCTAGTTTGATCTCACAAACACATTATTTAAAAATAGTGATTGTTTGCTAAAAGCACCAGCAAACACCATCTATTCGTCATTTACTTTGGAAGTACGCTTTCATCACTCATAGTGTTGACGACACCAACCTAGGAAAAATCCGAGTCTTGATAAACCATTGACACTTGGTAAGAAGGAAAAAGGGAATGAGAATGAAGAAGTAGGAATCAATAAGAAGGAAAGAGAGTATGAGAAGAAATAATATTGGAGAGAATAAAAATGAACAAGTAAGAAGGAATAAGAATGAAGAAGAGTATGAGAAGTAATAATATAGGAGAGAATAATAATGAAGAAGTAAGAAAGAATAAGAATGAAGGAGTGAGAATGAATAAGAAGGTTGTTGTCAGAATTGCAGATATGGCTGTAGTCGAATTATGTTGACTGCAGTCGAATTTCTGTAGTCGAATTGCAGTAGTCAAATTCGACTGATGCTGTTGAGTGGCAAGGACTGCTGCGAACCAAAAGTGCAGAAATAGAAGTTGTCGAAGTCGAACTAGCTGCTGTCGAATTGCACTGATGCTGTCGAAAATAAACCTGCAAACACAGAAATGTTAGACAAACAACCGGAGGCGTCTTGCGACTGCCCTGAAGAATTTATCCGCCTCTACAGCGCAAATTCCCTGAGGTACAGCCGGGTCTTCTCAATCGCAGTAGCGAAAGAGGTATCAGAACTAGCAAGAAGAACTGGATATTAACAGGAGAGCAATCCAGAGCTCTTTCTGTAGAAAAGTGGAAAGTAATTTTTCTCACGTATGTTCCAAGTGCCACTGGAGGCTGTTTATATAGGCTTATGAATATAGCCGTTTGCAGCATAGGGTCCAGCAATCAATGACCAGTTAAAGGCCGTTGGAAAATTCAACAGTAATCAAGTCGGATTAATTTTTGCAGTTACAGAATAAATTGTAATAAGTGAAAAGAGCTGTTGTAAGAAAATCAACAGTTACAAAAGAAAGGCAATGAATTTTCCGTTACAAAATTATTTCGCAATCCAGTTCGACCAACTTTCAGTTTTTCGACCAGATTGTTTTGCCAATCAGTTCGACCAACCTTCAGTTTTCGACCTGAACTTTCCGTTACAAATTATTTCGTAAAACAGTTCGACCCATAATTGGGCGTATACGGATAGGCTGATAAAAGTAATATTTTATTTAATAAAATTAGCGCAAGGCCAGTCGAGCGCGCAGGGGTAATCGAAAGATTCGCACTGAACCAAGCCATGTTGGTCCCTGCTTGTGCGCGCGAGGGAGTCCCTTCTACTTGCTTGTTTACTAGCTCTCATTAAGTTTTAGTATATAAAGACTTTGGTGAATCCAAAGCCAAGCAATGTGGGACTTCTCACTTTTGAAATATCTTTTTATTTTCAATAAAATACAACAATCCCCCACATATTTCAAAAGTTGAAAAATAAATTTAGAAAGAAGGTTTTCTGGGTTGACATCGTAGATGTAATGTTTCAGAGCTGTATAACAAGCTATGGAACCAGTCCTAGATAGATAAAACATAACATACAATGAATTGGTATAGCAAGACACATATTATATGTTAGAGGTTTCACTATCACATTACACCCCCACAATTCTTGCTGTTTCCGCGGTGGTGCGCTACTAGGCCCTACGCGTGCTCGGTATTCATGAGTGCTCTAGAGACCTCGCCAGGATCTCATGCAAGCGGCCTCACTTGACACTCATATAGGTGATTTCATCAAGTGTATGCTGCAAGTCATACACCACCCATAAGGGCTATGAAGATCATTAAAAGCTTTAAACTTATCCTTTTAACCATGCAGTCTAGCACTATCACAATAGCACCATAGGAAGGGACAATAATGAAATTAATTACTTGAATTAATTTCCAGTGCTAGCACTATCAAGAAGTAACTTGTTTTTACCACATTGAACCTTATTCATGGGATCTCCAATCACAAAGGTTGGGTTACCATCACTTCTTAATATCAATTGGCTTTAGTCTCATTCCCCTCGATGTTTCACATATCATTTTCTTCCCTAAGGGTTTTGTCAGAGGATCGGCCAAATTCACTTCTGACTTCACATAATCGATCGATATTGCTCCATACTTTTGCAATTGTTTGACAACATTATGTCTTAATTGTACATGTCTATTTTTGCCATTATAGGTCTTATTCTTTGCAACGGCTATTGCCGATTGACTATCACAATGTATTGACACTGATGGTGTCGGTTTTATTCCCAAAGGAATACCAGCTAAAAGGTTCTGCAACCATTCAGCTTCAGTACCAGTCAATTCCAGAGCTACAAATTCCGACTCCATAGTCGATCTAGCAATAATGGATTGTTTGGCTGACCTCCAAGTTACCGCACCACCACCAAGTGTGAAAATGTAACCACTAGTGGATTTTGTCTCATCTGAATCAGATATCCAGTTAGCATCGCAGTATCCTTCTAATACTGCGGGAAATCCACTATAAGTAATACCATAAGTTGTGGTACCTCTCAAATATCTCATAAGGTGAGCAATTGCCTTCCAATGATCCTGACCAGGATTGTGAGTATACCTACTCAGACGATCGACTGCGAATGCAATGTCTGGTTCGAGAGAAGTTCATTAAATGCAGTAGGCTCCCAATTACTTGGGCATACCGCATACTGAGGTTGGTCAACAGGATCACCTCTATTTTTCTTTAAGCGTGAGTTAGCTTCATAGGGGGTACTCAAGGGGGTTGAGTCATAGTGACCAAACTTCCTAAGAAGTTTTTCCACATAATGATCTTGTGATAGTGTGATACTATCACCTTCCTTAATGATTCTAACTCCTAATATTACATTAGCCTCACCCATATCTTTCATGTCAAAACTAGATGAAAGAAAGGATTTTGTTTTAATAACAATATCCAGACAAGTAGCAAATATGAGCTTGTCATCTACATATAAACATATGATCACATGTTCTCCACACACAGTTTTAGTGTAAACACATTTATCAACATCAGTTGTGGAGAAACCCTCTTTATCAACATTTGTCAAACTTTTCATGCCATTGTTTTGGTGCTTGTTTTAAACCATATAAAGACTTAAGGAGTTTGCATACTTTGTTCTCTTGACCTGAAACTATACATCCTTCGGGTTGATTCATGTAAATTTCTTCTTCAAAGTCAGCGTTCAAAAAAGCGGTTTTAACATCCATTTGATGAATAACTAATTTATGGATAGAAGCCAAAGCTATTAAAACTCTAATAGAAGAAATTCTTGTTACTGGAGCAAAGGTATCAAAATAATCAATGTTTTGTTTTTGAGAAAAACCTTTTGTTACTAATCTAGCTTTGTATTTATCAATAGACCCATCAGGGGTTATATTTTCTTTTGAAAATCCACTTGCATCCTATTGATTTTGCCCCAGGTGGTAAATCAACTAAGGTCCAAGTGTTATATTTGGAAATTGAGTCTATTTCAGTTTTAATGGATTCTTTCCAAAATTTCAACTCAGAAGAAGAAGTTGCTTCAAAAAAGGTTTCTAGATCTTTTTCGACAAGATAAGTATAAAAATCATTTTCGAAGGATGTTTGTTTTCTTGGTTTTTTACTTCTCCTTAGTTCTTGATACGGTTCCTCATGAGTTTCATCATTAGTACTTGCTAATGGTTGTCTAGATATACTATCATGTTTCAAAGGAAAAAGGTTTTCAAAGAATTCAGCATTTTTAGTTTCCACGATAGTATTGTTATCTAGAACATCACTTTTCACAACAAGGAATCTATAAGCAGCGCTGTGTTCTGCATATCCTATAAAAACACAATCAGAGGTTTGCAACCAATTTTTCTTTTCTTAGGATCAGGCAACATAACTTTAGCTAAGCACCCCCACACTTTTAAATATTTCAAGTTAGGTTGATAACCTTTCCATAGTTCATACATAGGGGGTTTTGCCGGTTTTCCTATGAGAAGTTCTATTTTCTATAAAACATGCAGTTAATATAGCCTCACCCCACAAGTTGGTTGGCGCACTAGAACTTATTAACATAGCGTTCATCATCTCTTTCAAAGTCCTATTTTTCCTTTCGGCTATGCCATTAGATTCGGGTGAATAGGGGGGAGTTGTTTCATGTATTATACCTTCCTTTCACAAAAATCATTAAAAGATATGTACTCTCCTCCACGATCGGATCTAACCCGTTTAATCTTCCTATCTAGTTGGTTTTCTACTTCGGCTTTATAAGAAATAAAAGCTTCAAACGCTTCATCTTTTTGCCTTAATAAAAATACCTTAGTGTATCGCGAAAAATCATCTATAAACGTTACATAATAATTTTTTCCGCCCCTAGTTGGAGTTTGTTTTAAATCTCCTAGGTCCGTATGAATTAAACTAAGCAGTTCAGTTTCACGATGTACTGGGGGACACGATTTCTTTGTTAACTTGGATTCGACACCTACATCGCATTTACTATGTTGATTATCACTAGTCGAAATCATGCCAAGACGTTGCAATTTAATAACATACGGAAAGTTAATATGACCTAGTCTATCATGCCACATATTATAATAGTCAATCAAGGAAGCAGAAGTCGAAACATTGTTATTAAAATCAGAAGTGTTGAGTACAAAAAGTCCATGATCATAATATCCCTTACCAACAAAAATGTTGTTTTTGGTAAGAACAATTTTATCAGATTCAAATGTCACGTTGATACCATGCTTCAGCAGAACCCCAACAGAGATCAGGTTTGCCCTTATGTTAGGCACATGAAGCACATTTTTGAGAGCCAGAGTTTTTCCTGATGTGAGCCTGAGAAGAATTTTTCCTTTCCCTACAACTGGGGCTCGATGTGAGTCACCCAGATAGATGTTTTCTTCTCCTTCCCCTACAGCAGTGTAGGAGGTAAAAACTTCTCTATTAGCACAGATGTCCTTGGTGGCTCCAGAATCCACCACCCACTGGTTCACATCAGTTGCCATGTTGACCAAAGAGACGATAGCAGCAATGACATCGTCATCCTCATTATCATCTCCACCAGCATCAGCCAAGTTGGCGTTAGCCTTAGGAGGATTGTCGTTTCTCGCCCTATGCCTGCAGTTAGGTGCATAGTGTCCTGGTTTTCCACAAACAAAGCAGTATCGTCTTTTCTTGAATTCAGAGCTATGAGTACCAGGATAATGATCATTGTTCTTTTTGTGATGCTTTTGATTAGATAATTTCTTGGAATCGCACCTTTTGTTTGGAGAGACTGGTTTGCCTTTGTCGAACCTTGAAAGGGTTGTTCATCACCATGTTTGCACGTGCAGTCATTGATTTCGCCTTCGTCTTGTTACTCTATTTTCGGTTGGTATCTTCGATGATGATATGAGTCAGCAGCTCGTTCAGTGACAGTTGCTTGTGTTTGTGCTTCAGTTGTTGCTTGTAGTCCTTGGCAGCTTTTCAATCAGAATACCTGCAATGAACTCGTCAGGGAGAACTATGTTTTCAGCCTTCATTTCCTCTAGTAATTTGTGATACTGGTTGATTTGGGTTTTGATTTTGCCAGTTTCACTCATGACCCAATTGTAGTAGTTGCTGATGACAAATTTCTGCTTGCTTGCATCTTCAGCGGTGTATTTGAGAATCATTGATTCCCAGATCTGATTAGCTTCCTTGTAGGTGCAGTAGATGTCGAATAGTTCGTTGGAGAGAGTGCTGAGAGTTGTGTGACGGCACACCTTGTTGGCATGGATCCAAATTTCGACCTGTTTGGGAGTTTCAGGCTCGACAGGTTTGGTGTCAGTAAGCGCTGCTGCAACTCCGTGCATGTCAAGAAGAGAACTCACGCGTTCCTGCCACCTGCGAAAATTTTGGCCTGCGAAGACCTCAATTTTGGAGATGTCAGGAAAAGGCTTCGCGTAGGTTACTGGGACAGCAGCAGGAACAATAACAGTGCTATTGTTATTTATGGTAGCACTGGTATCATTGTCAATGGTTGCGTCAGCCATAGGATAAATTCTTCAGATTGTTGTCAGAATTGCGGATATAGCTGTAGTCGAATTATGCTGACTGCAGTCGAATTTCTGTAGTCGAATTGCAGTAGTCAAATTCGACTGATGCTGTTGAGTGGCAAGGACTGCTGCGAACCAAAAGTGCAGAAATAGAAGCTGTCGAAGTCGAACTAGCTGCTGTCGAATTGCACTGATGCTATCGAAAATAAACCCGCAAACACAAATGTTAGATAAACAACCGGAGGCGTCTTGCGACTGCCCTGAAGAATTTATCCTCCTCTACAGTGCAAATTCCCCGAGGTACAACCGGGTCTTCTCGATCGCAGTAGCGAAAGAGGTATCAGAACTAGCAAGAAGAACTGGATATTAACAGGAGAGCAACCCAGAGCTCTTTCTGTAGAAAAGTGGAAAATAATTTTTCTGACGTTCCAAGTGCCACTGGAGGCTGTTTATATAGGCTTATGAATATAGCCGTTTGCAACATAGGCTCCAGCAATCAATGGCCAGTTAAAGGCCGTTGGAAAATTCAACAGTAATCAAGTCGGATTAATTTTTGCAGTTACAGAATAAATTGTAATAAGTGAAAAGAGTTGTTGTAAGAAAATCAACAGTTACAAAAGAAAGGCAATGACTTTTCCGTTACAAAATTATTTCGCAATCCAGTTCGACCAACTTTCAGTTTTTCGACCAGATTGTTTTGCCAATCAGTTCGACCAACCTTAAGTTTTCGACCTGAACTTTCCGTTACAAATTATTTCGTAAAACAGTTCGACCCATAATTGGGCGTATACGGATAGGCTGATAAAAGTAATCGGGTCTTCTCAATCGCAGTAGCGAAAGAGGTATCAGAACTAGCAAGAAGAACTAGATATTAACAGGAGAGCAACCCAGAGCTCTGCCACTGGAGGCTGTTTATATAGGCTTATGAATATATAGCCGCTTGCAGCATAGGCTCCAACAATCAATGAGCAGTTAAAGGCCATTGGAAAATTCAACAGTAATCAAGTCGGATTAATTTTTGCAGTTACAGAATAAATTGTAATAAGTGAAAAGAGCTGTTGTAAGAAAACCAACAGTTACAAAATAAATGCAATGAATTTTTCGTTACAAAATTATTTCGTAATCCAATTCGACCAACTCAGATTGTTTTGCCAATGGATACGGATAGGCTGATAAAAGTAATATTTTATTTAATAAAATTAGCGCAAGGCCAGTCGAGCGCGGGTAATCGAAAGATTCGCACTGAACCAAACCATTAAGCTTTAGTATATAAAGACTTTGGTGAATCCAAAGCCAAGCAATGTGGGACTTCTCACTTTTGAAATATTTTTTATTTTCAATAAAATACAACAAGAAGGAAGAAGAAAGAGGAAATATAGGGAGATATGATAGGGAAAATGTAGAAAAGAATGAGAAGGAAATAAATAGTGAAATGAGAGAATGAGAAGAGTGTAGGAGAAAGTTTTATTTATAGGCATTTCGAACGGTTCCGGCGGATTTACTGGCGGTTTTTTTACGTCGGAAATGTGCATTACCGACGGATTTTTCCGTCTGAAATTTCATGTGGAAAACTCTGCTGGTAATGTACATCTCCGGCGGATTTTAAAAAAAATAAAATTTTTTTAGAAAAATCCGCTGGAAATGTGCAATACCGGAAGATTTTTCCGTCGGAAATTTTCGGTGGAAAAATCCGCCGGTACATTATTGACGAATTTTTAAAAATAAATAAATAAATATTTTTTTAAAAAATTTGCCGGAAATGTGCATTACCGGCAGAATTTTCCGGCGGAAAAATCCGCCGGTAATGCACATTTTCGGTAGAAAAATCTACCGGTAATACACATTTCCGGCGGATATTTTTAAAAAATTATTTATCGGTGGAAATTTTTTTTTTACCGAAAATTTTTCGACGGAAAAAATCCGGCGAAAAACGCGTTTCTTTTATTTAGTTCCCTCCCGCAAACAACTTTGAATTCCTTCACTATCGAACAACTCCTTCCACAACCCTCTCTTCCGACTTATTTCAATAGAGGAGACCTATCTCATGAAAAAGGTTCGAGATCGAAACTAAAAATTTATCCTTATTGATGAAAGATAAACAATAATATTGTAATGATATAAAAAATAAGAAACGAGAGATACTCCCTCTAGTTTTAAAATTGGAGAATCTGTAAAATATAAAAAAAGTAACATTTTTTTACTGGGGGCACAATAAAAGGAAAAAAAGAATTGAATCTCAAAAATAATCTAAATACAGACCCTTACCATTTTTAGTAAGTTTTAATAAAATATCCTTTTTATTTTCTACCTTTTATTATTATAAAAATTCATTTTTTTACTAAAAATTAAACATATAGTTTATAGTTGGAGTAGTAAATACTAAATACAATCTAATCTCAAAAAAAAAATACTAAATACAATCATGGGCTGTGTATGTCGAAATAATGTCGACATTCGACACGCTTGTTGTCTTGCAAAATGTCATAGCCATGACTTCATTCCTGCTCTGTCCTTTCTTTCTACCTTCTACTATTGTATAAACTTCCTATCCAATCCCGATAAAAGACACATTTTTTTTTATATAATTTTTATACTCCTATAATATATATTTTTCTTTGATTCACTTCTCTTTCAAGACGTTACACCCTTTCCAACTTCACACATTCTTATGTACTACCACTTCATTCTCAACGCATCATGCCCCACGCTTGATACTTCCCCTCCCCTCCTTTAACTCCTTACGCTACCTATCAGTTTCCCACGTCTATAATTCAGGTTTCTTCACACTTATTTTGTAAATGATAATTAAATTTTTTTAAGACTAGTATAAATCTACTATCTAAATAACAAGAAGATTTAATCACTATTTAAATTACTGATTAATATTTAAAACAAATATTTCTTATTGATAATCTACTATCTCTCTTTGACTATCTACTATAAACTACAAATCAACTAAAATAATCAATTGAAACTACGAGATAACTGCACTGATATATAAAAAACACGGGATAACTACACTGATATATAAAAAAATTCGAGATTATTATTTGTCATTGATAATTAAAAAATTTGGAGACTACTAGTACAAACCTACTATCTAAAAAACAAGAAGACTTAATGACTATTTAAACTACTAATTAATATTTTAAAAAATATTTCTTATTGATAATCTGCTATCTAACTTTTACTATCTACTATAATCTACTAATCAACTAAAATAATTAATTAAAACAACGAGATAATTGCAGTGATATATAAAAAAACACAGGATAACTGCAGTGATATATATAAAAACACGAGATTAATATTTGCCATTGATAATTATAATTTTTGAAGACTACTATAAACCTACTATCTAAAAAAACAAGAAGGCTTAATGACTATTTAACCTGATTAATATTTAAAACACACGTGACAAATATTTGTCACTAATACCTAAAAACGGACAAATAATTGTCAATGATATATAAAAAAACACGGGATAAATATTTCTTATTGATAATATACTATCTATATATTTTATACTATATACTATAATCTACTAATCGACTTAAATAATCATTTGAAACTATGAGATAACTGCACTGATACATAAAAAACACGAGATAACTGCACTGATATATAAAAAAATATGGGGATAACTGCAACAATATATATAAAAACATGGGATAGTTGCACTGATATATAAAAAAATACAGGATAACAAGACTGATATATAAAAAAACATTGCACTGATATATAAAAAAACACGGGATAAATGAACAGATTGTTTTTAAATGATACTTTTACATTTTTAGATTTTTATATTTATGTATTTTTTATTTGAAACTCATTTTTTATCTACTTTAAATTTGTCTTTATTTTCACGGGGTAATATTCAGACTATTTAAATACTGTTTAAATTCATTTATTAAAGAACACGACAGCACCCGTGCGTATGTAATTGTCCGGCAAAATGTCATAACCATGACTCCATTTCTGGTCTGTCTTACTACCTTCCATTATTGTATAACCTCCTAATCCAATCCCGATAAAAGACACTTTTTTTTTATAATTTTTATACTCTTATAATATAAATTTTTCTTTGATTCACTTCTCTTCCAAGACGTTACACCCTTTTCTTATATACTACCACTTCATTCTGAACGCATGCCCCATGCTTCATACTTCCCCTCCCCTAACGCTACCTATCAGTCTCCCATGTCTTTAATTCAGGTTTCTTCACACCTAATTAAACTCCCTCATCTCATTACCAGTTAATTTTTATTTTTATTTATTTTACTATCCTTCACAAAATCAAATATCGATTCTCTTTTTCTCCTCTTTTCAGGATTTCTCGCCACTCCTCCCTCTCGATCATGCCATTGCAAAAACTCGTCTCTTTTCAGGTACTCCCTTAATTATTCTCAAATCTCAATTATTGACATAATTATAATTATTATTAATTATTTAAATAATAAAACAGATTCGTTTTTACAATCTCTACACGAATTCACGACGAATCCAAGCTGCGAAGGAAGTGAATCAGAGCTATGTCGCGACGAGTCAACAGCATTTATTCTAAAATTCGTGGCTATGGCATCGATTTTAGTGGCGGGGATCGGTGGAATTGCGATTCCTTTGGTAGGAAAACATAAACGGTTATTACGGAGTGACGGCGAGGTTTTACCGGCAGCGAAGGCGTTTGCGGCTGGGGTGATACTAGCGACGGGATTTGTTCACATGTTACAAGATGCGTGGGAAGCATTGAATCATCCTTGTTTGAAATCGAATTCGCATGTTTGGTCTAAGTTTCCTTTTACTGGGTTCTTTGCTATGTTGTCGGCGTTGTTGACTCTTTTGGTTGACTTTCTTGGAACGCAGTATTATGAGCGGAGACAACAAGGGAGAAAGAGAAATAAAAAGGTTGTTGTTGGTGATGATGGGGTGGAGGAGTTGTTGTTGGGATCGGAGATTGTGGAAGTTAAGGAGGTGTATGGAGAAGAAAGTAGGGGTGTAAATGGAATGCATATTGTGGGGATTCATGCTCATGCGGCGCACCATAGTCATTCTCACTCGTACGACGGCGTCGTTCAGGAGGAACTTGATGGACATGGACATGGACATGGACATTCTCATTCTCATTCTCATGCCTTTGGAGGTGGTGGTGATGACGTGGAAACTACTACTCGCCACGTCGTCGTTTCGCAGGTAACATTCTTGTTTTTTTCTTTCTTGGATAATGCTGTTTGAAATATTTTCTATGACATATGCAGTATAGTTTAGAAGGTTGGATTGATTGAATTTGGATGTTAGTGAGTGAGGAGATGTGGAGTCATTTTAGAATTGGTTTTACATGGTTTTCTTAGGATTTTTTTTTCGTTTTTTTATTCAATTTGGGTTGGGATGGTCGATTCAACTCTATATAAATTGCCGTATGATTGATCGACCTAGAATCAAAATGGGGTGATATCAATGTTTTTAAAAACGGAGAGATTAGACCTCCAAGTCATAGTTTCAATTGATTCGTCTGTTCAACCAATGTTCAATTAGGGTCGAAACGAATGATTAATAAATAAGTAATAAAAATAAAAATAATAAAACTTTGTGGAAAAAGTAAAGAAAATATAAAAAATCATTTCAAACGGTTTCACCAGTTTAATTGACGTTTCAAAATGGTTCAACTCGATTTTGGGCGATTTAACCGATGTGCGATCCGATTGAGATTAAACTAACTGCCAGAGTGGTCAAGCTAGCCTCGATTGAACTGGCCGGTTCGGTTCAAGGCTCACAACATTGAGTGAGATATGGTTCAAATGATTTTTTTTCTCATATTTAATATATTTATTTAGTCACCTTTTTTTAGAATAGTACTTGAATCAAATAAACAAATTGAACACCAAGACATGAAGGCATCACTGATTGGATATAAAAATTGCTTATGTATCTAAAGATTCGGATCCTCTAACGGCAGGATGGTCCTGCGACACGATGGTCCTGCGCCAGCAGAGACCGTTGGATCTAGAGAAAGAAACTTTCTCTCTCTAGATCTAACAGTCCCCTTTGGCGCAGAACCATTCTGCGTGCAGCAGAGGATCCGTCCTCTGGATCTAGTAACGTCCCTCATTTACTTTTTTTTATCTATAGACAAAGTGGTAAGTGCCATTTGAAATTTACACAAAATCGTAAGGGTCTCGGAGTTAAACTCGGATAATGATATCTAGTCTAACAATTTTGACATTTGTCAATTAAACTAGGCCAAACTAGGCCTTATGGATACGTTCCTCATTTATTTTTGGGTCCAATTTTACGGGTGCTCATTTACTTTTTGCCTTTTATGGTCCAAGTAAACGATGCTTTTACTATGTTGATGTTTGTCTATGACAGAAAAAAATAAAATACAGTTGAATTAAAGTTGTATTGTCCAAATAAAACTATGTTTTTTAGTCTACTTACATAAAATGACAAACAAATACCACACACACGCTACCACTGCTCACACTCAAATTCGATCCGAGAGCCGATATCCCTATGTCGCTGAAATTGTCAAGGCAACCAAGTAAAACTATGAAATATTGCATTGTTTAAAATGTTAGAGTATTGGGAAAAAATTGCTGAAAATTAGGGCAATTTAAATAGTACTTTCATTTGTTTAGAATATGGAATAAAATTTCATTTGTTTAGAATATGGAATAAAATTAAGGCAATTTAAACAATACTTTCATTTGTTTAGGACATGGAATGAAATAATTCTGAAGTTAGTTGTGAGTGGTTAACGTACTTAATCTAAAGAGACGATCCCTAGCGATGGAACAAATTAGGGTATAATTATACTTACTTTATAAGTCACTTTTTCTTAGACACCACAATGTGGCTGAAGACCACTGGACTTAAAAAGAGAGAATATGAAATGAAATTTGATATTTAGGATACGTTTCATTAGCTATTTGCAAACAATTTTCTGTTGTTAAAAACTTAAAAATGAACAAATTTCAGTTCATCGTTAACTTTTAAAAATGGAAAATTGTTTTTAAAAAATATAATCAAGCAAACCTTATTCTTCTTTTCTTTAAATTCAAATTATCTCCCAATGAGATGAAATTAAAAGTATTTTACCTTGTTTTATCATTAAACTATCTTAAGAATAGAATGATATGTTAATGAGTTTAATTAGTATGCATAGTTGGTTTAAAGTTTTTTGGGTTATATATGTTTTTGGTCATTATAAAATTTGAGTTTTATGGTTTTAGTTCCTCAAAAAATTTCACCTATTTTAGGTTCTCAATTTTTTTGCATCAGTTTTAGTCCCTCATGAATTTAAATAATGCTTCATTTTTTTAATAGTGTTTTTTTGGATCATTTACAGCGCTTCTAATCGCTATTAAAAGTCTTAGAGACTAAAGCCAATGAAGAAAAAACTTGGGGACCAAAAATAGGTGAAATTTTTTTGACACAAACAAAATAGGTGAAATTTTTTTGAGGGAATTAAACCAGAAAACCAAAATTTTATAGAAACTAAAAACATATTTAACCCAAATTTTTTACCGATCAAAAATTATAGAATGTGTGAGTTTCAAGATAATTAAAATAAAAGTCAAATATTTTACGCTGTGTCAATTTTTGATTTGTTAGCAGTATAAAATATTTTTATACTTACATTACATAGACTAATTAAATCATTATTTTTTGTCTTGATAAAAAAAATCATTATTTTTTGTACACAAAAAAGAATATAAGGTTTTTTCTCGCCCTAAGTCACTCAATCCCTCAACATGTTCGTTTATCTTTTTATTTGTGTGCTTTGTTTTCCACCATCAAATGAATCATCTACCATCCATCCATTACGTGCAAGTATTATATTCGATCGGTTGCTTGGTCTCTGGCTTTGAGTAGATTCCTGCTCCATAAAGACCATCGATTTTTGGTTTACTTTTTGAAATATTTGATGGACTAGCTTAGCCGTGATCTAAAAGCAAGTGTCATTTCGTCAAACAGAATCAATTTAGCTGAACTAACTTAGTTATAAAGTGTTATTGACCAAAAAAAAAAAACTTAGTTAAAGTGTTTGAAGATGAAATTTATCAATCCAACGGTTGAATAATGTGATACCATCTTTGTGATCATTTATATCAATTTTCGTATAAATCAAAAATTATTTGATACTTCATTGCATTATTTTATTTCGATGACTAATATGTTATTTAAAAGATAATAAGTAAATATGGTTGTTAGATAACGCACTTATGAGTATTCAATTTTTTTGAAATTTGATATAAATGATCACAAGGATACCCTCACGATATTCAACGGTCTAAATTTCTTTTTTTATATGAAGTTATTAATTGATGTAAGCCGTTAAGTTTGACACCCGGGGTCAATATATCTTAACTATTATATATATATATATATATATATATATATATATATATATATATACACACACACACGACAAAAAGATTTGAAAACATAATTATATGAGGATGTGTGTGTATTTCTTATGATGTTTTTGACATTTTATTATCTAATTGCACCTTTATCTCTTGGCAATGAATAAATTTATTTTGAAAAAAGATAGATCTAAATAGTAGCTGGTAACAAATATTTTCTAGAAAGTGGAGTAACAATTTTCTGATATGCAACAAATATGTAGGTATTGGAACTTGGGATCGTTTCACATTCAATGATAATTGGGTTATCTCTAGGAGTATCACAAAGTCCATGTACAATGAGACCCTTAATTGCAGCACTATCCTTCCATCAATTCTTTGAAGGGTTTGCACTTGGTGGCTGCATTTCAGAAGCTCAATTCAATCCCATATCAGCAACAATAATGGCTTGTTTTTTTGCACTTACAACACCATTTGGTGTTGCAATTGGAACTGGTATTGCCTCAAATTTTAACCCTAATAGTCCAGGTGCACTCATCACTGAAGGTATCTTGGATTCTTTATCAGCTGGGATTTTAGTTTACATGGCTTTAGTTGATTTAATAGCTGCTGATTTTCAAAGTAAGAGAATGCGTTGTAACTTTAGGTTGCAAATTGTGTCTTATTGTTTGCTTTTCCTTGGAGCTTTATTGATGTCCTCTCTTGCTCTTTGGGCATGATGGTTTCCTTTTTGTTATATTATTATTATATTTTTTTATTGGCAAATATGTACATAACTAATGGATCGGAGGAGTACTAGACGTCTAGACGTACTCTAACCGATTACATTAGAGACTAAAGTCGAGACAAAGAAGTTTGTAAGAACTCAATTAACAAAACCGGCATTGTTAGGCTGGATATTTTATGTAGTTACTTGAGTTTGAATTTGGGATTTTCATTTTACGTGTGAATTTCAAATCCCTTTTCTGGTATTATAATTTTTTCTTTAATATCGATAGTTTTTTTTTTCCTTCTTCTTTCTTCTTTATGATGTATTAATGTGGCCTTATCCCTTCCAACAGTTCAAGCAAACTCATTAGAATTTAGAAGATAGAAACGTAGAAAACGTAAGCCAACTCTTCAAGCAAAGTATCTATATAGTTCCGGTGATAATCATAAAATATGTCAGTTCATTACGCAATACTATATCCAGCACAAACTATAAGAAATAAAAAAGACCTTTTTCTAGGTATACCCCAATGACTAGGTGCAAGTGGGTATTAATGAGTTACTTCTTAGAGGAGTTAGAAAGGTACTAGATTTTTAGTTCCGCTTTAGAGATATTAAGAGCCTCTTTGATATCTATTTCGCTAAAATGCACTTTTGGTCTTTTATCTTTCACCAAAATTTCAGTTTAATCTTTTTTTTTTCGACTTTGGTCCTTTATGTTTCAAATCAGTGTCAAAATGATATTTTTTTAACATTTTCCTCCGCTGACCTTAACAGACACCACGCTGGCGTTTAACAAGTGACGTGGCTTACTTAGTTGGCATTAGTGAATAGGCAAAAAGAACATAAAAGACTAAACTCATATTTTGGTAAAACATAAAAGAACAAAATGGATTTTTGCCAAAAAAACTTCATCTCCATCCCCAATCCCCACCACCACCACCTTCTCTCCACCGCACGCAACCACTGCAACCTCTATCTCCTCACTGGCCATCTCTCTCTACTCCCCCGCTCTCTCTTGGCACCCTCTCACTCTCTCCTCCGCACCACCATCTATTTCCATCTTCTATGTCCCATTTATCTTCGTGTAGTTGTTTTTATTATCATTTTTCATAGTTTATAAGTAGAACTTAATTTGTTGGCTTATTTACTCGTTAGTCAAATTAGCAATATGTTAGACTTATTTATAGACACTAATATGAAATAGACTTTTAATCCAGCTAACTATTAGTAGCAGGCTTTTTAAAAAGGGTGCATCAAACCTAAAAAAGTCTATAACATATATAAGACAACACCTGGGTCTTGAAATTTTTGAACAAGCTAGTCCTAGATCTTGGAAAGCCTAGCTCGACTCAACATATTCCTACCCGATTTTGGTCAAACCCTCGAGGATATGCAACAAGGAAATCTTAAATACAAAAACACCTACAGTTTTCTTACAAAAAAATGTCATTGCATGTATCATTTTTATTTGGCTTAAATGTATGTTTGATCCCTGCAAATATCACAATAATCCAGTTTGGTCCCTACAAAAAAACCGATTTTAAAAAACCCTTGCAAATACCAAACGCTTCTAGTTTAGTCTCTCTGTTAACTTTCCATCCAAAAAAGCTGATGTGGCTAACGTTGATGACGTCAGCTTGACATCATCACTAACGTCACTGCCACGTGTCATCATCTCATTGGACCATTGTGCCACGTGTCACTGAACACCACATCATCAACCCATGTCATCATGGACACATGGCACTGACATGTGCCATGTCACAACCAATAGATGGCTGCCACATGGTGTTGGCATGGCAAAGTGAAGGATAGTGTGTTATTAAAAAAGTGAAACACTTCTCATTAGTTGCTCAAAAGGATTTGAACAAAAAACAAATAAAAAAAACATAAAAAATTAAGGAAAATAAACAATTTTTTTCCTTATTTTAGTTTATGCTTTATTGACCAAAATATAAATTAGTTAATCAAGACAAAAATAATCAAATAAAAAATGACATAAAATTTATAAAATAGAAAATGTGAGGTTTACGATCACCGAGGAAATACATAAAAAAATAAGGAGATAAAAAATATTTTTGATATTTTCTTATTATAAAAAAAAATTTACTAAAAAAGTTTTATTTTTACATCTCTAAAACAGTTTCAAGAAATATGATTATCAAACAGTTTTTTTTTTTTTTTTTAACTTTCTTCTCAAAAACAGTTTTTTTTAAATTGATTTAAAAACATTTTTTTATAAACAAAAAATTAAAACACAATCAAACATGCCCTAAGTTTTTCAAGAGAAGTTTGTTACGAGCCTTGTAGAAGGACAAATCTTGTTAATAAGTGTAATACCCCAATTTTGTCCGCCTAATTGAAATTTATCAGAAAAAAAAACAAAATATTATTCGTTGTGCATTTGAGGTTTTAATCGTTAACGCATGTCATTTAGTGCTCGTTAGCGATTTTGCGTCATTTCTTTTACTATTAGAAGAACTTATTTTCTTTTTTATTGCAAGAAAAAACTTAATTAAAAAAATAATAATATATTGTTTAATCTTAACTATTATTAGATTTGAATATAAAGTAGAACTTTAGAAATCATATTTACACAAAATAAATACAAAATGGAATAACAAAATAGATTCTAAATCTGAAACTAAAGTTTTTCTACAACAAAATTAAAAAATAATAATAAGAGAAAACTTGCAATTCTCCTCTCTCTCGCTCTAGTAGAGCTGCCAAGATTCTCAAAGTCTTCTACCCAAAATCAGCTCAAGCCCCATTCTGCACAATTATGCATCAATGACACGCCAAAACAGTGACTAGGCCGCAGCCTCCTCTAGCATCTGTATCAATGGTCAATATAGAAAGGTCAGAATCGTGAATGCAAAAAAGGATTGGGGGAAGAAAAATTATCATCAGAGAACTTTATACATCAAAGGGTGAAATATATTGAACAAACACAAAACAGAGGTGCAGAGGAAAATGACTTGACAGTGCAATACTCTATACAAACCTTACTATAAATTCAGACTCCAAACAGCAACAAAGGGGGAGGAGGAAAAACACAATACCCACAGATTGACATACAAAAACACAGTAGCAGCAACAACAAAAATTCATAAACAGATACACGAAAATCACCCACACAGACAGCAAGAAGAAAGAAAACCAAAGCAAGAGAGAAAAAAAAAGGAATTTACCACTCACTGTACTGTCACCTCCGGCGAAGCCACCGCGCGCCGCCGTGACCGCCGCCGCGCCAACCACCACTGTCACCGTCAGCTTCTCTCTCTCAGACGACCCATCATCGCTCCTCTTCGCGTTCAGTATCGTCATCAGCTTCGTCGAAGATCACCGTCCCTGTCTCTCCCTCCGTCGCGTTCTGCCACCAACCACCGCCATCGACTCCGCTCTCATCGTCGCCGGAACTACCAAACGCTCCTCTCTCCCTCGCGGTACACCCTCTCTCTCTCACTCTCTCGATCTGCTTCTCCTTCCCTCCCTCTTGGTCTCCGTCGATCTCCTTCTCCCACTCTCCAAAGCGTTTCTCTCTCTTTCTCTTTTCTTAAAATGGAACGGTGCTGAAAAGAGAGGGGGGGGGGATAATTTTAGTTTTTTCCTCTTCTTTCAGCATTTTACTTACGATACTTCCTTTTCTTGTTTTTCTTTTTTTTCAAGTTTAAAAAACCTGACTGTTTCCTGCACCCCCAGTATTACTAATCCAGAACCCCCCCACGTTTTGCTAATAAAAGTGCTAGTTACACCCCCTATATCTCTATTCAGCACCCACCTCTTTTCATTCACTTATTTCTTTTACTTTTGTTACCATTCATTGTTATTACTATTATCATCGTTACTATTTACCTCACGTTATCATCTAGTAGCATCTCTTTTGCTTATCATTTATTATCACTATTATGATGGTTCGTTTAATTTTTAAACTAGGAATAAACACTTAAGTTATAAGTGTGGCTACTTAACTCCACTTTTACTCATATCATGTTCAATATGCATTTTCAAAATCGTCATTCCAGGATAACTCATTCGAACACTTGAACCTAAAATAAAACCAATTATCGTTAATGATCACTCGCGCCGTTGCCGTTTGGTTGTTAATGATAATTCCATTTTCAAAGGAGTTAGTAGTATGACCACTCTAAACCGTTGTTGTTTGGTCATCGCGAACACTCAATCCAATTGCAAATTCCTTTCATCACGACGTTCTCTCCAATTAAAACCAACGAAAACACTTTTCAAAAACAAAACTTTTCAAACGTCGAAATCAAAATTAATCATCACTAATGATCACTCGCGCCGTTGCCGTTTGATTGTGGGTGATGATTTCATTCCTGTGGGAGCTAGTAGTGTGGCCACTCTAAACCGTTGTTGTTTGGTCCTCACAAACGCTCTCCTTCAATTGCGAAAACCTTTTCAATGCTCAAAATAAAAACCGATTATCATTAATCATCACTCGCGCCGTTGCCGTTTGGTCGTTAATGATAATTCATTTTCATACGAGTTAGTAGTGCGACCACTCTAAACCATTGTTGTTTGGTCACTGCGAACGCTCAACCTCTTTGCGAAAAAACTCCAAAAAGATTAAAAAACAAAATCCTTTCAAAAAAAAAACCCGGAACTACGTAGCTTTGAATTCTCCATCGCACCGGGAGATACGTAGGAGCGGATATCCTCCGTCAAGCACAATAAACTAAAAACTTTTTTTCTTTCTCTAAAAAAAACAACAAACACTTTTTGCCAAAAATAAAAATTTTCATTAAGTCTTTCCATTCGCTTTTCGAAAAAAAGGGCAAATTTAAGTATTTTCCAAATCCGCACTTAAAACCACACTTTTAATTAAAGGTTCCCTTTCGGTAGAAAGGAGGCGTAGGGTGCTAAAACCTTCCCTATGCCTAACCGACCCCCGAACCCAAATTTTCCGGTTTACCAAAAGGCCATCCGCTTTCCAAAAGGTTTTTCTTCAATATTTTCCTTATAAAAAAAAATATTGGTGGCGACTTCATTGATTTTCAAAAAGTTGTAAACGAAGAAAGATTCCCTCAGGGACTTTTTCGGGCGCGACAGCTGGCGACTCCACTGGGGAATTTTCTTTTTAAGTGGGTCAAGCCTAACTAATTAAATGCGTGGTTTAGCGTGCTATCGATGTGATTTGGATACTTTGTTTGCTTCTATCCCTTTTCGGTTTGCTCTTCTTGTCATGTTGCGCATGTGCATTTATTTCCTCTCCTTTCGTGTTTATTTTTTCTCGTCTTTGCTTATGTGCTTAGTACTCTCATGCATTCCCCCCCGTCTTGTTATGTTCCCCTCTTCTTGGCCCCCTTTCTTGAGGTAAGCAAAGCACTTGATTGTTGTTGAAACCCTAGGCTAGCTTATTTGATATTGAACCCTAGTGTAGACAACATGTTATTGCTTGTTATTGTCTGGACTGTTCTGGGTTTTCCTTCGCAGGTGGGGTATGTGTGGGTAGTTTTAGGCGGTATGTCCCCGCTACACACACTCACCCCCTTATGATTATGAGCTTTGAGAGAGGCCTAAAACCCAAGGTCTGAAAAACACCTAGGAGAGTGGAAACGATTAGTGACTGCCAATTGGACCGATGTCCTTCTGCTCTCACGAAAGTTTCAGCCAGAGTATGCTCTTTATGGTACCTCACACCAGATGGCATTCCATCGTTGTGGGTGTTATCATAAAAGAGATTTAGCTCTGGTAGCCTTGGCGAGGGAGTGAATAGAGCCACATGGGAGGATTACCCCTTTAAATTGCCCTAGATCGTAGGTCTCACCCCTTTTTAGGTCACAAGGGCTTTCCAAATTGTGTGCTGCATTGTAAACTAGGCACGTTTTCAAAAAGAAAAGGAGATTTTTCAAAAAAAAGAGAAAACAGAGAAAGAGTTGCCGTTGTAACCTTTCTTTCGCCGGTCTGTACGAAGTGACATATGAACCACTTTATTTTAAAAAAAAAAGGAGGGGGTGAAAGAGTTACCGCTGTAGCCTTTCTCATACCGGTCCATATGAAATAACGTACGACCCGCATTTTCAAAAAAAAAAACTTGAATCACTGCCAATAAGGACTGGTCTCTGAGTTACATAGACATAGAACGTCATCATCATTTACACACATCCTTTGCATAAAACATACATTAGTTTTCGCATGCATCTTTGCATTTCATCATGGTTTGCTTGCCGAGAATCCCAAGTGATGAGAAATTTTTGTCATAGATACGACATGGAATCTAGAAGGGAAACGGTGTATACTCCAAGGTACCCCGCCGTAAACAAGGTAGATGTGACTAGTCTGAAAAAATGTGTTGACCTGATGGGACCTATTGAAAGGGGATCGTTTGATAATGCTTATGGGAACCTCCGGAAGTTGTTGTTGCTAGAGGTGCAGACTGAGGCTATTGTGGCTTTGAGTAGATTCTATGACCCGGAAATCAGGTGCTTTCTTTTCAAAAATTTTCAAATGGCCCCCACATTGGAGGAATATCAGCAGATTTTGGGTTTCACTCAGACAGAAGCTGTCCCCTACCGGTATCAAGAACAGTACTACACAGATGAAGGGTTTGCTACATTATTGCAAGTGAGTGTAGAGGATCTGAAACTCCAAAAGCAGAAGAGAAACAATGTGATAGGTTTCCCGCAGAGCTACCTTGAAGGTTTAATGGGAGCCTACGCCAGAAGTAAAAATTGGGTTGTCTTCAAGCGAGTTTTGGCCTTAGCAATTTTTGGGGTTGTTCTCTTTCCGCAGATTGAGAGGTATGTGGATGTGACCGTTATTGGTATTTTCCTAGCTTTTCAGAATAGGAGGAGCCCCATTAATCCAATTCCTGCCATCCTTGCTGACACTTATTCGGCTTTTACTCATCATTGTGACTTAAGAAGGAAGAAAATCTCTTGCTCTTCTCACCTGTTGTATGCATGGCTTCTCATTCATGCCTTCACCAACCCAACACGAGTGGAAAAGTTGATTAGCTACGCTGTAACTTGTGAGGTGAAAGCTATGAGTATTCAGGAGTGGATCCAGTTTCTAGGGGGTCTAGATGAGCACTCGATCCGTTGGTATCTCTCATCTTGCTGGGAAGATAGGCCTAAGGTGGTCTTCCACTGTGGTGGTTTTCAAAATGTCCCGCTGATGGGCACTAAGGGATGCATCAACTACAACCCGTCCCTGACTCTGAGGCAATTGGGATATCCAATGAGGAATTCGCCTACTGAAGAGATGATATTCCCGCTTTACATCTTTGAAGGAGGACCAAAAGATGACAGTTTGCTTAGAAAGGTCTTGCAAGCCTGGAGTACGGTGGTTCGCATAGAAAAAGTAGAGCTTGCTCAGAGGACTAGTGGTATCACCTTCGCTCAGTGGCTCGGAAAAAGAATCCAGAATGTTCAATTGCCCTACCAAAAAGAGTTGCGAGTCGAGAGGGAAGTAGTAGACGCCAGTGTTCCTGTTGTCGAAGAGTTAGGCGAGGTTAAGTTGGCTCTGATGAAGACAGAGGAAGAGAAGAAATCTTTGCAAGCTGAGATAGAGAAGATGGCTCTGAAGAACAAAAGGTTGAAAGAAGAAAATGCCCTAAAGTCTGCTACCATTGAGAAGTTCAGTCAGAAACTAAAAGGGGAAGAGGAGAGCAAGTTAGAAGTTCAAAAGTATCTGCAAGGAGCCAAGGAGGAAATCAAGAGGCGAAGCTTGAAAGAGAAGAAGGCACTGGAAGAAGCCAACCAGTGGAAAGAATTGTGGGATGAGGCAAAAATGGAAGAGAGAACTGCGAAAAGCTTGCTTGCCAAGTCAAAAAGAGAATCCCGCATGTTACAGGCTGAATGGGAGAGTAAGTTAGACAGTGTTGTGCAAGAAAGAGACTCATTCGAGAACATCCTCAGAGAATATCAGCGGGCCCTAAAAGCAGAGCAAGAGGATTCTGACGAGTTGAGGAAGCGCCTTTGTCACATCAGCAATGCATACCTGCAAGTGAGGGATGAAAGTCAGTATTGGGAACATCGCTATGTTGAGCTGCTCGGTAGGATTGAAGAGCAGGCAGTCATCATTGAGCTGAGGGATGAAGTTCAACACTGGAGGGATAGGTTCTCCAAGCTATCAGAGTTGGTCAACCAGGTTCTTGCGGATGTGCCCAAGAAACTAAGAAAAGCTGAAACTGAGATGTATCCCCTCAACACCCCGCCTGAGGTGTACAAATTTGTGGAGTACTGCAGAGCCCTAGTTGAGGAAGCCAAAGGAAAAGCCGGAAGTACCTCTACCAACAACAAAAGGAAAAGGAGTGGAAATATCAAAGCTCTTTGTATTTGAGCTTCTTTATTGTAATTTTCCATTTTCTTTTATTGTACCTTTCCTTTTTCAATCATTGTATCAAAATGTCGTACTCAGATTTTGAAGTATTTTGTTTAAATATACCCGTTTCGCTTCCAGATTCCAATTTCAGTATGATCCAAAGAAAGTGATATAACAAAAATAATCAAAGATTTACCTGCGTATCTATGACAAGACATAATACGCTGCGATTCTCGGCAAGAAAAACTAAACACGCATTCATTCGCATTGCATTCATTTATTCGTTCTTGTGTTCATAAGCGTGTTCCGTCAACAGAAAATTAGGCAAGCTGGTTAATCATCGCTATTGGACGCGTCTGCAAGCAAGAAGCATGGAAAACAATCAAGCCAATCTTGATCAGAACGATCCACAGCCACATCAGGATGACGGAATCCCAGGAGGTCCGGATCCTAATGATCAGGGTCAGGATGGTCAGAATCAGGGGAATCAAGTCATTCAAGCTGAGATGGAAGTCCTAAAGGCTCAAATGGCGGAGGTCATAAGAGTGCTAAGTGCCTTAAGAGATGTTGGCACAACTGAAGCTGCTGTCGCTGGGACGAACAATCCTCCCCCCTTCCTGGGTCTGGGATCTCTCAAACCCTTCAAGCTGCGCAATGGCCCCCCTATGGTCTCCCACTGGGCTATACGCCTCCTGCTGCTGATGCAAACCCTGGAAGAGATCCTTCAGGAACCACGGGGCACGCTCAGCCTAATACAGTTGTGAATGAAGTTGGAACGGGGACGCATCAAGCCCAGATTCAGATCCCAATTCCTGTTATTGCTCCAGGAACTCCGGCGGGTTTCAATTCACCAATAATGGTTCATCCACACGTGCAGGGCCCAATCCCTCAGAATATTGCTCACCGACACATGACCCCGGTCGTGGCGTCGATGAATAACCCTCACTATGGTGCCGGCGTTTTCCCACAGAATTACCCTGTCGAAGCTAGAAGTCAGTATCAGATGCTGGAAGAAAGGTTAAGAGCTGTTGAAGGGGCAGGTTCCCGAGCCAGGAATGCCCATGAGTTGTGCTTGGTTCCTGATCTAGTCCTGCCGCCCAAGTTCAAAGCACCAACTTTTGACAAATACAGAGGGACAACTTGCCCAGTCAGCCATGTGACAATGTACTGCCGAAAGATGACTGCCTATGCCCGTGACGATAACTTAATGATGCATTGCTTCCAAGAAAGTTTAGCTGGAGCTCCCCTTGACTGGTACATGCAGTTAGAGCCAACTAATATCCGTTGCTGGAAAGACATGGCGGATGCCTTCATGCGTCAATACCAGTATAACAATGATTTGTCTCCAGATAGAACTCAGCTACAATGCATGTCTAAGAGGGACAACGAGTCGTTCAAAGAGTATGCTCAGAGATGGCGGAACCTTGCGGCTCAAGTAAAACCCCCTCTGCTGGACAAAGAAATGGTCCACATGTTTATGGAAACCCTTCCTGCGGTGTATTATGATAGGCTGGTTGGTAGCGTAGCCTCAAACTTCTCTGAGATGGTGGTCACAGGGGAAAGAGTAGAGAATGGTATGCGGAGCGAAAGAATAGCTCAGGGCCCGGCACCTCCTGCCGGTCAAAAAAAGCCGTTTTTTGGGTCTCATAAGAAGAAAGAAGGTGAAATTAATGCAGTCATCGGAGCCAGTGGTCCGTCGCACAGCAATCCATCGCAAGCTATTTCGGTTCCTCCTCAGGCACCGCTGGCACAGCCTTTTCAATCAAATTATCAGTACCGGAACTATAATGAAAGGAAGCCTGCTGTCTTTGATCCCATTCCCATGTCCTACACGGACTTGTTTAATTATCTCATCACCAACAAAATAATCAGTACTCGTCAAATGAAGCCATATCAGCCTCCCTATCCCAGAGGGTACAACGCAAATGCCATCTGCGCATTTCATTCTGGGGCGGTAGGTCATGTGGTGGAGGATTGTAAAGCATTCAAATATGTGGTGCAAGAATTACTTGATAAGAAAAGCATATCATTTCAACAACCCAATGTAGCCACCAATTCGTTGCCAGGGCATGGAGGATCTGCTATTAATGCCGTTGACCATCAGGGGGGTCAGTGTTTGGTGAGAAAAGTTGATTGCATTCAGATGCCTTTGAATTTTGTCCATGCTGAATTATGCCGTTTTGGTGTCATCAAAGAAGGATGTGCTAGGAAAGACGCCTGTGATAATCCTCGCTGCATCGGGGCATGTGAAGGCTTTAAACCAATTCTCCAAGATCTCTTAGACAGACACCTGGTCCAAGTGGGAATCCAGGAGAAAGAAGAAAATGTATTTACCTTGCAATCAGGCAATGGAGGCTTCAGGAGACCAATTGAAATTCCCTGCAATCTGAATTCCAGCCTAGCTGTGACGAGACCCCCGACTGTTGTCATTCCAGTACCTGCTGCTACCCCTAGTGGGGAGACTAGGATGACTCCATGGAGCTGCAATGTGCAAATGCAAGCGGAGGTCCCTAAAGGCACTCTGGATATAACAAACATTGCTGGAGGTAGTTGCATCACAAGGAGTGGAAGGTTGTATACTCCTGAAAACCTTAGAGGAGAGCAATCCAAGGGAACTGAAGAAAGGGCCCGTAAAGGAAAAGACAAGGAAGCTGTAGAAGTCGGGGATGTGTCGGACAAAGAAGCTCAAGAATTCCTGAGAGTAATGAGACAGAGTGAATATCGGGTGGTAGACCAGCTGAATCAAACTCCATCCAAGATCTCAATGCTCTCTTTGCTGCTTAGTTCAAAGGCACATCGTGCTGCACTGCTAAAGGTCCTGAACGAAGCTCACGTCTCTCATGACATTACAGTAAACCAGCTTGATGGTATTGTTGGCAGTATTGTAGCCTCCAATTACTTGACCTTCTCAGACACTGAGCTGCCTCCGGCAGGAAAGAGTCATAATCAAGCTCTTCACATCTCAGTCAAGTGTGGGGACCATATACTTGCCAGGGTGCTTATTGATAACGGTTCATCCTTGAATGTGCTGCCTAAGTCTACAATGGATAAGCTGGATGTAGACTGTTCATATCTAAAACCGAGCTCCACCTTGGTCAGAGCATTTGATGGGTCAGTGAAGGAAGTTTTTGGAAAAGTGGAAATGCCGATGCAGGTAGGCCCTGAAGTATTTTATGTCGTCTTTCAGGTGATGGACATCAATTCATCCTACAGTTGCCTGCTAGGACGTCCCTGGATACATGCGGCTGGGGCAGTGCCATCCTCGCTCCATCAGAAACTCAAGTTTGTGGCTAGGGGAAAGCTGATAGTGATCTCCGGAGAGGAAGAAACATTGGTAAATCGATCACCACCTGAATATTATGTGGAAGCAGCAGAAGAGTCCTTTGAGACTGCTTTCCAAGGATTGGAGATTTCAAACGCTGTCTTCGTCGAAGGTGAGCCTCGGTGGAAGCCTAAGTGGTCCAGGGATGACATGATGGCTGCAAAGGTGATGCTGGGACATGGGTATCAGATTGGTAAGGGCTTAGGAAAAGCTGCTCAAGGAATTGTAATGCCTGTCCAGTTGATGGGCAATATTGAGAGGTTCGGTATTGGGTACATCCCAAGTCTTGCTGATCGGGAGAGGCTGGCATCTGGCAGGAGGGAGAAATGGCTGGCCAAACTCAGAGGAAGGGCACCCAATCAGGGGAGAATGGTCATCGCTAATCTTAAGAACAACTTCCAGAGTGCTGGTATGCTGAACCCTGACCAGGTTAATGTGGTTGAAGAAGGATCAAGCTCAAGTGGCCGTGCTGTAGGTCTGGTGCGCTGCTGAGCTGCTGGAGAGAAGCTGCAAAACTGGGAGATCATGGACTTCCCCGTATTTTTCAATTTAAAGTAATTATCGTTGTAATGCAGATCCCCCGGCTCTGCCCAAGGCCTTGGGATATTTCATTCGGGCACACATGTTTTCGTCAAAAATCATCAATCAATAAAGTGTTACTTTGAATTTTCAATAAAATTTCTGTCTTCATCTTTTATCTGTGTTGCTTTTTCTTTGTTTTTATTCGCCGCTCCATTCTAATGCAGATCAAAAATAAACTCTGAAAATAACAATGCCCATAACTCATACTGTGATTTTGATTACCCGGTTAATCAAGCCGAGGAAGATGTTGAGAATGATTGGGATACTCCTCCGGAAATCATGAGAATGGTAGAACAAGAAGAAAAGGTCATCGAACCCCATGAGGAGTCTACAGAAATGGTCAATTTGGGTACTAAGGAAGACGGAAAAGAGATCAAGGTTGGTACCGCAATGGAGGATAAAGAGCGCAAAAAGTTGATTCAGCTCCTGTTCGACTACGCTGACGTATTCGCATGGACATATCGGGACATGCCAGGGTTGAGCACAGATATTGTTGAACATAAATTGCCAGTGAAATCAGAGTGTCCCCCTGTGAAACAGAAGTTAAGGCGGATGAAGCCTGAAATGTCTTTGAAAATCAGGGATGAGGTCAAGAAACAGTTTGATGCATGGTTCTTAGCTGTGGCAAAATATCCTGAGTGGGTAGCAAACATTGTCCCAGTCCCTAAGAAAGATGGGAAGGTCCGAATGTGTGTCGACTACCGTGACTTGAACAGAGCTAGCCCTAAAGATGACTTCCCTCTACCCCATATTGACGTTTTGGTGGACAGTACTGCTCAGCATTCGATGTTCTCCTTCATGGATGGATATCCAGGCTATAACCAGATCAAAATGGCTCCGGAGGATATGGAGAAAACCACCTTCATAACCCTTTGGGGAACTTTCTGTTACAAGGTCATGCCTTTCGGGTTGAGGAATGCCGGGGCAACCTACCAAAGAGCGATGGTAACCCTATTCCATGACATGATGCATAAGGAGATCGAAGTCTATGTGGATGACATGATTGCTAAATCCAAGACTGATGAAGAGCACGTGGTTAACCTGCAGAAGCTGTTCGAACGTCTCAGAAAGTACAAACTCAGGTTGAACCCCGCTAAGTGCACCTTTGGGGTTAGGTCAGGGAAGCTGTTAGGGTTCATTGTTAGCCAGAAAGGAATTGAGGTAGACCCGGACAAAGTACGAGCAATCCTGGAGATGCCAGCACCTAAGACAGAGAAAGAAGTTCGTGGTTTCCTGGGAAGACTAAATTACATCTCTCGATTCATCTTCCAGTTGACTGCGACTTGCGAACCAATTTTCAAACTGCTGTGCAAAAACCAAGAGATGAAGTGGAATGATAAATGTCAAGAAGCATTTGAGAAAATCAAGGCGTATCTTCAAAATCCACCCATCCTAATGCCACCTGTGTCTGGCAGGCCCCTCATCCTATACCTCACGGTGCTAGACAATTCTATGGGTTGCGTGCTGGGGCAACACGATGAGTCAGGAAAGAAAGAACATGCGATCTACTACATAAGCAAGAAGTTCACAGACTGTGAGGCAAGGTATTCATCATTGGAGAAGACTTGTTGTGCTCTAGCCTGGGCTGCGCATCGACTGAGACAATATATGCTGAGTCACACTACCTGGTTGGTGTCCAAAATGGACCCAATCAAGTACATCTTTGAAAAACCTGCGCTCACAGGTAGAATTGCTCGTTGGCAAATGCTTCTGTCAGAGTACGATCTCGTGTACGTAACCCAGAAGGCGATTAAAGGTAGCACACTGGCAGACTACCTGGCACATCAACCGGTTGAGGATTACCAATCAATGCAATGTGAGTTCCCAGATGAGGACATTATGGCATTATTTGACGCAGGGAAGTCTCAAGATGATGAAAGGTGGAGAATGTTGTTTGACGGTGCCTCTAACATGTGGGGGCACGGAATCGGAGCAGTGCTGATCTCCCCAGACAACCGCTTTATACCAGTCACCGCTAGACTAAGCTTCTATGTCACAAACAATATTGCAGAGTATGAAGCGTGTATCTTGGGTATCCAGGCAGCTCTCGATTGGAAAGTCAAGAGGCTCGACGTGTACGGAGATTCAGCTCTAGTTGTCCATCAAGTAAAAGGGGACTGGGAAACAAGAAATTCTAATTTGATTCCTTACCGTGACTACATTCAAGAATTAAGCAAGCCCTTTGAGGAAATCACTTTCCAACACATACCCCGCAGCGAGAATCAGTTGTCCGATGCCTTGGCAACTTTGTCCTCTATGTTCAACGTCAGCTGTGACAAAAGTCTGACGACTGTCAGAATCCAGCACAGAGAACAGCATGCTTATCACTACTGTATGGCAGTCGAAGAGGGACCAGATAGTAAGCCTTGGTACCATGACATCAAGCAGTATATCACAAACAGAGAGTATCCTCCCGGAGCTACAGAGAATGACAAGAGAACCCTCAGGAGGCTGTCAACAGGTTTCTTCTTGAGTGGAGACGTCCTTTACAAGAGAAACCATGACTTGGTACTCCTCAGGTGTGTAACAGGAGAAGAATCAGTAAAGATTATGCGAGATGTTCATGAAGGCTCATTTGGGGTTCATTCCAACGGGCACGCAATGGCGAGAAAAATCCTGAGAGCTGGATACTACTGGTTGCAGATGGAATCAGACTGTTACAGTTTTATGAGGAGATGCCATAAATGCCAAATCTATGCAGATCACACCCATGTACCTCCAACTTCTCTGAATGTTTTGAGCGCACCATGGCCATTCTCGATGTGGGGCATGGACATCATTGGTCCCATTGAACCCAAAGCTTCCAATGGTCACCGTTTCATTCTGGTTGCTATTGACTACTTCACTAAGTGGGTGGAGGCTGCTTCTTATCCCAATGTAACGAGCTCAGTGATTGCTAAGTTCATCAAGAAGGATTTGGTTTGCCGCTACGGCCTTCCAAACAAGATTATCACAGACAACGGTAGTAATTTGAACAGCAGAATGATGAAGGATTTGTGTAAAGACTTCAAAATACAACATCACAACTCTTCTCCCTACCGCCCAAAGATGAATGGGGCAGTTGAGGCAGCCAACAAGAACATCAAGAAGATTGTGCAAAAGATGGTGGTAACCTACAAGGATTGGCATGAGATGCTCCCATTTGCCCTGCTTGGTTACAGGACCTCAGTACGCACCTCAACAGGGGCAACCCCTTACTCCCTGGTTTATGGGTCAGAGGCAGTCCTCCCCATTGAGGTTGAGATACCATCCCTGCGGGTGTTAATGGAAACAAAACTTGATGAAGCAGAATGGGTTCGGTCTCGTCTTGACCAGTTGAATCTCATTGATGAAAAACGGGTGGCCGCAATGTGTCATGGACAGTTGTACCAACAGAGGATGAGGAGGGCTTTTGACAAGAAAGTCCGTCCTCGTGAATTCCAAGAAGGAGATCTTGTGCTCAAGCAGATCTTGCCGATTCAGACAGACTCTAGGGGCAAATGGGCTCCCAAATATGAAGGACCTTATGTGGTGAAGAAGGCATTCTCGGGAGGAGCTTTAATTCTGGCAAACATGGACGGAGATGAGATCCCAAATCCAGTGAACTCAGATGTGGTCAAGAAGTATTATGCCTAGAAAAATAGACGAAAAAAGAGAAAGATAAGCCAAGGAAAAATCAGCTCGCTAGGTTGAAAACCCGCAAAGGGCGACCTAGGCAAAATCAGAGTGGCCCGGTGGATTGAAAACCCGCAAAGGGCGATCCAGGCAAAAATTAGGGTCAGAAAACTTGGGCTTGAGAAAAGAAAAAGGCAATCAGCGTTCCAAAGGTTCGGATAAGGGGGTGATCAGTATTATGAGTATGGACGGTGGGCACCGTTACTTCAGAGACGAAATCACGAGATTTGTTCCTTTTTTCTTGTATTTCTTAGGTTAAAAGAAAGATTGCAATGTACTTTCAATTGGCGTGACTTTCTGCACGTCCATTTTCTATATCAATAAAAGTCCAACTTTTCTTTCAAATATGTGCTTTTCGTGTCTCTGCTTTCATCTGTTCAGTTTCTTTCAAAATAATAACTTTTATGATTGATGAAATTGAACTGCAAAACATGTGCACATTCAGAGCATTATAGGATCATTGCGAAATCTTTGAAAAAATACAGAAAGAAGTGATTTCCCAAGTGAATAAAATTGCGAAAAAAAAAACAGTCGTGACGAACCAGTGTACAATCCTCGCGGGATCATCGTCCTGGAACAGCCTCCGTCCAGCAGATCGATTTAACCAGCAAAAAAAGAGTGCCAAAGAAGAAAAAAAACAAATAAGCAGAAAAAAGAAAGCTGCTTAAAGAAAACAAACAGAATAAACAAAAAGTAAAAAGTTACAAGAGACGGAACATAAAAAGAACACAACATCTTCATATCATTCATCATTCTCATATCATACATACCATTCGTCACTCCATGGCATCGAACGGTAGTGCATTACACTTTCAAATGCGCATAAATCAATCATTGCATCCAGGAGCATCCAAATGCCCAAATGCATGCATTTCATGCACCATCCAAAGAAGTTACTTCGGACCAGAGGGCCCCCAAAATCTCATTTTTTTAGAAAATCACCGTCAGCACTGAGTTAGTAAACTCCATCAACCCAGAGTTAGTAAACTCCATCAATACAGAGTTAGTGAACTCCTTCCACAGATCACAACATCGTGTACGAGCACGCGATGGATCCATCAGACTTCGTTAAGTCCATCGGATTAGTTGTGTCAGCCTAAGGCATAGCGTAAATCCATTGATCAAATCAGTTCCGGACCTGATGTTGATCGGCCGCTCGAAAAGGCCACCCCCAAAGCTCGGACTTGACCAGAGTTCGTTAGAAGGTTCTTAGGCAACCTCCGAATCCCCAATTTACCGCTTTTTCCAATTTACCGCTTTTCCCAATTTACTGCTTTCCCGTTAATGCGACAAGTGTTAACCCCCTTTTCTCAAAAAGGAAAATAACAAAAGAAAATTTGAGCTTTTCTGGAGCGGACAAAATTAGTATTATTCCTATATCTTTATTTCCATTTCACCAACAAATATGAAAAGGCCAATTCATATTTCTTGGCGAGATGTGAAATAAAGAGGGGCAGCTGTAATACCCCAATTTTGTCCGCCTAATTGAAATTTATCAGAAAAAAAAACAAAATATTATTCGTTGTGCATTTGAGGTTTTAATCGTTAACGCATGTCATTTAGTGCTCGTTAGCGATTTTGCGTCATTTCTTTTACTATTAGAAGAACTTATTTTCTTTTTTATTGCAAGAAAAAACTTAATTAAAAAAATAATAATATATTGTTTAATCTTAACTATTATTAGATTTGAATATAAAGTAGAACTTTAGAAATCATATTTACACAAAATAAATACAAAATGGAATAACAAAATAGATTCTAAATCTGAAACTAAAGTTTTTCTACAACAAAATTAAAAAATAATAATAAGAGAAAACTTGCAATTCTCCTCTCTCTCGCTCTAGTAGAGCTGCCAAGATTCCTTCTTCCATTTAGAGCAAAAGCCTCAGACATCTTTTAACAATCTCAAAGTCTTCTACCCAAAATCAGCTCAAGCCCCATTCTGCACAATTATGCATCAATGACACGCCAAAACAGTGACTAGGCCGCAGCCTCCTCTAGCATCTGTATCAATGGTCAATATAGAAAGGTCAGAATCGTGAATGCAAAAAAGGATTGGGGGAAGAAAAATTATCATCAGAGAACTTTATACATCAAAGGGTGAAATATATTGAACAAACACAAAACAGAGGTGCAGAGGAAAATGACTTGACAGTGCAATACTCTATACAAACCTTACTATAAATTCAGACTCCAAACAGCAACAAAGGGGGAGGAGGAAAAACACAATACCCACAGATTGACATACAAAAACACAGTAGCAGCAACAACAAAAATTCATAAACAGATACACGAAAATCACCCACACAGACAGCAAGAAGAAAGAAAACCAAAGCAAGAGAGAAAAAAAAAGGAATTTACCACTCACTGTACTGTCACCTCCGGCGAAGCCACCGCGCGCCGCCGTGACCGCCGCCGCGCCAACCACCACTGTCACCGTCAGCTTCTCTCTCTCAGACGACCCATCATCGCTCCTCTTCGCGTTCAGTATCGTCATCAGCTTCATCGAAGATCACCGTCCCTGTCTCTCCCTCCGTCGCGTTCAGCCACCAACCACCGCCATCGACTCCGCTCTCATCGTCGCCGGAACTACCAAACGCTCCTCTCTCCCTCGCGGTACACCCTCTCTCTCTCACTCTCTCGATCTGCTTCTCCTTCCCTCCCTCTCGGTCTCCGTCGATCTCCTTCTCCCACTCTCCAAAGCGTTTCTCTCTCTCTCTCTTTTCTTAAAATGGAACGGTGCTGAAAAGAGAGGGGGGGGGGGGATAATTTTAGTTTTTTCATTTCTTTCAGCATTTTACTTACGATACTTCCTTTTCTTGTTTTTCTTTTTTTTCAAGTTTAAAAAACCTGACTGTTTCCTGCACCCCCAGTATTACTAATCCAGAACCCCCCCACGTTTTGCTAATAAAAGTGCTAGTTACACCCCCTATATCTCTATTCAGCACCCACCTCTTTTCATTCACTTATTTCTTTTACTTTTGTTACCATTCATTGTTATTACTATTATCATCGTTACTATTTACCTCACGTTATCATCTAGTAGCATCTCTTTTGCTTATCATTTATTATCACTATTATGATGGTTCGTTTAATTTTTAAACTAGGAATAAACACTTAAGTTATAAGTGTGGCTACTTAACTCCACTTTTACTCATATCATGTTCAATATGCATTTTCAAAATCGTCATTCCAGGATAACTCATTCGAACACTTGAACCTAAAATAAAACCAATTATCGTTAATGATCACTCGCGCCGTTGCCGTTTGGTTGTTAATGATAATTCCATTTTCAAAGGAGTTAGTAGTATGACCACTCTAAACCGTTGTTGTTTGGTCATCGCGAACACTCAATCCAATTGCAAATTCATTTCATCACGACGTTCTCTCCAATTAAAACCAACGAAAACACTTTTCAAAAACAAAACTTTTCAAACGTCGAAATCAAAATTAATCATCACTAATGATCACTCGCGCCGTTGCCGTTTGATTGTGGGTGATGATTTCATTTCTGTGGGAGCTAGTAGTGTGGCCACTCTAAACCGTTGTTGTTTGGTCCTCACAAACGCTCTCCTTCAATTGCGAAAACCTTTTCAATGCTCAAAATAAAAACCGATTATCATTAATCATCACTCGCGCCGTTGCCGTTTGGTCGTTAATGATAATTCATTTTCATACGAGTTAGTAGTGCGACCACTCTAAACCATTGTTGTTTGGTCACTGCAAACGCTCAACCTCTTTGCGAAAAAACTCCAAAAAGATTAAAAAACAAAATCCTTTCAAAAAAAAAACCCGGAACTACGTAGCTTTGAATTCTCCATCGCACCGGGAGATACGTAGGAGCGGATATCCTCCGTCAAGCACAATAAACTAAAAACTTTTTTTCTTTCTCTAAAAAAAACAACAAACACTTTTTGCCAAAAATAAAAATTTTCATTAAGTCTTTCCATTCGCTTTTCGAAAAAAAGGGCAAATTTAAGTATTTTCCAAATCCGCACTTAAAACCACACTTTTAATTAAAGGTTCCCTTTCGGTAGAAAGGAGGCGTAGGGTGCTAAAACCTTCCCTATGCCTAACCGACCCCCGAACCCAAATTTTCCGGTTTACCAAAAGGCCATCCGCTTTCCAAAAGGTTTTTCTTCAATATTTTCCTTATAAAAAAAAATATTGGTGGCGACTTCATTGATTTTCAAAAAGTTGTAAACGAAGAAAGATTCCCTCAGGGACTTTTTCGGGCGCGACAATAAGGAGTACTTAACTTAAAGGTTTGGACTTGAATTTGGATCCTTTGAAGCATGTGAAACGTGCAGCAGGTTTCCGAGCCATTAGATCTAGAGAGAGAAACCTGCTGCACACTTTCTCTCTAGATCTAATGGCTCAGAAACCCGCTGCACACTTTACATGCTTCAGGGGATTCAAAGTGTTTGGACTTCCCCTCATTAAACTGACCATTCATTTTCTTTGCAACTTTTGTTGAGATTTTTTTTATAGGCCAAATATATATTGAAGGAAGTACAATGGGTACTTCAACCTAGGGATGTCAAAACGGGCTTGGCCCGCCGGGCCGGCCCGTTGGCCCGCCAAAAAAAGGCGGGCAGGGCTAAGGTTTTGATGCCCGCCAGCCCGCGTTGCCCGGCCCGCTTCGCCCGCCAGCCCGCGGGCTAAATACTGTGGCGGGCCAAACCGCCCGTTTGCGTTTTTTTTTTTTAAAATTCAGTGTTAATTGACGGGCCAGCCCGCCAGCCCGCTAGCCCGCCGGCCCGCCAGCCCACCACTTCGCGGGCAGGGCATGAATTTTTAGCCCGCATGCTGTAAACGGGCCGGGCCGGGCCGCCCATTTTTTCGCGGGCATTCGGCTTAACGGGCCGGGCCGGGCCGGGCCGCCCGTTTTGACAGCCCTACTTCAACCCTTACAAAGAAAGGGATGTTTAGAACGATGACAAACATTCCATCGGACTAGAACACCAACCCGAGAATGAATAGTGAGTCCTTCTACCCACTCTATGAATAAACCAAACCCAAGCCAACATTTTGATGTGAACCACCTCTAAAAAATTACAAACAATGCCTTTGAAAATAATGGCATTATTGTAACTATGTTGGCTATAGAGATTGTTTTTGATAATGGTTGAAGTTTTTGTAGTTAGAGTGTGATTTGTAGTCAGTGGTTTCTGCTTTCAAGAATTGTAAAGTAATCCTTGGAGGCTAAGTAATAGATGAAAATTGTTTACACTTGACTAAACATATCAACTTTGTTTGTACTCACATTTATAAAGAGGAAAATGCATGTGCCGATAAGCTTGCTGGTCATGGAACTAGTATCGGTGGGTTTCTTTGGTGGGATCTAATTCCTATCTTCATTGCTGAAGCTTTTTCTAGGAGTAGGTTAGACTTGCCTACCTATAGTTTTTGTTGATTTCTTTCTTGGGATAGCGTTTAACCTTGTTTGATGGATTGAGTTTTTCTTTGACATGCTATTTTTGGTGTGCTGTAAATGATTGTTAATGGCTTTGGTGCTAACCTTGTTGGGACGGAAATCATTATTGTGATGTTTTTGCATGCCATTATAGATATCCTTCAGACTATTTTCCTTTTAATAGGATTGTTTCTTTTTTGTTATAAAGTTGTCTTTGTGCATGGATATTGGCCTATTCCCCCCGTATTTTTTCTCTTTTTTCATTTTTATCAATAAAATTTAGGAGGGAGTACTATTTTTCCTTTCTGATGTTTTTTTAAGAACGTTACCTTTTTAAGTCAGATAGGTGACAGGTCCGACTTAAAACGATCCAGCGCATTACTTTTGAAGTACCACATCTCTCTTTATTTTTTTTTCAAATGTTCCCACATCTCTTAGTTTCTCGTAAATAACGTTCTCATCACTCTCAACCCTGTTGTAAAAAAAAGCACTCTCAACCCTAGTCTCCCTCTTTGTCCAAAAAAAAAACCCTAGTCTCTCTCTCGAACCCAAACCTCTCCCTATGGTGCCGTCGACTGCTGTCACTGTCGCCCTCTCCCTGTGTCGCCATTGTCGTTGCCATCACTATTGCTGTAGCCGTCTCCTTCGGTAAGTTCTCTCTACCAATACCATTTCTCTTCCAAAACCTCTCCCTCTGCGTTTTGCTCTAACGGAATCCGATTCCCCTAAATCCACAAACTCTTTTGTTTGAAATTTCGCAATTCATGAGTTCATTTGCGTTAACGTTGTAGGACAGTTGAAGCTATTGAAGCTCTTGTCATTGACGTTGCAGGACTCGCCTCGTTCTTAATAAATCCATTAGTCTCTCATCTCTAACTCTCTATCTCTCTCTCTGCGTTACCTTTCCTAGCTAGCTACTTCTCTTACCTCTCTCTCTGCATCTTCTTCTCTCCTTCCTTCTATTTCATTGTTCCGTCACTCTACTTTGTAGAAAGCCTTATGTCGTTAGCTAATTTAACTTAATCTTTACAAATATGCATGCCATGTGTTTGTGAAAATGTACATGCTCTGTTGGTTAAAATCACTGTTTTTATGGGTCTCGGAAATTGAATCATTTATCATATTTGTTGCTACTGTGTTAACAGAAAGCCGCCCAGGCCTTAAACGCATTAATCTCAAAGGTCTCCGATGGCGGGTTTTTGATGCTAAGGGCCAGGTGAATATGTAGTTTTGCCTGTTCATTTTTTACCTAGCCATGATGCTTTTAATGTGAAGTTTGAGTAGTTTTTCTGAAGTATGTGATTGAGGAGTTGAACTTAAAGAACGTGTCCTAGTTTCACTTTTTTGGTTGGCTGCATTTGCATGTTGAGAGTAGAATGAAGTGTGAGATAGTAGGTTTATGAAATTCTTCTTGAAGACTTGCTTATGGGCTTGTGCATCATGTACAACTAGGATTGAAAATCAAAGATTAAGGAAGCAGAAACACTTTAAAATAGTAGACAATGTTCGCATATACATGTTGAATGCTTTGGATGATGCTAGGGGCATTTTGTAACTTCTTACCTTGATTTTTTGAGTTAACTAATGTAGATGGGAATACCATAATAATTAGATAAATTATAACATTTTATTATGTCCACAATGACTAGTGTTCACTTTTAAAATATTGATTCTTTCTTTCTGTTTAAGATTTGTGTTGATTTTATACATTTTACTATACTTGTGCCATGTCATATTTTTATTTTTTAGGTGAAGAGTTGTCCACCTAATTGGACAAGCCAACTTCATGAAGATTTTACTTGATAATAATCTAGAGTGAATATTAATCTTTCGCAATATCTAGTTATAAAGTTGGTTCAGATTAGAAGGGATTGTATATTTTATCTAGATGACCGCAAATAATTATTTCTGTTAGAAGATAAAGCCAACAAACAGTATTGATGGAGTTTTTTGAGACAACTTATTGGATGAATTACTGAAGGTTCCGAAGCTTTGGAAACTTGTGCACTTGCGATTATTATCTAGAGTGTCGTCAACTACTGAGCTACTTACTTATTTGGAACCATAAGATTGTGTTGCTAATGCATATGTTTCTCCTGTAGGTTCTTGGTAGGTTAGCATCTCAAATAGCTACCGTAGTTCAAGGAAAGGACAAGCCAACTTATGCTCCTAATCGCAATGATGGAGATATGTGCATTGTGCTTAATGCCAAGGATATTTGTGTGACTGGGAGAAAACTCACAGACAAGGTCTACTACGGGCATACAGCGTAAGTTCTTTGCATATTACATTTATTACTTTTTGTTGGAACGAAAGAAATACTAATAATTTGAGGCTTCTTAATAAAAACTCAAATAGTTTTATTCTGATCTAGATGCCTATATTTGAAGAAATTCTGTCACCAATTTTTAATTGTCGTTGATGGTTTCTTACGCCAAATAATCTTTGAAGAAATTCTGTCACCAATATTGAAGAAATTCTTTCACCAATATTTTAATTGTCGTTAATGATGGTTTCTTACGCCACATAATCTTTTGCTGTTTTTCAGCCTATATTTTGATGTTGTTCAGATTATTTTCACATGAAGTAGTGGCATGTAGGTATATTGGCCACCTTAAGGAAAGAACTTTGAAGGATCAGATGGCCAAAGATCCTACAGAAGTTATTCACAAAGTTGTTCTCCGCATGGTGCCTAAAAACAACTTGCGTGATGTAAGCGATGTGTTACAAATGTTCTTGGAAATTATTTTGAACTGAACATGGAATTTAATTACTAGTGGCCACCATGAGAGAATGATTTTTCATCGATCCATTTCAATCAAATAATTGAAGAAAATGTTTAGGTGATGTGTCCACCTAATTGCGATTCTGTTTGTTTCGTATTAGTCAGATTTTTAGTTATTCTATTAATTTGTACATATTTATGTGGTGAGCAGATCATGATCCTGTGTAACCTCGGGGAGGATGCTGAGAGGAAAGTTCATGCTATTATTGACGAGTTTGCAGAAAGAGGGCTCCGTTCACCTGCTGTTGCTAAACAGGTTTTTTATAGCTAGTCTTCATGTTTGAAGTTTGTGATGAAAACTTGATTTCCTTTCACTAAGAAACATTGATACACTAGTGGAAAAAAGACATTATTAAGCATCATTTAGCAACGGTTGTTTGAACAGCCGATGCTAAATGTTGAACCAGTGACATTTTTGCAATTAAATGGAAGATGTCATATTTCGCGCCTACTTTTAGCGTTGGGTGTTTCAACACCCGATGCTAAATGTATTTGCTTTAGACATTTAGCATCGGGTGTTTAAACACCCGACGCTAAATGTCTAAAGCAAATACATTTAGTATCGGGTGTTTAAACACCCGACGCTAAATGTATTTGCTTTAGACATTTAGCGTTGGGTGTTTAAACACCCGATGCTAAATGTCTAAAAGCAAATACATTTAGCATCAGATGTTTAATACACCCGATACTAAATGTCCAATTTTTTATATTCGCTCGCGTTCTCTCATACTCTCTTCTCTCTGAATCTCAGTTCTCTCTCAACTCTCATCTCTTTCGTCTCACTTTCGTTCTCTCTCAACTCTCATCTCTTTCAATTCGTCCCACTTGCGTTCTCTCTCAACTCTCACCTCTTCTGTCGCCGTCACTGTCACCGTCGCCTTCTGAACTCTCATCTCTTCCGTCGCGTTCTCACTCGCAGGGAACCTTCGAGCTTCGCAGAGAACCCTAAGTTCTTTTCTTGCCTCTGTCGTTTCTCGATCGTTGTCGCCTATCTCGCCACCGTCTTGCTCGCCATCGCCTTCAGTGCAGAGAAATTTTCGAAACCCTAAGTTGCTCTCCCTCGCCGCTGGTTGCTCCCTGTCGCCCTCGCCGTTGCTTGCTCGCCGTAGCTAGCTCGTCGTCGTCGTCGCCTTCAGTTCAGGTACCTACAGTTCTGTGTTTCTAACTGTTCTTAGTTTTTGACATTGTTCGATTTTGGCTTGTTTCATTTCGTTTTATGTTTCTGTTCCTTCGTTTCGATGTGACTTGTTTCTGTGCAATTTCATTCATTTTGTTTCCCTATGCTATCTGAAATGTAGCAAGTCTCTCTTGCATTGTTTGTGTTCCTATATGTTTAGATCTGTGAGATTTAGGGTTTTATTTTCATATGTTTTGATAATATTCACAATTTGCTTCTTGCATTGACCCTATTGGTCTATGACTGTTAGAGTTTTATGAATTTATGAATTTATTTTTACTATATTGGTTTGATGTGATAGTTTGATTTTGTTTTAACAATTAATACTTGGTTGATTATTTGGAGCGTAGCCATGGATCGTAGTTGGATACAAAGTATTCGTCTGAGTGATGAGTATGCGAAAGGAGTCGAAGAGTTTATAAACTTTGCTCAATCAAATCTTCGCAAGAGTGATGTTCCCGAAACTGATGTAACTTATTCATGTCCTTGTTGTAATTGTGTGAATCGAGCCCCACAACCACGAAGTGTAATACGGAATTATCTCTTTGTTTATGGGATCTTACTCAGTTATACCACATGGATATGGCATGGTGAATCAACCGGTAACCCAAGTGTGTCCAAAATTGAGAAAGTCGATGAAGATATGGATGATCGAATGGAGGACATGATACGTGACATTGGTCCTGAATCTTTTAAGCGAGCGCATGAATATGATAATTTGTGCAAAGACAAAGATCAACCTTTGTATTTGGGTTGCACAAAATACAGCCGGTTGTCTGCGACGTTAAAATTGATCAATCTGAAGGCGATAAATGGGTGGACTGATAAGGGATTCACCGAATTGCTTGAGCTGTTGGAAGACATGCTTCCCATAGGTAACACATTGCCAAAACGAACGTATGATGCAAAGAAGATATTGTGTCCGATGGGTGTGGAGTATCAGAAAACACATGCATGTCCCAATGATTGCATATTGTATCGGAAAGACTTTGAGAAATTGCATAACTGTCCTACGTGTGGTTGGTCGCGCTACAAAGTGAAGTCAGGTGAATCTAATTGTGACGACAACAACACAAAGGGTTCCCCTGCGAAGGTTTTATGGTATCTTCCAATAATACCTAGGTTCAAACGCTTGTTTGCTAATGCAAATGACGCGAAGAGCATTAGATGGCATGCAGATGAGAGGAAATGTGACGGGCAGCTTCGCCATCCGGCTGATTCTTTGCAATGGAAGAAAATTGATAATTTGTATTCGGATTTTGGCACTGAGTCAAGAAATCTTAGGCTCCCACTTGCTTCAGATGGGATGAATCCATATGGTAACTTAAGTACGAATCATAGCTCGTGGCCTGTTCTCCTTTTAATTTACAACCTATCTCCATGGTTGTGCATGAAGCGCAAATATGTGATGTTATCCATGATGATTTCTGGCCCCAGACAACCTGGTAATGACATAGATGTTTACCTTAGTCCATTGATTGAAGACTTGAGAAAAATGTGGGATGAAGGCGTGGATGTGTTTGACGGGTATTCTAATGAAACTTTCAAGTTGCGAGCCATGTTATTTTGCACGATCAATGACTTTCCTGCATACGGGAACTTGTCTGGGTATAGTGTCAAAGGTCATAAAGGTTGTCCTATTTGTGCAGAAGACACGTGTCACCATCAACTCAAACATGGAAGGAAGACTGTCTACCTTGGGCATCAGAAATTTCTCAAACCTAATCACAGATATCGTAAGTTGAAAAAATCTTTTAATGGGTGCTCGGAAAATGACATTGCTCAAAATGCCTTGACCGGAGAAGAAGTCTATCAAGTGGTTAAGGACATCAAAGTTGTATTCGGCAAAAAGCAGAAGCAGCCTAAGGAAAAAATCAAGTGGAAAAAGAGGTCGGTGTTCTTTGATCTTCCGTATTGGTCCAATCTTGATGTAAGGCATTGTCTTGATGTTATGCACGTCGAGAAAAACGTTTGTGATAGTGTCATCGGGACGCTTCTCAACATTCAAGGGACAAATGATGGTATAAATTCTCGTCTAGATTTGCGTGAGATGAGCATAAGAGAACAATTACATCCATTGGAACGAGGTAAAGGCACATATTTACCTCCAGCATGTTATACCTTATCAGGAAAAGAGAAAATGAGCTTTTGCGAGTGTCTACGGGGAATCAAAGTCCCACATGGTTACTCGTCAAATATAAAGCGACTGGTTTCAATGAAAGATCTCAAGTTAGTTGGCTTGAAGTCTCACGACTGCCATGTCTTGATGCAACAACAACTACCTGTGGCAATTCGTGGCATCTTACCGAAAGATGTCCGATATACCAGAACTAGGTTGTGCTTATTCTTCAATAGTATATGTGCTAAAGTCATCGACCCTCAAAAATTGGACGAGTTGGAAAATGAAGCTGCTATTATCTTGTGTCAATTGGAGATGTTTTTTCCTCCCTCATTCTTTGATATCATGGTTCATTTAATTGTTCATCTGGTTAGAGAGATTAGATTATGCGGCCCTGTTTATTTAAGGTGGATGTACCCAATCGAGCGATACATGAAGATCCTGAAAGGGTATGTGAAGAACCAATATCGTCCTGAAGCATCCATTGTTGAAATGTACGTCACAGAAGAAGCGATTGAGTTTTGTTCTGACTACTTGTCAGAAGCAAAATCGGTGGGACTACCAAAAGTCTCGTTATGCAGGGAGAGGTCAAGGTAAAGGTACACATGGTATAACCACTAAATGCATGGGTCGAGCTGAAGTGCTTCAAGCACATTTGTATGTTTTGAATAATACAGATGAGGTATTACCTTACTTGTCTCTCCATAAAGAGATAGTAAAGGCCAAAAACCCTCGACTGAAAGAAATATTGTTATTGAACGAGCATAACAACACATTCATAGATTGGTTTAAATCAGAGATTAAGAAAGATGTGAGTGCCTCTGAGACTTTGAGATGGTTAGCACATGACCCTCACTTTAATGTCGTATGTTGGAGCGGATACGACATAAATAGGTTTTCCTTTTACACAAAGTCGAAAGATGACAAAAGCACCATGCAAAACAGTGGTTATGGTCATGGCTTCTGCGATGCACTTCTCTAGTTCAAAGGATACAAATCCTGTACTCGCATCTATTGCTTACTTTGGTGTCATTGAAGAGGTTTGGGTGCTTGATTACTGTAAATTTAAAGTGCCTCTTTTTAAATGTAAGTGGGTTAACAACAATAGTGGTGTACGTACTGACGAAATGGGATTTACACTAGTGGACCTTGACAAAGTAAGTTATAATGATGAACCCTTCATCATGGCTGACCAAGCAAAACAAGTTTTCTATGTCAAAGATCCTTCTAACAAAAAGTGGTCAGTTGTCATACAAGGAAAAATAGGCAGTGATGAAAATGAAGATTCAAGTCTTACAATTTCTGAAACACCTTGTTTGTTAACACAAGTGCCTACTTCAGTTGATGACAATGAAGTTGACGATGAACATGCCACTCGCAATGATCATAATGAAGGAATTTTATACGAAGGAGTTTAGATTTGTTTTTATTTTTGAACCTATGAAATTGTAATTTTGAACTTAGTGACAATGATGGTCTGCAATTTTGAGCATGTGACAGATTTTGTAACTTAAATTCTGTTAATTTGTATACTGTCTGTAATGCAATAAAATTGGTCATTTGTGTTTGGTCATTTATGTCTTATATGCAATACAATTGGTCATTTGTGTTTCTGTGAATTGGTCATTTATGTTAATTTGTATACTGTCTGTGAAGTGGTCATTTTCTGGCATACAACAGGTTCGTATGGAATTGAAGGAAACTAAAATGTGTAAAATGACATTTAGCATCGGTTGTTTGAAACAACCGATGCTAAATGTCATTTTTTTGATGACGTTGAGAGACATTTAGCGTCGGTTGTTTCAAACAACTGACGCTAAATGTCCCTAAACGTCAACAGAAAATGTCTAAAAGGGACTTTTAGCGTCGGTTGTTTGAAACAACCGAGGCTAAAAACAACCGACGCTAAATGTCCCTTTTAAGCCATCTGGAATAGTGTTTAATGTGACATTTAGCATCGGTTTTCTGAACAGCCGATGCTAAATGTGACATTTAGCGTCAGTTAAATAACCGATGCTAAATGTCTGACATTTAGCATCGGTTGATTTAGCGTCGTGCGATAACCGACGCTAAATGTCCAATTTAACTGACGCTAAATGTCTTTTTTCCACTAGTGATATAACAAATTTTTATAAGAAGCATTGATATAACTTGAAACACTTCTCGTACATCACATTCTGTTTGCCTAATTATATTTTGATCTATTTTGGTTTGAATATGTAAAAGATATGTGTTGGGGATGGGCATCAAACTTGAAAGGAATTCTATGAAATTTTCTTGTAACAACATTTTTTCATATACCGTGCTTTGCCAATATTCTAGAAATATATATGATTTAAGAGACGGATTAGATTAATATTAAGAAGTGTGTTTCAAAATAGCATGCCTCTTTTCAATATGCAATTCTATGCGGTATCCAATCTGTTGAATGTAAAATGGGGTAACTGATTGTGAGAATTGCAATAAAGACTAGACTTGTTCGAATTTCACATTAATAAGTATATGTTAAGACCATCTTGATTATTGCCATTCTAAATGATAATAGAACTCTTTGCAATTTTTTTTTCTGAATAAGACTTGGATTATATTCATGACTATGCTGATTGACAATGTGGGTCTTAAACTATACTTTTTATCCTAATAGGAAATATCATGACAATTTCGAAAGATAGGGTGAAGCCACTCCTTTTTGCCCGATATTCTAGTAAAAAAATCAAATACTTTTAAAGTCGGATATTTCAATTGTTCGACTTTAAAAATCCACTTTTAAAGTCGGATGTTAGTGTAATCCGACTTAAAAACGGACTTTTTAAGTCGGACATATACCCGATTTTAAATCTCCAACTTTCTAAGTCACCCTAATACAAGTCGGATCACGCATCCGACTTTAAAATTTCAAAATATCCGACTTTGAATCCTCTTTTTCCACTAGTGAATCACACTATATATTTTGTCTTCCTCTTCTTTTTGCCTTTAAAAGCTGAGCCAAAATGTAGGAAGTGGGTTAAGCCATTGCTATTATTAAAATCTTCAATATCCATCCACCGAAACACAATATAGTCCAAATAGCTAATTGAGAAAAATGATACACAAAAAACAAATGTCTACAAATTTCAATTTTTTTTTTAAAAATGTGCTGGTTTCATTAATCAAATGGGTAGGCCCAAACCACACACACATACATGAGACTATAAAGATAACCGAACAAATTCGGCTAAATCATATTCACCCACTTACATCAAAATAGCAAAAAATACAACCTTCACATTAACCCATTCACCCACCAACCCTAATTCAGAAATATCCCACCCACACACTACGAACCAAAAAACCCCAAATCAATTCTTCTCTACTTCGATCATAGCGGCCAAGGAAGATTGAGGCAACACGACCCAATTGCGAGGCTGTAGCAAGGACGAAGCAAGCTTAGCCACAAGATCAACAACCATATTCCCATTCTGATTGACCCAGGTGAACCCTCACGAGGTAAAATTGACCTTTGGATATCTTTAACAACATGCTCAATCTCTCGTCTAACTCCATCACCTCTGCACATCTCAATGAGGGCCAAGCAATCAGATTCAAAGATCACACACGGGAGGGCAAGAATAGCAACACACAAGACAGCTTCACGAAGAGCAAGAGCTTCGACAAAGGGAAGAAGGGGCAAAAGTTTTAGAGGTATAAAACCCGAAGTCACATCTCCCTTAGAGTTTCTGCAAATTATTCTTGAGAAACTTTTACCCGTGCTCACTTTGTCTGAAGCAAAACACGCACGAGGAACCAAATTGAGGATCAATAGTGCCTCCGCAAGGGATGACAATGGGGCGGAGAGTCCTCTCCCGTTCTCCATCCTCGTCCCCGATCCTCGCTTCGGGGAGTTTTCCTCCCCCATCCCCATCCCCACGATCCCCACGGTCCACACGGGGACCTCAAAAATTAATTAAAAGTTAGCAAATATATAAATTAAAATATAATAAAATTCAAAAAATATAAAAATGTAAGACTAAAAAATAAAAGTTTAACATTTTAATATAAAAATATAAAAGTTAGTCTTACTTTGATTTTGTAATATTTACATGGTACAAAAGTAAGAATAAAAATATAAAATTAGCACAATTTAATATTTTACTAATACTTTTAATTAAAAACACATAAAAAGACAAAAAAATCAATTACTTATTAAATAATATATATCTATAGTAAAAAAATTATATAATATACTCAGGGTGGGGTCCCCGAGGGGCGGGAAGTATAGTCCCCGTCCCCATCCCCGAGTTGACCACAGGGGGATTTTCTCCCCCATCCCGTCCCCACAGGGGAAAATCCCCCGCCAGCGGAGTCTTGTATGGGGAAGTCCCCGCGAGGATCCCAACTTACGGGTAGAAATTGTCACCACTAGCTTTCGCTGACTCTGACAATGTTTGGTTCATCGGTTTATATTTGAATCGACCAATTATTTACTTTGTCCTTGAAGTTCACATAGATTTTGAGGACAGAATTTCTTTTTTAGAGGAAAAAAATTGTAACACCCCATATTTTCATATATATTATTTCTTTAAATATGTGTTTGCTTTTTGAGTTTGTGTGAATAAAAAGTTCAATTGTTCTATAACCTTATGTGTTTGAATTATTAAAATATGTTGAAATAGTATTTATTTTTATTTTTAAAATATTGACACGATGTTATTTAATTATTTTATTTTTCTTAAATAATGGTTTTAAAAATTATTGTTTATTTGGGAAATTATTTTAAGTTATAAAAGTGTTTATTTTTACGAAAAGTTATATAAAGGTGTTAAAATGGTTTCTATAATAAAAATTGATTTTTTTTTGGTCAAATGCTACTCATAGTATTTGGGCCTTCTAAGTTGAACACATCCCTTTATCTCTTAAGGGTTTTTTTGGTACCCCCCACCTATCCCCCCTATACCCCCACATAATTTAATATTCCCAGAATGCCCCTCAGTATTATAACTAACGGATTTATCTAAATAAAAGATAAATCCGTTTTGGGAAAAAACCAAAAACGGATTCATCTTTTAACTAGATAAATCCGTTTAAGGAAAAAATTCATAACGGAGTTACCCCCACTATTGATAAATCCGTTATTAAAAAAAATAAGAAAAACGGATTTATCTATTAAATAGATAAATCCGTTTTTGTTATTTTTTAATAACGGATTTATCTATTATTAGATAAATCCATTTTGGAAATATTCAAAACAGATTTATCTAATAAATAGGTAAATCCGTTGTGTATTTAAAAGTAATTTTTTTTAATTTTTAAAAAATGATTATAAAAACACTACTAAAAATCCGTTAATGAGTTAAAACTAATCTAAAAATTATAAAAACACCACTAAAAATCTAGTAAAACCAAAATAAGGTTATGCAATTATTTTTAGATTTTTTGTAATATATGAAAAATTCAAAAAATTAATAAAAAATTGTAAACGATGGAATTTGGGATTTTGAGTCCCGCAATCCCAAAAGAAGTATCTGCTTTGGGAGTCTTGATGCCTGACTTTTTACAGATTTATTGACTGTGGTTTCATTACAATCGGACTAGGTTGCCCGTAAACCGAATTTTTAGCCTAAATTATTCACACGACGTACCACATCGATCGTCACGTGTTAACGAATATCTACACACTAAACGGAACAAAAAGACAACCGATATTCATATCTATTTTATTTTTAAAAAAAATTTATTTTAGATTTTTAACAGATTAATCGCTTTTATTTATTAATTATGATACAAAACGGATGTACCTAATTCTACCTACATCCGTTGATCAATTTTGAAGATAAATGGATCTACCTAGATCCCTTTGATTTTTTTAGGAAGCGGATTTACCTATCAGTTACATAGATCCGTTTTAGTCAAAGTTTACCAGGGGGTATTTTTGGATTAAAATTTTTGGTGGGGGTATAACTTGAAAGGGTGGGGGTAAAAAAAACCATCTCTTCCTACTCCCCCATTTCTATAATATCTGCACCCTCGTATGACTGCTGTCCCTCACTCGCTTGCTATTTACACCCGCTTTTGCTGATACGCCATCACTGTATCCTCACAAGTCACAAGACTCACAACAATATCACCCACCGTTCCTTATGTTCTGAAAACCCTTACCCTTTTCTCTCCCTCCCTCATCTCCATTCTCACTCTCCACTTGGATCCACCCTCCAGAGACCACAACCACCACCCGCATCACACCCACCATCACAATAGCCTTCCAAGTATCACCGTTGATTTGACACCATCGTGTTATCGAGTTGCCGACCCATAAAATACTTCACCTCCAACCTATGTTTGCTTAACTAAAATTTTCTCACTAAACGAATTAGCCATTTTCCTACAGTTTATCTTAGGAAAAAAATTATGAACTAAGCCAATTTGTCTCATAATAAAAGTTAGTTTTTCACCCCAAAACACATTTTCTTGTAGCAATGCTTGTATTTTCATCCTATACTTTAAATGAGGTTATTAGTTTTGATTCTTAAACTATTTTAAAGTATGTTAAAAGATTTGCCATTTATAATGTTTTTGGTTTATTGAGATGGTTAAGATAATTGTTGAGTTTTGAACAAGTAAAAAATTATGTAATGTTAAAGAAGTTAATATGTTTCCTTCAATAATAGAGGTGTGGTATGGTTAGGCAAGTTAGGTCGCCACTTGCGGGTTGTAGACGTCTAATTATCCACACCTAAAGAACGCTAGTCCCCAGTCAGGGGTCTTGTTATGTTAAGACTTGACGAAATCTGGGAATGTAGATTCTTGGTTCGATTCAAAAGAATCATAAATGAATATAAACTTGATTAAAGTCTTATGATTGAGTCACTTGTATGTATAGTAGAGCTTTATATGCATAAATACCTTAAAGCATCGATTGTGATAATCAATTTGAGTTAATTGATGATAGAGGTCTATGAAGAGCGGATAGAGACTTTTTATTCACCCTATTAGTTTCGGCCTGAGGTCCACCTTGGCCCGACCTCAACAGGCAACAACAAACATAGCTCGGCGCTTGCAAGATCAAAGCAAGCCAACGCACGCAGGCACAGATCGACATCCGTGCCTCGTCCAGTTCAATGGTCAAGATCAACCCAGATCCAACGGTTCGCAGCTAGGCCGCCCACACTATAAATACCGGCCCACCTCTGCGCCCCAGGTAAGATATTATATCTTATCTCACCATACAATTCACTATTCTGACTTGGGCGTCAGAGTGTGGGCAGGTACCACACCCACATCGATCACCAACTCATCAACTCGAAGAATACGTCGATCCAACTCGGATTCCATCTCAACTCAGGTTTTATATCAGGACACTATTCCTTTTTGTTTTTCAGCTAAGTAGGTGATGAAGGACGATCGAAGAGGACTTTCGAGATCTTGCCTCACTTTCTCTAATAGTTACTATCTTTTGTTTAGTGTTTATTTTGGACCCTAATGTTTTAATTATGAAAAATATATGATTAAATTTTAAGTATACTGAACGATGTTACTAATAATTTGTTTGGTTGAGTGTGATAAGAAAATAACATGAACATATAAACCAGATTTTTTTATATATAAGCTAACATTGGATGTAGAAGTTTCTTAGAATTTGCAAAGGAAGTAGTCTAACTCTAAGAGACTGTGAATAAAGGGTTTCCATTAAAACCAAGTAACGATCAAGTATTATTGATGATGTGTATTCAGAAAGGAAGTATATCAGAAATAATATTATATACAAAAATATAAAGGATCATCAACTCACAAGAATTGCAAGATCCAAATCTGATGTAGAATCTTGTAAAGAATTTCTCAAATATTAGAGAAGCTACATGTGGAGAAAAGTACAAGATATAAAGTTTACTTCCCTTTTCAGAAATATCAGAAATCTAATCAGAATGTTGAATGCCGCCATCACAGTTCTTCCAATTTATCTGTTGCAACTAATCACGCAAACTTTAATTCTTCTTTTTGAATCATCTCATTTTACATGCGGTTCCTCTCATAATATTGTATCTAACAGTACTGCGTCTAAAAATACTGCAATGCATAATTCACTTAAAAATGCTGCACCACAAAAATACTTCAATGTATCTATATATATAACATTTGAGAATGAATCTCATTAATTGCTATTCCACGTGTCACTTCTACATCAATTTAGTCATTAATATCTTTTTTTTGTAATTAATGTTTTACACATACTATCCATATAATAAAGACTAAATAATATGTTTTTCTAATTTGATTTAATTATTTAATTATCAACACTCAAAGATTTTTTGATTAAGAGTTATTTAAGTATTTTTTATAAAAAAAAACTATTTAAAAAGTTATATTATATAAATTATTTTCATAATGAATATAAGTTAAATGACTAATTTAATTTTTATGTGAGAGACGTTTATGAGTATTGCAATTAATCACTTATTTTTTTACAAAATTATAATGAATCACTTATTAAATCTCTTTCATGTGTATTTGATCTATCTTATTTATTTTACTTTTCAAAATTAATAAAATTAGGTTTTATGAATTATTAAAAATACATTTTAGAATGTATCTTAAGGCCCAAATTTTTAGATGTTAGTCTCTTAGACATGTCCCGTAATGCATAATAATAATAATAATAATAATTTGGTACAATCATACATATAGTCATCATTAAAGAAAGCGTGTGGCAAAACATAACTTTTTTTCACTTAGAAACAATTTAATGTTGGGGATGGAGGGACATAACTTATTAAGCCAAGACAACCAACATTGAGGGACAAATCACCGCAATATGATATTGTGCTTAAAAATAACAAATTAATATGAAATTTTGATAGTTTAAATATTATTTTCCACTCACAAAAAATTGGATCATTTAGTTATACACGAGTTTTTCTTCCAACTTACAAAATATAAATTATTTGACAACAATTTTCAATAGCATACTTATACCCGTGCATGGCACGGGTCAATCTATCTATATATAACATTTGAGAATGAATCTCATTAATTTCTATTCCATGTGTCACTTCTACAACAATTTAGTCATTAATATCTTTTTTTGTAATTAATGTTTTACACATACTATCCATAATAAAGACTAAATAATATGTTTTTCTAATTTGATTTAATTATTTAATTATCAACACTCAAAGACTTTTTGATTAAGAGTTATTTAAGTATTTTTTCTAAAAAAACTATTTAAAAAGTTATATTATATAAATTATTTTCATAATGAATATAAGTTAAATGACTAATTTAATTTTTATGTGAGAGACGTTTATGAGTATTGCAATTAATCACTTATTTTTTTACAAAATTATAATGAATCACTTATTAAATCTCTTTCATGTATATTTGATCTATCTTATTTATTTTACTTTTCAAAATTAATAAAATTAGGTTTTAGGAATTATTAAAAATACATTTTAGAATGTATCTTAAGGCCCAAATTCTTAGATGTTAGTCTCTTAGACATGTCCCGTAATGCATAATAATAATAATAATAATAATAATAATAATAATAATAATAATAATAATAATAATAATAATAATAATTTGGTACAATCACACATATGGTCATCATTAAAGAAAGCGCGTGGCAAAACATAACTTTTTTTCACTTAGAAACAATTTAATGTCGAGGATGGAGGGACATAACTTATTAAGCCAAGACAACCAACAGTGAGGGACAAATCACCGCAATATGATATTGTGCTTAAAAATAACAAATTAATATGAAATTTTGATAGTTTAAATATTATTTTCCACTCACAAAAAATTGGATCATTTAGTTATACACGAGTTTTTCTACCAACTTACAAAATATAAATTATTTGACAACAATTTTCATTTTCAATAGCATACTTATACCCGTGCATGGCACGGGTCAATCTATCTATATATATATATATATATATATATATAACATTTGAGAATGAATCTCATTAATTGCTATTCCATGTGTCACTTCTACAGCAATTTAGTCATTAATATCTTTTTTTTGTAATTAATGTTTTACACATACTATCCATAATAAAGACAAAATAATATGTTTTTCTAATTTGATTTAATTATTTAATTATCAACACTCAAAGACTTTTTGATTAAGAGTTATTTAAGTATTTTTTCTAAAAAAAACTAATTAAAAAGTTATATTATATAAATTATTTTTATAATGAATATAAGTTAAATGACTAATTTAATTTTTATGTGAGAGACGTTTATGAGTATTGCAATTAATCACTTATTTTTTTACAAAATTATAATGAATCACTTATTAAATCTCTTTCATGTATATTTGATCTATCTTATTTATTTTACTTTTCAAAATTAATAAAATTAGGTTTTAGGAATTATTAAAAAAACATTTTAGAATGTATCTTAAGGCCCAAATTCTTAGATGTTAGTCTCTTAGACATGTCCCGTAATGCATAATAATAATAATAATAATAATAATAATAATAATAATAATAATAATAATAATAATAATAATAATAATAATTTGGTACAATCAGACATATGGTCATCATTAAAGAAAACGCGTGACAAAACATAACTTTTTTTCACTTAGAAACAATTTAATGTTGGGGATGGAGGGACATAACTTATTAAGCCAAGACAACCAACATTGAGGGACAAATCACCGCAATATGATAGTGTGCTTAAAAATAACAAATTAATATGAAATTTTGATAGTTTAAATATTATTTTCCACTCACAAAAAATTGCATCATTTAGTTATACATGAGTTTTTCTACCAACTTACCAAATATAAATTATTTGACAACAATTTTCAATAGTATACTTATACCCGTGGATGGCACGGGTCAATTATTCTAGTAATTCACATTTATAAAGCGTAACCTGTTGCAAATTGGGTATATCCAGAAAGAAGGTATTGATTATTTTGATACCTTCAGCCTTGTTGCTTTTTTTAGCAAAGAAAAAATGGAGCCTCGTTAAAACCTTTTGATACAAACCCTCCTTAGAAAAATATCATCTAAAAAGAAAAAGAGTACCCCCTATTTTCAGCTTCGTTGCTAAAATCATTACAATTAGGTTAATTCATCTTGATTTCTTGATTAAGATATATATATATATATATATATATATATATATATATATATATATATATATATATATATTTATATATTGATCTTTCCCATGGTTTTCCATAAACAAGCAGGTCGTCATGGATTTTCAAGCCCCCATCCTTTCTGATTTCTCTTGGCTTTGTTCATTCACAAGCTGACGGATCACCGTTTAGTTGTTAAGAGACCAGTGACAGGGTTAGACAGGTTTAGTCTTAAACTTTGCCCTTGAGACAGGTTTTTTTGGCATACAAGTTGAAACACATTGTTTGCTTGGTGACTGATATGATGATGCTGCAAAATATTAACTTTTATGGTGGGAGAATTATTTTTGAATGTAACAATTTATCAAAAAAAATTAGAAGCTTTCAGTTGATATATGTTAGAAGGGAGGACAATCTTATAGCTCACAATTTAGCTAAATAGACCCTTTCAAACTATGATACGGTTTGGTTTGACGAAATTTCTCCTTGTATTTCTTTTTCTTTGGCCTCCGATCTAGGAGGGTCTTAATGAAATCATTTCCATGTCAAAAAAAAAGAGACTAGTGCAAATAATAGATTATACACTGGTTTTGGTTTCTTTTGTAAAATCTCTCGTCGTGAATTAAATTCAGTGTGAGAAGTATATTTTTTTATCCGTAAAAAAAGAAGTATATTTTTTAGATGAAAAAAATTGTTTGTCCTTGCTTCACAAAAGATGCACAAACTTTTACCAACCAAGGCTGTCCCAAGGCCCAGGCAACTAAAGCAAGGGCTTTGGGCCTAAAATTTTTTATAAAAAAGGGGCCTCAAAATTTTATTTTATGTTATATTACTAGTAAATTCCATTTTCTAACAAGTAACGGTTGCTAGCTCAAATTGCAAGTGATCGTAATATTGGCTCTATTGACAAAGGTTTGATTCTTGTTGGGCATGTTTTGTTTAAATTTTGGCCCATTCTTATTCCACGCCCCTCTATTCACCACACACCCCAAATCTCAAATATTCCAAAATTACCCTCTCACGTGGAACACACATGGAAACACATGGACGCAGAGTTTTACACAGGTACGGTCTTTCATCACTGAACGGGTACATTGCATTGGTACCGTGTTAACGAAAATTTGGGTATGGTAATTTGAATCGAACAGGTTCGGTTCTAAAGTACCAGGTATGTTGCAAGGTGTGTGTGGCACGTTTGTGCGTGTCCGGTACCAAAGCACTAGACCGGTTCGGTCCTAAAGTACCATACCCCAATGATACTGCTAAGACAGATTGATCAACAGTAGTTTCTGTTTCCAACCTTTAATTAGTATTCAATTAACCAAACTTAGTATTCAATTAAAAACGTGGTAAATATTCGAATATAAATTCAACAAAATACGCGGGAAATGTGTTGTTTTAATACAAATCCAACAAAATATTCAACTAAACATTAATTCTTAGTTAAGTCTATATGACCAAGGGGTTCTATCTCTATATGCAACGACAACCACTTTTGCAGGCGACCCATAAATTGCACTTCCCAATCCTTTGCTATGGCATTCCTTCTCTTCCTCCATATCACATCGGTCAGGGGCATTAGACTTCCATTCTTCATAAATACCCAACAACGACAACATAATAATTTGTGGTTGACATACCCGTACAAAGTGGTTGTGTGTATAGCAGATGTTGTACACACAAACACTTCTGGATGGTACAATATGAAAGGGGAAAATTGTGAAAGACCCCTTAACAGACCAACAAGTCAATATGACTTTGTATCTGTTAGTGATCAGATACCTTATATCTGGTACAATCATCCATTTATCCACTCCATTCTTGTGTTTCTACATCAACAATTTTATCAGAATAGTGACTTTTCCAATACCACCATACAGTTGAGTGTAGAAGTCATTGTATTGTCTAAGCTCGTCCAACAGATATTGTCTAACAGTAAGCCAAGCATCCTCACCCATACCAAGTAGTGCAGTAATGCACCAAATACCACAGTTACCACCAGGTTGGACATTAAGTATATCTTCAACATAAAGATGAATTATCTCTGGCATACCTCTAATGTATTTATTGTAGTAATTCGTACGAGTAATAACAGGAGTAGGAGTTGGAGAAGGAGTGGGACTTGGCTTCTTTTCTAGTGGTGGTGGTGGTGTAGGTGTTGGCTTCTTTGATAGTGGCAGGGAAGGAATAGTAGTTGAAGTTTCAGCTTTAGTTCACTTTTTGCTTAGTGATTGGGTAGGAGTGGAACTTCCAGTTTGAGTTGGAGAAGGTTTTTTTGGTAGTGGTGGGTGTTAGCCTGCATTTTCGACAGGCTAAATTAAATGCAGTCAATGAAGCTTAAACTTATGATTTTGAAGAAGAGATATTTCGACAGGAAAAAGTGAGTTTGGTAGCAGATCAAAGATAAAGAGGCGCTGTCGAAGAAGCATAGCAACGACGCCACTGAGGAGTACAAAAGTAACGTGGTAGAAGCGGGTGGCAGTTACACCGTCGAAGTCCTCAGCAGTTACCATTTTTTGAATTCATTAAGCAGTTATTCTTTTCTCTTCTATTATAAATACTAGTTGTCTGAAGGGAAAAGAGGGTCGCAATTCATTTACATAATTCTAAAACACTCAAACTTCCGCATACAGAGAAAACGAGTCAACAGAAACAATGTATGAATCTGCGTTCCACTCTTTATAAATTAATGCAATTTTAGTTCTGTTTCTTTAAGATTTCTGCACATTTATTGCTTGTTCTCTTCACATTCATCTCTTCTTTATCCGCTTTCCCCGTCAATTCGACGATTATTCTTAATGCGGTCAAATTAAACCATAAGAACACTAACAATTTCTGGAAAACTTTAAACACAAATGTTCTGGGATTTTCTAGTTGATCCTGCAAGCAACACTTATGTGTAACTAGCGGTGTTTACCAAAAACCACGGTAAACAAATTGGCACGCCCAGTGGGACATTTGTGCTAAATTTTTTGAAGTTTGTTGAAATTTTCTGGGTTTGTTATCAAACTAAACGTGTAATTCATACTTTGCATGCGCTTAAGGAGTGGTAGACGTCTTCCAGAGATGCCTCGCTCTAATGCAACCAACCCTCCTGCATCTAATGCACAAATCTTACACGATCAAGCGTCAGTTAGTGATACTAACACTGCAAATATCGTAGGAGTAACCGTTCCTATGCCTTCTTCGACAACTATAGGAGTAACTTCCGTAACCGCTCCTGTACTCACCCCTGTGTCTATGATGACTACTCCAGCGTTGACATGGCTAATCCAACAATTGGAAGCCTTCCATTTAATCTGCCTACGAATAGTCGAAGTTACCCATACGGCATGCCAACTGCCTTAATGGCAGGCCTTCAGACAAGTACGATTGCTCATGCAGATAACGTAGTCTCAGGTTTTCGCCTTTACACAGTTCACCAGAGAGCTTTTATAGTCGAAATCCCCACCCTTCACTGACCACATCGTCTTTGTTGGCATTAAGACAACAATTGGACAATAGTAACCATGACATGGTTAATATGTTAACACAACAGATTGGTACTGTGTTTAACCCTTTAATACAAAACACAAATCATAATTACCAAATGTTGGCAACACAAATAGGAAGAATTGCTGATTTCTTTGGCACTACGCCAATGTATAACCAGCAAATCCCTCAAATTCAGAATGCTAAGCCTGTTGAAATCCCTATAGAAAGGCCTAACACTGCAACTCCCATCAATCAAGGGCAACAACTTGTCGTCGAAGAGCCCATTCCTGATGTTGTACTAGTCCACAACAACCAAGATGTTGATGAAGTGGTTAGACAAGTTCACCAAAATAATTTTGGAATCCAAAATAACTTAGCCAATCTTGTCGAAACTATTCTAGCACAGAATGGTCTTAATCTAGGCCTACACAGGCCTAATTATGTATCACCTTTGTCGGAATATGTTCTGCAAACAGAATTGCCTAGGGGGTGGACGATCCTTAAATTCACAAAATTCGCTGGAGAAACTAGCGAATCTACTGTCGAACACATTGCCCGTTATTTAACTGAGGCTGGTGATATAGCACAAAATGAGAACTTAAAAATGAAATATTTTCCAAGTTCACCAACTAAAAATGCTTTTACATGGTTCACTACTTTACCTCCACATTCCATGTTTAATTGGAACCAGTTAGAGAAGGCATTCCATGAACAATTCTATATGGGACAATCAAAGATTAGTCTTAAAGAGTTGGCTAGTGTTCGACGCAGAATGCCAGAGTCAATTGACGATTATCTCAATTGATTCAGACTACTCAAGGCAAGGTGCTTTACTCAAGTGCCTGAACATGAGTTAGTCGAAATGGCCGCTGGTGGCCTCGACTACTCTATTAGAAAGAAATTAGATACTCTACACTTAAGAGATATGACACAATTGGCTGATAGAGTTCGACAAGTCGAAAGACTTAAGGATGGAAAGGCCAGAACCAGTAGGTTCGACAAAAAAGGAAAGGTTGCATAAGTCAATGCTAATGACAGCGACCAAGAATTCGACATATCATATGAAGATGTCGAAGAAGAGGTCAATGTTGTAGAATTAAAACCTGGGCCTCCATATACTTGTAAATTGTTGAAGCCTTCTGATGGGAAAAATCCCGTCGATCCAAAAAATGATAAATTTATTGCAAAAACTTATACCTTTGATGTCACAAAATGTGACCAAATATTTGATCTTTTAGTTACTGATGGTCAGAATTTAGTGCCTAAGGACCTAAAAGTGCCACCATTAGAACAACAAAAGAAAAGAGGTTACTGCAAATATCATAATTTTTTAGGCCATAACACATCTCGTTGTGTTCTTTTCAGGGATTTGGTCCAAAAAGCACTGAATGAAGGCAGGCTGAGTTTTGGTGAGAAGTCGAAGCCTCAGATGAAGATAGATACTGATCGTCTCCCTGTGGTGGATGCCATCTACGCTGAGCCAGTCGACATAAATGTTGTCGAAGCTACTGAGGTCATTGCTGCAGATTCCGTGGCGAAAGGGGCTAGGAAGAGCTCAAAGATCAACACTAAAATGGTCACTAAAGACCAGTACAATGAGAAGATACAAGTGGTTTATCCTAATGCTGAGGAAGAATTAATAGACTTCCTGAACCGTTGCAAAATCAACAACACGGAGGTTATGCTATGCCCAAGGTGCAGTTCCGTGTTCGACAAGGAGGCTGCCAAGATCCTTGAGGGTTTCAAACCTCAGTCAAAGAGGAAAAGCAAATGGGTCGACAACAGGCCTAAATTCAGCTTCAACCCAAGAGGTGTACCATACAAGGTCACGCTTTCGACCCAGAAGGCTCAAATCAAAACATTTGAGCCATCATCTAGGTCACCTGTCGAAAAGTGGGTATATTCTGGTGGAAAGGATGCGGGATATTACTCAACCATGGCGAAAGGAAGCACAAGTGCCATGAATCAAAATAAGGCTCCTGAATCAAAGAGGTATGCCTACAATAATAACTACAAAGGGAAGAACCCTATGACTAGGACTCAATGGCGTAGGTATCAACGCCAGATGAAGGTTGTTGCTGCGGAAAAGGGCAGAAATTCAAACCCAAACAAGGGTAAACAGTTAACCTCCCTTGTCGAAGTGCCCAGGAGGTCTGCCACTGAGAGGATATTCCCTCCACTCTCAGTTATTAAAAAAGGCCTTGACTCAAAAGAAGGCCTCAATCTGGAGGATGACGAAATGGAATCTGAGTTTTTAGATTCAGAACCTGATTTCGACATGATATGCGTTGTCTCAATTCTCCCAATTGAGTACGATATTGTGTCGGAGGTAAATGAAGTCAAAGAAGACTTCAATGAAGATATGGCTATGCACAAGCCAAGATGCTACTATGTTTTAAATAATGGCTGCATTGAAGAACAAAGTGCCATGTTTGAGAGGCCTGATGGTGGGATGAAGTACCACCTCAAACCCTTATTTATTCAGGCAAAAGCCAACAATGTTGGGGTAAACAAGGTCCTGGTCGATGGTGGTGCGGCAGTGAATCTAATGCCACAACACATGCTTACAAAAATTGGCAAATCAGATACTGATTTAAGGCCACATAACGTAGTGCTTACAAACTACGAAGGAAAAACTGTCCATTCACTTGGGGCCATTGAAGTCGAACTGGTAGTGGGCAGTGTTAAGAGGTTAACCTTGTTCACGGTAATCCCAACTAAAGCAAACTTCAATTTGTTGCTTGGCAGGGAGTGGATCCATGGAGTAGGCGCAGAGCCTTCGACCCTCCACCAAAGGCTTTCCATCTGGATAGAAGATGGACTAGTTGAAAACGTCGAAGGTGATCAAAGCTATTTCTTGGCAGAGGTAGATCACATAACAAAGAAGACGTTCGACAAACACCTGGCAAACATTGCACCATGTACGCCATCAACAAGTGGATACACACCACAAGATAATGTGTTCTCTTCACTTGACCTTCACCCAAACCATGGATTCATTTGGGAGAGGGAGGTCATTGGCAAAGAAAACCACTCAAAAGGCTTCTGCAAGCCTACAAGGTGGGATGGTCCCTAAATAGCTATGATGTCTGAGCCCAGTGCTTGGAATCGAATCACGGCCTATGTGGCCGAGAACAAACAAAACGCGGCTTTGGAAGCCGAAATACAACAAAAAATGGTTAACGAAACCAATGGAATCAAAGATAAAGATAATATGGTCGAAGGCCAAAGGCTCGATTGTATCTATGATGACGAGCCTTTAGGTTTTGAAAAGGACCCAATGGGTTCGACCAAGAAAATTCAAGCTCAAGATCCCCTGGAGGAAGTCGACTTAGGAGATGGCTCCATAAAGAGGCCAACATATATAAGTGCTAAGATTGACAAGGGTTTGAGAGATCGAACCATAGAGCTCTTGAAGGAATACAAGGATTGCTACGCCTGGGATTACAATGAAATGCCTGGATTGAGTCGAGAAGTGGTGGAGTTAAAACTGCCAATTCGATCAGATAGGAAGCTAGTGAAGCAAACTCCAAGAAGGTTTGCACCGCAGATTCTGTCGAAGATCAAAGAAGAAGTTGAAAGATTGCTCAAAAGCAGTTTTATTAGAACTACCAGGTATGTTGATTGGCTAGCTAATATAGTTCCCGTTATTAAGAAAAATGGGACTCTAAGCGTCTGCATAGACTTTAGGGATTTAAATAATGCTACACCTAAGGATCAATATCCCATGCCTGTGGCAGAAATGCTGGTCGATTCAGCAGCAGGGTTTGATTATTTAAGTATGCTTGATGGTTATTCGGGCAACTATCAAATCTTTATTGCTGAAGAAGATGTGTCGAAAACCGCATTTCGTTGCCCAGGGGCCTTAGGCGCTATGAATGGGTATGAATGCCTTTTGGCCTAAAAAATGCTGGTGCCACATACCAAAGAGCAATGAATTCTATGTTTCATGACTTTATAGAAAATTTTATGCAAGTTTACATAGATGACATTGTTGTTAAATCTTCGACAGAAAATGGTCATATAGACCATCTTCCACAATCATTCGAAAGGATGAGAAAATATGGATTAAAAATGAATCTAATAAAATGTGTCTTTTGTGTACGTGCATGTGATTTCTTGGGATTTGTTGTGCACAAAGAAGGCATCGAAATCAATCAAAACAAGACAAAGGCAATCTTGGAAACGAGAGCTCCTTCGACTAAGAAAGAACTGCAGTCTTTATTAGGGAAAATCAATTTCCTTAGAAGGTTCATTTCAAACCTAAGTGGCAAGACTCAAGTTTTTTCGCCATTGCTTCGACTGAAGAAGGAAGATGTGTTCAAATGGGATCCAAAACATCAGAAAGCCTTCGACGAGATCAAGTCTTACTTAGTTAAACCTCCTATATTGTTACCACCTATTAGAAGTAAGGTGATGAAATTGTACATAACAGCATCAGACCTGTCAATAGGTAGCATGTTAGCACAAGATGATGAAAATGGTGTCGAAAGAGCCATATATTACCTCAGTAGGGTTTTGAATGATGCTGAAACTAGCTACCACCCAACTGAAAAATTGTGCCTGTGCTTGTATTTCTCATGTACAAAATTGAAGCAATATATAATGCCCGTTGATGTGTATGTTTATTCGCATTTTGATATAATTAAACATATGTTGTCGAAATAAATATTACATAGCAGAGTTGGTAAGTGGGCTCTAGCTCTATCCGAATACTCCCTCACATACCAGTCTTTGAAAGCTATTTAAGGTCAAATTGTTGCTGATTTTATTGTCGACCACTCATTGGTCGAAGCAACAGTAAGAAATGTGAATATTCGATCATGGAAATTATACTTTGACAGTTCAAGCCATAAAAATGGTTCTGGAATAGGGATACTGATTGTTTCTCCAACAAATATCCCAACGAAGTATAAGTTTAAAACCGACGGATTTTGCTCCAATAATGAGGTTGAATACGAAGCCTTGATAGCAGGACTTGAAATTTTGCTAGAATTGGGGGCAAAATATGTCGAAATTAGAGGTGTCTCTGAATTAGTTGTGAAGCAATTAACTAAAGAATATAAGTGTATTAAAGAAAATTTAATAATATACTTCGTCACTGCCAATGCTTTGTTAAAACGTTTTGATCACGTTAACATTGAGCATGTGCCTCGAATTGACAACCAAGAGGCAAACGATTTGGCACAAATTTCTTCTGGCTTTAAAGTTTCTCGAGAAAAACTAGAAGAGCTAATAGAGATCAAAGAGAAATTAATTTCGACAGATTGTTCTTTAAATGAATTGTCAATGCCAAAACTTGGGGGGGGGGGGGCTGACAAGTCAGAAATGTTATTACCTCCAAATGAAAATTTGTTTGAAATTTTTGCCATTGACAATATGCTAAATGATGACTGGTGAAAACAAATTGTCGAATACTTGGAAAATACAACAGGAATAACTGACAGGAAAACCAAATATAGAGCCTTAAGCTATGTGATCATTGGAAATGAATTGTCCAAGAAAACTCCTGAAGGAGTTTTGCTTAAATGTCTTAGTGAAAGTGAGGCATATTTAGCAATATACAATACTCACAGTGGAACTTGTGGATCTCATCAAGCAGGTCACAAGATGAAGTGGCTCTTGTTTCGACAAGGAGTGTACTGGCCAACTATGTTAAAAGATTGCATAAAATTTGCTAAAGGATGTCAAGAATGTCAAAAGTTTGCAGGGGTGCAACATGTACCTGCAAGTGAGTTACATTCAATAGTAAAACCTTGGCCATTTAGAGGATGGGCTTTAGATATAATTGGTGAAATTAAGCCAACTTCGTCGAAAGGCCACCGTTATATACTAGTGGGTATCGACTACTTCACTAAGTGGGTCGAAGCCACTCCCTTAGCTAATGTGGACCAAGAGGCAGTTATAAATTTTATTCAAAACCATATTTTATATAGGTTTGGGATTCCCGAAACCATTACCATAGACCAAGGTTCAATTTTTACTGGTCGAAAAATGGTAGAATTTGCCTCTGAAATTGGATTCAAGTTATTAAGTTCGACACCATATTATGCACAAGCGAATGGTCAAGTCGAAGCAGCCAATAAAATTATCATTAATTTGATTAAAAAACATATTGGACAGAAGCCTAAGAATTGGCACAAAACTCTTGATCAAGCTTTGTGGGCTTGTCGAAATTCCCCTAGAGAATTCATTAATGCTACTCCATTTAGACTCACTTTTGGGCATGATGCAGTGTTACCTGTCGAAATTTATCTACAATCAACTAGAATCCAAAGGCAGTTTGAGATCCCATCAGACCATTATTGGGATATGATTTTAGATGAGTTGGTTGATTTAGATGAAGAGAGGTTATTCGCATTAGAGGTCCTTATAAGACAGAAGGAGAGAGTAGCTAAAGCATATAATAAAAGGGTAAAGGTAAAAACCTTTGCTTTGGGAGACTTAGTGTGGATAGTTATTTTACCTATGGACAAAAAAGATAGGGCCTTAGGTAAATGGTCACCAAATTGGGACGGACCATTTAAAATTATACAAGTTTTCTCAAACGGTGCTTACGAAGTCGAAGATCTAGGCGTTGATAGTCGAATATTGCGTATAAATGGCAAGTACTTAAAAAGATATAAGCCAATATTGCAAGAAGTTAAAATAACACAAGACTAAGATGTAATGAAGATATTTAAACATGGCATAGTCAAATCCAAGTGCCAAAAAAATATTGTCATAATACAAAGTAGATTATGAGAAATTCAGAAAGATGAAGTTTAAGGTACAAAAGAAGCTTTGAATTTTTCAAGAATAATCTTAGCATGGTCTAATCTAGCAACAATGAGGTTCTCATCTTCGACCAATCTTTCTACTGTTGCCTTGTGTTTGTTTGCCTTCTCTAGATGCGCTATAGCCGAAATGGCCTCAGCTTGAAGTACGGCTTCCAAAGAATCAGGGATTCTCTTTTGAATGGTGGCCTTCTTATGTTCTGCTTCCCTTAGCTTCGACTGCAATACCTTAATTTGTGCCTGGATCTTTGAAATGTCAGCATTTCATTCAGCTATCTCTTTAGTATCAATTGCTGCTTGCTGTTCCAGGGTCGAAATTTTAGTATCTGATTCCCTGACTGCTGCTCATTCCTCTTGTTGAAGCCCAGTCTCGCGCTCTTTACTGGCAACAATTCTATGTTTCTTCTGAAAATCTCTGGCAACTTGCTCCAGAAAAGGCTCAAATTCGACTATAAAGCTTATAAGGGATTTGCTGGATCCAGGAGTGTTAAGTTTATTAAACAAAGCCTTGATCTTGAAAATGATCATATGATCCTCCTCAGTAGCTTTGAGCAAATCTTCCTCAAAAAGTATTGTTTGAAGCTCTCGGATCAAATCTGCGTTTGAACTTTCAAAAGTTTGGCCAACAGAGGCTGTCGAAGGGCTTGGCCTACTCTCTGTCGAAGACGCTCAGCAATAATCTGAACGCTTCAAGAGGGTTTTTGGTCTTCAACTCTGATAGTTCTTTTTCACTCAAGCCAGTATTGGTCGAAGGCAAGTTGGGTGGAGAATTGGCACTCTTAGGAGATTCACCTTCATGCTCAGATAGTTCCTCTTCCTCTGCCTCACCTTCATTGCTGCCACCATCATCTTCACTTTCTTCATCATTCTCTTGGGGGTTATCTTCTTCTACATCTTTTCCCTCTAAATTTGGATATAGAGACAAGCTGACTCTGACATCAACATCACCAGCATTGAGATATTCATCAACGTCCATGGCATGACCTTCATGTTCTTGATTGTAATAAAAAACCTCCCATTCAGCTTCAATGGGATTGGTTTCTTCGATCATAGGCATGTCTTCAATGATGTTGGTGAGTTGATCTTGGTCTAGCCCCTCTCCCTCAGCACCCTTTTTGACTATTGGCTCTTTGGAAGGGGAAAGAGTAGAAGTAGGCGTAACTTTCCTTGCTTGGACTGCAATGGTGGGGGCTTGGGTTTCCTGAAAATAAACACTGAATAAGTTTTTGACATATAAAAAAGAAAACTCTTAAAGTGGAGATTCAAGTCGACCAATTACCTTGGGTATATTACCCTCGACATGAGAGTGTGCACTCCCAGGTTCCTTGAGCATTTTCTTTGGAGCTTTCTCCTTGGGCCCAGAATCCCCTTTCTTTCGTTGTCTCTCGACAGGAGTTTGTTGGGGAGTGACCTTAGAGGCATCCTGAAAGTTTTTCTTCTTCTTCTTCTTCTTCTCTCTTTCTACTTCAGAAGTAGGAATCTCAACGGGTTTTGCTTTGGTCAATGGCTCATCATACTGAAAGTTCGACACTCATATAAACATAAGCAAGAAAGAGAAAGCATAAATGTAAAAGAGCAAGAGGTGAGGTGTTTCGACCTCTGAATCACTCACAGCTATTGGGTTGGTCCTTTTTGCTTTCTTTGGAGCAATAGTTGTAGAACTACTGGGTCTCTTTCGACTCTGTAAAATAAAGGGTTAATCAGTCGACGAGTATAATGATTTGGTGCAAATAGAAAGCACAAAGATACTTACTTTTTGTTTCTCTTCCTGAAGAGGTATGTCCTTTTTCGACGAGGCATCAGTGCCTTTCCTCTTCGTCGTTGTTGTTGGTGCATCATCTGTCGAAACAGATGCAATAGAAACAACTACAGATATTCGACAAACGTGTAAATACAAATCATACATGGAAAGTGTAACACCCCATTCTACCCGGCTATTATTTGTAAGAATCAGAGTTTCAAAATTTTATTTCAATGGAATGCTACACATAACTTTAATCTAACAACGACGAAATCAGCATCAAGCGTTCATTACATCTTTATAATACGCAACACCCTTGAATGGGATGGAATGCTCAAAAATTTATCAATAAAATTCACACACTAGAAAATGAATATCTCGCAGCGGAAAATAACATAATCTCAAAAGTGCCTAACGACAGCCTCATCAAAATCATTAAATCAATGCACATAAAAATTCAACAGCAAATGAATAACACTAGAATCCTAAGCCCACCCCCTAGGTGTCACGTATCAGAGCAGACCGACTCGGGAATGAAAGGAGTAAGCCTTCACTCAGGACTACCTGTGGTAAACAACAACAGAAGGGTGAGTCTCAAACCACATAATAAAGACTATAATAAGAAGTATATTTTATCATAGTGTCACACTCATACAGTCACACAGTGGCATAGTTCATACATCCAACAACTCGCATGCTTATTATGAGAATGTATGCGATACAGTTATGCATGTGGTACCATTTTCCCAGACCGCAGCCTCATCATCATAATATCAAACTCAGACCGCAGCCTTATCAACTCAGACCGCAGCCTTATCATTACTATATAAACTCAGACCTCAGCCTTATGTATGCATGAGACTCCACGACCAAGATCACAATCACAATTCATAACGACACGGTCCATATATCACATATCACCTCTTTATTAATCTTAGTCATAGCCCCCATGGCCTCATCATCAAATCAACTAAATTATTATCTCATCTCAATCACGTCTCTAGGACTAAGCTAGCACTTAGGAACCAATCTGTCACTTTCAGGACCAAAACGAAACACATTGCACAGGCGCACCACTTGGCGCCCTGGGCGGCCACACTTGGCGCCCTACACATCACAAACATAGTCAAAACAACGCCCTCTAGGACAATTTCAAAACGGTACGTGAACAACTGAAAATTCTTTAGCCAAAATGTTTTAAATACAATTTGGTCAGGTGAATACAAAATTTGGCTCGGGAAAATCTGCTTGGAAATTGATTTGCACATAAAGCCCCCTTTACACAAGCCAAAACGATGCCCAATAGGACCATTTCAAAACAATGCGTGCAAAACTGGAAATTCTTTAGCCAAAGTGCTTAAAATACAATTTGGTCAGGTGAATACAAAATTTGGCTCGGGAAAATCTGCTTGGAAATTGATTTGCACACAAAGCCCCCTTTACACAAGCCAAAACGATGCCCAATAGGACCATTTCAAAACAATGCGTGCAAAACTGGAAATTCTTTAGCCAAAGTGCTTAAAATACAAATTGGTCAGGTGAATACAAAATTTGGCTCGGGAAAATATGCTCAGAAATTGATTTGCACACAAAGCCCCCTTTACACAAGCCAAAACGATGCCCAATAGGACCATTTCAAAACAATGCGTGCAAAACTGGATATTCTTTAGCCAAAGTGCTTAAAATACAATTTGGTCAGGTGAATACAAAATTTGGCTCGGGAAAATCTGCTTGGAAATTGATTTGCACACAAACACCCTTTTGTGCGCCTTGCCTAGGCGCAGGCAGCACCTTGGCGCCACCCCAGGCGCCACAGGGCAGCCACATTGGCGCCCTGCACAGACCACACACACACACAGCAACCAGAACAGCGCCCAGGCAGCAAGCAACATGCACGACACAACACAAACTTGGCGCCCCATGCGTCCCAACCCTCACTAACATCAAATTCCCAATTCTTTTTCCAATTCAAATCACAACAACAATCATCAAACATGTTAAGCTCATACCAACAACTTCAATTTCACACTTACACACTAATTACACATCAAAATGCGAAATTAACATGTTATAGACCCTAACTCAAGCCTAAATCGATTTTCTCCTACAATTTGTCAATTTGCAACCAATCCAAACAATCCAACCAATATCATATAACATCAAATAGGACCCTATGATCTACATACGACCTATTATACTCTCTATTATAGAGTGAGACTCCCCTTACCTCGATTATGCCGAAAATAGAGCTCTTTCCACCGAAGCACCGACAAACCACCGCAATAAGGAATCTTCTCCTTCTTCTTTCCTCTCTCAAGATTCGCGTCCTCTCTCTCTCTCTCTTGGACCATCACGAATTGATCAACAATAGAAAGGGTTAGGAAACCGAAAACTTAAACACTTGAAAGAGAAGGAAAATCGAATAAGAAAAGTACTAAGAACTCTTACCTAGGATCAAGATGAACGAAACCCTAACTCCTTAGCTTGAGATCGCCTTGTTCTTTCTCTTCTCCTCTCCTTCGATTTCTTTCTCTCTTTTGGCACAAGTGAGGCGAAACCTAGACCCCCAGCGCCTAAGGAGCGCCTAAGCCAACGGGCTTGGGCTTCTTGGGCCATTACTTGCAGTTCCGGTATTTCCAACGCCATCCCCTTCAATTTAAATAAAATGCTCTATTATAATTTAATCAAAAAAATTAGTGCAACACTTTAAATAATTTAATCAATTACTTAATTAAATCATTTAGGGTGTTACAGAAAGAAAATTAAATTTTTCTAAGAGTCTTATACATCACCTACTCTGATAATAGATGTGACTCGAACATGTCGAATGTCCAAATGTAGATGACCTTCAAACGTGTATAAGGTATACTTAGTCGAAACTACTTTCTCAACTTTCTTATTCAAAAGAAAATTGTAAAGTGCCCCAATCGAACCACATAAAAACCATGGTGGGAGTGGTGGTCGAAATGCCAAAGCCAGGTTACTGGTTGGCAAAGGCGGAAATTTGAGTTTGTTTTGTGCTAAAGCAAAAGAATATCTATCAGTTACATGAGGGGGAAAAAACATTGTTGAAATTCTTTCGATATATTTTTCTTTTAAAACTCTTGCAGCTTGAGAAACAGTTTGACTAAGTTTATTTGGATCATACAGAGTTTCAAAGTATTTTTGGAATGCTTGAATTTCTTGAATGTGTGTACCTTTTGATTTGGTCGTCTTTTTCTGCGAAGAAGGAAAAGCAGAAATTAGATTTGACAGCAGGGTAGCCTCTTCGACACCAACAAATTTTCTTGTAAAATATTCTGTCCACCATTTTGAAAATCCTTTGGTGCAAGAGAATAAAGGTTCGAAAGCAATGGGGTCGAAGTTGAAAGAGCCTTGGGAAAAACTGTTAAGACACTCTTTCCACTCTTCCTCATTTCCTGGAAGCACCATTTCTTTCCTAGACCTGAAGAAGGGACTAGGTCGAAGCTGGCATAGCCCAAGTTGTCTCACAACCAGGCTGGGGTGATATGAATATGTGCCAAATAGAGCAGCAGTTTTTCCAGGGGAAATTCTAGCTGACAGAAACTTGGGAGTTAAAAAGGCTTCCCAAACCTGGTTGGTGCCTTCTTCATCGACAAGAGTAGTTGCAGGAAACTCTCTTTTGAACCAATCTGGTCCATGAGTCCTTTTGACAAAGGGTGCCATCGAAGGAGTGAAGTCTGTGCAGTTCATAAACATGTCGAATGATGTAGAAAACAAGTCTTGTGTAGACACTGCTATCTCTCTGGGCTTTAAAACAGCAAGCCTTTCACCTTCGACACTCCTGGCTTCGACCATTGCAGTATAGTCATCAGGAATATACATTTGAAGTTTCGACTCAAAAGTGGCAATAAGCCACAACTGGAATAACCAAATTGGCTCAGAGACCAAGTATTTCCCTTCTGGCTTGAGTTCTTTCAAGGCATGAACTCCTTGTCGCAAACTTTCATAAAGTGACCCCAGAATGAGAGTGCCAAGGTTGATCTCTCGACACTCATGGATTTGAATGGCCAGAGGGATATACATTTTTGCCACCTGAAGTGACGGGGAGCAAAAGACATAGAAGGAGAGCCAAAAGGTGAGAAAAGCAATGTGCTCTTCATCAGAAACATCCTCAGTGTTGGTAACATGGTTATCTTCAATGTACCCTTTAAAAGTAGCACACTTGAAGTCAAAGTCATGATGGTTGCCAGTGGTACTAGGGTCGAAAACCTCTCCTGTTGGTTTAAGCCCAGTAATAGTAGCCACATCTAACAAGGTAGGAGTAAGCATGCCACATTTCAGATGCAGGCAATTGGTGGTTAGCTCCCAAAAATGCAGAGCTGCAATAAGCATTGGGCTTTGATATCGAGGCCCATATCTCGACAACAGAATCAAGTCGAAAATACCCTGTGCCTTCCAGGTTTTCCCCTCGACGGGCGGTGAAGATCGAAAAACCCTATTTGGGTTACCCATGAAATCCATTACATATGGACCTTGGCTGAAGACCCTAGGGCTATACCTATGGTAGCTAGGGAAAACCTCCCTAATCTTATCAGAATCATCACTAGGAAGAGGAAGAGGGCCTAAAAATGCATGCTTGAGAGGTTTAGAAGAGGGGATTAGTACCTGAGATTGATAGATTTTGGCTTCCTCTTTTGTTAAAGTTGGTTCAGATACAAGAAGCTGCTTCCTAGAGGCTACAGTGCCAGGAAGTTGTACATTGGAAGATGAAGCCATTGTTGACAGTGTTTGAGTTTTCAGAAGGTTTCGCTGGTACAGAAATGGAAGTCACGAAGAAATAGAGCTTCGTAAACAAGGTTCTCTGGTGCGTGAGAAGTGATTTTCGTAAGGAAGAAGAAGAAAGGGGTTCGCAGAAGCAGAAAGAAAGAAGATGAAGAATCTAAAAAAAAATGAAATGAAGAGGCGGAATTCCTTTTATAGCTGTTTTTGACCACTGTTTTAAAAAAAAAGAGAAAAAACCTGGGGTAATCATGACAGTTGTGGGAAAACGTGGGATCATGGAAATCTCAACAGTTCCATGCGTACACGTGGCGCAATATCTCTGGAAAGTAGCGCTAGAAAGGCACTTTTTCAAAAAAAATGTCTCTTCACTCCTGAACCAGGATATCAATTATGTCATAAGATTTGGTACGGAGTAGTCGAACGATGCTTCAAAAAATGCCATTTTCTATCTTCGTTTAAAAACTCAGTCGAAAAAGCCTTTTTTGGGGGGAAATTTGTTAGCCTGCATTTTCGACAGGCTAAATTAAATGCAGTCAATGAAGCTTAAACTTATGATTTTGAAGAAGAGATATTTCGACAGGAGAAAGTGAGTTTGGTAGCAGATCAAAGATAAAGAGGCGCTGTTGAAGAAGCATAGCAACGACGCCACTAAGGAGTATGAAAGTAACGTGGTCGAAGCAGGTGGTAGTTACACTATCGAAGTCCTCAGCAGTTACCATTTTTTGAATTCATTAAGCAGTTATTCTTTTCCCTTCTATTATAAATACTAGTTGTCTGAAGGGAAAAGAGGGTCGCAATTCATTTACATAATTCTAAAACACTCAAACTTCCGCATACAGAGAAAACGAGGCAACAGAAACAATGTATGAATTTGCGTTCCACTCTTTATAAATTAATGCAATTTTACTTCTATTTCTTTAAGATTTTTGCACATTTATTGCTTGTTCTCTTCACATTCATCTCTTCTTAAACCGCTTTCCCCGTCAATTCGACGGTTATTCTTAATGCGGTCAAATTAAACCATAAGAACACTAACAATTTCTAGAAAACTTTAAACACAAATGTTCTGGGAGTTTCTAGTTGATCCTGCAAGCAACACTTATGTGTAACTAGCGGTGTTTACCAAAAACCACGGTAAACAGTGGGTTACCAGTGGAACTTCTAGTTTGGGTTGGAGTTGTGGTCTTTGATACTGATGGGGTAGGTCGTTTACGAGACCGAGCAACAAATGTGCTATCTTCCTGGGAGTCAAAAGTGTCATCTACATGCTCCCAGTATGTCTTGTCTCGCTTTGATGAGAACTCATTTTTCACTTTCTTGCCCTTTTTAGGTGGTCATTTTGTGTTGACTTTATCCGAAGGTGGACACATGGAAGTAGTATCTGGGAATGCCAAGTCACACACTTTCACCTTCAACATCACTCTACTTGCATGACTAGACACATCAAACCTTCGCTGCAATGCTTCAAATTCAATGTTCACACTCAACTCATCATTTGGGGTCCCGTAGTCTTGCTCCCCATGGTGTATTTTGAAATTCAGTCTCTTCCAGTGATGATGAATCATGGGCAACGGAATCGGTGTGCAGTCCATCAAGTACCCACAAAATAAGTATGATTTGTGTTAGAACAATAAAATTAAAAAGGTGACAAGACTCAATGACAAAACTTAATGGGGTCAACTCTTTGGCTATATAGTCTATAGCGTTGGCAGACACTAAACCCTTAAGGTTATTACATATTTTTGTAAGTGATCAAATTTGACTCTGTTGAGGCTATGCTCGAAAGCCATCTTGAGGTCAGTATGTTGTATCCTAAGCATGCTACATGTCGAATCCCAACAAAGTCACAAGTCTCCCCTACTATCGTGCAATAGTCTCTTCAACGGCGAGTGTGCAGACCCGACTTTGTTGGTGGTTGTGTTTCCTAGGTGCATATAACGCTTTATCCATGCATCAATAAACCTCTCTTTGTGAGGAGTTAGCCAATTGTTCTTCACATAATTTATGAAGTTTTCAAATGGTGCTGACACGCACTCGAAGTTTTGCAAATGCTGCTGGTACTCATCCGTAGTGGCCGCATGGACAACTTTTTGAAATGCGTCAATCACATCCTCAACTAGAGGCATCAAATGCACATACATCCTTGATTTGGCCCTCACGTTCTTTTTAATGTGAAATTGGCACAACAAGTTGGCAGATGTTGGAAATACCATAGCCACAACATTCATCATAGCCATTTCTCTGTCAGTAAGTATAACCTGTGGCAAATCATTCTGTCTCCTAAATAGACCCTAAGTTTTTCCAGAACCCACATAGAGTTATCCAATTTCTCCCCCTCGACATAATCAAATGCAACAGAGAAAGTCATTTCTATCGAGGTTACATTGACGATCTCAACCAACGGATACCTATACCGTTTGGTCTTATACGTGAAATCAATACACAATACAACATGGAAGGTATTTAGAAGCTCATGGAGTCCGGATGTGCCCAAAAGATATCTCTGACAATATTAGTTCCCTGAGCAACTCTATGCCAATACACATATTGACCACGTTCAAATAATTCATCAATTGTTGGAGCTCAGTCCTACCCCGACATAGACTCGACAAGTGCCTTGTATGACAATTGTATATTTGTTTGAGAGTGGTGCGACTATCTTTAGACTTCATAGCTTTGATTTCATCAAGGATGCGATTAGGCAGGATCAAATTCCTAGTCATTCTAGCCACTACTTCCTTCTCTCCCGCCGTTAATCTAGAAGTGTACGTTGACCTACATCATAAGAAATTAATGCATGGTTATGTGTTCCACACATAACCATCAATATCCATCCTCCAAGCTTCTTAATAAAATTTTCTTTCAACCTACACTTGCAGCAGCATTTTCTAGTCCCGGTAGGATCTAAATCTTTGTACTTGTACTTTCCAGCTTTTTCACACATCAACATGCAGTATTCTTTACCTGACCTCCGCCCGTTGTCGGATCTAGCTGGATATCACAATCACCATTCCAAGGGACTACCCGACAGAACGTACCCATGCCAACAAATCATCACAAGTAGCAAATAACTGGAAAAAAATACCAGTCAGTTACTTATTAAAAAAAAAATAGGCAGTTAGTTACTAAAAAAGTTAGGGGTCATCTATACCTGTTCAGTTGTGAACGAACTAGTAAAGTCCACAACCAATGCGTCATCTGGGATTCCATCTCCTCTTGAGGTCGCACCATTTTCTTCCATTTTATACTTCTAAGTCTCTACAAAAACAGAAAACATATGTAAAAAATTGTTTCTGCACAATCTGATAAACTGATAAGGTATGATTGTATTGTGCCGGACCGGTTCGGTGCTATGACACCGGACGCGTATTATAATGCAGGTTCAGTGTCATACAATCGAACCGGTTTGGCAAAATACTGTCGTGACTATGAACTCACAAAAACACCCCCTTTTACATATTTTTAAACATATGGTGGTAATTTTCCGAACTGGTTCGGTACTATAGTACCGATCTAAACACGAACTCAAAAAAGAACAGATACACACAGTTTCAGAGAGAAAAAAGAAGGATGGTTGGTAAAGATGATACCTTATTATGGTTGGCAATCTTGGGAAGATGAGTAGAAGGTCAATGATGTAGGTGAGGAGAATAGGGTTTGTAGTGGAAAGATGGGAGGTGCGGGGTTTAGGGGGAGTGTGTAGGAGATGGAGGGGAAAAAGAAGGAAGAAGGATAGGGAAATTTTTTTAGAGTGTTAGGGGTATTTTGGTATTTTCATAGAATAAGGGGGTATGTGGTGAGTAGGAGGGGATCTGAAGTAAGTATATATGAGCATTAGATTTTTTAATTAATTTTTTACATGACTTACCAACTCTAATTAAACAAGAAAAGCCCAATAAAAAGGCCACTTAAAGAGTTGGTGGCCCAAATTTAAAATGAATAAAAGCTCTTAAATTAGTTATTTATTTTTATCCAACTTAAATTATTTAGGTAAGCTATTTAAATAGTACTTTTAATAGGATTTAAATTTTTGATACTCTTTTTTTATTACTACTAAAATGCCCAAAATTTATTTTAATTAAAATACAAGAAAATAGTGTTAAAAGTATACTGAACCAAATATTAAAAGTTTGCATGATTTATAGGCAGTGGGGGTTCCTTTCACATTGATGGGGTAGTCCTTGCTACCCCAAAAATATAGTAATTAGTTGATAGGGTATCTAACTTGAATCAACTAAATAACAACAAACAACACAATTTTAAAAAAGGTAAAAAATTACCACTTACTTTAAGAGTGGCAGAGAACGACAAACATACGATGGGACGAATACCTAATACTCAGGAGCTGAGCTAAAATTTGTAACAAACGAACGATAAACCTCTAAAAATGATTATTTATTTTTTAAAAAAGTTGTAACAAACGAGTCATAAGTTATTCAAATTACATGTAAAGTTTTATGTCTTCTTGATATGGTGATTGAGCAATATTTAAAGTAAATTTGAGTATAATATATCATATTATTGGGCCCAAATTTATGTACAACAATTTCTTAAAATAAAATTGGTAAAAATTATTTTTCTTAATTAGCATATTTTTACTATGCTTGCCAACTTGAAAATTGGTAAAATATAAGTCTCAATTTTATAGTGTGTTTTGGAAGCCATAAAAATGGAAAGGAAAGAAAGGAAAGAATGGGAAACAATAATTTAAAAAGTTTTCCATCCTTTGGTTATGAGTTATTCATGAAGGAAGAGAAAAAAAATTAATGCGTCCCATCATGAAAGCTCTTAAAACAAGGGGAATGGTTACAAAATTAGCAAAATGACAAACATACCCATTTATATATTCTTTCAATCATATTTCATTTTTACTACTAGGGATATTTATGTAATTTTGCAAAAAATTCTTTCCTTCCTCTCACATTTTCTCTCAAATCAAACCATAAACAATCATCTTAATTTCTACTTTTTTCCCCTTCTTCTCCCTTGTTTTCCTTTTCTTTTTCTTCCCCTATCTTTTTTTTTCTAACCCAAACATACCCTAATCCAAACATGGTGTTAACCTGAGCATTTTGGTCCCGCCCAAGTAACACCATTCTGTCGGTTCCAGTGTCTTCTTTTCATTGGGATTTTTTTGTACCCCCATCATATCATCATATACCCCCACAAAAAATTTTAAGACTAAAATACCCCTGGTTAAATTGACTTAAATCAGATCTACATATAAGGTAGGTAGATCCGATCACAAAAATAAAAGGCGGATTTACGTATATCCGAATAGAATTAGTGGGGGGAAATCGGATCTACCTTTAGTGAGGTAGATCCGATTTGTTAAAATATAAAAGCGGATATACCTATCAGTGGGGGTATGTCCGCTTTGTTAAAATGCAAATCGGATTTACCTCCCTGATAGGTAAATCCGCTTTGAAATTAACAAAGCGGATATACCTATCAGTGGGGGTATATGTCCGCTTTGTTAAAATGCAAATCAGATGTACCTCCTTGATAGGTAAATCCGCTTTGTACTAAATTCGACGGGTAGGATTTGACTGCCAATGTTGATCAACGGTGTAGATTGCACCGACAATATCAACGGTTGATAATCTTTGACGAATTCTGTAAATACTCATTGCCAACCTCATTCTTTTCACTCAAAAATTTCACTCTCACTTGCTTATTTCACTCATCCAAAATGGAGATATGCCTCAGTCAACGCTCAGATGACAATTGGCTTTGCGGTATACATCATCGGGGCCAAATCACGATGAGAGAAGATGGTGTCCACTTCTAGAGTCCTCAGCCGGTGTTATGCAGAATCCACCGCGGCATGGGGTTTGAAGGATAAAGTGTGGTCCAAAGTTCAACTGACTGGTGACGACCGTGATGTCACTAGTATCACTTATCGCAAACCCTATCTTGGAGACGATGACCGCGTTTCCTTCTCGTCCATGACAATCAAGATTGACGAAGATGTGGCGAACATGTTAAAAATCCATGACACACTTCAGGGGTATAAGCCGTTGGAGTTGTACGTGGAAACTCAACAGAGTGTGAATGAGATTTTACGTCGTGTTCGAGGACCAGAATTTTAGGAAAATGTATCTGTCTATTGTTAATGTAGTTGGTTATGTTTTATCTTTTATCGCATGAATGAAATCGAAATTTTAATGAAACTCCACAAATATAATAAACAAGAAATAATAATAATCAAGTCAAATAAAAATAGTTCAAACATACAATCCCACAAAACCCCTAGTCACACCTCGGCAGCATATCCAGTAACCGCGTGAGGCGAGCGTATGTCTGACTACCCATCCTAATGTCTCCAGTCCGAAGCCCCCTCCGAATCTCCTCCTCCACAATCTCGAGCAAATCTGGCTGTACTGGTGGTGCAGCTGGCTGTACTGGTGGTGGTGGTGGTGATGCAACCCGTAAGAGTCTAGGAATAGATGCTCTCACATACCAATGTAAGTAGTTCGGAGCAACCTGACCCAACTCCTCAGCAGGATAAGTAGTACGCAAAACCTCCTCCACCACAGGCATATAATGTGCAATACGAAAAATGCAGTCTGCATGGCTCGGACGACCAGTAAGAGGGTGACGTGGGATGACCCGCACGTACCCAAACTGTCTGAGGCATCTATTTAGCATGTAGGGAACAATGATGTCTCCCCAGCTGATGTGTCCCCTGTATAATGACACCTGCTCAAAGTCTCTATCCCCCTGGTGCTCCTCAAACGGTCGCCAACAGATATCATCCGAGGTCAGCGCATCAATCCTCTGCCTGTATACCCCCAGCTTCACTCCATCTGTCTTCTTCTTCCTCCAACGCCCACACAGTGCTCTAGCCCGCAATCCACTCCTCCTCTCCACTAGCTGAGGAAAATACCATAAAATCCAGGTCTGAAATGCAAAGATAAACAACTTGGTGAATTAAAAATCTTTTAATAGAAATTTAACCAAACTCGGAAAAAATTAACTTAAAATTATTACCTGTAAGAGGGTCGCATACCCTCCTAACTGATGCGCCTGGTCCAAGCAGGAGTAGTTCAGCTGGTCATACATGAAAGCAAGTGTTGCTTCCCCCCATGCATATGATCCCACACCAGCTGCACTGACATCTGCAAGTAGCAGCAGCCACTTAACCTCAGCCCTGTCTCCGGTCTTGACTGTGAAGATGGACCAGCTCAGGATCAGAAGGATAAAGGCCCTGACAGCAGGACGCATGTCATTCTCTATGGACCATCTACTAACAACCTCCTGCAGCCAATCAAAACGGTAATATGGGCCAGATGAAGCTCGACACTCCAGCCCCTCCTCCTCCATAGTCACACCTAGATAAACATGTGCTAGGTGGATGGTCTGATCAGTGGTCACAGAAGTAGGTGGAGCTCTGTAGTAGTTCCCCGCAATGGGTAGATGCAGGAAACAGGAGACATCATCCAAAGTAATCGTCATTTCACCAAATGGTAAGTGAAGTGACGATGTCTCTGAGTGCCACCTCTCAAGAAAAGCAGGCATCAGCTCATGGTCAACCTTTGTATGTCCGGTCCAGACGAGAGGGGCTAATCCAGAACCTGCGATAAAGGCCCACAACCGGTGGTTTTGGGAAAACCCAAGCAGTCTCTAAGCCAGCTTGTTACCATGGTTGGTAACCTTCAATTTACGCTCATATGTCCGCATTATAGAAAAATAAAAAAATAAGGTTATGTAAATAAATTAAACTAAGAAGGCTACGTAAATGAATTAAACTTGTCGGGTCTCTCAGTATAACGGTACAAACATGAGATGCTAGCCTAGTGAATAGAGGAGGCTGCTCCTCATGCTGTTCCTGATGCCCCTGCTGAGGCTGATCCTCCTGGTACTGCTGCTGCTGCTGACACTGCTGCTTCTACTGATAATACTGCTGCTGGTAGTGCTCAGGCATATACTGGTCCTCAGGCATAAAATGGTCCTCCGACGACATAGAATACTCATCAAAAGGGTGCCCCTGCTGGCCCTCCTCATAGTGATAGGCTGGGGCCTCCTCCACCTGCTGATACTGCTGCTGTCGCCTATGCCGGGAGGACGCATGTCCCGCAATCCTGTGGCGGGTGCGTGTACTGGGAGCAGATGGCGAGGCCTGAGCCGAGAACTCCCCTCGATAACTATTGGACACTGGAATAAAAAACAAATTTTTAAACAAAAATAAAACACAAATCGATCTACCTATTTTCGAGGCGAAATCGGATATAGGTAGATACGATGGGAAATCGGATATAGGTAGATCCGACTTACTTTTTATGCAGAATCTGAGGAAAAACGGAAGTATGTAGATCCGATGGAAAATCAGATATAGCTCTGAATGGTAAATCCGATTCTCTCAGGAAACTTTCTGGTCAAACGGATGCAAGTGAAAAATGGTAAATGTTTTGTAAATTTGTAAAAATTTTAAGGGTATTTTCGTCTTTTCGCAGAGTCTGTGGGGGTATATGGTGATATGATGGGGGTAAAAAAAATCCCCCTTTCATTTGTTGCTAGAAAATCGGTAGTGTATTATATATATATATATATATATATATATATATATATATATATATATATATATATATATACACTATTATTATATACACACACTAGTATATGTGAAATACAATTATTAGATTAAGGATACACGTATAATTTGATCTCTTTCTTCCTGCCTCAACTTTGGGTTGCGAGCCTTAGATCGGCTACCGATCACTACATTGTCATTTATTTAGCAAAAAAATGAAAACAATGGTCCCTAACTCCAAATTTACTACTACCACTTGCATTCTCACGCACTCTAAGACAAAAGCTTCAGCATCAATAACAGATATATCTAATCTTCTCTCCAGATTCGAGACACAGGAGTGATATACGTAGCTCTTTCCTTCATCATAAATATTATTTCTGGTGATTAGCCTTAGTGCTCACTATATTTATGTTCAAATTTAACATTATCACCAAGCTCTGATAGCTAATGAGTGGATCCAATAAACTAAACTAGGATAGTTGTCTTATGGTAACGGGGATCATTTTATTTTCCCATATAGAACTCAAATTAATGATTTGCCATATCTGGTTGATTGTGATTTTTGGGGGGTAGGGTATTTGTGAGATCTGGTCACAACTCATGTATGTTAATTTTGGCTTCTAATAAATGTCACAAATATGCATATGTGGAGTCACATCTATATTAAATTAAATTACGCGAATACCTTGGTTCACCTTTCATATATTAGGTCTTTTTGCTTCGTTGCCCGAGGGTTAAATTACATGAACACGTTTGTTCACATTTCACTTTTCAAGTCTTTTGTTCAGTCGCTTAATGATTAAATTACATGAACATATGTTGATTCACCTTTCACCCGTTGGGTCTTTTGTTTGGTTGCCCAAAGATTAAGTTACATGAACATGTTGGTTGACCTTTCACTTTTGTGTGGTCTTTCGCAGTGGCGGACCTGCCTTATAGTGAGGGGGTTTAGTTGAACCCTCTGAAATTTTTTTTTTGCATTTATCACCTTATATAAACAGCCTAAATCTCCTAAAATTTTAATTTTAAACCCCCTGAAAATTTTAAATTGTACTAGTAGACCAAGTTTTGTACCCATTTGATACTGGCCTTAAAAAATTTGACACCCCTGACCTCGGGGTTCTTGGTCCGCCACTGGTCTTTCGTTTAGTAGCCCAAGGGTTAAGTTACATGGACACATTGGTTCACCTTTCACTTGTTGGATCTTTTGGCCGGTTTCCCTAGGGTTAAATTGTGTGATCATGTTGGTTCACCTTTCAACTATAGGTCTTAGGTAGCTTTCGGTTAGATTAAGTTACGCGAAGAACTCATAGTTCTTCTTGAACCGCTAGGTCTTTCTTTGATCGTCAGGATGATCGATTGGAAGGTCTTACATTGTCCTTAAGTTATATGTTGCCTTAGGTTGTTTCTTTCACACAATATTATTCTTTTAAGTGGTATCTGAAACACTTAATGTACTATGTTAGTAATTTAGTAAGAGTTATTGCTCTGCAAGTTTGACATTTGCAACCCAACAAATTAATGTACTATTTATTATAAGATATAGTCAATTTACTTCTTTGTTTGTTCGTTTGGTCTTCCTCGAGAGTTTCACGCAACCCACCAAATTAGATTCATGAAGCTGGTAATACAACATCGTCGCCATTATTATCTACAGGTTTGATTCCATTGTCGTGGCCAATTCTTCTTCCTCGACTCGACCAGTTGTTGAACCTCTTTTTCTCTTGATAGACTTCTTTTTAGCGATTCATGCTTTTAAAAATTTTGAACCCCTGATTCCGGGTCCTAGATCCGCCGTTGTACTCAACATATTTAGAATCTCTCCTCTCTCCTTCCTCTCGTATTAAAATCCCTTCCCTCCCCTCCCTCAGTTGATTCAAACAGAACATAAAATTTGAAGATATATATATATATATATATATATATATATATATATATATATATATATTTAAAATTGACGACATCAGTGGACGATCTAGCACTACAAAAAAAAAGCTTATTTGCGAGGGACATTAGTGAGGGAATAATATTCCGTCGCTAAAACAGACATTAGCGAGCTCGGGAATGTGATTTCCTCGCTAAAACTGACATTAGCGAGGGAATTAGTGAGGGACCAGTCCCTCGCTAATGGTAAGCGACAGAATTTTTGACATTAGCGACGAACCAGTCCCTCACTAAGTGGAGCCGTGAATTTAAAATTTTTAGCACTGACGTGAATCTAACCGTTGAACAGTCTTTGGGAAGTGGAATTTGCTCTTAGCGACGGAAGTAAGTCCCTCGCTAATTAATGCCAACTGATAATTAGCGACGGATCAGTCCCTCGCAAAGGGCATTTTTTTTTACTTTAAATAACCACACTTTCTAATGGATTAGCGAGGGAACCAGTCCCTCGCTAATTCCTTCGCAAATGGTGATTATTGACGGATTTGAGACGTTTTGCGAGGGAAAAATCCCTCGCCAATAACCATTTTTTTTTTGTAGTGTAGGACCCTGGGTCGGGGGTCAAAAAAATTTAAATCACAAATCACTCAAAATATAATAAAAAACGTTTCTATATTTAATTAAATAATTACATCACTCATAATTGTTCTCTATGTACACAGAAGGGAGATGAATTTATGTAAGTGATTGTGCGAGTATGATTTAGTATTTTTTTAAGATTAGCAATTTTATTAAGGGGAGTACAAGGAGTACTCCAACCCTTAATTACAAATGGAGAACATGAGGCCTCGTTAAAATTATGTGTTTTGTGCAAAATTAATGGCTTAGGCGCAAATTATTTTTTCAGAGTATGAAAAACTTATTTTTTATAGGGACAATTTATTTTTTTAAGGGTGTACAGTTGACCCATCTCAAGTGATGGTAGGTCTGCCACTGGATGACAGTATAATGATATATATGTTTAAATATATTTTTAGGCTCTACAAATATATACGTTTGATCCAGTTTAGTTCCTGTAAAAATAAAATTTCGTTTTTCATCATTGTAAATATACGTTTTATCCAGTTTATAAGTCTCTGGATAAAACGTATATTTGCAGGGACGAAAAACAAATTTATTTTTGCAGAGACTAAACTGGATAAATGTATATTTGCAAAGACGAAAAACAAAATTTTATTTTTACAATAACTAAATTAGATTTAATGTATATTTGCAAAGTCTAAACTCTAAACACATATTTAAGTCTGATATATATTAGGCCATTTACATCTTAAAATTTTAGTAATTAATATCTCAATTTCTAAAAAAAATAATGTGATAAAGAAATGGAGAAAGTGTCTACTCAATCCACTGAGAAGGTGTCTACTCATTTTCATATTCTGTTATAGCGAGGGATTTGTAATCATTGCTTGCTCATGTGCCGCCTTGCGGTATTCGAGAGATTGGTCCTATAATAATAATAATAATAAAATCCTAAAGATGAAGGATCCCGACATATTTCAATTATTTCCATATTAGTTAAAAAAATTTCAAAAACTTCGAGACGAATTTATCTATTTAATAGATAAATTTTAGTTGAAAAATGAATTACTGAATTGCTGTTCGCAGCTCATTTTATAACTATGCATTTATCTATTAGTAAATAAATTCGTAATTTATATTTTTTTGATAAATCCGTAGTTCCATTATTAAATTCATAGTGTTGTTAAAAATTCAAATGAACCTGCACATATACGTATAATTCCGTTTACCAATAGCTGTGAATGCAAAAATCTCCACATGTATTACATAATTCCGTAGCCTATATAGCATGAATTACATATATTACATGCACATAATTCCGTAGCTATTTTATTGCACATGTATATATTTACATAATTTCGTAGCCTATATGCACATGCACATGTATTTCGTAGCATGAATATATACTAAAAGCAATAAGTAATACTAGTAGATCCGTTTCATTCTTTAAATTACAGATTCACATATATTTGTTTTCCAAAATTTTGTTAAACTACATATTTATGTTTTTAGTAGATAAATTTGTAGTGCATTTTTCAACTACGGAATTATCTACTGAAAACATAAATCTGTAGTGATATATTTAACAACGGATTTATCGAATAAATAGATAAATCTGTTATTCATTTCATACATAATGGATTTATCTATTTGTTAGATAAATCCGTTTTGCCAAATATTCAGGGTAAAATGGGAAAAAAGTATCCGGTGGGGGTATGGTGTCTAGTGGTAGGAGTACAAAAAACGCAACCCTTCTTTGATTAATCTAAAGGCGGCATTTGCGAAAGTGATCAACTTATAACTAGTGCCGTTAAATTAGGTCACCCTGCTTAAAGGATTAAAATGCAAAAGTGACTTGGGCTTGAGTGTGTTTTTTAGCCCATACTTAACCTAAAATACTAAGGCAAGGGACTAATCTGGTTCAGTTCAATTTTTAATAAAAAAAATATTGAAAAAAACATAAAAAACGGGTCAAGCTAGCTCATGAGTCAGCTAAGTTGGGCTAAAGCGGCCTAATTTTTCTAAGCCTTTATTTAATGAACTCAGTCCAACTCAAAATATTCCACTATTGGGCCGGCCTGTTGCACCGGATCAAAAGTGACAATAATTCAACTGCGGAGTGCATCCCAAGTAGGTAGCTCAGTTGGCGAACGAAAGAATACCGAAGGAGTGCACCAAAGAGTGCAAGAAGGAGGTCTCAGGCAGGCACGGATCTACGTGTTCTTAATTGGGGGCATTTGCCCCCACTTGAAAAATTATTTTGGTTGGGAATATATATAATAAATTTATTTTGCCCCCATAAAAAAATAAAGGTCGCCCCCATAAGATAAATTAAATGTAGAAATTCACAAGAGATAAATAAAAAGAAACGTAAATTGGTACTAATTTTATCTTTTTAGCTATATATTTATAGAAATTTAGGTATTTTAAGGTTTCTTTGTAATGAAATTATGTTCTTTGAAAAGTTTATAATAATATTTTAAGAAAATTTTATAGGCTATTTTTTTTTGCCCCCACAAGTGAAAATTTCTGGATCCGTCACTGGTCTCAGGTTCAAGCCCCGGAAACTAACAATTCCCCCACCCCCTAGCATTGCCTATAAAAAAAATGCGAAGTGCGAACTACTAATTAATAAACACCTAAAAAGAATTCAAAAGGAGAAAATTAAGTGTTTCAACTCTAACGTTATAGTTTAATTTCACTCCATGAAGCTGGACCAAAGTTGACATGTGTAGCTTATTCAGCACCGTTTATTTCTTACTAAGATTCATGTAAGTTGTAACGAACAAGACAGAGAATGAGACTGATATAATAATTGACTAAAATCTATGAGAATGGGAAAAAAATCTTGGTGTTTTCTTCTTAAATTTCACAGAGGCTTGCCAACTTGAAAATTGGTAAAATATAAGTCTCAATTTTATAGTGTGTTTTGGAAGCCATAAAAATGGAAAGGAAAGAAAGGAAAGAATGGGAAACAATAATTTAAAAAGTTTTCCATCCTTTGGTTATGAGTTATTCATGAAGGAAGAGAAAAAAAATTAATGCGTCCCATCATGAAAGCTCTTAAAACAAGGGGAATGGTTACAAAATTAGCAAAATGACAAACATACCCATTTATATATTCTTTCAATCATATTTCATTTTTACTACTAGGGATATTTATGTAATTTTGCAAAAAATTCTTTCCTTCCTCTCACATTTTCTCTCAAATCAAACCATAAACAATCATCTTAATTTCTACTTTTTTCCCCTTCTTCTCCCTTGTTTTCCTTTTCTTTTTCTTCCCCTATCTTTTTTTTTTCTAACCCAAACATACCCTAATCCAAACATGGTGTTAACCTGAGCATTTTGGTCCCGCCCAAGTAACACCATTCTGTCGGTTCCAGTGTCTTCTTTTCATTGGGATTTTTTTGTACCCCCATCATATCATCATATACCCCCACAAGAAATTTTAAGACTAAAATACCCCTGGTTAAATTGACTTAAATCAGATCTACATATAAGGTAGGTAGATCCGATCACAAAAATAAAAGGCGGATTTACGTATATCCGAATAGAATTAGTGGGGGGAAATCGGATCTACCTTTAGTGAGGTAGATCCGATTTGTTAAAATATAAAAGCGGATATACCTATCAGTGGGGGTATGTCCGCTTTGTTAAAATGCAAATCGGATTTACCTCCCTGATAGGTAAATCCGCTTTGAAATTAACAAAGCGGATATACCTATCAGTGGGGGTATATGTCCGCTTTGTTAAAATGCAAATCAGATGTACCTCCTTGATAGGTAAATCCGCTTTGTACTAAATTCGACGGGTAGGATTTGACTGCCAATGTTGATCAACGGTGTAGATTGCACCGACAATATCAACGGTTGATAATCTTTGACGAATTCTGTAAATACTCATTGCCAACCTCATTCTTTTCACTCAAAAATTTCACTCTCACTTGCTTATTTCACTCATCCAAAATGGAGATATGCCTCAGTCAACGCTCAGATGACAATTGGCTTTGCGGTATACATCATCGGGGCCAAATCACGATGAGAGAAGATGGTGTCCACTTCTAGAGTCCTCAGCCGGTGTTATGCAGAATCCACCGCGGCATGGGGTTTGAAGGATAAAGTGTGGTCCAAAGTTCAACTGACTGGTGACGACCGTGATGTCACTAGTATCACTTATCGCAAACCCTATCTTGGAGACGATGACCGCGTTTCCTTCTCGTCCATGACAATCAAGATTGACGAAGATGTGGCGAACATGTTAAAAATCCATGACACACTTCAGGGGTATAAGCCGTTGGAGTTGTACGTGGAAACTCAACAGAGTGTGAATGAGATTTTACGTCGTGTTCGAGGACCAGAATTTTAGGAAAATGTATCTGTCTATTGTTAATGTAGTTGGTTATGTTTTATCTTTTATCGCATGAATAAAATCGAAATTTTAATGAAACTCCACAAATATAATAAACAAGAAATAATAATAATCAAGTCAAATAAAAATAGTTCAAACATACAATCCCACAAAACCCCTAGTCACACCTCGGCAGCATATCCAGTAACCGCGTGAGGCGAGCGTATGTCTGACTACCCATCCTAATGTCTCCAGTCCGAAGCCCCCTCCGAATCTCCTCCTCCACAATCTCGAGCAAATCTGGCTGTACTGGTGGTGCAGCTGGCTGTACTGGTGGTGGTGGTGGTGATGCAACCCGTAAGAGTCTAGGAATAGATGCTCTCACATACCAATGTAAGTAGTTCGGAGCAACCTGACCCAACTCCTCAGCAGGATAAGTAGTACGCAAAACCTCCTCCACCACAGGCATATAATGTGCAATACGAAAAATGCAGTCTGCATGGCTCGGACGACCAGTAAGAGGGTGACGTGGGATGACCCGCACGTACCCAAACTGTCTGAGGCATCTATTTAGCATGTAGGGAACAATGATGTCTCCCCAGCTGATGTGTCCCCTGTATAATGACACCTGCTCAAAGTCTCTATCCCCCTGGTGCTCCTCAAACGGTCGCCAACAGATATCATCCGAGGTCAGCGCATCAATCCTCTGCCTGTATACCCCCAGCTTCACTCCATCTGTCTTCTTCTTCCTCCAACGCCCACACAGTGCTCTAGCCCGCAATCCACTCCTCCTCTCCACTAGCTGAGGAAAATACCATAAAATCCAGGTCTGAAATGCAAAGATAAACAACTTGGTGAATTAAAAATCTTTTAATAGAAATTTAACCAAACTTGGAAAAAATTAACTTAAAATTATTACCTGTAAGAGGGTCGCATACCCTCCTAACTGATGCGCCTGGTCCAAGCAGGAGTAGTTCAGCTGGTCATACATGAAAGCAAGTGTTGCTTCCCCCCATGCATATGATCCCACACCAGTTGCACTGACATCTGCAAGTAGCAGCAGCCACTTAACCTCAGCCCTGTCGCCGGTCTTGACTGTGAAGATGGACCAGCTCAGGATCAGAAGGATAAAGGCCCTGACAGCAGGACGCATGTCATTCTCTATGGACCATCTACTAACAACCTCCTGCAGCCAATCAAAACGGTAATATGGGCCAGATGAAGCTCGACACTCCAGCCCCTCCTCCTCCATAGTCACACCTAGATAAACATGTGCTAGGTGGATGGTCTGATCAGTGGTCACAGAAGTAGGTGGAGCTCTGTAGTAGTTCCCCGCAATGGGTAGATGCAGGGAACAGGAGACATCATCCAAAGTAATCGTCATTTCACCAAATGGTAAGTGAAGTGACGATGTCTCTGAGTGCCACCTCTCAAGAAAAGCAGGCATCAGCTCATGGTCAACCTTTGTATGTCCGGTCCAGACGAGAGGGGCTAATCCAGAACCTGCGATAAAGGCCCACAACCGGTGGTTTTGGGAAAACCCAAGCAGTCTCTAAGCCAGCTTGTTACCATGGTTGGTAACCTTCAATTTACGCTCATATGTCCGCATTATAGAAAAATAAAAAAATAAGGTTATGTAAATAAATTAAACTAAGAAGGCTACGTAAATGAATTAAACTTGTCGGGTCTCTCAGTATAACGGTACAAACATGAGATGCTAGCCTAGTGAATAGAGGAGGCTGCTCCTCATGCTGTTCCTGATGCCCCTGCTGAGGCTGATCCTCCTGGTACTGCTGCTGCTGCTGACACTGCTGCTTCTACTGATAATACTGCTGCTGGTAGTGCTCAGGCATATACTGGTCCTCAGGCATAAAATGGTCCTCCGACGACATAGAATACTCATCAAAAGGGTGCCCCTGCTGGCCCTCCTCATAGTGATAGGCTGGGGCCTCCTCCACCTGCTGATACTGCTGCTGTCGCCTATGCCGGGAGGACGCATGTCCCGCAATCCTGTGGCGGGTGCGTGTACTGGGAGCAGATGGCGAGGCCTGAGCCGAGAACTCCCCTCGATAACTATTGGACACTGGAATAAAAAACAAATTTTTAAACAAAAATAAAACACAAATCGATCTACCTATTTTCGAGGCGAAATCGGATATAGGTAGATACGATGGGAAATCGGATATAGGTAGATCCGACTTACTTTTTACGCAGAATCTGAGGAAAAACAGAAGTATGTAGATCCGATGGAAAATCGGATATAGCTCTGAATGGTAAATCCGATTCTCTCAGGAAACTTTCTGGTCAAACGGATGCAAGTGAAAAATGGTAAATGTTTTGTAAATTTGTAAAAATTTTAAGGGTATTTTCGTCTTTTCGCAGAGTCTGTGGGGGTATATGGTGATATGATGGGGGTAAAAAAAATCCCCCTTTCATTTGTTGCTAGAAAATCGGTAGTGTATTATATATATATATATATATATATATATATATATATATATATATATATATATATATACACACACTAGTATATGTGAAATACAATTATTAGATTAAGGATACACGTATAATTTGATCTCTTTCTTCCTGCCTCAACTTTGGGTTGCGAGCCTTAGATCGGCTACCGATCACTACATTGTCATTTATTTAGCAAAAAAATGAAAACAATGGTCCCTAACTCCAAATTTACTACTACCACTTGCATTCTCACGCACTCTAAGACAAAAGCTTCAGCATCAATAACAGATATATCTAATCTTCTCTCCAGATTCGAGACACAGGAGTGATATACGTAGCTCTTTCCTTCATCATAAATATTATTTCTGGTGATTAGCCTTAGTGCTCACTATATTTATGTTCAAATTTAACATTATCACCAAGCTCTGATAGCTAATGAGTGGATCCAATAAACTAAACTAGGATAGTTGTCTTATGGTAACGGGGATCATTTTATTTTCCCATATAGAACTCAAATTAATGATTTGCCATATCTGGTTGATTGTGATTTTTGGGGGGTAGGGTATTTGTGAGATCTGGTCACAACACATCTATATTAAATTAAATTACGCGAATACGTTGGTTCACCTTTCATATATTAGGTCTTTTTGCTTCGTTGCCCGAGGGTTAAATTACATGAACACGTTTGTTCACATTTCACTTTTCAAGTCTTTTGTTCAGTCGCTTAATGATTAAATTACATGAACATGTTGATTCACCTTTCACCCGTTGGGTCTTTTGTTTGGTTGCCCAAAGATTAAGTTACATGAACATGTTGGTTGACCTTTCACTTTTGTGTGGTCTTTCGCAGTGGCGGACCTGCCTTATAGTGAGGGGGTTTAGTTGAACCCTCTGAAATTTTTTTTTTGCACTTATCACCTTATATAAACAGCCTAAATCTCCTAAAATTTTAATTTTAAACCCCCTGAAAATTTTAAATTGTACTAGTAGACCAAGTTTTGCACCCATTTGATACTGGCCTTAAAAAATTTGACACCCCTGACCTCGGGGTTCTTGGTCCGCCACTGGTCTTTCGTTTAGTAGCCCAAGGGTTAAGTTACATGGACACATTGGTTCACCTTTCACTTGTTGGATCTTTTGGTCGGTTTCCCTAGGGTTAAATTGTGTGATCATGTTGGTTCACCTTTCAACTATAGGTCTTAGGTAGCTTTCGGTTAGATTAAGTTACGCGAAGAACTCATAGTTCTTCTTGAACCGCTAGGTCTTTCTTTGATCGTCAGGATGATCGATTGGAAGGTCTTACATTGTCCTTGAGTTATATGTTGCCTTAGGTTGTTTCTTTCACACAATATTATTCTTTAAAGTGGTATCTGAAACACTTAATGTACTATGTTAGTAATTTAGTAAGAGTTATTGCTCTGCAAGTTTGACATTTGCAACCCAACAAATTAATGTACTATTTATTATAAGATATAGTCAATTTACTTTTTGTTTGTTCGTTTGGTCTTCCACGAGTTTCACGCAACCCACCAAATTAGATTCATGAAGCTGGTAATACAACATCGTCGCCATTATTATCTACAGGTTTGATTCCATTGTCGTGGCCAATTCTTCTTCCTCGACTCGACCAGTTGTTGAACCTCTTTTCATGTTGCTAGACCTCCCCGCCTTCTCTTGATAGACTTCTTTTTAGCGATTCATGCTTTTAAAAATTTTGAACCCCTGATTCCGGGTCCTAGATCCGCCGTTGTACTCAACATATTTAGAATCTCTCCTCTCTCCTTCCTCTCGTATTAAAATCCCTTCCCTCCCTTCCCTCAGTTGATTCAAACAGAACATAAAATTTGAAGATATATATATATATATATATATATATATATATATATATATATATATATATATATTTAAAATTGACGACATCAGTGGACGATCTAGCACTACAAAAAAAGCTTATTTGCGAGGGACATTAGTGAGGGAATAATATTCCGTCGCTAAAACAGACATTAGCGAGCTCGGGAATGTGATTTCCTCGCTAAAACTAACATTAGCGAGGGAATTAGTGAGGGACCAGTCCCTCGCTAATGGTTAGCGACAGAATTTTTGACATTAGCGACGAACCAGTCCCTCACTAAGTGGAGCCGTGAATTTAAAATTTTTAGCACTGACGTGAATCTAACCGTTGAACAGTCTTTGGGAAGTGGAATTTGCTCTTAGCGACGAAAGTAAGTCCCTCGCTAATTAATGCCAACTGATAATTAGCGACGGATCAGTCCCTCGCAAAGGGCATTTTTTTTACTTTAAATAACCACACTTTCTAATGGATTAGCGAGGGAACCAGTCCCTCGCTAATTCCTTCGCAAATGGTGATTAGTGACGGATTTGAGACGTTTTGCGAGGGAAAAATCCCTCGCCAATAACCAATTTTTTTTTTGTAGTGTAGGACCTTGGGTCGGGGGTCAAAAAAATTTAAATCACAAATCACTCAAAATATAATAAAAAACTTTTCTATATTTAATTAAATAATTACATCACTCATAATTGTTCTCTATGTACACAGAAGGGAGATGAATTTATGTAAGTGATTGTGCGAGTATGATTTAGTATTTTTTTAAGATTAGCAATTTTATTAAGGGGAGTACAAGCAGTAATCCAACCCTTAATTACAAATGGAGAACATGAGGCCTCGTTAAAATTATGTGTTTTGTGCAAAATTAATGGCTTAGGCGCAAATTATTTTTTCAGAGTATGAAAAACTTATTTTTTATAGGGACAATTTATTTTTTTAAGGGTGTACAGTTGACCCATCTCAAGTGATGGTAGGTCTGCCACTGGATGACAGTATAATGATATATATGTTTAAATATATTTTTAGGTTCTGCAAATATACGTTTGATCCAGTTTAGTTCCTGTAAAAATAAAATTTCGTTTTTCATCATTGTAAATATACGTTTTATCCAGTTTATAAGTCTCTGGATAAAACGTATATTTGCAGGGACGAAAAACAAATTTATTTTTGCAGAGACTAAACTGGATAAATGTATATTTGCAAGAACGAAAAACAAAATTTTATTTTTACAATAACTAAATTAGATTTAATGTATATTTGCAAAGTCTAAACACATATTTAAGTCTGATATATATTAGGCCATTTGCATCTTAAAATTTTCGTAATTAATATCTCAATTTCTAAAAAAAATAATGTGATAAAGAAATGGAGAAAGTGTCTACTCAATCCACTGAGAAGGTGTCTACTCATTTTCATATTCTGTTATAGCAAGGAATTTGTAATAATTGCTTGCTCATGTGCCGCCTTGCGGTATTCGAGAGATTGGTCCTATAATAATAAAATCCTAAAGATGAAGGACCCTTCCATATTGAAATGCTTCCACGTCTAAACGCGGCATTTTTTGATGGGTCACGTTTTCTATACCCCACTCATAGACACTATATCCCGACATATTTTAATAATTTTCATATTATTTTTGTACATTTTTACTAAACGGATTTATTTTTTTAATGGATATATTTGTAGTTGAAATTTTTTTAAAAACTTCACAACGAATTTATATATTTAATAAATAAATTGTAATTGAAAAATGAATTACTGTTCGCAGTTCATTTTATAACTATGTATTTATTTATTAGTAGATAAATCCGTAATTTATATTTTTTTTAATAAATCCGTAGTTGCATTATTAAATCTATAGTGTTGTTAAAAATTCATATGAACCTGCACATGTATGTATAAATCCGTTTACCAATAGCTGTGAATGCAAAAATCTCCCCATGTATTACATAATTCCGTAGCCTATATAGCATGAATTACATATATTACAATGCACATAATTCCGTAGCTATTGCACATGTATATATTTACATAATTTCGTAGCCTATATGCACATGCACATGTATTTCGTAGCATGAATATATACTAAAAGCAATAAGTAATACTAGTAGATCCGTTTCATTCTTTAAATTACAGATTCACATATATCTGTTTTCCAAAATTTTGTTAAACTACATATTTATGTTTTTAGTAGATAAATTTGTAGTGCATTTTTCAACTACGGATTTATCTACTGAAAACATAAATCTGTAGTGATATATTTAACAACGGATTTATCGAATAAACAGATAAATCCGTTATTCATTTCATACATAATGGATTTATCTATTTGTTAGATAAATCTGTTTTGCCAAATATTCAGGGTAAAATGGGAAAAAAGTATCCGGTGGGGGTATGGTGTCTAGTGGTGGGAGTACAAAAAACGCAACCCTTCTTTGATTAATCTAAAGGCGGCATTTGCGAAAGTGATCAACTTATAACTAGTGCCGTTAAATTAGGTCACCCTGCTTAAAGGATTAAAATGCAAAAGTGACTTGGGCTTGAGTGTGTTTTTTAGCCCAAACTTAACCTAAAATACTAAGGCAAGGGACTAATCTGGTTCAGTTCAATTTTTAATAAAAAAAATATTGAAAAAAACATAAAAAACGGGTCAAGCTAGCTCATGAGTCAGCTAAGTTGGGCTAAAGCGGCCTAATTTTTCTAAGCCTTTATTTAATGAACTCAGTCCAACTCAAAATATTCCACTATTGGGCCGGCCTGTTGCACCGGATCAAAAGTGACAATAATTCAACTGCGGAGTGCATCCCAAGTAGGTAGCTCAGTTGGCGAACGAAAGAATACCGAAGGAGTGCACCAAAGAGTGCAAGAAGGAGGTCTCAGGTTCAAGCCCCGGAAACTAACAATTCCCCCACCCCCTAGCATTGCCTATAAAAAAAATGCGAAGTGCGAACTACTAATTAATAAACACCTAAAAAGAATTCAAAAGGAGAAAATTAAGTGTTTCAACTCTAACGTTATTGTTTAATTTCACTCCATGAAGCTGGACCAAAGTTGACATGTGTAGCTTATTCAGCACCGTTTATTTCTTACTAAGATTCATGTAAGTTGTAACGAACAAGACAGAGAATGAGACTGATATAATAATTGACTAAAATCTATGAGAATGGGAAAAAAATCTTGGTGTTTTCTTCTTAAATTTCACAGAGGCTGCAGGGTGGTAAGGGTAAAACATGGATCAAAAGGTGTGGGGACTAAAAGGGCTGTCTCTGTCGAAGGTATGCCGGCAGTGACAACATGTTATGTTTGGTAGCAAAAAAAAAGGATATAAGGGAAAGCCATAACCCTTATCGGTGCCTATCTCTTTAGATCTGCACAATCCTCATCGCTCTCATATGGCCACTCTCAGAGTATACGTATTTTAGACAACTAAGTGTATAGATCTTCTTAACACCCAAAAACAATTAGGTCGTAGGCCGAGGGCTGAAGGAAGAAGGTAGTGGAGATGGAGTACTGAGGCAGGTCACTAGACAAGGATTTTTGGAGATAATTGCCTGAGAGAAATGATCAAGGGAAGTCCTTGGGGCATATCACTAAACAACTCCCCGAGGAAGGGGTTAGCCCGAGAAGCAATGAGCGAGACTGGGGGACAGTACAGCCTTAGCCTATAGAGTGCCACAGCCAGAGTAAGCTCGGGTGCCTGAGTTACTGCCTGAGGACGAAGTTAGCTGAGTAAACCAAGTGGCTGAGGTAATGCGGTTTTACTTGGAAGGCACGTAAGAGACATGCACGAAGGTAGAACGTGGGAGCAGTTGAAGATCAAGCGAATGAGCGAAGCCTTGAAGAGCGGAGTGAGAGAGATCACCCCACTAACCGTGCTAGTGAGATCGTGGGTGGTTACTCCACCTCTTTAGGGTTTAGGAACAATGATAGTCGTTGATCTTAGATTGATCCAATGGTAGGCAAATGTTGGCCGTGTTAGTGGCCGACGAGGGCCTATGTATATAAATAGAAGAGTAATTGTACTTACAAAGACATCAATCAAATCAAACTCGACGTTTATATTTTACTTATCTTCTTTATCGCATTTATCTTAACGTTTATGCATTAGCCAGTAGTATAATCCAACCCTCGCAGTCCCCTCTCACCTAACCTAGTCCTTTCTAGAGGAGTCAGGATAACCACAGTCAAGGAGCAGAGTTCCCTCCTTGGCGCAATCGCTTGAAGAACAGAGGAATCAAAGAACTTGCTCAAACCCCTGGCTGAATCCACGGCCAGGTTCTAAGAGTTTGAACCAAGGAACAACAAATTGGCACGCCCGGTGGGACCAGAACAGGTGAACAGATCATTGCGTTTGATTTGCCTGGACTGGATTATCATTGGCGTATGCACCTGCACTCTGGGAAAAACCTAAGTATGGATTCACCGTCTTCTTCAAGAAAGGCACCTACTGCGAAAGGCCGAATCACGGAGCCGGTAGGTGTTTCAGGAAATACCACTGCAACGGTTACTGGGGAATCGAATGAACTGCCTCACCAAGAGGAGGAGCCTGTGGTCATGACCACCTCATTCATTCGGCAACAAATTGACATGGGGATACATGATATATTGTACCAAGTGTCCCAACAATTGGCTGACATAGTTAAACCTATGGTGCACAATGAAATGCAACAGGCCAAGGAATTGGAGCACAGGCAGGCAACACAAGGTGGCAGCCCTACAAACCCCGTTTTCCCTGGCCAATTACAGGGAGGACATCCAACTTCTCTGGGAGGCACGCATCAGTCCCTGCCTTACACCAACCCTGTTGGACCTCAGCAGGCATCCTCCTATGCTTCTATGGGAGGTATGCATCAGTGTTCACCAAGTGGGAGTTTGACTGGGCCTCAACAGGCATTCACTCATCAGGTATGCCCTTCTCCATGTGATTCCTCAGCCCAGTACTTTTGCCACTGCCAGCACTGGGGGGCAGTTTTTGGCGAATGTTACTAATACGGCTTCTCTTCAGCAGGGACAAGTGCAATTGGCCCGAAGGCTACCCGAGGCAGTGGGCTCGGTGGGTTTGCCTCAAGGACCATCCTATGGATGCTTTGCCGCAGCTAACTACCCAGCCTACACAGGGGGGCAAGCCTCCTCCCCGGAATCAGGGAATGATAGGATCAGTGGGTATTGCCCAAGTCGGCAGCCATGGGCCGAGAGCTCACCTGGCTCGACAAGCCTACCTCCTAGTCAGCCGTACCCCGGAGCACTCAGTACCTACCCGGGGGGTTCCTATATGCAGACACAAATGAATGTCGTTTCGGTCGAGCAGCCATGGAATCAACTTCCACCTCATCGAGGCATGCAAACATCTGTACCAGGAACTGGCCCTGTTAATCTGGCCCAAGTAGTACCTGGGCAGCCATGGACAGACACTCCAGCTTAGGTACCACCGCAGCTAGTGGCGCAGGGTCCTCCAGATACATTGTGGCGACCAACGCCTCCACCTGAAAGACCATCGAGGGCCCAACTCCTGGATCCTAATTTGATAGCTGACACTATTTAGAAGTTCTTCGGCGTTCAGCTGAAACCTCTTGATAGACCGGTGTACAGGAAGCCTTACCCCGAGTGGGTGGATAGATTGGTGCCTCTGCCCAGAGGATTCAAAACCCCTGACTTTGCCACATTCTCTGGGGATGATGGTAAATCTACTGTGGAGCACATCAGCCGATTCACGGCCCAGTGTGGGGAAGGAAACCAGAATGAATTCCATAAGTTGAAGCTGTTCCCTTTGTCTCTGACAGGAACTGCCTTCTCTTGGTATTCTTCTCTCCCACCCGATTCTATACAGACCTGGGCAGACATGGAAAGGTGCTTTCATGACAGGTTTTATTGGCCACAGCCTAAAGTTACCTCAGCCGATCTCATGAATTTACGGCAGAAGGTGGATGAGGTAGTGACTGACTTCATTGAAAGATTCAGAAAGATGGCCGGAAAGTGCTCAGTACCATTTCCAGAATCTCAACTTACTTCCATGGCCATCTCTGGAATGCATCCGCAATTAAAGGAAAAACTTGTCGGACAGGCTTGTTGTTGCGTCAAAGACACACTTAGAGCAAGTGTACTTTATCACAGAAGTAGTATAAAAAATATCGTCTCCATGGGGATTAATTAATAAGTACCAAACTAATCAAAATTTGTTATTGTTTAGACGAACGAATATTTGAAAGTTGTAACGGAAACAAATAAAACAATAAATAACCAGAATTAAAATGAAAGGTTGAATCAATGGAGAGAGGCTTAGGGTCACGGTTTCACTTGCAAGCTTCGATTCCCCTATGTCTAATTCTACCTGAATTCCTTTATTTTAGTCAATCACCAATCCCTTTACTAAAGTTATTAATCCGTTTGGTCATTCGCGATTAATATTCTTTTTCCTAAATTAACCATTGTTTTGTCATGTAAGAATTTAAATTCAAGAAAAGCATAAAGAACAAAAAGGTTGAATGATTGGAAGACTAAATTAAAGTTTAATCATGCATTAATTATAGTCTCAATTATCCTATAGGTCCACCAACTAATTGCAGTACGTTCGCTGATCAACTAATTGATTATGAACATGCAAAGGGTTGTCAATCCTCATTATGTGATAAAAGCAATAAGATAATATTAATTGAAATAAAAGTCGAGAATTCAAAGCATAAATTAAAACATAAAAATGTCTAGTCTCGCAAGATCCACCTAGAACCTAGTTGAGGATTTAGCTATTCATAGAGACTAAGAACAATGAAATAAAATTAGGAGTCATGATTTACAGAGATAAAAATAATCCGGATTAAAGAAAATCTTTATCTTGAATATTTCGCCTCATTCTCTGCTCCAAAACTCTCTCACTGTGTCAAACCCAAAACTCTTCACTCTCTCCTCCGTGGGTCGCCGTGACTACTGGCTCCAATCCTAATTCACGTGTGCGGCTCCCTTTTATTTGTTTATTACTTGCGCTCTCCTTTGTGTCTGAATTCTTCTTCTTTTTCAATTCTTCCTACCTCCGGTGCCGTGTCCAACAATAATATTTCCCTTTTATAAGCGATGTTGCCTTTCTTCCCTCAATGCTGCGCTCCTCTTCTTTTTAATTCCGCCTAGGGTTCCGTGTTGGACCCTTTCTTTCCCTCACAAGCCATGCCTCACATAATAGTGTCATGGACTTCTTGCATCAGTACGTGATGTTCCATCCTTTCAGTTATGGGCCTTTTGCATTTTGGGCTGAATGCATACCAATTGCTCAATTGGCTTTTATTTCTTCTTTTATTTTTGAGCACATATATATATATATATATATATATATATATATATATATATATATATATTGAACTTTGAGTGGCATAAAATTGGACTTCTATTCTTTTATCTTTTTCTATCTTTCTGCAAAATTAAGAAGAAACTAGGTAGGAGAGCGCCCTTTTTCCTCTGGATGTGGGTGTCGCGTAACCCGGGTGACGGGTTGGTCTACCTAGGGCGACCTAGCCCAGCGGCGGAGGCCGCCATGGCTGGCTCTCCAACCGATCTGCTTCAGGTGGCTTCGAGGCAGGCCGTGGCGTTCGATTCCTGGTCGGGCATGGATCGCGACGCTGTGTTGTATCCGGAGGTGGCTTTGTCGCAGGTGGTTTCCCCTCCGTTGGTGGTCGTTGCTACGCAGGTGGTTTCCCCTCCGTTGGTGGTCGTCGCTTCGCAGGTGGTTCAGTTGGTGGTGGTGAAGGTCGCGGACGGGGCGGTTCGCTCTGTGGTTTCGGTGTGGATCGTGTGGCGCCGTGGTCCTTGCTTCAGATCTGCTGCTGCTGGCGGTTGGGTGCGCGTCCCGTCGGATCCCCCACCCCCTGCGGTGGCTGTCCAGGTTCGGCCCCCTCCTGAACCTCCTCCAGCGCCTCGTGTGGGGTCCTAATCGTGGTTGTGGCTTATCGTCGCTGCCACGGTCTGGTTTGTGGGGTCGGTTTTCTTGGCTCCGATCTGGTAGATCCGCCGCTGTCGTTGGGGTTGGTGGTGATCTGCACTGTTTGGTTCTCTGGGAGAGGTCTGTGGTTGGTTATCTGTGGTTGGCAGTGGGCCATCGATTTTCGTGGTGGCTGATGGTGGTCTGGCTTTGATGTTCTCACCTTCCCCCTTTTCGGCGTGGGCCCTTTTCCCTGTCGCTCGCGGTTGTGCTTGTTTGTGCGTCGGTGTTGGCCGGGGGTACAAAGCCGCGGTGGTGGTTGGTGGCTCAATCTCCATGATCAAGCTAGGTGCTGTCTCGGTGTTGGCCGGTAGCACGACTCTGCGCTGCGGGTTGGGGTCCCGTCGTCGGTTGTCTGGGGGTGTTGCTTCGATTCCGGTCCATGGCTGTTTATTTTAGAGACCTTTATTGGGCTTTCTATTATTGTATCTCTTTCCAAGGGTTTTGGTCTAATCCCCCCTTGTGCATTGTGACCTGTTTTTTAGTTTATTAATAAATGTCTTTATTGTTTAAAAAAAAAAGAAGAAACTAAGTTAATAATTTATATAATTAATAATATTGTTCTAAAAATGTCTAAAAAGTATCTCTAAAAATGCACTAAATTAGAGTTTATCACTTGTAGTGACCTCAGTGGCTTAGCTTCCAGGCCGTGCAGATTGAACAATTCATATAGGAAAGAGAGAGGAAGAGAGCTACTAGGGGTCGAGGGCCTCAATTGATATCAGTAGTGGATGCAGCCGAGGACTTAGATTACGATGAATTAGCCGATTACACGGCAGACATTCTGGTGGATGAGATACTCAAAGGCAAAGCATACCCCTGTCTTGCTCTTAAGCCTGCCAAAGGAAAGGAGAAGGACAAAGCAGAGAACAAAGCCGAATACTCCGTTGATATCTCCAAGACTGATCAAATATTTGATTATCTCCTCAAGGACAAACAGATTAAACTCCTTGATGGCCATAAGATTCCCCCTCCTGAAGAAATAAAAGGGAAGAAGTACTGTAAGTGGCACAATTCATTCAATCATGCCACTTCCAATTGTATTATCTTCCGCCGAGCCATTCAAGAGGCTATAAAGAAAGGGAGGTTTAAGATGACCGACAAGGGAACACAGGAGATGATCATTGATACTAATCCTTTCCCCAGCATGAACATTAATATGGTCTCCTTTTCAGGGAGTGACCGAGGGAAAGGAAAAAAGAAGTATGTATGGGTCCCCAAGCAGGAGGCCCCCTCGGATAAGAAAGTATCTATCTTCAACCACTTAGGTCCTTATGTTTGATGGCTCAAGTACCCAAACCAGGGCAGGCGTCGGTGTGGTCATCACCAGCCCCTGTGGGCAGACATGGAGATTCATGTGCAGAATAGGGGACCAAGCCTCCAATAATCAAGCAGAGTATGAAGCCTTGATCATGGGACTTGATATCCTGGCCGCCATGAAAGCTATATATGTGGAAATCAAGGGGGATTCGCAACTGGTGATCAAACAGATCATTGGGGAATACAAGTGTTATAATAGGCTAAAGTGCTCCCGGGGCCCCTTATCTTTATTTAAAATAACGATTTGGTCTTTTATCCTTTTTTTGTCCCAAATCAGTCCTTTATGTTTTAAATTTTTTACACATAAATCCTTTTCTGTCCCAAATCAGTCCTTTATGTTTCAAATTTTTAACACATAAATCCTTTTTTTTACACGTAAATCAGCACTGTTAACGGAAAAGAATTTATGTGTCAAAAATTTGAAACATAAAGGACTTATTTGGGACAAAAAAAACATAAAGGACTAATTCGTTACTTTAAATAAAGATAAGGGACCTCGGGAGCACTTTAGCCGTTATAATACAAAACCCAAACAATTGCGAGCTTCGGTGCATAACTTATTAAAGTTGTTTGCTGATGTTGTCATCATGTATGGCCCCAGAAACGAAAACCAAGAGGAAAACAATTTATCCCAACAAGCCTCGGGTTATAAGGAGTCAGTGGTCGAGGTATGGTAGCAGGATACCTCAATACCGGCCGAGGAGGACCCTGCCGATGCTTGGATTGGAGTTCTGACAGAATACCTTCACAATCCAACGGCTGACACCGATTTCAAGATTAAGCAAAAGGCGTTGAAGTACATCTTGATAGGGAATGACGTATAAAAGAAGCGCCAATGGGGTATTTTTACGATGTCTCAAATAAAAGGACGCGTATATGGTAATGGCACAAACCCATGTAGGGATTTGTGGTGCACACAGGTCTGACCCCATCATGAAATGGCTAATATACGGACATGGATACCATTGGCCGACGATCACGGCCGATTGCTTCCAGTTTGCAAAGGGATGTGAAGCTTCCCAACTGCATGGACCGATCCAGAGAGTGCCTGCGGATAAGCTCCAACCCATTGTCAAACCTTGGCCATTCAGAGGGTGGGCCATGGATCTGATTGGCAAGATATACCCTCCGAGCTCAAAGGGCCATAACTTTATTATTGTGGCCACCGATTACTTCACTAAGTGGGTGGAAGCTGCGCCTCTAGCAAATTCCAATCAGGCTGCGGTGATCAGGTTCATAGAAAACCAAATCATATACAGATTTGGCATTCCTGAAACCATCACGGCCGATCAAGGCACGATGTTCACCGGGGAACATGTGGTGGCCTTTGCCCAAGAATACAACATCAAGATGAGACACCTGTCTCCCTATTATGCTCAAGCTAACGGACAAGCAGAGGCTACTAACAAAATCATCATTGAGCTCATCAAGAAGAACATAGAGGATAAGCCTCGGCGGTGGCACGAGATCCTAAATGAGGCCTATGGGCAATGAGGAACTCCAAGTCCACAGCCACCGGGGTAACTCCCTATCATCTAGTGTATGGGCAGGATGCCGTTCTACCATTGGAAATTAGCGTGGCATCATTGAGGGTGGCTCGACAACATGCCCTCAGTATGGATGAATATCAACAAGCCATGTTAATGGAGTTGGACTCGTTGGACGACGACAGGCTGGCGTCCCTCAGCAAGATTGAAATGAATAAAGCCATAACAGCCCGAGCCTACAACGAACACATCAAACCCAAGAAGTTTGTTGAGGGTGACCTAGTGTGGAAAGCCATTCTGCCACTTGGGAGGAAAGATCCCCTGCTTGGCAAGTGGTCCCCGAATTGGGGCGGGCCCTACATCATAAGTAGAGTATACGACAGTGGTGCATACCGTTTAATTACGTTCGATGGCGAAGAGTTCGAAAAAAAAATCAATGGCAAATATCTCAAGGCGTATTATCCTACCCTATGGGAAAATATGCAAAGGAAAGAGAATTAGTGGGTACAAAAGAAATCATTGTCTTGGTGGCTCGCCACACACTGACGGCCTGGTGATAAGAATTTACCAAATTATCGTTAGGAAAAGTTCCAATACTACCTCACCTGCCCCTTTCAAAGGAACGTCACAATCTCCACTACAGCAGCGGCAATTTCGCCCGCTATGACCTCATCCATTATCGCGGCGACAATCTCACCTGCTATAACTTCATCCGTCTCAACTACGGTGGGCTCACTCGCCATAGACTCACCTGCCTCAGTAGCAACAACCTCCCCCAATATCTCCAAACCCTCAGAGGGGGACTCCGTCGACGGGCATATTTCTGATACTGTCTCCCCGACTTCACCCACAACGTCGTCCCTGAGGTGTGTAATTTCCTCGGCAGCAGGGGCGTTGTGGGAAGGTTTAAGGTCAAGGAAAAGTTATGGCTCATCAGGCATGACTTCAGCAGGGGCCTCAACATCTTCTTGACCTGCATGGGTGAGGGCTTGCTCATAAGATGACCTCAGGGCTCCCCATCCCTCGATGGCTTGACGTAGAGCAGCACGACTTTTATCCAGATCCACCTCTAGGCCAGGTTGCAGGGGAAGGAGTTGTGCAAGGGAAGGATCTAATGCGGAGCTGCGGCAGAATAATTGTACGATATCAGAAGAAATGGTAGAAACCTTATCGGTTGCTGCGGAATGCTGAGGAGTGAGGGAAGCGAGTTCCTCCTGAAGAGAGACGATCTGGGCTTCAATGGCCTTGATTCTGCAAGTAATTCTCTCCTGCTCGGCTACAGTCTCTTGCTTGATCTGGTTAAGGGAAACGAAGGCTGCCTTGTAACCATCCTTCTCGGCCCGAAGAGAATCCAACCGATGTAAGGAAGCCACGGAGTGATCCTGAGTAGCTTTGGCTCGGCCATAAAGACCAGAAATGTCCCCAAATTGCAAAGCTATCTCCTTAAGAGCGCCCTTTGTTACGGCGGGAACATCAGGAGAATTGGAAACCCGAAACAATGTTGCTCGAAGGGCTGCCACGTGGTCATTAGGGATCTCCCCAGCCAAGGCTGCCTCCACCTGAGCGAGGTCAATCTCTGCTGAAGAAGGGGCCGTTTCTAGAGCTTCGAGGGTCAGAAAATAACGCTGCAATTCTTCATCGGTGATGGCCGGCGAAGAAAGGTCCTCGGCCTGACCTACAATAGGGGGTCAGCCTCCGCAAAGGCAGGAGGATCGATCACTGCAGCAGGCTCCTGCAAGGGGAGAGAAGAATAAGAAAGAAGGACAATTACAAGGCAAATACCAAACAGCCTAAAAAGGATAACTTACAGAGAAGTAAAGGTTGGACTGTCATGAAGTGGAGCTTGAGAGGATTGTGGCGATGCAGTTGGAGACGAAACCTCTGCGGAGTTATCATAAGGGATGATTTAATGAGAAAAGCAGATGAATAAGCAGAGCTTCTATAATACACTAGGAACGGAGCTTACCCTTAATCGTTTGAGAGGTGGGGGTGATGCTTCAATAACTGGGGTAGCAGAAGGAGGTGAGCGGAGTAATCCTCGGATTCTTTTTCGCTGAAGGATCATGACATTATCTTCATCGTCATCATCGCCATCATCGCCATCCAAGGAAATTATGGCAGGAGTTTTAGCTGTGCAAAGATATAAGCCAATAAGCTCATGCCAGCAACATAAATAAATAGAAAGGGCAGAAACTTACCAATAGCCGAAGAGGGTTGCTTAGAAAACTTCAAGCGAGCAGAAGAACGTAGAGGAGGATCAGAGATTAACTGTTTCTTCTTCTTCCTCGCCTCTCTCGCCATATTCTTTGAATGGACAGCCGTGTGAGGTGGTGGACTCACTCGAGCAGCCATTGAAGTGGGCTGAACAGGAACCCCTTCGCAGAACAACATTGGAGCGGGAAAATACATATGCCCGCACTTGCGGCCACCAGTTAATATGATTATTGGTCTCGCTGATCCGGTTGCGGTAGGTACCCCAAGAGAAGGAGAGGAACGTTGCTTCTTGATTCGCAAGGAGCCTAGTAAGATCAAAGGGGTAGATCTTCGCTCGACGACGTCCTGCGACCAGAGTCATATGGGATGGGATCGTGTTGACCCACACCAAATTGCTGAGCTACAAAGTTCGGATGATAGGGCTCGATGGTGAGGGGATTTGTATTGGAAGAAAGCCTGGCCCCAGTGACCAAATCACGGTCCACAAGTACACGACTCCAGTGCATTATCATGTCATACCTATCCTGAGCAGAGGGATACAAATCTTTTGGGGCAAAAATCCACTGAGGACCAATGCCGGTTGTTAGGACTGGACACCAACAGAAATCTTCGAAAGGGTCCAGTTCCAGCAATATGCAGAGCACCTCTGCACGCTCCACTGGTAGGACGGGGGTGGCAGCAAGGGCACCTCCGAGAACCTCAGCGGCCCCTGTGGACACATCAGGGGCAAAGTTGAACCCAGAGCTGTAGAAACCGGATGGGACCTTCGGCCTTCGAATAAAAGCCTTTGTCTTTAACCTGTATAACAAAGCTATCCAGGCTCTTGTAGAGAAGGGCAAGGAAGAAAGGGCCCCAGGCGTATTGCTGGCCAGTTTGCAGCAACTGAATGAAAACGAAGAGTTCCTTAACAACACCGAAAGCCTTGGTACTGAAAAAGAATTTATTAAAGAAGTACAGCAGAAATGCATAGTGTTCTCCATTGGTGACAGGACTAGCGGACTTGGCATTCTTGGATAAGAGGTTGGAAAAGGCGGGAGCATAGATGAACGGGGGTTCTTCGCCCACGAAGTCAGGGTTGGCATGAACATCAAGGCCACCCGCAGGGAGCCCTAAGATGGCAGCCACATCCAGTAGGGTGGGGGTCACAATGCCCCAAGGAAAGATGAAAGGACCAGAAGGACATCAATGGGAACAAAAGGTTAGCAGCGTGTGAGACCTCCAATTTTGACAACATAATCATGTCATAGATTCCCCACTCCTTCCAAGAAGCGCCTTTATTCATAACCAGACGATCTACCCAAGCATTGTATTCGGTGTTGCTCTTGGGCCATCCCCTAAGATCGACGAACTATGCCTCAACGTTGTACCAGGCAAACTTAAGGGGGAGGTCGCAAGAGCCAAACCTCTGCTGAAACAGTGTGAATCCATGGTCGGCACTGGTAGCAGTGGGCCGCAAAACAGAAAGGGGACCAAAAATGGCAAAGATAGTGGGCACAGAGCTTTGAGCCATTAGTGGTCGAAAGAGGAAATCTTAAGGGGAATGAAGGGATGCTGTACGGTGAGTAAAGAGGAGAGAGTGTAAAACTTTGCAAGGAGGGCATCATTGCTATTTATAGCCTTAGGCCACAGCTGTCGTGTCCTTGGGAACCGTCGCTCAGTCGCTTTGGTCGACACGAAGCGCCAAGTGTCACGAAACGGTAGGATAGTCACTTCAAAACGGTCACATCAAGTCATCTCAAAGCGTTTTTCCACTATAAGTCACATCCTCGCGGCCATACGACAGCGCAAAAAGGGGGCCAATTGTTAACACCCAAAAATAATTAGGTCGTAGGCCGAGGGCTGAAGGAAGAAGGCAGTGGAGATGGAGTACTGAGGTAGGTCACTAGACAAGGATTTTGGGAGATAATTACCTGAGAGAAATGATCAAGGGAAGTCCTCGCGGCATATCGCTAGACAACTCCCCGAGGAAGGGGATAGCCCGAGGAGCAATGAGGAAGACCGAGGGAGAGTACAGCATCAGCCTATAGAGTGCCACGGCCATGGTAGGCTCGGGTGCCTGAGTTACTGCCTGAGGACGAAGGTTAGCTGAGTAAACCAAGTGGCTGAGGTAAGGCGGTTTTACTTGGAAGACACGTAAGAGACATGCACGAAGATAGAACGTGGGAGCAGTTGAAGATCAAGCGAAGGAGCGAAGCCTTGAAGAGCGGAGTGAGAGAGTTCACCCCACTAACCACGTGGGTGGTTACTCCACCTCTTTAGGGCTTAGGAACAATGATAGTCGTTGATCTTAGATTGATCCAACGGTAGGAAAATGTTGGTTGTGTTAGTGGCCGACGATGGCCTATGTATATAAATAGAAGAGCAATTGTACAGAAACAAAGACATCAATCAAATCAAACTCTACGTTTATTTTTTACTTATCTTCTTTATCGCATTTATCTTTACGTTTATGCATTAGCCAGTAGTATAATCCAACCCTCACAGTCCCCTCTCACCTAACCTGGCTCTTTCTAGAGGAGTCAGGATACCCACAGTCTAGGAACAGAGTTTCCTCCTGGCACAATCGCTTGAAGAACAGAGGAATCAAAGAACTTTCTCAAACCCCTGGCTGAATCCACGGCCAGGCTCTAAGAGTTTGAACCAAGGAACAACAGATCTTTTAATAACTTAATCATTTATACTTTGTAGTTCTTATTTAATCACAATCTTGATTATTAGTCATGTAATTAACTATTATAATTTTGTATATTTTATCTTGTAAGGTATACCCTAATGTCTATAGGACCCCATTTTTGACATGCACCAACATTTTTTTTCTTTAAGTCTTTTTCCCACTGAGCTTTGTCTACGAGCGATTGAGGCACACACACATTAAATATAATAATTATTTTTAGAATATCTATATTGTTTCTTTATAATAAACTTTCCCTTTTTCGATTTTTTTTATTAAGCATAATAGGAGGAGCTTGTGGCGACTAAATCTCATATTAGGTCCCAAACATCATCATGTTCCCCACTTGCGAGCCTGACTACCCCCTAAGGTCTGCCTATACAGTGTTAGAGACCTTGCTAGCAACTACAAGAAAGGGTTCAGTCGCCTACATATTAGATCCAATAGTGGTCGTCATGACTCTACGGATAAGTTAGAGAATGTGGCTAGTGAGGAGGAGGGCGTCAAACGACCCAAATGTTGGAGTGACAAGCAGATGTACCCAGTGTTTTCTCGCCAGCAGCCACATCGTTAGCCCTTGCTGCCTCAGGGCATTGATGATGGTGATAAAGATATGAAAACGGTCTTGACCACCTAGTGCATGATGAATCGTATGAGGATTATTAGTTTAGTTCTTTGTCTTATCATTTTTACCTTTTGACGTAATTTCTTTTTGGCAAAATTACTCCTACGGTCCTTTAACTTAATTTAAAGCTTCAAATTCGTCCTTTGTCCTTTTTTTCAATTTTGTCCTTTAAGTTTTAAAATGATAACTCCACCATCTTTTAAAAAAAGCAATTCGTAAAATCCCGTTTAAAAAACTTATGTGGCTGTTATGGTGCTGATTGTCCACTTATATACTTGATTTGCCGATGTGGTGATGTAGATATAGAGGTATGACTAGGGATGGCAATGGACCTAGAAGAGTATTATATATAGTGTATGTACCAGAGCCGGCACACGCACGGTCGACAACTTTATTTTTGTCTCCATACTTTTTGGGCATCCAAGTACCCATATCCACACTTATTACCTGCACGTACTTTAACTGCAAAAAAATAATAAATAATATAAAAACCATATCCATAATTCAATTAAAGGAATGATCAACTGTTTTTCAAATCTACTTATTAAAATATTACTATTTATAGTTGTTGTTCATTGGTTCAAACTCTTAGAGCCTGGCCGTGGATTCAACCAGGGGTTTGAGCAAGTTCTTTGATTCCTTTGTTCTTCAAGCGATTACGCCAAGGAGGGAACTCTGCTTCTTGACTGTGGGTATCCTGACTCCTCTAGAAAGGGCCAGGTTAGGTGAGAGGGGACTGTGAGGGTTGGATTATACTACTGGCTAATGGATAAACGTAAAGATAAATGCGATAAAGAAGATAAGTAAAAAATAAATGTAGAGTTTGATTTGATTGATGTCTTCGTTTCTGTACAATTACTCTTCTATTTATATACATAGGCCCTCGTCGGCCACTAACATAGCCAACATTTGCCTACCGTTGGATCAATCTAAGATCAACGCCTATCATTGTTCCTAAGCCCTAAAGAGGTGGAGTAACCACCCACGATCTCACTAGCACGGTTAGTGGGGTGAACTCCCTCACTCCGCTCTTCAAGGCTTCTCTCCTTCGCTTGATCTTCAACTGCTCCCACGTTCTATCTTCGTGCATGTCTCTTACATGCCTTCCAAGTAAAACCGCCTTACCTTAGCCACTTGGTTTACTCAGCTAACCTTCGTCCTCAGGCAGTAACTCAGGCACCCGAGCCTACCCTGGCCGTGGCACTCTATAGGCTGAGGCTGTACTCTCCCTTGGTCTCGCTCATTGCTCCTCGGGCTAACCCCTTCCTCGGGGAGTTGTTTAGTGATATGCCCTAAGGCCTTCCCGCGATCATTTCTCTCAGGAAATTATCTCCAAAAATCCTTGTCTAGTGACCTGCCACAATACTCTATCTCCACTGCCTTCTTCCTTCAGCCCCTGGCCTATGACCTAATTATTTTTGGGTGTTAACAATTGCCCCCGTTTTTGCGCTATCGTATGGCCGCGAGGATGTGACTGATAGTGCGAAAACCCTTTGAGATGACTTGATGTGACCGTTTTGAAGTGACTATCCTGTCGTTTCGTGACACTTGGCAGTTTCGCTCTGCGCAGGATGTTAGGGCGGTGCAACGGTTTTCAAGGTTTGTGAAGGCCATACATAGCCACGATCACGCGAGACGTTTCACTTTTGAAAAATGCTTTGCTTCTCCTTTGTTTCTTTCTTTACGAGACATCACTCTTTCTCTCCATTGTTATCTCCACCACTTCCTGCCATGTCCTCAAACTCAGACTCTCAAAACCGTGGTCATAGTTATGGAGGAAATAGTATCCAATCAAATTTTTCTTCTTTTGGCCCTTATCCAGCGACCGCTCCCCCTGAGGTTTCCCCACAGGATATCCTCGTCGCCGTCCCCGGTGGAGTCACAGTACGGCCTACCACCTTGTCTGTCGGAGAAGGCTTCAACGCCTTCAAGCAAATCTTGGACACTTCAGCTTGTCCCGGTATACCGCTCACCCAAGATTAGTTCACCGCTGACGCCAAGGTGTCAGAGACCAGAGGTTGGGCCAAACCCACCGACGACTATCATGCCTGGTTCGATAGGATTCATCCTATCAAGAAAGACGCTTGGAAGGCTTGGGGTCTTTGTGACATGATCGCCCTCTCTACCTTCACCATTCCTCACAACTTTGACGTTCTTTTACCCCTCTTGGGTTTCTGGTTTTCCACCTTCAATGATTTCAGTATTTCCCTGGGGCATGGTCACCCCCACCATTCTGGATGTGGCCGCCATTACTGGTTTGTCCCGCGTTCGGCCGTTGCATCAATCCTGCAAGACTGTATAGGAAGGTGAACTTGGGCCATATCCATGGGGGGGGGGGGGGTTATTCAAAATTTCTGATTGCCAACTCCAAGTCCGGTGCCAACATTACTGACGAGGAACACACCGCTTTCCTCATGTACTTCTTCTGAAGATTCTTTTACGGTACTGCCTCGGCTGTCGTCGTTCAAGAGTTGCAGCCCTTTATTGCCATGATGACGAGTGGGGAGGTTTACGCCTAGGCCCCTTACTTTCTTGGTGATCTCTACCGAGGGATCCAAATCATGCTCAATCAAATCAGGGACTACATCCGAGTCTCCAAGATTCAGGGCCCTATGTGGTTCCTCCAGTTGTGGGTCACCTTCTATTTCCCTCATATTCTTTCTGCTGGCCTGACTATCCCCGAGCCATTGACCAATAGATGTTTTGGCCCTCAGCTCTCGGCCACTCCTTGCCATCGACTGACGGCGGCTCGGATCATGAAGGAGTTTCTGAAGTCCAACGTTGTTGAGATGACGTGGTGTCCTGTGCTGGACAGGAGGTGTGGTCCTATTTGGATTTTCACTTCTCAAGGAAAAGAAGACCAACTTCCTTTATCAGGAGGTGTGCGTCTTGTTCTGTTTCTGTTTTCGAAAATGCATTACAGGGCGCACGACCCGTGCGTATGGGAGCACAGACCGTGCGCAGTGTTCTGTCAAAATTTTACAAACCTGCCTGAAACGATCCCGTTCGATTCCAATCCTCTTCTAATATTTTTCTAACCCTTGTTGAATGATATTAGGCTTATAATGCCATGATTTTGAGTATGTTTTCAAAGGTTTTTATAATGGGTTGCAAAGTTATGTTTAATTCGAAAAACCGTAAAATAGTATACGGGAGCGAACACATAATATGCTTGTTATGTAGAACTAAATGTTCAGTAACAGTTTAATGTCAATAAACTAAATGTTCAAGTGATAGTTAAATATATATATATATATATATATATATATATATATATATATATATATATATTATATCGAGTCTGGGTGACGACCCACCAGGTTAGCATACTACGCGGGGAAGTCATGAGCCCTTACCCTAGGCCCTATACCATTCGGAAAAGTACTATTGGTAAGGGGGTTCACCGGGATTAGCACAGGAATTGCGGTCGGTGTTATGTTAAAAGTTTTGTTGTACGGTTCACCGGGATTAGCACAGGATTTGCAGTCGGTGTCGTACTATACGATACACCTGGATTAGCACAGGATTTGCAGTCGGTGTCGTACTGAGTTATAACACGGTTCACCGGGATTAGCACTGGATTTGCAGTCGGTGTCGTGTTGAATTAAAATGCACGTGGTTATAAATTAAACCACGAATGAAAGAAAGTCCTATAATACGGTTCACCGGGATTAGCACTGGATTTGCAGTCGGTGTCGTGTTAAGTTAAATAGGATTCATAATTGAACCGAGAGCATTGTTAGGGGTCTTGGTAGAACTCATTGAGATTGTATCTCATTGTTTATATGTTGTTGTTTTACAGAGAAACAGGGAAAGTGGAGATCCAAGAGGCACGAGTAGGTTGTACTCGGATGGTTGCTGAAGACTTAGCTTTTATGCTTAAGTTTATGTTTTCCCTTGTCAGTTATGATTTTCTTAGTATGCTATTGGACATTGAGCTTGATCAACTTAATACTTTGTGCATATTTCGCAGAATCATGGCCGGAAGAGGTAGAGGAAACCCTCCTCCTGTTGATCCACATTTCGAATGGATGCAAAATGTGATTGAGAATCAGCAGAAGATGATGCAGGATATGTTGCAAATGCAGCATCATCAAGTGGATCTGCAGCAGCCTAATATTCAACCTTATCAAGAAGACCCTAACAGGACATACTTCCGATTCCAAAAGATGAATCCTCCGGTTTTCAAGGGTGGATCTGACCCAATGACTGCTTATTATTGGATAGATGTAATGGAAAGAATCTTCCGAATTTTGCAATGCGGTGAAGAAGAAAAAGTAATTTGCGCGGCAAATGCCCTTGATGAAGATGCCCACACCTGGTGGAATAATGCATGTGAAATGATGGAAATACAAGGAACCCCCCGTGCTCCTTGAATGAAATATTTGCTTATCTAAAAAAAACAGCTACGTATTTTAACAGGGTTTGACGGAAATAAATTAAAGGACAACAATGTTAATGTTTTAAAACTTCAAGGATTAAGTGAAAAAGTTATAGACTTCGTTTTTTTATGTTTTGAGATTATGACGATATAGTTTAATGTATACTACATTTACATTTTTACAAATATTACGCTTGCTTTTCTCAATTAATTATTATGTTTCTTAATATTTTTCAAAATATAAGTAATTAATTAATTTTCTTAATATATTTATTTAATAAATTAATAAATAAATAGAAGACACTTAATATGGAAGTATATTTACACAACATATATGTATACAATACATATTATTTTGTTTGGTCAAAAAAAAAATACATATTATTTTGTTGTTAAAAAAGTATATTTTAAAAATTGATTACTTTTACGCTCCATATTTTGTCGAATGCTGATGACGTTGTCCGTTGGTAAGTGACAGTTAAAATTTACCAAGGGATAATGAGTAATGACAGACAATATGTGTTGACAAACATAAAAAAGGTTTCAGTAACTCTTTGCGATGCTAAATTTCTTACAGGCTGAGGGTTGTTTGCGCGAAAGACATCACTTTTTGGCAGTTTTCAGCCGTTCCAACGCCTCAATAACGTTGTTTTTTCTTGTAGTGAAATTCTTAAATAGTTTGAAGACTTACAGAGTAATTTAAATCTTAATTAATATATAATAAATATCAAATTGTTAAGGTTAGGCTAACATTGTTATAGGGATAAAATATTTAAAATAAGATGTGTGTATATATATAGTTATAGGGATAAAATTTTGTAATTATAAACAATTTCTTACAAAAAATGGATAAATAAAGAGACCTCATATTTATATGTAACAATTTGATATGTATACCAGAATATAAATTTAAGAATTTCAAGTATATATCTTTGAAAGGTCTTAATGTCATTAATCTAATAAATAATTATGTAAGAAAATTAAGTATTATTGAATAAAAGTGACACACAAATATATAAGGTGCAGTTGAGTATGGCTCATATTGGGCTTGGCCCAAATTGTTTTAGGTGGTGTGGGCGGCGTCAGCCCACTACGGTACGGTTCAGGGGTATTGTTGTAATTTGAACTAAGTTATTATAAGTATCTATTGTAGATTGAACTACAGCTGCTCTATAGTCGCAGATCACTACAAAAAAATAGTCTATTTGCGAGGGACATTAGCGAGGAAGAATGCTCCCTCGCAAAAACTGACATTAACGACGGAAGTTGCGAAGGAATAAGGGCTCTCGTTTGTTTTGATCATTAGCGACGGATTTTTGGGCATTAGCAACGGACTGGCCGTCACGAAATGTTGGGAGGGAGTCTGAAATTAAAACAGCACGGAAACCTATGTATTTAGCGAAGGAAATAAGGGTTCCTGGCAAACCATTCTGACCGTTGCAGCCTTGGTTAGCGTGATGGGATTAGCGACAGAATGGTCCCTCACAAATTCCGTCGCTAACCCCACTTAAATTTCATCTGAATGCTCATTTTCCTAAATTTCTCTCTCACTCTTCACTCTTCACTTCACTCCCCCACTCTTCTCTCTCACCACCCACACGAACCCCTCTTCTATCATTTCGACCACCACACACCACCACCACCCACGAACTTGTCTCCTATTCCTCTCCTCTCTCTCTCTCTCTCTCTCTCTCTCTCTCTCTCTCTCTCTCTCTCTTACAGATTTCTTTCCTTTTTCTCTCTTCTTCTCTCCACCTTCCACCACACCACCACCACCACGAACTCCTCACCTCTCTCTCTACGAAGTGAACTGTCACCACGACCACTGGAGCTCCCATTTTGTAGGTTTTGATTTTTATTTTTTATGATATTTTTTGTTTTTATTTTTTAATGAATTTGTTTTGATTTTTGTTTTTTGCTTAAAATTGAAATGGTTTGGACTATGAACTTGAATACCCACAGTTAGACTATGAAAAGAGAATTGTTTTGTTTTTCTGTAGATGGTTTGATCCATCAGTTAGAGGAACGAAAACGAATCAAAAATGTAATACTGTGGACATTCGAATGAATGGAAGGTTTAAACTTTATGATTCGTTTATGATGGCAGAAAATGTGAGGCAGGTGTATTATGTTCCATATCCATCAACTCAGAGAGGATGGTGTGTTGCATTTAAGACAAAACCATGGGGTCGCATTGAAGCCACTGATGCGGAGGATGAAGTTCCTTATCAGGTGGATGAAATTTCGGGAGTAGATGAGGTAATTGAAGTTGAACCGATTGACTCCTTATGTGATGATCGGCTTCAAGTTAAAGAAGTTGAAGTAGTATTAGAAGTTAATGAAGATGAAGAAGAGAATGAAGATGAACAAGATGAAGAAGAGAATGAATATGAAGAAGATGAAGAAGAGAATGAATATGAAGTAGATGAAGAAGATGAAGAAGAGAATGAAGATGAATAATTTTATTAATATTATGTTGTATTTAAATTTATTAGAGTCATTATTGTTCTTGTGTTTTCTTATGTTGTCTACTTATGTTGACTCCTTATGTTGTCTTTAAATTTATTAGAATCATTAATATATCAATATAGTTCTTGTTAATTTACTTTCTTTAATTTATTTATTAATATATATCATTAATGTTGTTAGCATTTCGTTTCTCTTTTTTCATAGATATGCATCCAGGAGGAGGTTCTGACCCACCGAGACGGCATGATAAAGGGAAGCAGAATATGGTCGATGAACCTCCCAAGAGGAGGCGTAATCATCGTAATCGTGAAGCGGTACTTAATATTGGGAATATGAGGGGTCATACTTTTGTGGGCCCACCAGCTACCAATCCGATTTCCCCACGACCTCTGTCTCCATCTGACCCAGATGGTATCATTTACCCTCACATGGGAATTTTATGGGCCCACCAAATGCGTATGCAGCAGGGCATATGGGCACACCGGCTGGGTTATCTATGCCTACACCAGCTGGGCATATGGGCTCATCAGCTGGGCATATAGGCTCATCATCTGGGCATATGGGCACACCAGCTGGGTTATCTAAGCCTACACCAGAGCCCCAGGATGATATTGAGCCTGATATTGGTGGTGGTAAATGTGATTCCGATTCATCGACCGATGACGAGAGAGTGGAGGTGGTTGTTATTATTAATGGTGTTAAACTCAAAGTCATTTATACCCGTGGTGACGCGTAAGTATTATATTGTTTGTTTTTTTAAAGTTAATTATGCAACAACTTATATATATTTGATTGTTTGATATATCTTTCATTATGCAGGCTTCTTCTTTCTGCAAAGGTAGCTTCATCAAGCATCACCCATGTCATCTGCAAAAACTACTTTCAAAAGTTCCATAAAAAGTGGAGTAAAGTCGATGAACATGACAGGAAGGATCTGCTGGACTTCTTTAGGGTAAGTGTCAATTATGTCATTACTTATATTGTTAGTTTAAATTTAGTGTTTAATAACATTTAATATAATTACTAATACATATTTTCATTTTACTTAATACAAACCAAAGTGACATGGGACATAGAAGATGATGAAAATGTGCAGAGACTTTTTTTTTAAAAGGATGAGTTCTCAAGTATCAGATTTGCTTTATAAGTTGCGGTGTAAAGATAAGAAGCCACACTACATGAGAGATGAAATTTGGATTGCCTTCAAGGGCCATTGGGCTACAGAGACATTCAGGAGAAATTCTGCAAAAGCCAAGAATAATGGAAACTCAGAAAAGGGTGGCTCGCTTCACTGCGGCGGGTCCAGGCTCATCATGCTCTTAGAATGGTAAATTATTTTAAAACTCTATGTGTTTTTTTACATTAGTTAATTAGTAAGCAATTTTTGAAAATGTGTTTCATTTTACAGAGTAAGAAGACGGGACGCTCTATCACTGCTTCTGAGCTGCATAGAGCCACCCATGTGAGGAAAGACACTAGCGAGTATGTTGATGAGCGCTCCAGGATGACTCAGGTAAATATACAACTTGATTTGTATTATATAATGTTGCTTTGTTAAAATGGAGTGCTAATTTGTGGTTGTGCAAAACAGGAGCAAATTAATGAGATCATGACTCAGCTGACTCAGGGGAGCTGGGACCCAGAATCACTTGGTCAACTTACTCCTGAGATGATAGATTTGGTTTAAGGGTCGCCTGTTTGGTACGGGGCCGTTGGTTCCATGTATGGGCCAGTCTGGGACCAGGAGCAGCAGAGGACGCAGTCGACCAACTCCTACTCCTTTAGCTGCGAAGACAGAGCAGCATAGGCAGCTGGTGTAGTCTCAGCAGCACGAGCTACAGTCTACTCGACATGAGCTGCAGGATACTCGACAGGAGGTCAGGACCTCTACTGAGGCTATGAAAAAGATGCAGGATGACTTTGCGAAGGTGACCCGTAGGCAGGAGCTGATGTTTAGGTATTTTAAGAATATGGAGCAAGATGAGGAGCAAGCTGAGGAGTCTGGGGAGTCTGATGGCGGCAACTTTTAGGATTTGTTGTATCAGTTTGACATTTCAGTATTTTGTTATAACATTTCAGACTAAGTTATGTTGATTCGGATTTTATGTTATTGAAATATTTTATTCTCGGAATTTCTATTTTAAACTGTTTTAAAGGCAGGTTTATCAAAAAAATAATAATAAACAGGTATAAAAGCAGGTTTATCAAAAAAAAAAAAAATTAAATTAGTTGGGAATTAGCGAGGGAAATTGGACGCGTGGCTGTCAGAATTTGGCCACGTGACTGTCATTATTAGCAAGGGATTTTGTTCCCTCGCTAATTAGCGAGGGAAATGTCCCTCGCTAATTAGCGAGGGATTCATATTCCCTCGCTTATCCCATTAGCGAGGAGCAATGTAGCGAGGGAACCAGTCCCTCGCTAATTCCCTCGCAAATAGGCATTAGCGACAGATTTGGGACAATTTGCAAGGAAAAAATCCCTCGCTAATGATCAATTTTTTTGTAGTGGATGTAGGAAAAGATTGCCCGAACAGCGTGACCAATATTGTGTCTCCTATTTCCGTTTTTCATTTATGTTATTATTTCTTCGTTTACTATTGTTGTTACAACAATTGGTATCAGAAGATGTTTAACTCTAGTGCAAAATTTGAGGTAGCAAGGTGCGGCGGGACGGGTAATTTTGGATTATGGCAAAGGAGGGTTAAGGATCTATTAGCTCAGCAAAGTTTACAGAAGGCGCTACACATCCTAGGCCTAACGACTCCGAAGGCGGTTTGGGATAAATTGGAGAGTGAGTATATGTCGAAGATGCTAATGAAGAAACTGTTCACGAAACAATGACCATACAACTTGAATATATAGAAAGGATCTGATTTGCAGCAACATGTCAATACCTTTAACAACATAATTACCGATTTGGTGAGACTAGGGGTGAAGGTCGATGACGAAGACAAGGCAATAATTCTATTGTGCTCGTTACCAAGAACAGGAAAACAACAAAGTGATATGGTTGCAAACAGATTGGGCATTGGAGGAGGGACTGTCCAAACAGAAAGCAGGGCACATCCAGTTTTGCGAACGTGGTTCAAATCGATGATTCTGGCAGTGATGGTGATGTTCTCGGTGTTTCATCTAGCAAGTGCACAGATGCGTGGATTCTTGATTCTTGATGTCCCTACCACATGACGCCGCTCTGGGAGTGGTTTACAATATTAAGGTCAGGTGATTTTAGAGTTGTTTATTTGGGTGATGATAAAGCTTGTGCTATCACAGGAATGGGACAAATCAAAATTGCTATGGACGATGGGGGCGTGCGAATGCTGAACAATGTCAGATATATTCCAGAAGTGAGAAAGAATTTGATTTCCTTAGGTACTCTACAGGAAAATGGTTTCACGTACAGGTCTGGTGGAGATAGGGACATCATGAAGGTCAGTAAGAGTGCATTGACAGTGATGAGAGCAAAGAAGACTACAGGTAACATCTACAAACTGTTGGGTTGTACTGTTGTAGGTGATGTTGCCTCAGTTGAGTCTGATAATGATGCAACTAAGCTTTGGCACATGCGTTTGGGTCATCTCAGTGAGCGTGGGATGATGGAACTTCATAAGAGAAATCTATTGAAGGGTGTTCGCAGTTGCAAGCTAGATTTGTGCAGGTATTGTGTACTTGGGAAACAATGGCGTGTTCGGTTCAAGACAGGGAAACACAAAACAAAGGGAATCCTGGACTATGTGCATTCTGATGTAAGAGCCTTCAATGGGTGGTGCCATGTACTTTGTGACTTTTATCGATGATTTTTCTCGTAAGGTTTAGGTATATTTTCTGAAGCATAATGGGACTGAGTACACTGATTCAAACTTCCAGAATTTTTGTGCAGAACATGGTATTCAGAGGCATTTTTCAGTTCGAAAGACACCACAACAAAATGGTGTCGCAGAAAGAATGAACATGACGCTAACTAAAAGGGCAAGATATGTTCGATTGAATGCTGGATTATCAAAAGGTTTCTGGGCAGAGACAATTAACATGACATGTTATCTTATCAACAGGTCACCACGGGCTTCATTGGACGGGAAGGTTTCAGAGGAGGTATGGACAGGTAATCCTATTGATCTTGACAATTTAAGGATTTTTGGGTGTCCAGCTTATGTGCATATATCAAGTGAAGATCGATCCAAACTTGATCCAAAGTCGAAGGAGTGTGTCTTCGTCGGTTACACAAAAGGTGTAAAAGGGTTCAAGTTGTGGGATCCAGTTTCAAACACTACAAAAAAATTGTCCATTAGCGAGGGACTAATGTTCCCTCGCAAAAACTGGAATTAGCGACAGAATTTGCGAGGGAATTTGGGCTGTCGTATTTTTTGAGAATTAGCGACGGAATTTTGAAAATTAGCGACGGAAATTTTGAAAATTAGCGACGGAATTTCAGTCCCTCGCTAATTTCTGACAGTTTTCAGATGATGGGACTCAGTGCAGGTATTTAGCGACGGAATTTCAGTCCCTCGCTAATTCCCTCGCTAATTTTTGACAGTTTTCAGATGATGGGACTCAGTGTAGGCATTTAGCGACGGAATTTTAGTCTCTCGCTAATTCCCTCGCTAATTTTTGACAGTTTTCAGATGATGGGACTCAGTGCAGGGGTTGGTAAATGTGCAGCAATTAGTGACGGACAGTTCCGTCGCTAATTCCCTCGCAATTTTTTTTTTTTACTTTTTTTCCCTTAAATCCGTTTACACCCTCACTCTTCTTCTCTACTCTTCTTCTCACTCACACCACCTTCACCACCACCACCACCATCGCCACCACCCCACCTTCACACCACCTTCTCTCCTCTTCTTCTCACTCACACCACACATCACCACCACGCCACCTTCACCACCGCCACCACCACTCTCACTCCTCTCTCTCTCTCTCTCTCGCCTTCTCTCTACCATCCACACATCACCACCACGCCACCTTCACCACCACCACCACCACGCCACCACCATGCCACCACCACTCTCACTCCTCTCTCTCTCTCTCTCTCTCTCTCTTTGGAAATAATAATAATAGTAATAATAATAATAATAATAGTAATAATAATAATTAAAATAATAAAATAATAAATATAAAAAAAAACAGATTTAAAAAAACAGAAACAGTTAGACTTAACGAGGGAATTAGCGACAGATTTTTCCCTCGCTAATTAGCGAGGGATTCAAATTCCCTCGCTAATCCCATTAGCGAGGAGGGAATTAGCGAGGGAACCAGTCCCTCGCTAATTCCCTCGCAAATGACTATTAGCGACGGATTCAGGTCATTTTGCGAGGGAAATGTCCGTCGCTAATGACCAGCTTTTTTGTAGTGAAAGAAGATGGTACTCAACAGAGATGTTGTGTTTGATGAGTAGTCTATGTTGAAGTAGTCAGTTGCAACAGATGTGTCAGCATCTGAAGGGGAAACTTCCAGCAATGACGTGATTCAGGTGAGTATTGAGCTGTCACTTATGAGTAATGAGCGGTCGATGCCTGAACCACAAGCCGAACTAGGCTCTGATACTGAGATTGAACATGGGTCTGGAGATTCAGGTGGATTTCACGATTATTCTCTAGCACGCGACAGACAACACCGTCAAATCAAGCCACGAGATAGATATGGGTATGAAGACTTGTCAACTTATGCACTTCTTACTATTTATGGAGATTCATCCAGTTTTCAAGAGGCTATAGCTAGCCAGGAGAAAGATAAGTGGATGGGTGCTATGGTGGAGGAGATAGAGTCCTTTAAGAAAAATGAGACATGGGAGCTTGTTCAGCTTCCTAAGGGAAAAAGGGCTATCTGTTGCAAGTCGGTGTACAAGAGGAAACCAACAGTAACAGAAAAAGAATGGGAAAAGTTCAAGGCACGCCTTGTAGCAAAGGGGTATTCAGAGTAGAAGGGGATTGACTATGATGATATTTTCTCTCCGGTCGTCAGACATACCTCTATCAGGGCAGTGTTAGCCTTGATAGCTAGCCGAGACATGCATTTAGAGCAGATGGATGTGAAACATGGTAATCTAGATGAGCAAATTTACATGGAGTAGCTAAAGGGTTTCAGTGATACTGGACGGGGCAGACTAGTTTGTAAATTGAAGAGGTCTTTGAATGGCTTAAAGTAGTCTCCAAGACAGTGGTATAAGCGCTTTGATTCATACATGCTTTAGATTGGCTACAAAAGATGTGAGTATGACTGTTGTGTTTATGTTAGGAGCCTTGATGATGGTTCTTTTATTTTCCCGTTACTGTATGTGGATGATATGTTGATTGCTGCCAATCATTTACATGACGTAAAGGAACTGAAAATAATGTTGGGGAAGGAGTTTGATATGAAAGACTTAGGTGCTGCTAAGAAGATTCTTGGGATGGAAATTCACAGGGATAGGAGTGCTAGAAAATTATGGCTCTCTCAAAAAAGCTATGTTGAAAAGGTGTTATACATATTTGACACAAGCAATTCGAAGGCTGTGAGTACTCCATTGGTGAATCACTTTAACCTCTCATTGGGCCTGTGTCCAAAGACAGATGCAGAAGCTGATTATATGTCAAAGGTTCCTTATGCCAGTGTTGTTGGTTGTTTAATGCATGTTATGGTCTGCACTAGACCAGATTTGGCATAAGCTGTAAGTCAAGTGTGCAAGTTTATGTCCAAATCGGGAAAGCATCATTGGGAAGCAATCAAGTGGATTTTCAAGTACTTAAAGGGGACAACAGGTAATGGTATCATGTTTAGCAGTGAAAGAGGTGATTTTTCAGTTGTGAGATATGTTGATTCAGACTATGCTGGTGATATGGATGATAGGAGGTTTACAATGGGATATATATGTCTTTACACTTGTAGGTGGACCCATCTGCTGGAAATCATCAGTTCAATCCATAGTTGCAATGTCAACAACTGAAGCAGAGTTACATGGCTGTAGTTGAAGCTGCCAAAGAGGCCTTATGGATGACAGGATTAGTGAAGGAATTGAGTGTTGACCAATGTGGAGTTCAGTTGCATTGTGACAGTCAGGACTAAGCATATTGATGTGAGGGTTGTTGACTCTCAATCAAATGATGTAAGTTATGTATTTTTAGGACCAATTGTGCAGGTTTTTCATTGTATCACAGTCATTATTTGGGGATTTAGTCTAGTTTTAGATAATTGTAGTAGGAAGTTCATTTGTAAGTAATCCCTTCACTTTTGGAGCTAAATTGGACTTAAAGACCTCTAATTTGTTGTGGCATCACTCGGCGAACCAGACACTTGCCCGGAAATGCAGCAAAATGGAGGGATTTGATTTCTGTTCAATATCGCGTCGCGACCAGGAGGGTTCGCGACGCGACCAGGAGGAGTTTTGCGAAGCCAAATGTTTCTGTCCTATTTCGCGACGCGACGGGCACGGGCCGCGTCGCGATGGTGCGTGAAAATTAGAGTTTTTAAAGCAGTTTCAGCATTTTTTTGAGGGGACTTCGTCTTGGGATCTGAGACACATTTTGGAGCAGTTGGAGGGTGCGATTTTGGGGCCTTCTCACCACTTGGGAACAAGGGATTGGAGGTTCTAATGTCTTCCTTTATGTTTGCTTTCTATTTTATGTTGGTTTCTACTCTTAGGATGGATTGTAACTAATTTGCTTAGATTAGGGAGAGATGAATCTCCCAACCCTATCATGTGAACCATTGTCCTAATCAATTCAGTTGTTATTCGATTTACTTTGTCTAAATACCTATGTTCTTAATGCTTTTCAATTACATATGATAATTGTGATGATCCATGCTAGTGATTGCATAGGAATATGAATTAGTAGCTGGAAATTGGGTAGTTAGATCACATGCTAGTAATCATCATAGGAATATGTGGTAGCTTATGTGAATTCATTAAAATTCTTAATCTTAATGCGTTACCCTCTGGCATGACTCACCTAAGGAATTAGGGTAACTCTTAGGGTAATAGGGGTCTTGAGGCAAGGAATTGCCCTTGACCTTAATTAGTGAATTGAATTTAGAAATTGAATAATTAACTTGAATTGGCTAAGGTTCATGTGATAGGCGAGGTGAGAGTATTCGATCCCTAGTCGTTTTTTCTCGTATTCTTAAATCACGTTTGTGTACTGTTACTGATTACTCCAATTACCAAAACCTTTACAATCTAAGAATTTACAACTTTGCTATTGTTTTCAACGCGTAATCCCCGTGGAATCGACCGGTTACTTACCGTATTTTATTATTTGTGACGACATTTGGTACACTTGCCAAAGTCTTAACAAGTTTTTGGCGCTGTTACCAGGGATTGTTGACTTTGTTGTCGACAAGGCAAACGAGTTGATTCTAGATTTTTAGTTTTTGATTGTTTTTAGTTACTTAATTTTGCTACTTGTTGGTTTCTTGAATTTGTTGACGTTTGCTTCAGTGTTTCAGAGATTTGTGCATGCGGAGCAAGGGTCCACAAGAACTCTTGTTCGACCCGAAAATTGAAAAACTAGCAAAGGCAAATCGAAGAAAGGCTAAGCTTACCAAGCAGCAAGCAAGGGAATTGTCACAGGTACAATCAACCTCTACCTCGATACCGGAAGATTTTTCGAGTGAAGAGGAAGAGATGGCTGATCCTCCACCTCCACCACGACGTACTCTAGGTGACTTCAGGCGAAGAAATCAAGGTGCCCAAGCATTATCATTTCAGCCAGTGGGCATGACCTAGTTTGATATCAAATCCTCTGTGCTCACAGCCTTGAAATCAGAGCAATTCTCTGGGTCGGATGCCGAAGACCCTAATCAGCACTTGTTCCAATTCTACGAGATATGTGGGACTACACACCCTGAGGGAGTAACCGATAGTGCAAAGAAGGTCCGGCTGTTCCCTTTCACTCTCACAGGGAGAGCCAAGGATTGGCTGAACACTCTCCCAGAGACAATCAACACTTGGAATGACTTTGAGAACAAGTTATTGGAGAGATTCTTCCCAATCTCCAAGTTCATAAGGAAAAGAGCTGATATTTCCAATTTTACACAGGGAGAGTCTGAATCGTTGTATGATTCTTGGGAACGATTTAAGCTACTACTCAAGAAGTGTCCCGGTCATGGCATAGAAGATTTCCTACAGTTACAAACCTTTTGCCATGGGCTGAGACCACAAACAAGAATGATGTTGGATGCCTCAGCTGGAAGATCCTTAGGTACCAAGACTTGGGAAGAAGCCAAACAGTTGGTTGAAGACATGGCTTCCAATGAGTACAGGATCCAAAATGATAGGGGGGCTGTAGGAAAGAAAGGCGTGCTGGAGCTTGATTCAAACAGCGCGGTGTTAGCCCAACAGAAACTAATGACCATGCAAATCGAGGCTCTCACTAAGCAATTAGCGGCAACGTGTGAAGTAGGTTCCAAAGCTCCAGCAACAGTACAAGCAGTGCAAGCAGGCGGGTGCAATTATTGTGGTAGGGAATCCCACGAAGGTGATTGTGCAGCTTATGGAGAAGCATTGGAACATGCCAACTATATGGGAAACTTCCAAAGACAAGGCGGGAATCCATTTTCTAACACCTACAATCCAGGGTGGAAGAATCATCCCAACTTTTCTTGGAAGAATAATAATGAAGGCACGAGTTCCAACCAACAACAGTCTCTGGCACCTGTCAATCAACAGCAGAAACCACCTTCTCGGTTAGAGGATGCATTGACACAGTTTATGCAGATGACCAAAAATACCTTCCAAGCTCAAGAGCAGGTAATGAAAAACATGGAGAAAAACCAATAAGCATCAATGAAAAATTTGGAGGTTCAAATTGGTCAGTTATCGAAGCAACTTGCGGAGACATCCAAAAGTGGTTTCCCTGCCAACACTGTGGATAACCCGAGGAATGAGAATTGCAATGCCATCTATCTGAGAAGTGGTAAGGGGTTGGAACCGTCTGAAGTAACCAAGCCCCGGGAAAAGAAAACAAATGAAAAGAATGAGGAAACAAATGAAAAGAGTGAGGGAGCAGGGAAAGACAAACCTCAAGTGGAACCCAAAGAAACCCCATCGTACATGAAACTGCCCTATCCTCAGGTAAGCAAGAAAAATCAGAAGGATGAGCAATTCTCCAAGTTCATGGAGGTGTTCAGAAGCCTCCAGATCAATATACCTTTTGCTGACGCCCTGGAAAAGATGCCGGTCTATGCGAAGTTCATGAAACAGCTATTGACCAAAAAGAAAAAGTTAAAGGAGAATGAAACGGTAGCATTAACAGAGGAGTGCAGTGCTATCATTCAAAACAAAATTCCCCCTAAGCTGAAGGATCCAGGAAGCTTCACCATTCCCTGTGCAATTGGTGATGTCACTATAGATAAGGCCCTCTGTGACTTGGGGGCAAGTATAAATTTAATGCCCTTGGGAATGTGGAAAAAGCTTGGGGGAGGTGAAGTCAAATCGACTCACATGACCCTGCAACTGGCTGATAGGTCAATAAGGCATCCGTATGGTATTGTGGAATGTCCTAGTAAAGGTGGAAAAATTCCTCTTCCCGGTAGATTTTGTGATTCTGCGTTTGGATGGTGACACTGAGGTCAAGAGTTCAATGGATGGGGAAAATGACATCCCCTTCATCTTGGGAAGACCTTTCCTAGTCACCAGTAGAGCTGTCATAGATGTGGCAGATGGGACTGTGAAGCTGAGAGTGCAAGATGAAGAGGTAACCCTAAAAGTGATCAAGGCAGCAAGAAAGGATGAGAAAAAGGAAGGGTGCTATAGTGTTGAGAAACCCAACCTCAAAGCCAAAAACAGAATGCACATTCACTCGCCACTAGATAAGTCATCCAGCGAGTGGGTAGACCTAAAAGAAGTGGTGGGTGAGCCTAGCTGGAAATTCAATGGAGAAGGTTCTGAAGGAACTGTGAATGGGGCACTTAAGAAGCCAAAGGCTCCACCTGGGCCAATGTGAGACATCTTCTGAACCGTCAAGCTAGTGACGTTAAAGAAGCACTGAGTGGGAGGCAACCCACTGAGGTACCAAGTCTTTAATTCCATTTCAATTTAAGTCTTTAATTTACCGTATTTTGCTGTTAGTCTTAGGCATGAGAAGAAAATTTTTGTGTTCAGTCAAGTTCGTGTCGCGAAAGGGAAGTAATTTCAAAGAAAATGTTTCTGGGGAATTTCGCGTCGCGAACTAGTGATATCGCGTCGCGATGGGTCGACTTTTTGCTGAGAAAAAAGTTTCTGTTTGATTTCGCGTCGCGAATAAGGCGCGTCGCGATACTTCAGAATTTTTGAAACTGAAACGGTTTCTGTGTAATCTCGCGACGCGAAGCACACGGGCCGCGTCGCGATGCAACGTCTTTTAGCCCAGAAACTGGACAGTCCGAACACAAATCATTTTTTTTCAAAAATTTGCCTCTGTTTATTCTCTGGTGCGCCACTTCCCCCATTTCCCCCATTACCGTTTTGCTCTTATTTGGTGGTGCATTTGCACACTCTCACACGGATTCTTCCTTGTCTACATCTCCAGGTAACAATTCTCCTCCATCTCCATCTTTAATTTTCAATTTTCTTCTTTAGTTTTCAGTGATTTAGGGGGACACGAATTGCGAGTTTGGGGTTGAATTAGGAGTTGGATTGTTGTCCCCCACCCCTCTACGTTGCATGCTTGCTGTTATTTCTGAATTAGGGGGCTTTGTTAATCGAATTGGGGTTGGATTCCTGTTGATTTTGATTGTATACGAAGTGTTTGTTACAATGCCTCAATGAAGTTTTTGGTGTTCACCAAGTGTTTGTGAAATTGCTCCAATGAGTTTTGGCTAAGCAACTCAATTGTTTGTGGAAATGTCTAAGTGAAGTCTGTTTTGGAGTTTGTGGCCTGTTTCTAATTTTGCACAAATTCACAACCTTAGGGTAGACGACTTTGAGTCCAGAAACTATGTTTTGGCTGTTGATTATTTTTCTATGCTGGAGTGGGGCCCACACCCGGGTCCCACCAAGAACTAACAATTTGGACTGAGTTCTGGTTATTTTCCTGCAGGAAATTTTTCTTAAACAAGTGCTAGCATGGACAAAAGAGCAAAGACCGGCACATCTAGGAAGAGGAGGGGGGCCTCACCATCAGAGGTTGACAGATTCAGGTCCCCCGTACACGAGGAGAGGTACCACTAGGTGGTCAAGGGCAAAAAGATAAATCCAGAAAGGGCCTTCAACCTCAGCACGGGGGAATTCCCCATCATTACCTCCACTCTCCGGGAATTGGGTTGGCTCTCGCTCAACTCACTGATCAAACAGGCTAACCAAAGCATGGTGAGAGAGTTCTATGCAAATGCCTACGGGGAGGAAGACAACAGAGTTTCAATGGTTAGGGGAAGAGAGGTGTCTTACTCTCCTGACACCATCAACAGTCTCCTCGGGCTACCTACTACTGCTGATTGTGCCATGATGGATGCCTGGGACAGCAGGGGGGAGCACGATTATGAGGGTTTGCTGGGCGAGTTGTGTCGTCAAGGAGAGACGTGGGACAAACATCTTATCGGTCCGATTGGACAAACTTTTCCCCGCCGTTTCTGCAACATGGCTCTGAAGGCAATTCCTAAGGCCTGGACCAATTTCTTTAATCAGTCTGTCATTTCATCAACTCCACTGATGTCAAGACCAAGGTAGCCATGGGACTACAAGCTATCATGAGAGGCCAGAGGGTAAATCTGGGGAGAGCCATTTCAGCGAGCATTGCAGAGATCGTCATATGTCCTAGGGCTCGATTGGGGCACTGCTCTATCATCCATGCTTTATGTAGACAGCAGGGCTGCCCGGAGTACCCAGACGATCTTCTAACTGACCCAAGGGAGGGCATCACAGCAGCATGGATCTTGAAGCAGCCCGAGGGGCCCATAGATGGAGCAGCACCACAACAGCCAGCACCTCCAGCACCGCAGCAGCCAGCAGGCCCATCTTACCGGGAGCAGTTTCAGACCGACTCCTCTTTCCAGTATGACCTCCTCATGGCCAGCTGGTGCGGGCCGTCTCTGTCATTGTAGCAGCAGGGCATAGATACTTCACATCTGGCATCATACAGAGTCCACCGTGCTGCTGAGGAATATATGGCAGAGAACAGAGCAGCCTCCGCTTCATCTTCATTAGTACCCCATGCAGAGCAGCAGCAGGACCCCCAGGATCCACTTCTTTCAGGGGATGAGTATTTGGAGGAGCACATTTCATTTCCTTGAGCAGGAGGCTCAATTTATTTTACTGTTTTATTCAGACATTTTTACTCGCACTTTTGGTTGTATTTTGCCCTATTTTGACTTTATTTCGCACTTTGGTCTGTACTTATTATTATAACTTACTCTGTGATATTGGGGCACCACTGCCCTATAGTTTGTTTTTGTTTTGTTAAAGCAGCTTCAATAGTGATGATGTGTGGCATTTGGGGTCGCATGTTTGCATTTTTCCTTTTGACACTCGCACTTCAAGTTGTATCATCAAGTAATAGCAGGGGTCATGACAAACGTTGCGGAAGTTCTCTATCATCTGTGAGCAGCATCTCTCAAGTTCTATCTCTACGATCCCAACTGTAAGGTTTGAGCCTAAACACGTTCTTATATATATTGTGTGTATTCCTTGCCTGCATTAGTCTGCAGAACTTGACATTGTGCTTAATTATTTTTGCATTTGATTTTCATACACACTGAGGCATTTCTTTTGGCACCCCTGAGCCTTTCAAACCACACCTAATTAATGTTTATCCTCTGCTAGCCCCTCTGAGCCTATTGTTAAAAATTGTATGCTGTTTCTCTGAAAATCATAGCCTAGTTAAGTCTTAACTTGGAGTTAGGTAACAAAAGCTGTGAGATTGGGGAAATTCTTAAGTTTGGGGTTGCTCGTGGAATAGCAACAATATAAGTTTGGGGTGGAATACAAGAGAAGGAACAAGAAAAGAAAAAATATATGTATATATATATATATATATACATCAAAAAATAAATAAATAAATAAATAAAATCCTTCTCTTGTTTTGTTGAATGCTTTGGGAAAATGGGTGAGTAAGTGAATTGCGTGAAATTGACAAAAAGAGAGGTAGGCCTAACTCCAAGTGCAACCTACTTATCCAAATGTATCCACCCTTACGTAAGCCCCGCTATAACCCTTAAAGTCCTCAAAATGTGTGTATGCATTTCATTTGTATAGAATGATATAGAACTCTGTCAAGCCTATGAAACGATGATGCAGGTATTGTGAATTGAGTGAATACCCGAAACACCTCAAGAGTGAAACACTGGTGAGATGTGCGTACAGAGAAAACTTGAGAATGCTGCCTGCTTATGATTCGGTATTTCCAATTCAGTTGTCCTGCCACTGTATTAGGTTGATGATGATAGTTGATGTGCTGATGTGTTTAAGGTTGATGTATTATATGTAACAGCTAAATAGAAAAACAGCCACAGTCTGAATTGATTGTTTGCTTGAGGACAAGCAAAAGTTTAAGTTTGGGGTTGTGTTGACTCTCAATCATATGATGTAAGTTATGTATTTTTAGGACCAATTGTGCAGGTTTTTCATTGTATCACAGTCATTATCTGGGGATTTAGTTTAGTTTTAGATAATTGTAGTAGGAAGTTCATTCACAGCAAAATGGAGGGATTTGATTTCTGTTCAATATCGCGTCGCGACCAGGAGGGTTCGCGACGCGACCAGGAGGAGTTTTGCGAAGCCAAATGTTTCTGTCCTATTTCGCGACGCGACGGGCACAGGCCGCGTCGCGATGGTGCGTGAAAATTAAGGTTTTTAAAGTAGTTTCAGCATTTTTTGAGGGGACTTCGTCTTGGGATCTGAGCCACATTTTGGAGCAGCTGGAGGGTGCGATTTTGGGACCTTCTCACCACTTGGGAACAAGGGATTGAAGGTTCTAATGTCTTCCTTTATGTTTGCTTTCTATTTTATGTTGGTTTCTACTCTTAGGATGGATTGTAACTAATTTGCTTAGATTAGGGAGAGATGAATCTCCCAACCCTATCATGTGAACCATTGTCCTAATCAATTCAGTTGTTATTCGATTTACTTTGTCTAAATACCTATGTTCTTAATGCTTTTCAATTACATATGATAATTGTGATGATCCATGCTAGTGATTGCATAGGAATATGAATTAGTAGCTGGAAATTGGGTAGTTAGATCACATGCTAGTAATCATCATAGGAATATGTGGTAGCTTATGTGAATTCATTAAAATTCTTAATCTTAATGCGTTACCCTCTGGCATGACTCACCTAAGGAATTAGGGTAACTCTTAGGGTAATAGGGGTCTTGAGGCAAGGAATTGCCCTTGACCTTAATTAGTGAATTGAATTTAGAAATTGAATAATTAACTTGAATTGGCTAAGGTTCATGTGATAGGCGAGGTGAGAGGATTCGATCCCTAGTCGTTTTTTCTCGTATTCTTAAATCACGTTTGTGTACTGTTACTGATTACTCCAATTACCAAAACCTTTACAATCTAAGAATTTACAACTTTGCTATTGTTTTCAACGCGCAATCCCTGTGGAATCGACCGGTTACTTACCGTATTTTATTATTTGCGACGACATTTGGTACACTTGCCAAAGTCTTAACAAGGGTTCACAAGATTAAAGAGCTACTTGCTTCTGGTCAGTTATTACTTGAAAATGTTCATACTTCATAAAATACAGCTGATATATTGACCAAGTCAGTTACCAGTGATAAGTTTAAGCACTGCTTGGACTTGTTACATGTTTCTCAGTGTTACGCAGGAGCTCTACCCCCAGCACCAAGGATGTGGACGCCATGCAGTAAATCTTCATAGGGGTTTGATATTTGCCAAGGTTGAGACTGTTAAGTATGGCTCAAATTGGGCTTGGCCAAAACTGTTTGGGGGGTGTGCTAGTGTGGGGGGCGTCAGCCCACCACTGTACAGTTCATGGGTATTGTTGTAATTTGAACTAAGTTATTATAAATACCTATTGTAACAATGAAACCCTAATTTATTCAAGCAATAAGACGGAACTACAGCTGCTCTGTAGTCGCAGACGTAGACAATGATTGGCCGAACTGCGTGACCAATATCGTGTCTCCTATTTCCGTTTTTCGTTTCTATTATTATTTCTTCGTTTACTATTGCTGGTACAACAGGTGTGATATATGTACATAATTATTTTTATCTTGACGAAGTAATTCCTTCTTGAAATTTAAAACATTGGTGCAAATAAAAAATATTTACCAAAGTAGTTTACATGTGGTAAATGAAAATACGTAAGATGTATATTTAATATATATAAAACTAATATTAATAAATTGTACATAAAAACACATCTTGCATTCTAAAAATGTGATTTCTTATTTTAAATATACCAAATTGTATTGTTTGTTGATAAATAAACAAATACCATGTAAATCAATATGTAATAATGATTTGTACTTTTTTACATGCAAGCTGTTATTTTTCATATACAACCTGTAAATTTTACCTTTTTAAAATATGAATAAAAAATGCGATTTGTTTTATATAGAAGATATATCACACGATACCAAAAAGAATAAAGAGTAGATTAAGAAAAAAATCTCAACACTTAATGTGACTTAACTAATCTCTTTTTATGTGAGCAAAATATCTCAAGAAAAAATTAAAGTGAGAGTAATTCCGACCAAATCTTTTTTAGAAGATAGCTTATAATATTAAATAATTGTTGGGGGACATAAATGTACACGTGTGTGCTGAGTAGATTATGTGTATGATACAATAATATGATGAAGGTAAACCCTAAATATTTAGGTATATAATATGTTTTTAGATGAGCTTATAAAAGGGGTGGAACACGAGTACTTTCTAAGAGGTCACTAATCTCAGTATTACGAGTTTAAGCACATTTAACTACGAAGGTCTGATGGAATCTGGTGGATTAGTACCGGTATGATCTTACCTTCATCATATTATTGTATCATATATTTATGTATAAAAATATATAAATGTGAGGACTGAAAAACAACAGATAGGGTTATTTTGTCCCTACTAATGTGAGAGTTGGAGTAGTAACACTCCACTCCTCCTTTTATCTTGTCTCTTATTCAAATTTTGTTTTTATATATTTGTTTGTTTAAAAAAGCCATCACGTGAATGTCTTTCAGGGACAACTCTTCTCTTTTTAGCCTCTCCTTCATTATATAAACAACCCTACCACCCTTGTGGTCTCTCTTTTTAGCTCTGTGTTATTTCATATTCTACCCTATCTCTCTCTCTCTCTCTCTCTCTCTCTCTGTACTATTCTCTGTCCATTTTCCTTAGAACAACACACACCTCTTTATCTCTCTTTCTACCAGTTAAGTTAATTAACAAACCATCCATGACTCCTGTTTCTCTGAACCCTTCAGGTGATGACCCTTTACAAGGTCAAAACCAATTCTTCATTTCTCCTATTAGTCAGGACTCTCCTACCTTTTTTAACATATTTGATCCAACCCAAACCATAGAATTTGGAGAGTTAAGGCATGGAAATTATCATCACGTAAGATTATATTCTCTTTTTCATTTTCATTTTCTTTTTCTTTATATATTATATTTTGATCAAAAAATTTATCACTAACTATTTGATTTTTGGATCAATATTTATCACTATCTATTAAGTCTCTATTTGTTTTCAAGGTTTATCATGATCCTTATTTGAATATAATCATCCCCCCTCCTCTCTTTTTTTCTTTATGGTTGTAAAATATGTATCTACCGATTGTATAGTTCTGAAACAAGAACAACCTTTGGTAGCGATGATCATGATCATGGAACATACCTGTATAATTATATATGTTTAATTTTTGTTAATAAGAAAAGTTGTACATATAATTTTTTTTCTACAAAAATATAAGCTATGATCTGATTTTTAAGCTTAATTTTAAGATCAATATACCTTAATTTCAACAAGCTTTTTTTTGATAAGTTTTCAACAAGCTATTTGGTATTTGCTGGTCTAATATTTTCATACAGTTAATATTTGTACTTTATTGTCTTTTTTTTTGACAAAATATTTATTCTTTATTGTCGATAATTTAATTACATGCTATTTGATCAATGCTAAAAAATTAATTAATTATTCAATTAATAAAATCTCTTGTTATCTTTTTGAGTCATTGATCTAATGTATTGTGATCTTGATCTATTACTTTAATTAGGATCATAAGCTGGTATTGCAAGATGGATCATCAAGCAATTTTCAACAATTCTCCTTCAATTCAAGCAGCACACGTGACCCTACTTACAAAATGGAGAAGGAAGAGATCAAAAATGGTCACGGGTCTGCAAAATGGATGTCTTCAAAGATGAGGCTAATGAAAAAAATGATGAGACCAGGTAGCAGTTCATCCACTGACAAAGCAATCAATACAACAACTAATACTGCTGCTGCTGCTGCCACTCCAAGGCCAAGATTTCAATATCAAAGGCATGAAAATAGGTACAGCCAAAGAAGCCCTCGTAACAACAACAACAACAGCAGTAATGCCACTAGGGTTTGTTCTGATTGTAACACAAGCACTACCCCACTTTGGAGGAGTGGCCCTATGGGTCCTAAGGTTATTTTTCTCTCTTCTCACTTTTTTTTCTTCATTTAATATGATTTGTATTGTTGATAACATTTTATTTAGACTAACATTTTTAAGAACTGAACCAGATGGTGATCAACTCAATGAATCACGAATTGACACGAACTGATATGTCGGTTCGACCAGTTTAAAGAGATTGAACCTCTGACCGAACCTTTGAGTTCAGTTATTTGGGTGGTTCAATCTCGGATTTATGTTAGTTCAAACAGTTTAAAGAGATTGAGCGATGATCTGAATATCTCGCTGCGTTGAACTCATAAAAGAGCAATTCTTGCATAAGCGCATGAACTTAATCAATAAAAAAAACTTAAGATATTTTTTAGCTCATATTAAGACGCTTTCTTGGATTTGGTTTATCAATAAGGGGTAGGGAGTCGGTATGAACATAATCTGGTTGGTTTACTTATCTCTAGTCGAATGTTTGAGACATTGTCAACTATCTGTTTGATATTTTAGATTGTATCGAGTTTGAGTACCCTTGTATTTTAATTAATAAATTTTTTCTTATTATTTAAAAAATAAATATATTAAAATAATAGTAACAATAATAATAAAAATCAATGCTTATATTGAAATTAATTTAATATTACCATAAGCTTTTATTAATTGAATTCAATAGATCACACTATATATATACCCATGCTAGTATATTATCCACACATATAGTTAATTAAGAACCAATTATTACTTAATTAATAAACATATATATAGTTGTAGCTAACATGCAACGTGTTACTGATGCAGTCACTTTGCAATGCCTGTGGAATTAGACAAAGGAAGGCAAGAAGGGCAATGATGGAATCTGAAAATGGTTTGACAACTCCAAAGAATATTGCAGCTTCAACAAAGACCAGAGTTTATAACAAGGAAAAGAAGCCTCGTACAAACAATTTTGTTCAGTCCAAGAATACTAAGTACAAGCCAACTGAAACTACTACTGCAAGCTCATCATCATCACAAAGTGTAGACAAACTTGAAACTTCTGATATGAGTTTGAAGAACAACTCAGATTCTGAACAAGTGTGTCCTTGGGATGAAGCAGCTCAAGCAGCGGTACTTTTGATGAGTTTATCCTATGGTTTTGTTCCTATTATTAATTATAATTATAATTAGTCACTTTTTGACATTATTATTCGGTTTTATTTTTCACTTTTTTTTATGAACTTTTATGTCGTAGTATTTTGTTTGGTATTGTGAGTTTTGGAATCAAAGCCAATGTACCTGCAGCATAGACCAAATTGTGGTCTGTTGCATTGCGGCTACTTACGGTGAATAAAAAAGTTATATATCTTTGGTTTCGTATTTTAGCTTTAAGTTATATATGTTAACAAAAAACGAAGATATTTTTTTAGTTTCTGGGCAAAAGTGAATCTAGTGGTGATTTTCCCGAAAATAAATGCCATAAAAGCAAGATTAATTTAACTAATGTAATAGAACCTAAGCTTTCATAGTCGGTTAATTACTATCATGAGCGGTTATTATGTTGTTAGAACTTAGAAGCGGACCAAGAAGCTGACAGTTCAGCAGTATATATATAAGGTTCAGCAGCAGTATGGTTCAACCCTATAATTGGATTGCAATTTAATCGTCCTGAACAGTGGTTGAATTATATTGAATCGCGGTCGAACTGCTTTGAACTGCTAATTAAAACGGTTGAATCGTTCAATTCTTTTTACTTTTTTAAATTATAACATCTTTATTTATTTATTTAGAACCGAATGAAACAATTGAACTATGATCAAGAGGTTTTGCTGGTTCAATCTCTGTCAGATGGTTTTATGTTTTAAAAATATTGGTTATTATCATTAGTATATCGTTGTTAATGAAGTCATATATTCCCTCCCCACCATATTCTTTGTAGTTTAAGGTTGTGACGCCCCTAAGAAAAATAATTGTTAGTTTAAATTTTACAAAATCTATGCAAAATATACTATTTTAACTTTTATCTCACAATTTAAATAAATATATAGTCATTTACTGAATGTAACAAATTCTCATAATGAAGAAGGATATAAGTGGAAAAAATACCTAATGCTTCAGTGAAATGTAAAAGGGAAAACAATATGGGACTAGGAAACTTGATATTGCTACACCGATTTAACTTGTAGCCTTTAGATATTTAGCAATCTTAAACTTACTCCATACCAAAATCATTGATAGTTAATGAGAACTAGATACTAAGTAGTGGAATTGAAGGTGGGAGAAGATTGGGTTGACGGTGTGGAAAAGGTGAAAGCTAAATATAAAAGCTTCATTTGAGAAACAATTCACATAAACTGATCAAAAGGGCCCTACTTTGACAGCGTGGAATTTAATAGGCTACGGTACGGATAGTGATATTACTTTCTTAACAACTTCTTTTAGAGTTGAAGAAATACAAGAAACAGTGTGGAGTTGTGATGGGAACAAGATCCTTGGAACAACCATTCTCAACGGATGAAATAAAAGAGATTATCTAGAGTTGTGACGGGAACAAAAGAACTTAATGATTACCATCTTATCTGCCTGGTGGGTTCCTTATACAAAATCGTTGCAAAACTTGCGTCAAGATAAAAAGCAGTAGTCGGCAAGATAATCTCTTCCTACAAGACAACCTTAATCACGGGCCGTCAAATTTTGGATGGTGTAGTAGTGGTAAATGAAATTACCAACCTTGCAAAAAGGCGTAGAGATCAATGTTTTTTATTTAAAGTCGATTTTGAGAAGGCCTACGATTGTGTCAGTAGTGAACATTTGAATTACATGCTTAGGAGAATGGGATTCAGTACAAAATGTTGTCGTTGGATGAATGCATGTGTCTTTAACAGTTCAATCGTGGTGTCCCACTAAGGAAGGTTTAACGGGTCTCGCCAATAAAGCTCTTGATCAAGGACTTCTAAAGTTCGCAATGACTTGAAGTTTCACATTAGGCATGGCAATGCGGCGAGGGGAGGACGGATTTTGCATTCCCCATCCCCATCCCCGAATCCCATATAGATCATCGTTCCCCTACCCAAACCCAACGGGGATGAATTATTGATCCCCAACCTAACGGGTTCGGGGACCCCGTCCCCAACCCCATCCCCATAGCCACATCAGTGTTTTCTTCTTTCTTTCTCTAAATGCTATTGACGTATTCACTCTTTTAAGTGGGAAGTAACACCACTAGTCAATATTTCACCTACAAAATTAAAAAAAGAAGTTAAATATAAACATTAAAGTTGATAAAATTGGAAGGTAGTGATAATTAAATGGATGGGAGATATCACCTTCATCTTCGGGGTCTATTTCATTGAGTAAATTGGTAAACTCATTACTTAATTGAGAACTCATACCACCTCTATATATATATATATGAAATATGAAATGCAGTACATTATAAATAGTAATTAGTTAACATATACATAATTATTTGTCATTTATTAAGATATGTAAATTGAAAAACAATATATAACCAACTTCTAGCATACATCAAAGCCTCTAATATAAGAGGGAGGCGTTAGCCCTAACAAAGACATTTAGGGTTTAATTGAGATGTGGAGGATTTCTAATATAAGAGAGGTAATATTGTAATATTGTAACTATGTACATTCGGGGCCGGGTTCGGGGTAGGGACCTATATCCCTATTACCCGCCATGTCCCCGTATTTTGATATCGGGGAAAATCCAAACCCAGTCAAAGCGGGGAAAATCCGTCAAATCGGGGCGGGTTCGTGTTGGTACCCATGGGTACAAGTTTTGTTGACATGCCTATTCCACATATTGTAGTTTGTTGATGGTACAATTTTGTTGGGAGAGGCCTCTTGGGATAATATGTGGGGAATGAAAACAATCCTTAAGAGTTTCGAATTGGTGTCAGGGTTGAAGGTAAACCTTTGCAAAAGGAAATTATATGGTATCAATGTGACTGACAAGTTCTTGGACACTACTTCCACCTTTCTATCATGCCGAATGGAATCTCTGCCATTTAAATTCCTAGGTCTTCCTGTGGGTGCAAACCCACGAAGGGTATCAACCTAGATGCTAGTTGTGGAAAATATGCAAAAGAGACTCCCGACCTATAAGGGGTGCCATATCTCTATAAGTTGAGAGTTAATCAATTCTATGCTAACTAGTATTACTCTTTATTTTTTCTCTTTTTACAAGGCACCAAAGAAGATTCTGAATATGTTACTATCCATCCAATGCAGTTTCTTGTAGGGAGGTGAAGAGGACCAAAAGAAAATATGATGGGTCAGTTGGGAGAATGTCTGTAAATCCAAGGAGGAAGGTGGGCTAGGCATAAGCAATCTGGAATGATTCAACATTGCCCTACTGTGCATTGGAAGCATCAGATGAGATTATAGATTTGGCCACTAGTAAGCAGGGGAAGCATCGAAGGCTTTGTATGGTTCCCAAGAATGTAAGTTGTAAGCTGGGAAATGGGGAGAACACCTAATTTTGGAAGGATCGATGGATTGGGAACAAACTGTTTATAGAAGAATTCTCATTTCTATATTTTGCAGGTACCACGAAAGAAAGAAATATCGTCGAAATGGGCTCTTGGTGCGATGGAAGGTGGTACTGGGACTTACAATTGAATGATATGGAAACATTGTTGGGCGAGAAATCATGAGATTTGTACACAGTGCTTGAAGGAATACACCTATTCGAAGGACAAGTGGATTCATGGATATAAAGTCACGACAAAGCAAATGACTTCCCAGCTAAAAGTTGCTATCACACCTTAAGGACCAAAATGCAGCAGGCTGTTGGTAACAAGGACAACATCTAAGTGGTAAAAAAAGCTTTGGAAGAATGGTGTCTTGTTCAAGATCTTAGTGTTTGGTTGGAAGCTGTTGTTATCCAGGCTTCCTACCCGCGATGAATTGAATAAAAGGGGTTTTATAATGGAAGAAATCAACATGCACTACAACAGATTTGGAGATGGGCAGCGCTTTTTTTAGCCATGGGCAGCGCTTTTGAGCGCTACTAAACTTTGTGCTGCTGATTCCACTCCAACAATGGGCAGTGCTTTCAAAACCGCTGCTCATTGATATCCATCGGTAGCGCTCCTGGGTAAAGCGCTGCTCATCATGATAGCGCATTTTGGAAATGGGCAGCGCTTTTTAGCATAAGCGCTCACTAGTGAAAAATTGACTTTAAAAAGCATCATTTAGCATCGGGTGTTTAAACAACCGATGCTAAATGTAGACGCGGTGGCAATTTTGAAATTAAATGGAAGATTTCAATTTTCGCGCCTACTTTTAGCATCAGTTGTTTAAATAACCGATTTTAAATGTATTGGCGTTAGACGTTTAGCATCAGGTGTTTAAACAACCGATGCTAAATGTCTAACGCTAATACATTTAGCATCGGGTGTTTAAACACCCGATGCTAAATGTCTAACGCAAATACATTTAGCATCGGGTGTTTAAACACCCGACGCTAAAGGTCCATTTTATTTTCTAATTTTCCATTGCATATCTCTATCTCCCACGATCTCTTCTCTCACTCTGAACCTTCTCTATCTATTCTCTCACTCTGAACCTTCTCTATCTCTTCTCCACTCTTCTCTCACTCTCTGAACTTCATCGCATATCTCACACTCTTCAAACATCATCGCATATCTCTCACTTTCAGAACATCGCATATCTTCGCTAAAGATTCCTCTCACGCTGCCCATTGTGTAATTTTTTTTTTCTGTTTTTGTTTGTTTTCCTTGTTTCCAAATTCCTTTCCAATTCTATTTCTCAGCAAGTAAACCAGCAAAATCACACATAACTAACTTAGTTATATGTATCCAAATCAAATTATATCCAAATACACCACAATCAAAACAAGCGCTGGTTAATGAATTAAACACTTGTTTCCCAATTCATTCCAATTCATTCCAATTCTATTTCTCAGCAAAACTAACAAATTACAATACACCAGAATCAAAACAAACTATATATATATATATATATATATATATATATATATATATATATATATATATATATATATATATATATATATATATATCCAAATGCAAAAATATGCACAAATATACCCAACAAGATAAACCAAAACAAACTAGCTAACAAGTTATTATCCAATTCATATGTATCCAAAACTAGCTAAACTTACAATATGAACCAAAACTAGCTTAACTATATGTATCCAAATCAAACTGTAACAACTTACAGTATTACATTCTATCCAAAATTAAAAAAACGGAAGACATAATGGCACCATTCTCCCCTAAGCTCAAGTAGCTGCTCATCAGAGTATGTCCTCACCCGACAATCAGGAAAATACTGAAATTATATAAATAAATAAAATTAGAATTGAAATGCTTAAATGGAATTAACTATTATATCAAAATCAAAAAGAATTCTAAGTAGATACCTGTCGGGGAATAGTCGTTTGGTTGTGGGTAATAATTTCCTTCAAAAATTTCATTACATAATACCCACAATCATTGCTATTGGGTTGTTTTGGACACTACAAAACAAAAGATTAGTTCATTGTTAAATTTAATTTAATATATTTTTTTCACAAAATAATTTAATTAAATATATAAGAACATTGATTACAAACTTACATCTATTGGTATCCATTTGGTCATTGATTGCTCCAATCCCCAATATGTTTTCAAACAACTGAACACATTGTTATATAACTATATTATTCGAAATACATACGTATATAAGTAAAACTAAGAAATATGCAGAGGGATCGAAATACACACACCTATTAAATGTCTCGATCAACTCGGGGTAGTTGTTGAAATGACCATGCAATGAATCAATGAAGTACACTGTATCTTTTTTAGGATTTATTGCTAACAGCAACCAATGTTGCTTACAAAATAAAATTTTGAATAAGTAATTGACTAGTATTTAAAAAATGCATGTTATATAAGAATGGATTAAATATCTCACCGTAAGAGACATGGTGCCAAAAACATGGAATCAAAGCTTGTACTTTGAGCTTCCCAGATGCGTTGAGTGATATAATTTTTAACCCCTATCTTGTTTTGTTCCACAAGCGTCCCATAATTACACAGCTTCGGGGACACTTCACGCAGGTGTGTATTATCCGGACACAAGAACACAAATCTCTGTGTCTGTTCTGAAGGGACCAAAATGTCCTCGTACAAGTACCTTTAATTAGAGATATATACAAATTAAATTAACGGTATAATAAAAAAAATTCAATGATGTCAAATAATGAATTACATACGTACCTGACATATGCTCTAATAGAAGTACTGGTTGCCACTTCAATTTACATACATCATTGATATCCTCACGTGTGACCGTCAGTGTTTGACCTAAATTCCCAAAAATTTGGTCATCCATCTCTAATTGAAGGGGGATTGCCTCAGTCATTGGTGTGTGGAAAAGTGTGCAAGTATACACAGTCACAAACAAGTAGTATAAAAGATCGAACCCACATGGAGTGGATTAACTCTTGTATGTTTAAGAAAATATAAATTGGTGCTACTACACTACTCACAATTTTGGATATTTGATGTTTAAGGAAAACAGAATGTAAATATGTAAAAGAATATGAAGGAAATCAGTTGAGAATGATAGTTGAGATGTCATCACTAAATACTTTTGAGAGTTTTGTGCTTTTACGTGGTGTAGATGCACCAAGGTGCAGACGCATTGAGTGCAGCTGCATGAGTATGTGCCTTTCAGCTACTTTCTTCAAAGTTTCGTTACAAGCTTCCTATGTCTAGGCGTGCTAAATAAGTTCACTCCTGCCTTTGAAGTACCCACTGTTTCACCCTAAGGACTATGTTATCCTATGTCTAGGACTTAACATGGTTTTAACAAAGTTTTCTTTATTACTTAAGTTAACAAAGCCTTCATTAAAACACTCACCCTTATTAGTCTTGATTTCTAGTTATAAACCATGTCTGTGAATATAACTCTACTTATTTTAAGAGATCAACCTCACAATAAGATGGATATAGTATAACACAAGACCCAAAATACATGCAACACTTAAATGCACAATAACTTACTCAAAAGCTCATTATAAAGTTAGAACATCTCAACCAAAGAGGTTTAGCTCATAATATGCATTGCAAGGCAAAGATAGATGAAATAAAACATGTTAATATAATGGAAAATACAAGAGATATCAATAGGGTAGAGATTACACTGATTGAAGTACTCTTCCATAAATTTGCCCAGCAGTGCAGAAGCACTGACTTCCTGGTGCAGTTGCACCTAACTAACTTGATGAAGAAGTGAAGGAAGAAGTCGTCAGTTCCCTCCTTACCTTCTTGCCAACTAACTACTACTAAAACTATAAAATAAAATACAAGAAAGGAAAATACTAAATTATATGTGAATTGCTTATGAATGAGATGATCTTCAAGTGAGAAGTGGAAGCCTTTATATAGCCTTGGAGGTTTCCTTCAAGTGAGGGTTTGCTTGGAGATCAAGCTGACCAAATGTGGGTTAACCATGGTTACTTTTCAGAGCTTTGATTGAGAAGATTGAGTCCAAAGGGGAGGTCCAATTGTGGAAAGCCATGTGTTCTAGATGCGTAGCCTTTCATGATGATTTTCCATTGTGGGCGCCTCCTCTTGCATGTTGGAATGTGTCTCCATGTGACTTATGACTAAGCATGATGTCATAGAAAAGTTTATGAATTGGTATGAATTGAGGTGCTTTCAAGGTGGGGTTAAATCTGCCTTCAGTGCAGGATGGTGCAGATGCACCTAAGTGCAGTTGCACTGCTGTAAGAGTAGTTTAGTGCAGATGCATTGCTGTTTCCCTGGTGTATTTGCACCTTACTGCAAGTGTACTGAACAAACATATCAAACATACCAATATATATATAAAATGCTTAAATCATTACATAATCCTCTTTGAAACATAAAATGTTGTTATCTTACTTATACTACTATATTTAACAGATATTATACTCGGTTTCAAGCAATTTAGTTATGTTTAGATGCATAAATAACTCTATATAAAATAGAGTTATCACACCCCCAAACTTAAACCATTGCTTGTCCTCAAGTAATGAAAAAAAGAAAACACAAGTAGGATTTTCAATTTAAAGAAGAACAGATCAACTCAAATCTTTTCAAAGAATGATTTTGCATTTGATGAACTTCATTTTTCAGAACATTTTGTCTTTGTGCCTTTGAATTCCCAAACATCCAAAGTTTATTAAAACTCATTTGTGTGAGTGTGTGCCCCACAGAGATCCAATCAGTTCCCAAACTAAGTAAAAAGTTTCTCTTTAGCTTTTTGGATATTTTTAGATCACGTTTGGTTAAAACAAAGGTGTTTCAAAATATAGACTAGACTAACAATATCCTCAAGGCTTGGGGGGGCTTTAAGTACAACTAAGGACTTTGATTGAGTATTTCAAAACTGTTGAGTCAATGTACTATTCTTCTTTTTGGTGGTTCTTTATTTGGTGCAGATGCAGCTTGGTGCAGTTGCACTGAATATTTTTGTGAAGTGCAGAAGCACTGAACTTTTTATAACGGTGCAGATGCATTTGAGTGCAACTGCACTTGATACTGCATTTCAAGATTTGTAGCATATACTGCCCTCCTCACTGACCTCCTTATGCATACTTTTTTTCTTTGGTTTGTTTTTCTTTTCTTTCTTCTTTTTCAAACCAAATGCACTATTGGAACAGGTTCAGTTTGATGACTCAGGCAAGTATAGCTCGCTATAACATTTTGAACTCTTTTGTAGTGTTTTTGGTAACCTATTGTATTGACTATTCTAAGTTTTTCATACTCAGCCTTAGTATTCATGAAAACTCCCCAAACTTACTTCTTTATGCTCTTCTATATTTTTAGTGAAAATTTGTTTTTGACCTTTTCTAAAAATCCTCTTGCATCAGGTAGTTTTTCAAATAGCAAGGTTCTTTTTAAAACTCAGTTTTTATGTGTCAAAGTAATAATAAAAATTGGTCATTTGGGGAAAACAAGGCTTCTTTTCTTTTTCTTTCTTCCATCATTAAAAATCAGTTCAAAGAATGCATTTGGCTAAGTTTTGTGAAAAAGAATTTAAGCTGATCATGCTTCAAAAACTCAAAAATCCTACTTTGAACATAGAAACAATTTGATGCACCTAAAACTAAAACTAATGTTTTTGTAAAATAGTTTTCTGAATTTGCAAAAAGGAGCTTTGTTGATTGCATCATAAATTTTGAAATTAACACACATATAGGTAAACAAAGCATAAAAAACAGACATACATACTTACTAAAACATATAAGCATATGCATAGAGTATTTTAAAGTGCTTCTCCCCCCCCCCCCCCAACTTAAAGATGAGCAGTGTCCCCACTGCTCTAAGTTGAGATTCAAAAGTAATTGTGCATCAAAATGGGGAGAGGGGTTAATACATGTGGGATAGCAACAAAACATATAAGTATATTTAAAAATAACAACGTTAAAGCTTTAATCTTTCTTTGCTCCACTCTTGATCCTTGAGCTTGATCTCACAGGAATGTGTTTGACCTTCTGCTTCTTTTTCTTGGGTTCTTCAGCTTTTGGTGCAACTGCACTAGATGCAGTTGCACCAACCACTTCTGTTGTTGGTTTTGGTTCCTCGGGTTCTTTGATGCAGATGCATCAGAGGCTTCTGCACTAGTTTGCTCTGCTACAGTTGGTTCAGCAACAGGTTCCTCAGTTGCTTCCTCAGTCTGTTCTCCTTCACCTGGGGTTTCAATTACAGCTTCTGTGGCCTCAGCAGGTTTGTTGAAAAATTTCTGCGTGTTTCCCAGCTCTGCTCTCTTCTTCTCTGGTAGCTCTTCCAGCACCAGTTTGACAGTATCCTCCTTGTTCTTTGGTATGACTATCAGAACTGGAACACCTTGAGACACATATGTGTTTGTTGGAGTTGCATCTGTTGCTGGTGTATCTGGATTTGCACTTTCTTCCTCAGAACTTGTTTTTCCCTCCTCTTCAAGAGGGTCTTCCTGAATAACTTGCAAAGATTGTTTCTCAAAAATAATGTTAGTAGTTTGATGGCTTTACTCCATGGTTTGTGGTGGAGTCTTCTCTTGAGAAGGAATAGGTGCTGGTTGTTTGGTTGGTTCTTTTGCAGGTTGACTTTCTTGGTTGATGGGTGGTGGTGATGACTGTGGAATGGGTGATGGTGATGGTGGAGTAGGTGTCTTCCCCGTGGATGGTGATGTTGATTTTTCTGGCTGGGGGTGGGTTGGTGGAGTAACTTGGGTGAGAACTGGTTCTGTTTGGGGTCCAGCCTCATATTTCTTTCTTACTATGTCCTCCATGCTCAAATTCTGATTCTCTTCCTCCTCACTCTTGCCATTACTGTCAGTGGTGGTATCATCATCCTCCTCCTCTTCATTCCTCTCCATTTGCTTCACCATTCTTGTCAATGTTTCATCCTCATCAGTATCAGCTAACTCTTCACTCAGCAACTCTTCCTCTTCTTCCTCAATCTTTTTCTTCTTCTCTGGCTGTTTCTTTTTAGTCTCCCTCTTTCTTTTTGGGACTTTTTCTTATTAGTTTCCCTTTCACTCTCTTCCTTTTCCTCCTCATTTTCTTCTTCTTTTTCTTCCTCTTCTTCCTCACATTCCTCATTCTGAAAGACCCATGCTAGAAACACTAGGGTTTCTAACTGAGTTGGTACCTGTGACATCTCCATCAACCTAAGTTGTAGCCAATCATGCTGCACTTGCTGGAATCTCCACACTGCCTGGTGCTTCTGCACTAAGTGCTGTTGCACCAGGTTATTTGGTTCAGCCTTTATCTTGGTTCTCTCTTGTATTTCAGCAGATAATGGGCCTGGAGGGTACTTTCTCTGTTGATGCTCATTAGAACTAATTTCTACCCCTTGTTTCATGCATAACTCAGTGATCAAGCATGGAAAGAATAAAAATCCTTCTGATTTTGTTACACAATCTAGAATCTCTTTGTTATTGATTATCCCTATGTCCACATTGTCATTGGTCAAGATTGCATCCAAGAGGATTAATCTATCTTTAGAGAGTGTATATATATGTGTGTGATGTAGGGAAGATTGAGCAATCAATAAACAAGTACCAATTTCCTAACTCAGGGATCAAATATCTATTCTTAAGCTTAAATTCGGTGTTGGTGATTTTATCCCATTTTGAGTTTTTCACAGCAATTCTAGACCTTACTCTTTCCATCTCTTTCTTTCCATACTCTTCTATTTTCTCTTCAAAATCAAAACCAGAGTAGACTAGGTTGTATGGTTATTAATTCTATCAGCATCAAAGTAAACCTTCCTACCCCTAATTACAGAATGGTCCAGAGTTTTACCTTTGTTGTTGTTGTCCTAAATTCCAGAATAGAACTCTCTTACTACTTGCTCCAAGTAGAATGCTCTGTGTTGCACAAACAGATCCCAATGAAGATTTGAGATTGTTGACATGAAGCTTGGATGTGCGTTCATCAAACTGTAACCTCTTTCCGGTAGGAATTTCATTTCCCAGAAATGTGTTTGATCAGCATCAATTGGTACTGGACTAGGTGCAGTTGCACCAGCTTTCTTCTTTTGGGTTGTTTTGATGTTGATCTTGTGCCTGTGATGCTCTTCCCTAATGTTTTCATGGCACTTTGCTTGTGAACCATTTTCTTGAATAGAGGTTGAAGATGGTGTTTACAGAAAAATTGGGGATTTGCGAGAGAGAGAGAGAGAGAGAGAGAGAGAGAGAGAGAGAGAAAGTGATTGGGGATGTTTTACGGTTTTGTGAGAGAGGGGGTTACTGTGGGTGAATAAATGGTAGCCATGGGGAATTGGGTCAGTTTAAAGAGGTGAACGAGTTAGTGGTTGGTTGATTTGATGGGTGGAGTAGTCGTTAGGGGTATGAGGGTTTGCATGCACTAAGACACGTGGGAGTCTAGGTGGGACAACTCAACATCTCAGCCACTAATCATGTTTTAAACGTTGTTGTGCTGGCATTTTTGAAAGTTTTTCACCCAAGTGAAATTTTTGAATTTATGGTGCAGGAGCACTTTGAGGAATGAGAAGTGCAGCTGCACCTAGATGTAGATGCACTAAAACCTGTGTTCCTACAAAACACTTGAAAACATCAAATTGAACAAAAACTTGCAAAATTAAATATTTAATAACATGGGTTGCCTCCCATAAGCGCTTGTTTTAAGAGTCTTTCATCCTGACTATCTCCTTACCTTAGAGATTTTGAAAATGTGTGGTGAATTTATCCCTCACCACATGTTCACCATAGTACATTTTTACTCTTTGGCCATTTACCTTGAAAGTGGTGTCTGTGGCTGCATCATACAAATCAACTGCACCATGGGGGTAAATCTTGACTAGTTTGAATGGTCCTGACCATCTTGATTTAAGTTTTCCAGGAAATAGTTTCAACTTGGAATTGTATAACAAGACCATTCCTCCTTCTCTAAGTTCTCTTCTTTGGATTCTTTTGTCATGCCAACCTTTGGTTTTTGTCTTGTAAATTTCTGCATTCTCATAAGAGAATTGCCTAAATTCTTCCAATTCATTCAACTCTAAAAACCTTTGTGCACCTGCTTTGTTGAGTTCATAATTCAACTTTTTCATAGCCCAATAAGATTTGTTTTCCAACTCAACAGGCAGATGACATGATTTGCCATAGACTAGCCTAAAGGGGGACATACCTAATGGTGTCTTAAATGCAGTTCTGTATGCCCATAATGCCTCATCTAAATGTAGAGACCAATCTTTTCTTGATGGTCCAACTATTTTTTCAAGCATTCTTTTAATATCCCTATTTGATAGCTCAGCCTACCCACTTGTTTGTGGGTGGTAGGCTGTAGCAATTTTATGCTTAATCCCATATTTTGCAAGAAGATTTTCAATGAGTTTATTGCAAAAATGTGAGCCTTCATCATTCATGATTTCCCTTGGGGTGCCAAACCTTGTAAAAATGTTTTTCAAAAGGAATTTACTAACAGATTTGGCATCATTATTAGGCAATGCCACTGCCTCTACCCATTTGGACACATAATCAACAGCTACCAAGATATATTGTTTGCCAAAAGAAGGTGGGAAAGGACCCATGAAATCCATGCCCCATACATCAAAAAGTTCAATTTCTAATATATTGGTTCTAGGCATTTCATGTTTTTCAGAAATATTACCTGCTCTTTCACATTTGTCACAAGTTTTGACCATTGAATATGAATCTTTAAATAAAGTGGGCCAATAATAATCAGACTGTAATACCTTAGCTGCTGTTCTGTGGCTTCCAAAGTGGCCTCCATATGGTGCAGCATGGCAGTGCAGAAGCACTGCTTGCTGTTCTTCTTGTGGGATGCATTTTTCTCATTAACTGATCTGGGCACATTTTATAGAGAAATGGATCATCCCAGGGATTGGATTAACTCATTAACTGATCTGTGTGGAAAAGTGTGCAAGTATACACAGTCACAAACAAGTAGTATAAAAGATCGAACCCACAGGGATTGGATTAACTCTTGTATGTTTAAGAAAATATAAATTGGTGCTACTACACTACTCACAATTTTGGATATTTGATGTTTAAGGAAAACCGAATGTAAATATGTAAAAGAATATGAAGGAAATCAGTTGAGAATGATAGTTGAGATGTCTTCACTAAATAATTCACTTTTGAGAGTTTTGTGCTTTTACGTGGTTCAGATGCACCAAGGTGCGGGTGCATTGAGTGCAGCTGCATGAGTATGTGCCTTTCAGCTACTTTCTTCAGAGTTACGTTACAAGCTTCCTATGTCTAGCTAGGCGTGCTAAATAAGTTCACTCCCGCCTTTGAAGTACCCACTGTTTCACCCTAAGGACTATGTTATCCTATGTCTAGGAGTTAACATGGTTTTAACAAAGTTTTCTTTATTACTCAAGTTAACAAAGCCTTCATTAAAACACTCACCCTTATTAGTCTTGATTTCTAGTTATAAACCATGTCTGTGAATATAACTCTACTTATTCTAAGCGATCAACCTCACAATAAGAGGGATATAGTATAACACACCCAAAATACATGCAACACTTAAATGCACAATAACTTACTCAAAAGCACATTATAAATTTAGAACATCTCAACCAAAGAGGTTTAGCTCATAATATACATTGCAAGGCAAAGATAGATGAAATAAAACATGTTAATATAATGGAAAATACAAGAGATATCAATAGGGTAGAGATTACACTTATTGAAGTACTCTTGCATAAATTTGCCCAGCAGTGCAGAAGCGCTGACTTCTTGGTGCAGTTGCACCTAACTAACTTGATGAAGAAGTGAAGGAAGAAGTCGTCAGTTCCCCCTTACCTTCTTGCCAACTAACTACTACTAAAACTATAAAATAAAATACAAGAAAGGAAACTACTAAATTATATGTGAATTGCTTATGAATGAGATGATCTTCAATTGAGAAGTGGAAGCCTTTATATAGCCTTGGAGGTTTCCTTCAAGTGAGGGTTTGCTTGGAGATCAAGCTGACCAAAGGTGGCTTAACCATGGTTACTTTTTAGAGCTTTGATTATGAAGATTGAGTCCAAAGGGGGGTCCAATTGTGGAAATCCATGTGTTCTAGATGCGTAGCTTTCATGATGATTTTCCATTGTGGGTGTCTCCTCTTGCATGTTGGCATGTGTCTCCATGTGACTTATGACTAAGCATGATGTCATAGAAAAGTTTATGCATTGGTATGAATTGAGGTGCTTCCAAGGTGGGGTTAAATCTGCCTTCCGCGTAGGACGGTGCAGATGCACCTAAGTGCAGATGCACCTAAGTGCAGTTGCACTGCTGTAAGAGTAGTTTAGTGCAGATGCATTGCTGTTTCCCTGGTGTATTTGCACCTAACTGCAAGTGTACTGAACAAACATATCAAACATACCAATATATATATATATATATATATATATATATAATGCTTAAATCATTACATAATCCTCTTTGAAACATAAAATGTTGTTATCTTACTTATACTACTATATTTAACAGATATTATACTTGGTTTCAAGCAATTTAGTTATGTTTAGATGCATAAATAACTCTATATAAAATAGAGTTATCAGTCATCCTGAATTCCGCGTGCATTTCGGCATAACCAATCATCTTATAATCATTAATGGAAGAGGCGGAGGGTTGAGACTGAGACACAATTGGAGAAGGGGAGGGCTGAGTCACTTTTGGAGGAGGGGAGGGTTGAGCCACTTTTGGTGGAGGGGTGGGCTGAGAATTTTGTGTAGATTTTGCCTTGCCAACACTTTTGCCCCTTGATCTTGCATTTTGGCGTACCTATATATTAAAAAAATAACTACTTAGTTAACACACAATATATGACAAAAAAATAATAATTATTTACAAATATATTGTCACTTACAACGACAAGGTGTGTTGGCCATGCCACAAAGGTATCAACTGCATCTTGCACAATCAGTAAATCTATACTGACATTTGGAACAGGCAATGGTGCATCCCCCACAATTGTAGTCAACTCTGACTCTAAGAAGATCTGGAGGTAGGGGTAAATTGTGTATCAAGGGACTCAATTGGTTACATATGAAGCCTATTGCAACCATTTGATGTGGGTTTGACATATACAATTCACACTCACACTCATTGTTGTCCTAAATCAATTATAAACAAAAAATAATAAAGACATTATTTGATGTAATAAGAAAGAGAGTTTAATAATTAATTCCTTATTTATTGTAAAAAAAAATAATTAATACCTTAGTTGATGGAATGGTGCAGCTATCTCGTGCGCTATTTGTGGCAGGGGATGGTACCGCTTGTGCCGAAACCAACCCATATTGCAGTTTGAAATCACTAAGTTCAGCCCTTAGACCTTCATACAATAGTCGCAACTCTCTACTTTGTTGACAATCATGATGCTCATCATGAGTTTGCTTCTTTGGTCCAAGGTAGTGGGTTGGATTAACGCCAAATCCACAACCTCTTGTACGACCCGAGTATTCTTCCCTTTGCAAGGCACGAGAATGGATTTACTTTTCAGAGCAATCAGTGATCTCTCCCTGTGACACAGACTGTGATATGGTTTCCTAACTCACAAACAAAAGTATAATAAAATTATTATACATTACAAAGATCATAAAAGTTTTAAAAGTTTTGGAAATACCTACAATTCTATGAGTCACCTCCTTAGTTTTGGGATCCACAATCTCCCCATCCTTGTTTTGTCGGGCTTCCACCCACAAAACATGTCGCTCAATACTTTCTTCAGTACGATCTTTCCCACTCTCCTCCAACTATATTTAAATTTACCAAATTTTAAGAAATTATAAATCAAAAGATTTCTTTAAACGAAAAGAAATCAAGCTTATTGTGTCTTACCGATCTTTCTTCAATAATTTGATATCCACTAGCACCGTCTCTATAAGGGTACTCACAACCAGAAGCCCTCTCTCGATTCTCTTGGCTTGCTTTCTATTTAGAGAGATAAGTATACATTAATGCACAATATATAATTGTCAAATATATTTTAAGCTATAACTTAATAGATTATAGTACTAACCAAGAATTCTGAATCTTCGGTGCGTTTCCTAACAAATATACCCCAATCCTCCTTTGTAATAAATCCACTATATAGTGGTGGAGGCTCCCATCTGATGTTTCCACTATGATCTCTCAGCTATTTATTTGTTAGACTAGTCCTGAAATTCCAATGCAACTTTCCAGCTTCCTTCATTAATGAGGCCTTTTGAGACTCATCCACGTCAAAAAATTTCTGCTTACACATATTGAATGAAAATGATATAAATATATATGGTTACAATAAGATAACTAAAGAGATATAAAATTATATACATGTATTGTTAACCAGAACTCCTCTTTTTGTTTCCTCAAAACGGCATTTTTTCTGTCATTCTTATTAGTGATTGTAATTGGTATCATTTGTTTTACCTTACTACCAACGAAGGTAATCAACTGTGTGCCATTTCTTCCAATTGGCTGACCCTTAACATTCCACTCGACCTGCATTATGTCATTAGTAAATTAGTTAACAAACAATTAAAACTAAATATTGAATTAAGTTAATTAGTAATTAGTAAGTTACTGATAAGGGTCCTTTTCCTTTATTTATCCGACCGATGATATTCTTTTTGACAGTCATTCCACGGGGAGCCTGCTTCCTGATATAGTCTCCAACATCACTCTCATGACCACTGTCATGCCCACTATCATGCCCACTATGATCTGCCATCTGACCTGCAATAAAATAAATAACCAGTCAAGAAGATGAAAACTATGTAAATAACCGGTCAAGAAGATGAATAATCATTGTTATTGTTATATTTATCCAAAAGACCAACAAAATAAATAAATAATCAGTCAAGAAGATGAAAACTATGTAAAAATGCATTTGATGTAAGTCTATATTACCTTTTTCTTTTCTTGGATATAATTTTATTTGCAATTCGCTTCTTGGCACTTTGTTTTTGACGAATCGTAATTGTAGCGACCGAAGAATCCGGAGGAGGGATCCTTCGTTGTTTTGAACAATGGAGCCGCCATCAATATTTATTTAGGAAAACATTGAAAAAACCTTTGTTTTTGGGTTCGGGGGTCGATTAAGTGCAGGGAAGGTACAAGCACCCCGCAACATCCTAAAAAGGTTACCTTTTAATTTAATGTGTAGAAAAATTAGTTTAAAGAAAACACTTTAATTTACCCTTTTTTGTTATTTGCAAAAAAAAAAAACGGAAAAGAAGACTTAATAAAAATTTTAGTTCTTTTGCGCTCGACGGGAGTGGGCCCCCGCTCCTACGTATCTCCGGGTGCGATGGAGAAATCAAAGCTACGTAGTTCTTGGTTAGAAAAAAATTTGTGTGTTGGTGTTTTTTTTTTTTAATTATTGAAAACTTTGCGAAAACGGGAGGCCGTTCACGGTGACCAAACAGATAAATCCAGGGTGGTCGTCATTAATGGCTTATTCGGAAAAGAAGGTATTTATAGCGTTCAAACAAGCGAGGCCCAGAGTGACCGCTATAGACAACCTATTTTTTGCATGAATTCGATTTTTCGAAAGAAAGAAAAAAAACGGTTCGGAAGCATCACGTTGCGAATAAAAGCGGAGTAGGTGATAAAAGGGGGGTGCAAAGAATAGAGGAGTTGTATTAAAAGGGAGGTGTGAATAGCGTTTTGACGCTAGAAAAAAAAGGGTCACCGGGGGTGCAAATAGCGTTTTGGCGCTTTTTTTAAAAAAGGTTGCCGGGGGTGCAAATAGCGTTTTGACGCTTTTAAAAAAGGTTGCCGGGGTGCAAATAGCGTTTTGACGCTAAAAAACGATTGATTGGTTTATTTTTACTTCTTGCTATTTGACTCTAGAACACGTGATTCTCGAAGCGCTTTTTTTTTTAAAAAGACAAACCTAGACTAAACAAGTGGTATTTTGAAAGCGGATTATGGAGAAAAATTCTTTTGTTTTTTTTTTGTTGTCATAGTTATTATTTAATAAAAGGGGGCCTTTTTACTTTTTTTTGAAAAAAAGATTTTTGCTATTATATATTTTTTTTAAAAGGTTTATTCCAAATCCAAAAAAAACAACATTTTTTTTCACTTTTATTTAATCCGAAAATTAGAATAATTTATTAAAAAAAAGCACAACATTTTTTTTTACTCTTTTTTTTTAACCGAAAATATTAGTACCTAAATAAAAAGGAACACATTTTTTTTAACACTTTTTTTTTTGTTTATTTTAAATCCGAAAAAAAATAAAAACAAGGAACACATTTTTTTAACACTCTTTTTTTGGTTTATTTTAAATCCGAAAATAAAAAAGGGAATACATTTTTTTTACTTTTTTTTTTGTTTATTTTAATCCGAAAATAGTAACCATTTTTTAAAAAAACAAATTTTTTTTATCACCTTTTTTAATCCGAAAATTAGTAATTATTTATTAAAAAAGTACAACATTTTTTTTTTCACTTTTTTTTAGTCCGAAAAAAAATGCAATATCAAAACATCAATAATAACAACATATATATATATATCTATAAAAACAGCAACTAAACTAAAAAAAAACAGCAATAATATGTTCAAAAAAAAACAACCAATATTTATAAACACATCAACTAATATTTATAAAAAAGTCAATAACTAATATTTATAAAAAAAACAGCAACTAATAATTTTTTTAAAACGTGAACAACAATATTAAAATAAAAATGGCAATGATAATATGAACAAAATTACAATAACTAAAAAAATTACAAAAAAGCAACAATATTATGAATTATTACATTTTGTACCTTGAACCAATCCAAGCTTTCTTCTTCGGATCTCTCAATACAACAAAATTTTAAACTAAAAAAAATCTAAGAAGGAAGAAAAGAAGGGGAAGAAAATTTTCTAAAAGAAACTCTAAAAAAATTTCTTTCTTTCTTTGAAACCCTAGTTTTTTAGAAGATTTTTCCCCTTTCTTTCTAAGAGTAAATCGTAGCCCCTCCTAAGGTAAGGACCCCTATTTATACAAAAAAACTTGCTTCCTTCGTTTTCCTTCTTCATCCACTCTTGGATAGTGATGATGACTTTTTGATATGATGGAGGTTTGGGGGGAGTTGTTGAAGGGGAAAATAAAAGATGAAAACATGTGAGATATGGGGGAGGTGATGGTCGAAGGTATGGGCATGGGGAAGGTGAGAGGAAGGAAGGGAGTGCCATGTGTGAAGTGTGTGATAGGGAGAGGGATGGATGAGTGTGTGAAGAGAAAAGGAAATGAGTGTGTGAGAGGAGGGGAGAGGAGAGAGCCGTGGGGTTTGAGGGAGGAAAGAGAAAGGATGAAGTGAAGGTTGAGTGTGGTGTTGTTTTAGGGTTGAGTGTGAGAGAGAGTGAGTTGAGTGATGTGTGAGGGAGAGAGAGAGAAGAGGGGGGCGTAGGAAAAAGGGGGAGAGCCGTTGGGAGAGGAGAGAGGGAAGGGTGGAGTGTATGGGGAAAGGAGATATGGGGAAGTGGGGTTGTGTGTGGAAGTGGAATTGAGAGAAAAGAGGAGAGGTGGAGTGTGGAAGGGAGAAAGCAAATTTCAAGGAGGAAAAAAAGGGGGTGGGGTCGAATATGGAGGAGGATTTTTGGGGATGAATGTGGATGATTTTTAAGGCTAGGGGGGAGAGTGAATGTAGACATATTTTAGGGTAAAGGGGGATTCGAATTTAGGGTTTAGTTGGAGTGGGTTGGATGGAGTTGTGTGTTGGGTTATGGGTTGGATATGGGTTAGGGTTAGGATATGGATTGGGTTTGGTGGAGGAGTTGGATTGGGCTTGGTGGAGGAGTTGGATATGGGTTAGGTCTAGGGTTATGCGAATTGGGCATAAGGTTTGGTGGAGGAGTGGGCTTTAGATGGCCCAATCCTAAATGCACCTCTATATATTTTTTACAAGCCTCCCCTATTTCCTCCTTTGCTTATTTTGTTTCTTTACTTCTAATTATTATTTTTCTTCAAAAATAAAACTTGTAGCAAACTAAAATAAAATAAAACATGGCATGAAAAATAAAATAATTATTTTTATTAAAAATAAATAAAATTTCTTTTTTTTTGGATAGGACAAAATTAGGGTATTACAGTAATTCCATCACTATGATCCTTTCTAACATACACAACATCCTCTCTTTCCCCTAATATTGGTAGCGATGTCCCGAAGAAAGGGTCGTCCTCAATACCATCATCATCGGTTGCTTGATAATCAATGTCATTCACCAATTTTTTATTTGTGAATAAAACAATGGACCAATTGATATCAACTAGATCAGTGACATAAAACACTTGTTGAGCTTAGGATGCCAAAATAAAAGGTTCATCTTTATTTCCTAACTTGTTGAAATTCACCCGCATGAACCCCGACTCATCAATCTGTAAACCATTATTATTGTCAACCCACTTACATTGGAACACAAGCTCCTGAAACATGTTGTAATCCAACTCCCATATGTGTTCAATGACCCCGAAGTATGACATATTCGCGTATATGGGATTTCTGTCTTTGGCACTTGGTGTATGCATAGCTTGAGTTACAAGAGTCACCCCACGTTTTGCATTTTACTCTGATCATCATGGTTTTGCATTTTACAAGAGAAAACAGGTATATTTGGACCTTTTGCTAACCATCTCAATCTTTGTGAAATCGAGATAGGATTCATAGCAAACTCGAAATCAATGTGCTCTTTTAGCCACACTATGAAACTCCGATTGTGTTCTTTTGTTAACCAAACTTGACCCTTATATGGTGATCACTCTTAAGTATGTCAATGTTCTTGGCAACATATGAATCAACCTCACTATCATTGTGCAAAACATATAAGTGTGATTGATCTAGTTCTTTCCTTGATACCATAACTATTTTAGTTCCCGACATCCCTTTACTAATGCTTCCTAAGTGACGAGACCTTGCCAGTCCCACAGAATATTCAAGACTAGATAGATAGCCGGTGCAGAACTCAATATCTTCTTCAACTATGTAGCGCTCAACAATACAACCCTCGGGTCGTGATCGGTTTTTCACATATCCTTTTAATATCTTCATGTAACGCTCAAACGGATACATCTATCTCATGTAACATGGGCCACGCAATTGTGTCTCTCTAATCAGATGAACTATTAGATGAATCATTATGTCAAAAAACGAAGGTGGGAAATACATATCAAGCTCACACAAATCGCCTTAAAAAAGAAATAAAGTTTGGTTAGGGTCTGGCGCACTTTCTTTGGCAAAAGTAGCAAATTCTCCATTAGAACATGACAATCATGGGACTTTAAAGACTTTAACTTGAGGTCTTTCATCGATACAAGGTTCGTAACATTTGAAGAGTACCCCTCTGGAACTTTAACTCCATGTAGAAACATACAAAACACGGTCTTCTCCTTTTTAGATAGAGTATGAGATGTCGGAGGTAGATATGTACGTGTACCCTTCTTTATCGGACCCAATTCTAGTCTCAACCCCATACTAAGCAAGTCCAACCTCGAGTTGATGGTATCTTTAGTATTTCCTGGCATATTGAGTAAGGTACCAATGACACTTTCAAAGACATTTTTTTTTCAACATGCATCACATCAATGAAGTGCCTTACATATAATGACTTCTAGTATGGCAACTTAAAGAAAATCGACTTTTTCTTCCACCCCCGTTTGGCAAGCTCTCCTGCAAAAGGCTTCCCAAATTTAATGTTCAAATCTTTCACCTTTTCAAATAATAGTTCACCCGTCAAAGCCATGGGAGCTTTACGGGTTTCGGTATTCCCATTGAGTGCCTTTTTCAACAGTCGATACTGATGAGTAGATGGCAAAAATCTACGATGACCAGGGTATATATTCTTCTTACCATGTTCCAACCACATCCAATTAGTGTTATCATCATATATAGGGCATGCACACTGACCTTTGTTGCTGTACCCAGATAGATTGTCGTATGTTGGAAAGTCATTAATTGTGCCAAAAATCATAGCCCTCAGGGTGAAACTTTCTTCTCTGAACCCATCATACACCTCTACTTCAGTCTCCCACATTAGCTTCAAGTCTTCAATTAAAGGAGCCAAGTATACATCAATATCATTTCCTGGTTGCTTGGGCCCAGAAATTAACAATGACAGCATCATATATTTGCGTTTCATGCAAAGCCATGGAGGTAAGTTATAGATCGCCAAAATCACAGGCCATGTACTATGGGAGCTACTCTGAATACCGTGCGGGTTAAATCCATCAGCAGACAATGCAAGTCGTAGGTTTCTTGGATCCAACACGAAATCAGGATAATCAATATCAATTTTTTTCCATTGTGGAGAATCCGCCGGGTGTCGTAGCATGCCGTCTTTAATCCTTTTATCCTCATGCCATGTCAAGTGTTTTGCATCTTCTGAACTACGGTACATACGCCTAAATCGAGGAATTAAGGGAAAATACCACAACACCTTTTCTGGAGCAGATTCTTTCTTTTTATACCGCGGTGCATTACATTTACGACACGACTTTAACAATGCATGTTCATTCCGAAATAAAATGCAATCATTGGGACAAGCGTGTATCTTCTCATAGTTCAAGCCAATTGACCTTAACATTTGTTTTGCATCATACGTCCGAGAAGGGAGCACATTATCCTTCGGCAACATATCTTTCAATAGTGCGAGTAATTCCGTAAAGCTCTTATCCGTCCATCTGTGGCAAGTTTTTAAGTTATACAACTTTATCACATCCAATAATTTTGTGAATTCAGTACAACCCGAATACAACGGTGTCCCTGCATCCGTTATCAACTTCTCAAACATTTGAGGAGAGTCATTAAGATCGTCTTCAACATCCTTTGCCATCTCTTCAAATTCATCCCCATAAAATGTAGGTCTTTCGGTGTCAACTGGCGCACATCTCTCAGTACTATTACCCATATTTGAAGACTCACCTCTTTCCTCACCATGCATTGTCCAACAAGTGTAACTTTGATCAATTCCGTAACCCTTTAAATGTCCTGCCAACTCCTCTGCATTAACTGATTTTACATAACAACAACTTAAATAAGGACATTTGATATCACTAGAAGTCCCCTAAACGTTCAACAGCAGATTTCTCAAAATAATCCACTTCAGCGACATATTCCTTAGACAGACGATTGGCAGACATCCACTTTCTATCCATAATTTCCCAATATTTATAATAAAATCCTGATAAGAGAACTTAAACCTATTACAGGTGAAAAACACACAACGTACAATTTTTTTGAAGCTAAGACATTCAACTATTTTCAGCTAAAGAAATCAAAGACTTTGATGTCTTCCATATTGCCATTATTCATATAATCAATACAAGAAAACAACAAAAGTACCTGAACAAGTGGAAGCAACAATGAACTCGAACGAAGTAGAACGAACACTCGAACCAGGACGAACTCGAACAATGAACGCAAAACTCCGGCAAAACAAACTCGCAAAACCTAACAAACAATTCGCATATTCGAAAAAAGGAAAATTGTAATGAATAGAATAACTAATAACCAAGACACCTAATTGAAGATATTTTCTAAACAAATTTTATTATTGAGAAAAGTGTTAAACAATTACAAACTAGTAGCACCTACAGTAACCAGCAATTTCAACAGATAATAACCCTAAATGAACACGAAACCCTAACTCAACAAACAAAGGATGAACCCCAAATCAACAATTTTAATAGATATCTTGCAACAATAATAACCACAAATTAACATGAAGGCAGAAATAAAATAATAATAACTCAACAAACAAGGAAGCAACGGATGAACAGGGGTAGTAAAATAAAATGTATACCAGAGAATCACGAAGGCGGAAAACACGCGAACTGAGGCAGTAAACACGAACACAGGCAGCAAACACGCGGAGGCAACAACACAAACTGAGTGAAAGCGGGGCATCAGCAACACAAACACGGGAAGGAGCAGCGTGAGAATGGCGTCAATGGCTGAGGGATTTTCGAATGAGATTTAGGGGTTTGGAGAGAGATGATGGAAGCAGGAACGAAATGGTGAGAGGGACGAAGTGAGAGAGTACGTACGTGAGTGAGAGGGACGGAGTGAGAGGGACGAAGTGAGGGAGGGACGAAGTGAGAGAGAGAGAGAGAGAGTACGTGAGTGAGAGGGACAGAGTGAGTGGGACGGAGTGAGAGAGCTAAAAGTGAGAGAGTCAGGGAAAGAGGAAAATGAAATGTTGAGGGCGAGGGAATGTGAGGAAATGAAAAAAAAAATAATAGTAATAGGCAGCGCTTTTGTATAAAACGCTGCCATCGCCCAATTTCGTTCTCCTATAGGCAGCGCTTCATTAAAAAAGCGCTGCCCATCGCCCATCCTCGTTCTCCTATAGGCAGCGCTTGATAAAAAGCGTTGCCCATCGCCCATCCTCGTTCTCCTATAGGCAGCGCTTGATAAAAAGCGCTGCCCATCGCCCCAGCGCATTTTAACCAAAAGCAGCGCTTAAAGCAGGAGTGCTGCCCATTCCCTGCGCGTTTTAAGCAAAAGCAGCGCTTATAGCAAGAGCGCTGCCCAATAGGGCGCCTTTTTCTGAAGATCTGGCGCAGTGATGTTATCCGAGTTGTGTTTTAGGCATAATGAGTCATGCAATCATGATTTTATTTCTTGTTTGTGCATAGGAAAGGTGTGGCATGAGATAGGGAGGTGGTTGGGGATGTCGACCCTGCAGTCAAGTGATTGCATCAACCACTTCTTAGAAATTCAGAAATTGTTCAAGGGAGGAAAAGTTAAAAAAAAAGCCAAAGGATTAATTTGGCTAGCTACCACATGGTGCATTTGGACCACGAGAATAGCATTATGTTCAAGGGTGGGGTTGGGGATGTTTCAAAAGTGGTTAGTAGTATAAATTGTCTATCTTGGATATGGTTTATCGACATAATTAATAGGAACTCTAGCTTTTATCTTCGCCAACTTGGGGTCTAACCTTGTAGTCTGTTTGAGTGGGAAGACCTACTCTCTATTTTATGGGTTAGAGTATCCCTTGTATTCTTTTTAATTCCATTTTTGCTTATTAAAAAAACAAGATCCTGGGGCTAAATGGGTTCATCTTTAGTTTCCTCAAAGCTTGTTGGCATATTATGGAGAAGAATATTGTTGAGTTTGTCAATGAATTTTACAATATAGAAAAATGCTCAATGCAATCACCACGCCGTTTTGGCTTTTATAACTTAGTTGATCATCCACAGAAATTACCGAAGTATATACAGAGCTCCTTCATCGGAAGTTTGTTAAGGTAGCTGCAAAGTTGTTGGCAAACATGATAAAGTTCATTCTCGGGAAGGTTATTTTACACAAACAATAAGCCTTTTTACCCAAGAGGAACATCCTAGATGGAGTTTTAATCGTGAATGAGATTATAGATTTGGCCACTAGAAGGAAGGATTCTCGTCTCTTGCTTAAAGTAGATTTTTAAAAAGTCTACGACTAAGTGAGTTGGTCCTTGAATATATTGAACATTCAATCCATAACAGAATTTGAAATAAAAACTGAATATTGGATTGATTGATGAATCAATTGAATTGAATGAATTACAAAGAGTACAATAGATTTATCTAAAAAAAATAAAGAGTACAATAGCTAGTTTTTATATTAGCTACTTACAATGGGTAAATAGGTAAAATGATAGCCAACTAATCTAACTAATCATTAATAACTAATACAACAAACTAGCCAACTAATCTAACTAATCATTAACAACTAATACAACAAACTAACAGAAAGTTTGAGACTAACTAACTATATATCTAATAGTCCCCCGCAAGCTAAAAGTCATTCACAACACTTCTAGCTTGACATGAACAATAGAAAGATACATCAAAACAAAAGAAAATTACAATGAAAAATTACAACGAGAAATGTCGGGAATACATCGGTAAAAAATGAAAGCCATAAGGCAAATGCTTAACCATCAAGCAAAAGCCGCAATTCAAGACTTAATCACTTGGAGGAACAATGCTTAACCACCATAAGGCACCATAAAGGAATACCATTTATCGGCAGCAACAAAAAAGGCACACACAATCATCGAAGGAATCCCAAGCCAACCTTGTCTTAAATCTTCATTTTTATGGAGAAATCAAGTGCAAGCATAAGCCAAATGCAGATAATGTAGCACAAGCAATCAGCTACTATGAGCCATGAACTTTCAAACTCCAAATTTGACAACAACCAAGGGCCTAAATGGAGCTGATCTTGCAACAAACTTGCACTGATTTTTCATAAGCTTGTCAGCATGCTCTCTTTATTCATCACTGGATTCCATAAAAAACTTGGCAAATCCCTTGAGAGTTATGTTGTCTCTGTCGAAGTATGCAAGCAAGGAGTGGTAAACATACAAAACTATACTCCACATTGATCTGCTCATTAATTCTACCTTCAGATTCATCTTGATAACTCTGACCAGCAAAGAAACATAGGTGCAATAGGAACAGCACACTAAGTGCAATTGACAAAGGAAACTAGACGAAATTTCTGAGGATGAAAGCACTTCTTGGAATCCAAACCTTGTAACTACCACAAAGGGAAAACTATCATGCAAAGAATACAATCCCAGGCTAATTAATATTCACCCAAGATGCGATGGTGATGATAGAAGCAACGCTGACCAGTATGAAAGCTCGCAAGAGAAGAGAGAAGATTGTGATAGAAATCACAAATCAAAGAAACTGAATCACAAGGAAGAGAAGCAATTCGCGAAATCGAAATGATGAAGGAAAGCGATGCAACAACACTGATTCAGAAGAATGACGAACACGAAATTAAATCGTGAAACAAAACCGCGAAACAGAACACTGATCCACGTTGAATATCAGATACAGAAATTCGATTCAAGATCAAAAACGAAATCGAAACTCGATCCGAAATGAAATCGGAACTCCGCTTCAGATCACAATCATCGGAAATCAAAATGAAAGGAGGACAATGAAGCGGAATGCAATACGGTGATGTGAAAGAACGCCAAAAACGCGATGTGCGGAAATGCGGAACACGCAACGCAAACGTGATGAGGAAAGAACGCAGCGCACATCAACAGCAAAGATTAAGAGAGAACGATCCAAGAATCAAACCGATTCAAGAACCAAAAACGCGAATCGAACTAAAAAGTGTTCGTCGCAAAAGGAAACACATCAACACTCGAAGAATAGATCAAGATCGCAGATGCAATTTGCAGAAGAAAATGAAATCCAGAACGCAGAAATTGAAAACGGAATTGCAAATCGCGAAATCAAATATGATGAAGAAATGCGATATCGAATTCAAGAATAAAACATAGAACACGAAGCAAAAAAGAAACTACAAAACCTGCGAAACTGAGATTGATGGAACTCATGTTTGAATTTGGAGAATCCAAACCAGAACAAGAGAGAATCGAACACGAAATTGAAGATCAAAACTCAAGTGGAGATGATATCGAAGAGTTGCAGAATGCGGAAGAATCTTTAATTTACATCTGATACCACAATGTGCCCCATTGTTCATGAATCGCAAAACAGAAGAAGAAATTCGCGAGAAGGCAATGAAGGAATCATCGAGAAGAAAGGAAACGCGGAAGCTATATCGCTCTGATACCATATTGAACATTCAATCCATAACAGAATTTGAAATAAAAACTGAATATTGGATTGATTGATGAATCAATTGAATTGAATGAATTACAAAGAGTACCATAGCTAGTTTTTATATTAGCTACTTATAAGGGGTAAATAGGTAAAATGATAGCCAACTAATCTAACTAATCATTAACAACTAATACAACAAACTAGCCAACTAATCTAACTAATCATTAACAAATAATACAACAAACTAATAGAAAGTTTGAGACTAACTAACTATATATCTAATAGAATATATTGAAGATATTGGGTTTTTGATCCACGTGGGTAGGGTGGATGCTTGCATGTGTGTTCTAGATCTATGTATGTTTTGGTCAATGGTAGTCCCACTAGAAAGTTTGTTGCTAGAAGAGGATTAAGAGAAGGAAACCATTTTTCCCCTTTCTTGATTTTAGTTACAGCTGAAGGCTTGGGAGGCTTGCACTACTGCGAAAAAAGACATTTGAAATCGGTTGTTTGGCACATTTGGAATCGGTTATTGGCCGATTCGGATACTCCCGATTCTAAATGTGGGGACATTTTGAATCGGTTAAATAACCGATTCAAAATGTAACATTCAAAATCGGTTGTTTGCAACAACCGATTCAAAATGTGACATTCAGAATCAGTTGTTGCAAACAACCGATTCAAAATGCTTTTCCAGACAGGACATTTTGAATCGGTTATATAAACAACTGATTCCAAATGTCCTTAAAGAAACAAACATTTAAAATCGGTTCTTTATATAACCGATTCCAAATGTCCAATTTTTTTTTTTACTTTTTTGTTTACTCCGTTTTTTTTCCATTCACACCTATTAACCAATTTACTTCCGGCAACTCATACATCAACTCACCAATTTACATACACTCATAATAATTCATATACTTCCATTAAACTTAAAAGTACTATAAGGACAAAATTCCACCAATTCATTAAATTACATATTAAAGAAATTACAACTTTATCATAAGATATGGTAAGTGTTTTAATTACATGAGAATCGCAAAAATAACTTTAGCTCTCAAAGGTACTCTAACATAATTCCTAGCTGAGCAATATCTAACTCACGTGAGAAAGCCCCTCCATCACTTGTCACCACAATTTCTGATAATTTAGAGGGATAAAGAATGAGCATCCCTGTACAAAAAAAAGAATGCGCTTCCAATAATTATCTAATATTAATGTAACAGTAGTGTGGATACCTTGTATTGCAGGTAAACGAATATTGCAGGATAAGTTTTTGATGATGAAAAAGACAAAGGCAAAATTGATGGTCAAAGTTAATAAAAGTGACTAAACATCAAAGTCACAATCCAAGTCAAACAAGCTCAAGAATTGAAGATTCAAGTTTAAGGGTAGTCCTTAGATATAAGGGTAGTCCTTAGGGTTTGGGTGTATCTTAGGAAAAAGTGTAAGCTCTTTCGAAGGTCAGCTCGTATCTCAAAGTCTCACACACTCACAAGTTTTTCAAAGGTGCGTGCATATTTACGTAAACATTCTTATCATCTTTAAAAACATAAAAATCGATTTCTTCATACATACACATACATCAAAATCGATTTTCAAGGCAATCAGAAAAGAAAGAATCGATTGTCAGGTCATGTGGTTTCATTGCATAAATCGACTTTCAGGCCAAATATTCTCAAACAAAGAATCGATTCACACACTTTTAATCTAAGCTAAGAATCGATTCCTACATGGCTCAGGCAAGCTGAGAATCGATTCATACAAGTTTTAACTTAGTATAGAATCGATTCCTAGCCCTCCGTGGTTCTCAAGAATCGATTGTCCCTATTTTTCAAACAAGTCAAAATCGATTCCTCACTTAAATGAATCGATTTCTAGATCAAATGCTTTCAACAAAGAATCGATTCCTACACTATTTTCAACGTAAACTTGATTTTCTCATAGCCTATAAATAGACACTGCATTACGTTCATTCTTTACAACAACCCATTTCACGAATCAGAGAACTTTTGAGAAAAACTCATCACGCTTTTACTTTTGCTCGTCACGCACCGTTGGTCCGTCTGAGCTGATCTTTTGCTAAGAGTTAGTTGGGGTTGCATTCTTCAAGTTGTAATATCTTCCTTCATTAGAGGTATTTTTGTCTTTACATTTGTTATTATTTAATTGTTGTGATTTGTACTAGGGAGTGGGGTATCTCTCTAGGGTAGCTGTTTGTACTAGGAAGTGAGGTATCTTTCTGGGGCAGCTGATTGTAACAGGGGTGGGGTAGCTCTTGTTATTGTTGTAATAGATTTGAGGGCTCTCCATAGGTGGGGTATCCTAGGAGGAGAGTGTCTGAGTCTGTAAAGGTTTTCCAAGGCACCTGTAAGCCTTGTTGTTTTGGTTAGTGGAAAATCTAGCAAGGGTGTGAGGACTGGACGTTGGTCACTAGGAGGTGACCGAACCAGGATAAATCTCTGCGTGCTTTACTGCTTTCCTGCTTTACTGTTATACTGTTTTACTGCTTTATATACTAATTCCTTCGCTTCCACTTAACCTGCGCGAAAATTGATCTAAGTCATTGAAAAGGGGAAAAACGTTTTCGAAAGATCTGAAAAGTTTTTAAATCTCAATTCACCCCCCCCCCCCCCTCTTGAGACTGAAGCCACTTGGTAACAAGTAGGATGATTGACATAAAAGGGGGTAAATAGAGTGCAAACTTTAATGCTCTACATATAGAATGAAATGCTAGAGCATATGATATGAATTGACCACTTTCAAGGTTAGATAAATATTAGGCACGCCATCATCCCCATCATCATAAGAAATAGTGAGTCTCTTCATGAGTATAAGTATTCAAAGAGTTCAAGAGAGGATAGTGTTCAACACAGCACAACTAGATGACTCTATTCAACTAAATGTTCCATCATCAACATAAATATACCAAAAGAAAAGGAGCTCAGCTGTTCAATTAGTACCTTATTGTTTAAGTTGGACTAGAATCAGAAGTGGAGCTAAGCATATTTGAAATGCAGCCATTGTTGTTGATCCTTGCCTTGCTGCAAGGGATTTAATCAAGTGAAGAAAGAAATTTAACCATATGAAGTTAGGAACTAGCAGATTCTGAAAAAAAAAACGAAAGGCAAAGATAAAAAGTATGACCATTATATCAGAATCTTCGCGAATTGGAAATCTCGGATACTTGGAGGAAGTAACAACTTGCTTCATTAAACTCCATAACAGAATTAAGGATATCAAGTACCCGTTGTCACCAATAATGAAATGAGAACTAGAAATGAAACATGATTTCTCAATTGAAATATAAGTCTGAAATAACACATCCAGAATCAGAAAATAAGAGCAGACAAAGGTGAACTCACTGGGAGATAATGTGGGCAATGGCTGCAACGCTGACTCCACACCGGAATGTGAACATAAGTAGTGGATCTAAAATTATATTTGATTAACTCTGTCTTGATAACTTTCAGCTTGGACACCTTAGGAGAAGAACCTTCTTTGGTAGCAGAAACCTTCTTTATAGGAAACATGTTATACGAAATAGAGGAAAAATAAATTAAGGAAAACAGGATAATAATATATGTGTGTATATATATATATATATATGTATGTATGTATATATATCTATACTTGGATTTGTAGTCCACAACTGCCTCCAAGTCACTATTAATGAAGAGCTTGGTACCATAAAAGGCATTTGAAATCCCCATAACTCCTGTTCCAGAACAAAGGCAACAAAGGCAGTGAGCTAGTTGAAGAAAAATAAGGCAAATATGGAAACCCAGTGGAACAAAGATGGAACCTTGATATTTTTTTAGCTTGAAGAAGATGTGTCATTAAGATTCGCAGCTATCATTTCAGCAAATTCATTCCAAAGAGTGCAATGGAGCCTATTGAACCTAAGAGATACAAAAAATTGTGGAAAATTGATCGCATAGAAGGAAAATAAAAGTTGTTTACTATATGGGATTCAATTTAAAGAAATAAGAAAGGATAGTGCATACTCTAAATCTTCTAGGACCAAATTAACCAACTTAAACACCTTATCATTTACTTGCTTCTCTTTCAGGTCACCCTTTTCAACCACATGGCCTATCACATCTGTCAAATAAAAACAAAAAACCATCAAAGCCTCTAGAGAAAAGCATTAGTTTTTATAGAGAAAAGAGAAAAAGATACAAACCAACAATCAGATCATCTCTTGGAGTAGCTAAGATATCAACAAAAGGAGTGAAGACAAAATGATGCAAAGGAATGTCATCACTTTCAATCATACCACAACTGGTAATAGGCATAAAGTTCAACTTATACTTATGCTGAGTTGTGTGAAACTTTGAATCGTTGATACCAACATTCAGTTTCTCAATACGATAACAGTGACCTTCTTTCAATACTTCCTGGAAAGGTGAAAGGAGGGAAGCCTTGACAGTGCAATTGACTAGGCAGTACCTGAATAGTTTTTTGCTTTTTCCTTAATAGTCTGCTCTTCTCTCCTTCTCAATGACAGACTATAATGAAAAACAAGAAATTGAAAGTCAAGTTAAGATATGAAGGAGTTTATATAATATATGAATTTGTGTTTAATATTAGAGAAACATTATATACAACTTAACGAGAAATTTCTTCACAACCACCTTGTAGAAGTCCCTTGTACCTATCCCCATGCCTTCCTTCCCCAATCACATTCTTAAAGAATATCTTTAACAATCCAAGCATACGATGCATGCCAATAAACTCCCCTAACAATATGAAAATGTTGTTACAAATGAGTAACAGGAAAACAAATATCAAAATCAAAACCAAATAATGATACAACACCAAAGAGATCGAGTTTTTTTTACCAAGATGAAAATGATCTGTACTTATGTGCTTGGAGCCTACTCATCTATGGTAAAAATAACTGAAATCATGTAATAAAAAAAGAATTAGGTTAGATTGAATTGGGAATCAAGCAAGGAATTCAATCCCACAAAGCGACACTAAGCATGATTTTGCTTCCCTGTCTTTGAAATTTAAACTTCAACAAGCTGCTCATGGGAAAAAAAGGAACAAATCATCATTCATGAATAATTCATAAATTTGAAGGATAACATACAAAATAACTAACAGCTGCTCACTCCTTCTGTGTCATCCCAAGCCTCGTCAATTTTTCCTTTTACCTATCCGATTCTTTCCCATACTTCGCCAAAAACTCATTCAATACACCCCTAGTAGCCCTTTCTGACAGAACCTATAAAAACAAATCAAAACTTGACCTATTCCATGGTTGAATAGAACAAAACAACAGGGATTATTTAGGAGTAGGGAAAATACCATAATCCAAAAGTGTGGCATCCAAATAAAAAATGATAGCCAGAATCTTGGCTTCGTTATTGCAACCTTTGAAGTTACAATAGAAGCTAAGCAAGAAAAACAGAGAATGAAGATACACTTTGGTCCATTGTGCAAGTTGAAGCAAGTTTTGCCAATTCAAAAAACTTTAGCTCATATGTTGAACTAAGATAAAACCTAACCTGACCAGAAATTATAATATTCAGATTCAAAATAACCCTAACGGTATCATAATTAGGGATAGAGGAAAGAAAAATTGAACATACCTCGAGAGAGAATCATCACTGCTGCATTAGCGGAGCAAATCTATCAAATCCCCAACATATTCTAGAAAATCAAAATAAAAAATGCAAAATCAAAAAATAATCATGAAAATCAAGAACAAAAAACCAGAACTGAGAGATTACAAAAGAAAAGGAGAGTGATTGCGTGTAAGTTTCGCTGAGAGATTACCAAAATCGAGTAAAGAAGAGAGATAGTAATAAGAAATCGAGAACAGAAAACTGAAATAATCATGTAAAACCCTAAAATAGAAAGAGTATGTGAGAAACAGAGAAAGACACCTAATGAAGATAAAACGTTAATGAAGAGGAGAGGAAAGAAGATCAAGCAAGGGAAGGACAACGTTGTAGGCAAAACTGATACCTATAACCTCATCACCTTCTTGAACCAACCAAATCAAACCTTAGTCTTCACCATTCTTAAAAACCAAAAACAATAAATAATGTATTGAGGGAAAGTAATATCTGCAGAGAAAGAATGGTAGAGATGCAACATAATGGATTTGAAGAAAACCCTATCCAAAGGGAAAGAAAGTACAGAGAAAGAACTCACCTTTGAAGAAAAGCCTAGAAAGTAGAGATAGAGACAAAGCTGAAGACATGAGAACCAAGAACGATGATGCTGATTTTAGCGCGACGAAGACGGAATGAGGGCGAGGGAGTGAGGGAGACGGAGAGCTCGTGATGTAGAGATGGCGAGACGGAGTGATGGTGACGACACGACGGTGAGACGGAGTAAGGGCGACGGCGAGACTGTGAGACAGATTGAGGGCGAGGGAGAACACGACGCCAGTGACGGCGACAAAGAGCTAGGGCGAGAGCGAACTGAGAGGGAATGTGAGAGGATGAGCACGAATGAGAGAGGGAGTGTAAAAATTTTGGGTTTAATGAAAAAGAGACTTTGATAATCGGTTGTCTACAAACCTGATTCTAAATGTATGTTTTCCTAATCGGTTGTTTACAAAACTGATGTAAAATGTCCAAATATACACCTTTCTAATCGGTTGTTTAAACAACCGATTCAAAATGTATAAAAAGGTCTCTCCAGCTTCCAGTAAATTGCGAAATTGCCATTACGCCCACATTTGGGATCGGTTATCCAAACAATCGACTTCAAATAGTGCTTTTTAAAGTAGATTTTGCACTAGTGTTGGTGAGAAATGGTGTGGCCCAAGGGAGCTTATCGGGCTATGAGATCAGAAATAAATCAAAATTTTCAACACACTTCTTCAATTTGTTGATGATGATGCTATCCTCTTAAGTGATGGAAACTAGGATAATTTGTTGGCTATCAAAGCAATTCGAAGGGATTCTGAGTTGTCACCAGTCCTAAAAGTTAACTTCGCAAAAAGCAACAGGTTTGCGTTAAATATTGATGAATTCTCCTTGGAGGAGGCATATAATTTCATGGCTTATTGTGTAAGCTCGCTACCTTTTGAATTCTTGGGATTCCATCAGGGGCGAATTCAAGGTGTTCCACTTGGCAGCCAATTATAGACGAGGTAAATAAGAGGTATGGGTTCATTGAACAAAATTCGAGTATGGGGTGCTGAGAGTTGTTTTGGCAGCTTTCAACATTTGAATCACTCTGGTGGAGGAATTTAAAATCATTGGACGCGGGCAGAGAACAATAATGCTTTGGATGGTTCTTGGGTTTGTTAAAACGACGTGTCGGGTCAAGCGATAACACTTTATTTTGGCACCATATATGAGTAGGTAATACAGCCACTAGTGCAAAAAAAAGGGATTTAAAGTCAGGCGAAAAGAGGATTTAAAGTCAGGCGCCCGCTTGACTTTTATTAAGTCGACTTTGTATGTAAGGAGTTTTAAAGTCAAGCGATAGCCTGACTTCGTAAGTCTGATTTAAAGTCAAGCATTTATTTCGCCTGACTTCGTAAGTCAGTTTTAAAGTCAAGCATTTATTTTGCCTGACTTCGTAAGTCAGTTTTAAAGTCAAGCATTTATTTCGCCTGACTTCGTAAGTCAGTTTTAAAGTCAAGCATTTATTATTGCCTGACTTCGTAAGTATGATTTAAAGTCAAGCATTTCTTATTGCTGACTTCGTAAATATGATTTAAAGTCAAGCACTTATTATTGTCTGACTTCGTAAGTCTATTTTAAAGTCAAGCATTATTGCGCCTGACTTTAAAAGTTTTTTTTCTTTCAAATTTTGGTTTAATCTCCCTACACCCTGGTTATACGAATTTTGGTCATTCATCACATTCTACTTTATACATTGAAAGCTAAAATTCATCACATTCTACTTTATACATCCAAAGCTAAATTTCATCAGTTTAAGTAAGAATTCTACACTTTAAGTACAAAATACATCCAAAGCTAAATTACATTGTACTTAAATTCATCATAATATTGCAAATTGATGAATCTGTATGAAATGTTTCCTGGAAAGAATGGATGTCAAAATAAAATCTATAATAATATTGCAAATTGAAGTTCACATACATTTATTTTGAAGGACAAACTAGTTGGCAAACCATTTCTTATGAAGGCACACAAAACTAAATTGAGTCAGTTGACACATTAGATGGTGGAATCACAAGGCTGAACAGATTGGAATATTTGAGGAAAGTAAAAGGTGTAGGCCCAGGATAATTGCTTGAGCAAAGTAAAAGAACTTAATAAATCAGAAAAAACAATGTAATTACATCAGTCACACACAACAGCACATAAATATGAATAGGTTATTGCAAAACAAACAAACAAACAAACAAACAAACAATTGAGATCAGATGAAGGCTGACCTGTTTAGCCATTGCACAAGCTTTGTCAGACTGGTTGAGAATTTCATAGTAGAAGACAGAGAAGTTGAGAGCCAAACCCAATCTTATAGGATAGTAGGTGGAAGATCCGCTTGAGAAATATCCTTAAAATTCACACACACAAAAAACATTATCAATTCATTTTTCTTTCAAACAAAAAAAGAGTGATTGAATTGAATTGAATTATAAAAAAGAAAAAAACCTGAGCACCCATGTAAGACAACATAGTTTCCTCAGCAGCAGATTTTCTTTCATCACCAATTTTAAACTCAGCCACATAGCTATGATAATCACCTTTCTTTCATCCTAACAAGATATTACTAAAAATTAACAACTTGGATAAAGAACTATAAAACCCAAACTGAGTTTTAGATGAAATTGTCTTCAGCAAACTCAAGAAGTGGTTACTTCTAGCTCTCCTAAACCCGCACACAGAAAACATTAAGAAGCCTATATCGTCGGTCTTAAAGCAGATACAAAGTAAGGTACTGAGTCAAAGGCATAAACAAGATAAAACTCACCGGTGAGCCTTTTCATAATGCGGTTTTACATTGCCTGTCTAAGCTTAGCAAGCTCACTCAATGAATCTTCAAGAAGTTGGTTGTTAATGTTTCTCCTACCCTGAAATAAATCCATACTATGAGATGGTATCATCCTATTGGCATATTGTTTTCCCTTTTGTTAGTCTCTCTTCTCTTCTTAACAAGAGAGAATCCAAAATTTTATGAAGAAATTATATTGTATCTAGCCCAGGCTAAGAAAGGAGTCAAACTACTTATCCTGGCATTTTTTCAAACTACTTAAGTAAAATGATGCCTACCCTATTTGAAGATTGTTGTAAAACAACCAAAAGGAATTACCCCTTCTTTACTTAATAAACCCTTATTTGTAAATAACGAAATAAATAACCTCATATATAATAAAAAATTAAAAAAAACCTTCAGTACAAAAACCACACACCTTCTGTTAACGATTAAAATGAAAGGAACACAAAAAAGCTCCATGTTATACCTTCAATGATGGGAGGAGAGCAAAAACTTCATCAGCAGATTCAGGGCATACATTGGCAATCACACATATCTGCAGTGGATTATGATATCAAGAGAGATACGTAACATCATACGTAAAAACAATGGAAGTTAGCATAAGACGAATACCTCACTCTCAGTGAGACCGTGATCCAGAAGATGCCTAATCTTTGAATCAAGGGATGAACGTTGAGGACATTAAGAGGGAAGATTGATTTAAAGAAAAACAATAATCATTCAGTGCAAACAAACCCATGCACAGACAGCACACAGGAGTAGAAAACACACACTGAACTGAAAAATTAAGGATACTCAAGCATGCTTCTAACAGGCTTGGGATTTGTATGTTTACTATTGCTTTTGGCATACTGCAGTCCCTTGTCAAATGATCTGCAACGGAAAATAAAGAAAAAAGTTCAGATCAGTGAAATATGTCTTTGATTCTAACAATAATAAACCTTAAATAACACATGCACCCTTTCTCAATGAAAAAGAATATTGGTGTCTCCCTCACACGGGGATTTTGATAGCGGGATCTCTAGACAGCAAGACCATATTCCCTTGAATTCCTTGTAAGATATCTGCAGCCTCACAGTCCATCAGGCATTTGATATTTTTTGGAAGTTATGCACGTCACCCAAAGAAATTAATCTTGTTGATATCAATCAAATGGAAAATCAGGTTTCACGTAATGCAACCTAAATGGCTAAGTCACAATGCGAGTTGTCAACATACAGGTACAAATTAATAATATACGGGTGTACACAAATTCACGGAAAAAAACACATCAGATTTAATGAATGGAAGCACCAACCTTGATCAACTCTATGTTCGGACTGTTGTGAGTCTTTTGACGCAGCACCTTTTCCACCATTTGCAACCTTGTCCGCTTTTCCTCCTTTGCTAAAATCACCTTAAATTTGAAAAGAACAAAAGCTCAGGAAAAATAAAACGACTCAGAAAGCAAGAAAAATAATGAACAGTCAATTTAAAGACTAATGAATATGTGCCCGGATGCAAAGTTGCCAAAATAATGAAGACAATGGTAATTTTGGAAACTACACTTACCATTTCCAGTTCCACTATATAAAGGACTATTTATTCTTGATCGAAGTGGACCTATAACATACGACATAGCATTAACTTCAGTAAGGTGAATGCACAACTAGTTGAAAACACAGCGTCTCAAACTCTTCAGTTTAAGTGGAAACTGCATCACAAAGAAGCTCTAGTACTTGCATACTCTGCTGAGAAGCAGTACAAAGACAATAGAATAATAATGCTAACCTTCTTTTGAAAACTGAACCCTCCTTCCCTTTGCTGATTTTGTTGCACTATCATCTTTACCTTTCAGTCCTACCAAAAACGGGGGCAAAATCAAGTGCTCAAATCATCAAATAGTTCAAAGTATTAGAACCCACCATTTGCCACTGATTGATGAAGCCAAGATTATACATTATGTCAACACATTATCTCATATCAGTAAAGTAATCAACATATCATAATGTGCAAATAATTGATGAAGGCAAATTTATGTATAATGCTAAAAAACTTACCAACATATCATGATCAGTGCCAAACATATGAGATAATTTTTTTCAGATTCCTCGATAATATTGAGCTGACACAATAATACTAGCTTCCGTTGATCAGTGAGGATAGTTTTCAATGTTGATCCACTTAATATCAAAGAATACAATCATGGTGTACCCTGCAACAGAGATAAAATAAAAGACAAATAAAGCATAAAATTTCTAGTCACCACCAACCATCACATAAAACAATTAATGTAAAACGCATCTATACGTTTCTGCTGAGCAAAAAAAAATCTATTATTTTCCTGTATTGACTGCTGATATCAAGGCAAGAAGTTTACATTACAATAAATCATCAATGGAAGACATCATCTCCCTCAGCGAGAACCAAATATGAGAGAGCTTGACTGCTAGATATCCTGTTTAACAGAAACAAAATAGAAAGTGAGAGAGATTGAAAACAGACCGGATGCAATTGAAGATGGACAAAAACCCTAAATACAGATAATCTTCTAAATCATAATCCCAAATTAAGTTATAGAACCTCATAAACCCTAAAACCCTAAATACAGAGAAACACAATAGTAAACCCTAGAGAGAGACAGAGAGGGAGCGACAGAGAGAGAGCAATAGAGAAAGAGAGCCAAAGAGCACTAAAGAGAGAGAATGATACAGGGAGAGAGCACGACAGAGAGAGAGAGAGAGAGCGACCAAGATGAGCAACAGAGAGAGGCCGACTGAGAGAGAGAGAGCGACCGAGAGAGAGAGAGCGACCGAGAGAGAGAGAGAGAGAGCAACTCACAGAGACGAAGAAATTGCAAGCCTTAAACAACGTCTTAGATCTTTCCTTAGATCTGACTTTTTCCTCTCAAACTCTTCTGTAAAATCTGCAAGCCTTGCATTTACAATTCCTAACAAAGACTTTGACTCCACTGTTTTTGATATACGAGCTGGATTTCCAACCCGCACAATATTTAATCCAACATTTGAGAGCTTTTCAACCATATTATCGACAGCTGCATTAGTAGGTGTTGTAACAAGAACCCTTTCACCCTGCTAAACAGCAGATGCTACAAGTTGCTTGAGCAATCCAGTCTTGCCTGTACCAGGAGGCCCTTGGATAACCAATACTGGCCTCTTCTTATTCAAACCCAGTGCAATTGCTCTCTGCTGAGATTTATCAAATGATTCACTTTAAGATAGTCAATCGACCCATTTCCATCAACATCAGCCTGAGAAACATTATACACAAGAACCAGATTTGTGTTAAGCAACCAACAACATACCCCGAGAAAGAATTGCTATGCAGGTACAAACAGACAAAAGGAGCAGATTTGGAGTTACCAGTACTAGCTAGCTACAGAATTAATGTGGCAAACTAACATAGTAAATCTTATTCATGCTTTGGCAACCTATGTTTGCAAATTGAGAATGCTAGAAATCAATTCAATACGTTAATGGCAAGTATACCCCACTCCATTCACAAATTTCAGAAAAGAATTTATCATACTCCTAGTCTCCAATTATCAACCTATCATCGCAAAGTGATATCATAATAATAATTGGGATCAGATTAAGAATGAACCCCTACCTTTTTATAGCTCCATAGCCATGACTACCAAGGACCAATATTGAAGCATGGTGCCTCTCTACAGCATCACCGAGTACATTTCTAGCATCGCCTTCCACCACTTCCACCAATATGTCTTTTACCTGATAACAAATTACTCATCAGATGATAATTCCATTCCACTGGTATGCACCCACAACAGGTAGAATTGTAATGTTCTGAGACATCATCATGAATAAATAAATGCAAAATGATACAACATCATGTTTTATTTGTATTTTCCCTTTTTCCTCAAACTGAAAATAAAAAAAGGAAAACACAACAACTCAAACCACAATAGAAACTAATGGAATTACGGATTTCTTGGTGCAGACATCTTTAGCAAGTTCAATAACTTGATTAGCAGTTCTTTTCAAATCAGCATCAACAATAGGCAAAACCTCAGCAGCTCCTACAGAAACATTGTTACAAAACCAACATCAACCACAACAAATTTAACGTGAATAACAATAAGAAAAACACAAAACAAGAATAGCAAAAAGCAATTAGCAAACAACTATATACAGATTTGTCCCAAATCCCAAATCCCACAAACCCTAAACTGATGTGCTGCAGTGAAAACGAAAGCGAAGAAGAACGATAAAGGAAAACGAAAACGAAAACCCTAAACTCAGTTCTCAATTCCCAAATCCCACAAACCCTAAACAAAGAAGATGAACCCAAGAAGAACGAAATGAAAAACGATCCAGAGAGAAGCTTGGACCAGTGAGATAAAATCGTACCTGGGATAAAATCGTTTCAGAGGGTTAGGGTTCAAATCGTGCTTGGACCAGTGAGAAGAAGAATCGATCCAGAGAGAAGCTTGGACCAACGAAGCTCAGAATCGTTCCAGAATCGTTCCAGAAGAATAATCGATCCAGAGAGAAATGAAGGGTTCGCGAAGAATTGGGAAGCTAGGGCGAAGAATAATCGATCCAGAGAGAAATGAAGGGTTCACGAATAATCGTTCCATAATCGTTCCAGAAGAATAATCGTGCTTGAAACGGAAAAGGAAGGGAAGCTAGGGCGGAGAACGGCATGAAACTGAAGGGTTCGCGAAGAGGAGAGTGTTTTGAGAGTGTGTGTACTCAGAGTGATTCGTGAAGAGATAGAGGGTTAGGGTGAAATATTGTAAGTACTTTAGAAGTCAGGCGTGTATGCGCTTGACTTTAAAACGTTACCTCTTAATTACAAGTTTGCCACCGTGTCTACTTATGTAGTCAGGTGCCTGATAGCAAGACTTTAAAAGTCTAATTTTTTTTCTTATTTTTTCACTTTAGAAGTCAGGCGTGTATTCGCTTGACTTTAAAAGTCGCACGCCAGATAAAGTTTTGCCTCTTAATTACAAGTTTGCCACCGTGTCTACTTATGTAGTCAGGCATTTGAGCGCCTGACTTTAAATGTCTAATTCTAATCCCTTTTTTTGCACTAGTGAGCCTTAAGCCAAGCCTTTCCACAATTATTCTCTTTATCTAAATCCAACAAATGGGTTTCGAAGTTGTCTTGGAGGAGGAATTTACGTGCTTGGGAGGAAGAAAGGATCGTGGGACTTGAGGTATTCTAGCTAATTGGTGTCCTAGCGAATGCTGGCCGGATGGCTAGCTATGGAGGAACGATGCTTCTCAATGTTTTATATAGAGTCCATTTTGCTTATTCTAACTAGTTGAATTTGTGCAGGATTGAACAATCAAAAGAGGACTGGTTTTTAGCACTAAATTTGGTATGAAAATTGCGACAATTATGGATGAATAAAAATTTCAAAGAGCTCAATTTGGCAATCTCATTGTTTGGAAATTCAGATTGCTGGTCAACTTACCTATTTCGTCGGGCAATCTTTCAAGCTCTTCACTTCCCTTGAGGCTTAATGTTTGCAAACCTTGGAGTTTGCATACTGATTTGGGGAGCCTCTTGATCTTCTATTAAACGGAAGATTAAGGTATCGTAAATGTTTCAAATTACCGATAGAGCGAGGTAAACTCTCGTAACTAGAACCAATTAATTACAAAACCCACAAGTATTTGCACCGTGACACCAAATCTTTCATGAAAGCCTCGTCCTTAGCTTTTTCCGGAAACAATATGGTTCTCCAAGATGTGGGAATTTGAGTTTGGCCAAGAAAATCCTTTTTGATAAATGACAGATGCAAGACACTCTCGGATATACTTCCATTCTTGGATTTTACCAGTTGGAACTCATCTCTAGCCACATAGAGTGCAAGATCATGCACTGAATCGTCCACTTTAAAAGAACAAGCACAGACATAGTAAGAAAAATCTTGAAGAAAGGACCTTGACCACAACTCATTCAAAATGTGACATACCATATCTTCAAAATTATCACTACCGTGGTTTGGTGGAGGAAGAAATCCAAGTGTCTGTCAAAGCAAGGCAACATCAAAACTAGTAAAAAAATGGCCCTTTTTAAAGAAGGAGAAACAAACAAAACATCTTTTTAAAGAAAAAGGTAATTGATCATAGCTAAGTTTGAGAGCGGGCAAAACGTCATCTTCGTTCTGTTGTAAATTCCAAATGTCAGTGTCCCTCACAAACTTCCACTTTCGTATATCAACTTCTCCGAATAGGGAACTACCCAATGTCTACAAAGCCAATGGAAGATCTTCACATTTATTCACAATTTTTTAACCAATCTTCATCAACTCTGGATGGTTTTTCTATTCTCCTTCTTTGAAGGCCCATTTGACAAATATAGACATGGAATGTTATCTACTAAGACCTTGCAAAAATTGAGGTGTCACAGTGCCCATAACGTTAGCTACAGTGTGGCTCCGTGTAGTCACTAGTACTTTACTTCCTTCAGCACTTACTTGTATTATATCCTTAAATTCTTACCATTTTACGCGATCCTTGTTCCATACATCATCCAACACAACCAAGGACTTTTTTCCCTCTAGAATGTTTCTCAAATGATTTTGCACTTGCTCCATATTAAACTTTTTTAAGTTCTCCTCTTGAATTGGATTGGGAGCAGAATCATTAGCCGCTTTGAGGATCTTCACCAACACATTCTTAAGATCAAAATAAATAGAAACAGACACCAACATCTTCAATGGAAAGATTATGTACTTTTATCGTTTAAGACAGATTTCGCAAAGGTAGTCTTTCCTAACCCTCCAATTCCCACAATGGGAATAACAGATAGGCAACCTTCAAATGTTTTTCCCTAACAACTCTATGATTTTTTGTCCATCTTGTTCCCTCCCTATCACGTTAGATTCTTTTACAGAGGAATAACACTCCCGTCTTTGCACAATGAGATTATTGCTTTGAATGGTTTGGAGGCCAAACCTATGCCTATTGGAAGCCACTTTTTCTAAGACGTGTTTCACCTACCTCAGTCACTCGGACATCTCATTGTTTTGATGCTGCTTTAGCTCAATGTCCAACAACACATATTTGATGAAAGAGACCGTGTGTATGATATCTTGCAAATCTTCCTACATGCGCAGTGCAAGAGAAGCTTCTTGAACAGCAACAGAAGCAAGCTTCGTGATCAATGACTTTGCAATGGATTCAGCCATTTTCTCTTATCTTCTTTGGATGTAATGAATTCCCTCTTGTTCTCGTATTGAAAGACAAAAGCAAACAATCACAAATGACCAATGTTTTGAAAACCGAACCGGTCATTGAACCGGTGAAAGCACTGGTTCAAGGTTCAATGATTCAACCGTAATTGAACTGGACCGACTAGTGAACCTGTGAATACACTAATTATATAATATATTAAGTGGTGAATTTTAGATATAACTAAATTATAAACTAAGATAAAATAATTATTATATATAATTCATAGGACTAAATATTAATCAAAAGGATAGATAATAAAAAACTAAACATATGTAATTTTATAAGTTAACCTTGCCCTTTTATTTAACTAATTTTTTAATGCGTTCCATAACAACCTTGTTACACTACTAAACTAACTAAAAATAATAATAAGGCAAAAATACACCAGGGGTCCTTTAAGTTTTTTTTTTTTGTAACAAGTTGGTCCTTTAAATTTTTTCGTACCAACTTAGTCTTTTAAGTTAGCTAATGTTTACATCGTTGGTCTTTTTTAAGTTTTCATCCAACTCCGTTAAAAAAAAACCCTATGTGGTAGTTAAGTGCTTATTTGGCAGTCCAACCTGTAATTTTTAAAGCTGACTCATAATTTTTTATTTTTTATTTATTAGAAATTAAAAAAAATCAATTTTTTGATGAACATAACCCAAACCCAGATCCATCGTTGATGCTTCAATCTTCGAAGACACTTCAATCTTCAAGTCATCAATGTTTCTCTTCAGATTTGATCTACAAGGTCTCATTTCGGAAATCCACCATGGATTTCATGAAGGTTTTTCTCTTTGCTTCAATTTATCATTTCCAGGGTTTCCTTTTCTTTTCTATGATTTAATTTTTTTCATATTTAGGCTCTGATTCACTAAATCAGATTTCAGATCTATGATTTAATTTATCATTTCGCAACACTGATTTGTTTAACCAGAAATCAGATTTCACTTCTTTTGCACATTGGATTGATTTCAGATCTGGTTGTGTATAAAGTGATCTATTGAAACTTTGAAAGGATAAGTCTTTCGATAGACAATAATGTCTATTTAATTTAAACAAGTAATATCGAGAACTGATAAGTGTTTTTATCAACACAAATATTATGAACTGCATAAGACATGGCTTGGTGAAAATGCGCGACAATGACTGCAATTTGTGTTTATTTAATTTGACTACTCTTTTTTTGGGTCCTTCATTAGGAAAAAAAGATTAAGATATAAGCAATTCATTTTTAAAATGATAATGCAGGCGATGGTGAGTGGTGAATGGACATTTGTGTGGCAAATAGCAAAAGCGTATGAGGTAAGGACATATAAATTATTGTTTTCTTATATTGTATATTTATACGTAGAATGTTTTTGAGATTAATTTTTTTATATGATTGAATGTTGTGTGATGATTGAGTTATTTTGTTGATTGTTTGGTGCAGTCATATGTAATATATGTATGTAAGGTAATAAATGTAATATAATATAAGTAATGTAATGTATGTAATGTAGTGTAGTGTAGTGTAATATATGTAGTATAATATATGTATGTATGTATGTATGTATGTATGTATGAATGTAATGTAATAGATGTAATGTATTCTATGTATGTATGTATGTATGTATGTATGTATGTATGTATGTATGCATGTAATGTAATGTAAGTATGTAATGTATATAATTGTTTACCGTGGTTTTTGGTAAACACCGCTAGTTACACATAAGTGTTGCTTGCAGGATCAACTAGAAAATCCCAGAACATTTGTGTTTAAAATTTTCCAGAAATTGTTAGTGTTCTTATGGTTCAATTTGACCGCATTAAGAATAACCGTCGAATTGACGGGGAAAGGGGATAAAGAAGAGATGAATGTGAAGAGAACAAGCAATAAATGTGCAGAAATCTTAAAGAAACAGAAGTAAAATTGCATTAATTTATAAAGAGTGGAACGCAGATTCATACATTGTTTCTGTTGAGTCGTTTTCTCTGTATATGGAAATTTGAGTGTTTTAGAATTATGTAAATGAATTGGACCCTTTTTTTCCCTTCAGACAACTAGTATTTATAATAGAAGGGAAAAGAATAACTGCTTAATGAATTCAAAAAATGGTAACTGTTGAGGACTTCGACAGTGTAACTGCCACCTGTTTCGACCACGTTACTTTCGTACTCCTCAGTGGCGTCGTTGCTATGCTTCTTCGACAGCGCCTCTTTATCTTTGATCTGCTACCAAACTCACTTTCTCTTGTCGAAATACCTATTCTTCAAAATCATAAGTTTAAGCTTCATTGACTGCATTTAATTTAGTCTGTCGAAAATGCAGCCTAACAAATTGTCCCCCAAAAAAGGTTTTTTCGATTGAGTTTTTAAACGAAGAGAGAAAATGACATTTTTTGAAGCATCGTTCGACTACTCCGTTCCAAATCTTATGACATCATTGATATCCTGGTTCAGGAGTGAAGAGACGTTTTTTTTCGAAAAAGTGCCTTTCTGGCGCTACTTTCTAGAGATAATGCGCCACGTGTACGCATGGAACTGTTGAGATTTCCATGATCCCACGTTTTCCCACAACTGTCATGATTACCCCAGGTATTTTTCTCTTTTTTTTTTAAAACAGTGGTCAAAAACAGCTATAAAAGGAATTCCGCCTCTTCATTTCATTTTTTCTGCTTCTGCGAACCCCTTTCTTCTTCTTCCTTACGAAAATCACTGCTCACGCACCAGAGAACCTTGTTTACGAAGCTCTATTTCTTTGTGACTTCCATTTCTGTACCAGCGAAACCTTTTGAAAACTCAAACACTGTCAACAATGGCTTCATCTTCCAATGTACAACTTCCTGGCACTGTAGCTTCTGGGAAGCAGCTTCTTGTATCTGAACCAGCTTTAACAAAAGAGGAAGCCAAAATCTATCAATCTCAGGTACTAATCCCCTCTTATAAACCTCTCAAGCATGCATTTTTAGGTCATCTTCCTCTTCCTGGTGATGATTCTAATAAGATTAGGGAGGTTTTCCCTAGATACCATAGGTATAGCCAAGGTCCACATGTAATGGATTTCATGGGTAACCCAAATAGGGTTTTTCGATCTTCACCGCCCGTCGACAAGACTCAAACACCTTACATCAACTGGCTAAACAAAGTTGAGTCGAAAAAGGGGAAAACCTGGAAGGCACAGGGTATTTTCGACTTCATTCATTTGTCGAGATATGGGCCTCGATATCAAAGCCCAATGCTTATTGCAGCTCTGCATTTTTGGGAGCTAACCACCAATTGCCTGCATCAGAAGTGTGGCATGCTTACTCCTACCTTGTTAGATGTGGCTGCTATTACTGGGCTTAAACCAACAGGAGAGGTTTTCGACCCTAGTACCATTGGCAACCATCATGAGTTTGACTTCAAGCGTGCTACTTTTAAAGGGTACATTGAAGATAACTATGTTACCAACACTGAGGATGTTTCTGATGAAGAGCACATTGCTTTTCTCACCTTTTGGCTCTCCTTCTATGTCTTTTGCTCTTCGTCACTTCAGGTGGCAAAAATTTATATCCCTCTGGCCATTCAAATCCATGAGTGTCGAGAGATCAACCTTGGCACTCTCATTCTGGGGTCACTTTATGAAAGTTTACGACAAGGAGTTCATGCCTTGAAAGAACTCAAGCCAGAAAGGAAATACTTGGTCTCTGGGCCAATTTTGGTTATTCCAGTTGTGGCTTCTTGCCACTTTTGAGTTGAAACATCAAATGTATATTCCTGATGACTATACTGCAATGGTCGGAGCCAGGAGTGTCGAAGGTGAAAGGCTTGCTGTTTTAAACTCCGAAGAGATAGCAGTGTCTACACAAGACTAGTTTTCTACATCATTCGACATGTTTATGAACTGCACAGACTTCACTCCTTCGATGGCACCCTTTGTCAGAAGGACTCATGGACCAGATTGGTTCAAAAGAGAGTTTCCTGCAACTACTCTTGTCGATGAAGAAGGCACCAACCAGGTTTGAGAAGCCTTTTTAACTCCCAAGTTTCTGTCAGCTAGAATTTCCCCTGGAAAAGCTGCTGCTCTATTTGGAACATACTCATATCACTCTAGCCTGGTTGCGAGACAATTTGGGCTATGCCAGCTTCGACCTAGTCCCTTCTTCAGGTCTAGGAAGGAAATGGTGCTTCCAAGAAATGAGGAAGAGTGGAAAGAGTGTCTTAACAGTTTTCCCCAAGGCTCTTTCAACTTCGACCCCATTGCTTTCGAACCTTTATTCTCTTGCACCAAAGGATTTTCAAAATGGTGGACAGAATATTTTACAAGAAAATTTGCTGGCATCGAAGAGGTTACCCTGCTGTCAAATCTAATTTCAGCTTTTCCTTCTTCGCAGAAAAAGACGACCAAATCAAAAGGTACACACATACAAGAAAAACTTGAGTCTTGCCACGTAGGTTTGAAATGAACCTTCTAAGGAAATTGATTTTCCCTAATAAAGACTGCAGTTCTTTCTTAGTCGAAGGAGCTCTCGTTTCCAAGATTGCCTTTGTTTTGTTTTGATTGATTTCGATTCCTTTTTTATGCCCAACAAATCCCAAGAAATCACCTGCACGCACACAGAAGGCACATTTTATTGGATTCATTTTTAATCCATATTTTCTCATCCTTTCGAATGATTGTCGAAGATGGTCTATATGACAATTTTCTGTCGAAGATTTAACAACAATGCCATCTATGTTAACTTGCATAAAATTTTCTATAAAGTCATGAAACATAGAATTCATTGCTCTTTGGTATGTGGCACCAGCATTTTTTAGGCCAAAAGGCATTACTACCCATTCATAGACGCCTAAGGCCCCTGGGAAACGAAATGCGGTTTTCGACACATCTTCTTCAGCAATAAAGATTTGATTGTAGCCTGAATAACCATCAAGCATACTTAAATAATCAAACCCTGCTGCTGAATCGATCAGCATTTCTGCCACGGGCATGAGATATTGATCCTTAGGTGTAGCATTATTTAAATCCCTAAAGTCTATGCAGACTCTTAGAGTCCCATTTTTCTTAATAACAGGAACTATATTAGCTAAACAATCAACATACCTGGCAGTTCTGACAAAACTGCTTTTGAGCAATCTTTCAACTTCTTCTTTGATCTTCGACAGAATCTGCGGTGCAAATCTTCTTGGAGTTTGCTTCACTGGCTTCCTATCTGGTCGAATTGGCAGTTTTAACTCCACCACTTCTCGACTCAATCCAGGCATTTCGTTGTAATCCCAAGCGAAGCAATCCTTGTATTCCTTCAAGAGCCCTGTGGTTCGATCTCTCAAACCTTTGTCAGTCTTAGCACTTATAAATGTTGGCCTCTTTATGGAGCCACCTCCTAAGTCGACTTCCTCCAGGGGATCTTGAGCTTGAATTTTCTTGGTCGAACCCATTGGGTCCTTTTCAAAACTTAAAGGCTCGTCATCATAGATACAATCGAGCCTTTGGCCTTCGACCATATTATCTTTATCTTTGATTCCACTGGTTTCGTTAACCATTTTTTGTTGTATTTCGGCTTCCAAAGCCGCATTTTGTTTGTTCTCGGCCACATAGGCCGTGAGTCGATCCCAAGCACTGGGCTCAAACATCATAGCTGTTTGGGGACCATCCCACCCTGGAGGCTTGCAGAAGCCTTTTGAGTGGTTTTCTTCGCCAATGACCTCCCTCTCCCAAATGAATCCATGGTTTGGGTGAAGGTCAAGTGAAGAGAACACATTATCTTGTGGTGTGTATCCACTTTTTGATGGCGTACATGGTGCAATGTTTGCCAGGTGTTTATCGAACGTCTTCTTTGTTATGTGATCTACCTTTGCCAAGAAATAGCTTTGATCACCTTCGACGTTTTCAACTAGTCCATCTTCTCTCCAGATGGAAAGCCTTTGGTGGAGGGTCGAAGGCACTGCGCCTACTCCATGGATCCACTCCCTGCCAAGCAACAAATTGAAGTTTGCTTTAGTTGGGATTACCATGAACAAGGTTAACCTCTTAACACTGCCCACTACCAGTTCGACTTCAATGGCCCCAAGTGAGTGGCCAGTTTTTCCTTCGTAGTTTGTAAGCACTACGTTATGTGGCCTTAAATCAGTTTCTGATTTGCCAATTTTTGTAAGCATGTGTTGTGGCATTAGATTCACTGCCGCACCACCATCGACCAGGACCTTGTTTACCCCAACATTGTTGGCTTTTGCCTGAATAAATAAGGGTTTGAGGTGGTACTTCATTCCACCATCAGGCCTCTCAAACATGGCACTTTGTTCTTCAATGCAACCATTAGTTAAAACATAGTAACATCTTGGCTTGTGCATAGCCATATCTTCATTGAAGTATTCTTCGACTTCATTTACCTCTGACACAATATCGTACTCAATTGGGAGAATTAAGACGACGCATATCTTGTTGAAATCAGGTTCTGAATCTGAAAACTCAGATTCCATTTCGTCATCGTCCAGATTGAGGCCTTCTTTTGAGTCAAAGACTTTTTTAATAACTGAGAGTGGAGGGAATATCCTCTCAGTGGCAGACCTCCTGGGCACTTCGACAAGGGAGGTTAACTGTTTAGCCTTGTTTGGGTTTGAGTTTCTGCCCTTCTCTGCAGCAGCAGCAGCAGCAGCCTTCATCTGGCGTTGATACCTACGCCATTGAGTCCTAGTCATAGGGTTCTTCCCTTTGTCTATGAAGCCCGGATACGGGATACCGACACGGGTACGATACGATACGGATACGGGGATACGGGGTAATTTTAAAAATCAAGATACGATACTGCTAGGATACTTTAATAAAAAATAAATTAAAATTAAAATATATAAAAAAAAATATAATGTATAAACATAATTAAAAAATTTAAAATAACAATAAAGAACTTAACAAGCTTTTGTCAAAAAAATAAAAGAACTTATCAGACAATTATATGAGTATATATTTTGTTAAAATATAACCTGTCTAAATTTTTGAATCACAAATTCTTCATTTCACAAAAAAAAACTCACAAATCCTTTATTACATATAGTACAATGTTCTTGATCAAAAAAATATAGTACAATGTTTGATTATTATTATTATTATTATTATTATTATTATTATTATTGTTGTTGTTAATACATACAACACAATAGCCCAATTTTACTCACGAGGATGGATAAGCATTAAGCAGGTTTGAAATTATTTTGATGTGATGGAACACTTAGATAAAAGAATGGCTGAGATTGAACATGGAAAAAATGAACGGGAATAGATTAGGACACAAAACCCAAGCCTGCACACACTACATAAAACATAGGCAAATAGCCTTAACCACTACACCGACTAGACACACTTATTTTATTTTTTCATCTTCTACTCTTTCATTTTTTCCAGTCTTCTGCTTCTTCTCTGAAACAAACCCTTCATCTTTTTCGCTTCTCTACCTTTCAATCTTGTGTTCTGTTTCTCCTCTCATCATTTATCACCAACTAATCTTCGTTCCAACTTCTCAGTTTCCACTATTCCTTTCCTCCATTTTTTTACCCGGTGCTATATATCTTCAGATCTACACCGTCCCTGTCGTGCAAGATAACAAAAAGGCATAAAAATAGGCAAACGTATCCTGTGCGCGTATCCCTTCTCGGCGAGCCGTATCCCACATGTATCAGTGACGAATCCCTCCCGTATCTGGAATTTTTCTTTTTAAAAAATAAATAAAAAATACAGGATACTTCTCGGATACGTATCCGGCCGTATCGGACACGTATCGGTGTCGGATACGTGTCAGATACGGATACTTGGCCCATTTTGGAGTATCGGGGCTTCCTAGCCCTTTGTAGTTATTATTGTAGGCATACCTCTTCGATTCAGGAGCCTTATTTTGATTCATGGCACTTGTGCTTCCTTTCGCCATGGTTGAGTAATATCCCGCATCCTTTCCATCAGAATATACCCATTTTCCGACAGGTGACCTCGATGATGGCACAAATGTTTTGATTTTAGCTTTCTGGGTCGAAGGCGTGACCTTGTATGGTACACCTCTTGGGTTGAAGCTGAATTTAGGCCTGTTGTCGAGCCATTTGCTTTTCCTCTTTGACTGAGGTTTGAAACCCTCAAGGCTTTTGGCAGCCTCCTTGTCGAACACAGAACTGCACCTTGGGCAAAGCATAACCTCCGTGTTGTTGATTTTGTAACGGTTCAGGAAGTCTATTAATTCTTCCTCAGCATTAGGATAAACCACTTGTATCTTCTTATTGTACTGGTCTTTAGTGGCCATTTTAGTGTTGATCTCTGAGCTCTTCGTAGCCCCTTTCGCCACGAAATCTGCAGCAATGACCTCAGTAGCTTCGACAACATTTATGTCGACTGGCTCAGCGTACATGGCATCCACCACAGGGAGAGGATCAGTATCTATCTTCATCTGAGGCTTCGACTTCTCCCCAAAACTCAGTCTGCCTTCATTCAGTGCTTTTTGGACCAAATCCCTGAAAAGAACACAACGAGATGTGTTATGGCCTAAAAAATTATGATATTTGCAGTAACCTCTTTTCTTTTGTTGTTCTAATGGTGGCACTTTTAGGCCCTTAGGCACTAAAATCTGACCATCAGTAACTAAAAGATCAAATATTTGGTCACATTTTGTGACATCAAAGGTATAAGTTTTTGCAATAAATTTATCATTTTTTGGTTCGACAGGATTTTTCCCATCAGAAGGCTTCAACAATTTACAAGTATATGGAGGCCCGGGTTTTAATTCTGCAACATTGACCTCTTCTTTGACATCTTCATATGATATGTCGAATTCTTGGTCACTGTCATTAGCATTGACATATGCAACCTTTCCTTTTTTGTCGAACCTACTGGTTCATGCCTTTTCATCCTTAAGTCTTTCGACTTGTCGAACTCTATCAGCCATTTGTGACATATCTCTTAAGTGTAGAGTATCTAATTTCTTTCTAATAGAGTAGTCGAGGCCACCAGCGACCATTTCGACTAACTCATGTTCAGGCACTTGAGTAAATCACCTTGCCTTGAGTAGTCTGAATCTATTGAGATAATTCGTCAATTGACTCTGGCATTCTGGGTCGAACACTAGCCAACTCTTTAAGACTAATCTTCGATTGTCCCATATAGAATTGTTCATGGAATGCCTTTTCTAACTAGTTCCAATTAAACATGGAATGTGGGGGTAAAGTAGTGAACCATGTAAAAGCATTTTTGGTTAGTGAACTTGGAAAATATTTCATTTTTAAGTTCTCATTTTGTGCTATATCACCAGCCTCAGTTAAATAACGGGCAATGTGTTCGACAGTAGATTCGCTAGTTTCTCTAGTGAATTTTGTGAATTTAGGGATCTTCCACCCCCTAGGCAATTCTGTTTGCAGAACATATTCCGACAAAGGTGATACATAATTAGGCCTGTGTAGGCCTAGATTAAGACCATTCTGTGCTAGAATAGTTTCGACAAGATTGGCTAAGTTATTTTGGATTCCAAAATTATTTTGGTGAACTTGTCTAACCACTTCATCAGCATCTTGGTTCCAGTGGACTAGTACAACATCAGGAATGGGCTCTTCGATGACAAGTTGTTGCCCTTGATTGATGGGAGTTGCAGTGTTAGGCCTTTCTATAGGGATTTCGACAGGCCTAGCATTCTGAATTTGAGGGATTTGCTGGTTATACATTGGCGTAGTGCCAACGAAATCATCAATTCTTCCCATTTGTGTTGCCAACATTTTGTAACTATGATTTGTGTTTTGTATTAAAGAGTTAAACACAGTACCAATCTGTTGTGTTAACATATTAACCATGTCATGGTTACTATCGTCCATTTGTTATCTTAATGCCAAAAAAGACGACGTGGTCAGTGAAGGGTGGGGATTTCGACTATAAAATCTCTATGGCGGACTGTGCAAAGGCGAAAACCCTGAGACTACGTTATCTGCCTGAGCAATCGTACTTGTCTGAAGGCCTGCCATTAAGGCAGTTGGCATGCCGTATGGGTAACTTTGACTATTCGTAGGCAGATTAATTGGAAGGCTTCCAATTGTTGGATTAGCCATATTCCGTGTCAACACTAGAGTAGTCATCATAGAGACAGGGTTGAGTACAGGAGCGGTTACGGTAGTTACTCCTATAGTTGTCGAAGAAGGCATAGGAACGGTTACTCCTACGACATTTGCAGCGTTAGTATCACTAACTGACGCTTGATCGTGTAAGATTTGTGCATTAGATGCAGGAGGGTTGGTTGCATTAGAGCGAGGCATCTATGGAAGACGTCTACCACTCCTTAAACGCATGCAAAGTATGAATTACATGTTGAGTTTGATAACAAACCCAGAAAATTTCAACAAACTTCAAAAAATTTAGCACAAATGTCCTACCGGGCGTGCCAATTTGTTTACCGTGGTTTTTGGTAAACACCGCTAGTTACACATAAGTGTTGCTTGCAGGATCAACTAGAAAATCCCAGAACATTTGTGTTTAAAGTTTTCCAGAAATTGTTAGTGTTTTTATGGTTTAATTTGACCGCATTAAGAATAACCGTCGAATTGACGGGGAAAGCGGATAAAGAATAGATGAATGTGAAGAGAACAAGCAATAAATGTGCAGAAATCTTAATGAAACAGAAGTAAAATTGCATTAATTTATAAAGAGTGGAACGCAGATTCATACACTGTTTCTGTTGACTCGTTTTCTCTGTATGTGGAAGTTTGAGTGTTTTAGAATTATGTAAATGAATTGCGACCCTTTTTCCCTTCAGACAACTAGTATTTATAATAGAAGGGAAATGAATAACTGCTTAATGAATTCAAAAAATGGTAACTGCTGAGGACTTCGACAGTGTAACTGCCACCTCCTCGACCACGTTACTTTCGTACTCCTCAGTGGCGTCGTTGCTATGCTTCTTCGACAGCGCCTCTTTATCTTTGATCTGCTACCAAACTCACTTTCTCCTGTCGAAATACCTCTTCAAAATCATAAGTTTAAGCTTCATTGACTGCATTTAATTTAGCCTGTCGAAAATGCAGGCTAACAATAATGTAATGTATGTATGAAATGTAATCTAATTTATGTAATGTAATGTAACATATGAGTGTAATGAAAGTATGTATGTATTTATGTAATGTAATGTAATGTAATGTAATGTAATGTAATGTATTTATGTATGTAGTGTAATGTATGTATATATATTGTATGTATATAATTTCATGTATTTATGGCCTAATGTATGTAATCAGGGGCAGAGCTTAGTGAGGGCGGAAATAGACACCATAATCATTTTTGAAAAAACTGAAATAACCGTTTAAATTTTCTGTCATTGTTGGATATCCAACTAGGTGTAATGTATGTATATATATTGTATGTATATAATTTCATGTATTTATGTCTTAATATATGTAATCAGAGGAAGAGCTTAGTGAGGGCGGAAATAGACACCATAATCATTTTTGAATAAACTGAAATAATCGTTTAAATTTTCAGCTATTGTAGGATATCCAACTAGGTGTTGAAGGCTGGTCGACTTATCTATTCCGTGGGGCAATCTTTTAAGCTCTTTTAAGTGTAATGAAAGTATGTATGTATTTATGTATGTAATGTAATGTATATATGTATGTAATGTAATGTATATAATGTCATGTATTTATGTCCTAATGTATGTAATCAGGGGAGGAGCTTAGTGAGGGCGGGTAGGGGCCCGGGCTCCCATAAAAAGTTTCAAAATTAAGTTATACATATATATAAATTAATTTCAAATTTAAGCTACATATTTTATATTTTGCGTATTGTTCTCATTCTTTTGTCCTGCTAGTATGTTTCTCAAATGATTTTGTATTTCCTCCATACTGAATTTTTTTAAGTTCTCTTCTTGAATTGGATTGGAAGCATAATCATTAGCCGCTTTGAGGATCTTAACCAACACATTCTTAAGATCAAAATCAATGGAATTTTATCATTGTAGACAGATTTCGCAAAGGTAGTCTTTCCTAACACTTCAATTCCCACAATGAGAATAACAGATAGGCGACCTTCAACATTTTTCCCTAACAATTCTATGATTTTTTGTTCATCTTGTTCACTCCCTATCACGTCAGATTATTTTACAAACGAATAACTCTCCCGTCTTTGAACAATGTGATTATTGCTTTGAATAGTTTGGAGGCCAAACTTGTGCCTATTGGAAGCCACTTTTTCTAAGACGTGCTTCACCTGCCTCAACCACTCGGACATCTCATTGTCTCGGTGCTGCTTTAGCACGGCGCCCAACAACACAGATTTGATGAAAGAGATGGTGTGTTTGATATCTTGCAAATCGTCCTACACGCGCAGTGCAAGAGAAGCTTCTTGAACAGCAACAGAAGCAAGCTTCGTGGTGAATGACTCTGCAATGGATTCAACCATTTTCTCTTATCTTCTTTGGATGGAATGAATGCCCTTTGGTTCTCGTATTGAAAGACAGAAGCAAGCAATCACCAATGACTATGGCAACTAAGGGTGCACAAAATGTCCATGGTTACAAAACCAATCCATAACCATGAAATATCTATTTTGATATAACCGGTTTCATAACCAATTAGTGTAACTAGTTATTATTTTCCAAAACCGGTTATATAACCGATTATAGCGGTTATATACATAACCAGTTTTTTAACTGGGTTTTGGTTTTTAAACCGATTTTAGATATTCAATTTTCGATTTTATACCCAATTTTCAATTTTGTATATAAAATGTTTAAGAGAAGATGGAACAAGTTCAAAAACCGTCAGTTGGTTTTAAATTATTGGAGAGAGAGAGAGACACCATAACCATTTCTGAAAAAAATTAAAATAACTAGTTAAATTCCCAGCCATTGTTGAATATCCAACTAGGTGTTGAAGGCTGGTCAACTTACCTATTCCATCGGGCAATCTTTCAAGCTCTTCATATTGATTAAAATGTACCTGTGAGCTTTGCATACTAATTTTACCTTTGACAGCTTCGCGGAAATTTCCTTTGGAGTATTTTTGCAAACTACAAAATTGACTTATAAAAAAAGAGCAACGGCTAGAAGTGTTAAATAATAATTTAATTGAGTTATTAGCTAATTTTGTCCTTAAAAATTTCACAAAAGTTCGTTTTTGCCATTCACATTTACAATATATCAACTTAGTCCCTGACTTTTACAAAAATATTTCAATTTAGTTTTTTTTTTGCACAATTGAGGGACTAAATTGAAATACTTTTGCAAAACTCAAACACTAAGTTTATATATTATAAATGTCATAACTATATTGAACTTTTCTTAAATTTCAGGGACAAAATTGATAAATAACGCAACTTAATATTCAAAACACGTCGAGCAAAGCCTTGACCACTAGTTGGGTGGAAGAAGATTCACAAAATCCTGTTTTGGCCCGATCTTAACAATAATCTTCTTGTCAATCTCAGCTGTGTAAAGATTCGCCTCAGCAATAATCTTCTACTATGTGTCATATTACTTCAATCCCATTTTATTTGACAAGGTTGCAACACAAACCCTAAGAAAAATAATTATTATCCAAAATTTTATGATAGTTATCTCTTACTTTCCTAACATATCCTTATTACTTCATCTCTCACTCTTAATAATTAAGTATTAAAAAAAGAAACCACGTTAATCTTTTAAAATCATAATAGGAAAAAAGTTATTAATGGTTCATTGGTCATCCAGTATATGAGACATTTTTTGTGTGCAGCTAAAACGTCAATTAATACGGGATGGAGGGAGTAGGTAGTTCATATCAACAATTTGAATGAGATTAACAATTATTTCTATGTGTTCAATTCTACATGTATTTAATGATGCTCAGTTGATGATTAATGAGTTGCAACCTTTTAGTATATTTATTAACCAAGTCCAAAATTCACTAATTACATGTGTAAACTGCATTAATGAACAAAATTGTTGTCGATTTTGGTATCTCTATTCAAGTGGTGAGACACAACGAAAGTTATTTCCCCATCCAAAATACGTTCTTTTATTTGACGTTTGTTATCAATCAAGAAGGCGCTTTCAAGGGTGAGGTGTATTAATTGCTACCGTCTCATGAATTTGACTAATTTTTTGTTTCAATATATGAAGCTGAAACTTGTTGCCACCTATTTTTATTTTTTATCTGTTTATTTAATGTTTGGTGTGTTGTTTGCAATTGTAACATCCCCAATTTAGCTAAATTCATTTATTGAAATTAGCAAGAAGTAATAATTTTAGTTAGCATAATTGAATAATTATGAGATGATTGTCATAGGTTACATGAATAAGTTGTGTGTTTGATTGATTAATTTAATTACATTAGTTTAGGCCTTGTATGAGTGATAGGAGAGACACCTTAAGTTGAGGGGCATGTTGGTCTTTCCATCCACTTAACTAAATCACCTCAGCTGAACATTCAACCCTCACCTCTCATTTCTCAAATTCAGAAAACAAGAACAATAATAGAGGGAGAGAGAGAGAGAGTAGGATGCGAGAAAGAGAGAAAGAAGAGCAGCTTAAAGAACTCCTCCAATCTCTCCCATTGCATGTAGGTAATCCTTGGTTCATTCTCCTCCATTTTCCAAGCTCTTTCTATTGATACCAAGTTTGACCACTGAATCACCCTCTTCTTTCATCTACCATTTTCAAGTCCCAAGCTCAAATAGAGCAAAAATGGAGTTTTGAGGTTCCTAATGACTTGCATCTTACATTAGGACAAGAATAGAACTTTGGGGGAAGCCACATTGTTGATTGGGGTAGTTTTGAAGGAAGGTCAGTAGCTAAAGGTGGGTGAAATTCGAATTTGAAGTGGTGTGGTGTTCGTGGGAGCAAGAGAAACTGTTACGGGGATAGTTCGAGCGGTTACGTGTCAAGGAGCCTTTCGCATTTCGGTTGTTGTGATTTTCATCACAATACGGTGAGTTCTATACTCGCATAGGGATGTTTATTTGATACTGAGTTTGCATGTCTCGGAATCCATGTGTCTCGCGTTTTATTTCAAAAAGGAATCGAGTCCAAAACCGTTTTACAAAATTACATTTTTTTTTACGATAACTCGTACGATTGATTGAATGATGCTGTGATTGTTTGAATTGATTGTTGTTCTGGACTGAAATTATGTGTCTTGATGTGTGGGAATTTATCGGAACAGGTATTTGAACGTTCGGAACGGCCAAGTTTTCAGGAAAAATCACAGTTTTGGGCCACTGATGAACACGCACGGGTCGTGCGCCCCAGTGGCGCGGACCGTGCAGTCTATTCGCAGGATGCTTGTAAAAATTTAAAGACAAAGCACGGACCGTGCGCCCCTAGGGCATGGACCGTGCGTACCTTTCGTATTCGTGTTTAAAATTTTTTAAAACATAGCACGGATCGTGCGTCTCTTAAGCAAGGACCGTGCGTAGGCTTCTGTTTCCCAACTTCAAAACACGTCTTAGGCCAATCTGAACGGTTCCAATTGTGTTCTAATCCCTTCCCCAACCCTATTAAAGGATAAAATAACCGTAGTTCATTGGAATTGCCTATGTTTGGGTTGAATTGGGGGGGGGGGGAATCCCTAAGTTATAAGTAAGGTAATATGAATTGGTTAAAACATTGTTTTAGCAACGACGTGAGAAGAAAACCCTAAGTCACGATAATAAGATGGACTACAAGTTCTTCAAAGTTAAGTTTAAGGTTTTTGTTAGTAGAACATTATGTTCACACAAGTCAAGTTAATTCCTTAAAGAAAAGAAAGATGTCATACATATAATTATATATGTATATTAAGGGTGACAACCCCAAGGATTAGCATACTAGGGGAGGGAAAGTCATGAGCCCCAAAACCTAGGCCCCATGAGGTTTGCCCGCTAATTAGTGGTTAGTGGATTGGGTTCACCAAAGGCCATAGAAAAATAAAGAAAGTGGCTTGTGGTGTTGTGCTAAGTTAAAGAAATAGATTGTACGTAGTCATCCAGAATTGGGCTACGGACAATTAGAGCATAATTTTATGCTAAGTAAAAGATAAAACACGTAGCTATCCAGAATCGGGCTACGAAAGAATAAGATTCCTACGTAGTCGCTTATTAGGGCTACGAGTTCAAAGGTCAAGCATAATGAACCGCTAGTGTTAGTAAGGGGTCTCGATAGGACTCACTGAGATAATGTTATCTCACCCTTTATTATTGTGGTTTTTACAGAGAAACAGGGAAAAGCAAAGGCGAGGAAGCACAGTTAGCCGGTGTGACTCATGGAGTTATTGAAGAATCAGTTTTATGATTATGCCTTTATCCCTTTTGTTATCTTTGCGTTATCGATTGTATAAATATTACTAGCTAACAGTTGTAAATCGTTTCCGCTATTTATGTTTTGGATATTGAACACCAGGTTGTATAAGTTTTAAGTCATGAGACTTAAGTACCTTATGTTAAGATAATGAGGTTCATGGAACTGTTTGATAATTATTTATCCAAGTTTTTAGTTGTGTTCAATATTCCAGGCATACAAGTCAACTCTGATATATGTCATGCTGTGCATTTTGGGATTTCTACAAGTTAGAAATACTGGGGTGTTACAGCAAATGAATGAACATAGTTGCAACATAAGACTGCAACATTGTTAGGCACGTCTTTCTACAACATGAGAGCATATTTAAAGGACGTAAGTATCGAAAGGCAATTATTGATCATTTCATTTTAGTGCACATTATAGAGCATTTCACTTGCTCTTTTAAGTTGCGTTTTGGGCTTAATATTCAAGTATTGGCATGTTTTAACAATTTGGGTCTTAATTGGGCTTAAGTGAGATTTACTAGTAGTTTTATGTTGTAACCTGTTTTCTTCTGTAGGCCATTACTTGGCCTGTAGTTATCCTATTTCACTGATATTTATGGCATTTGAAAACTAAGAGTAAGAGCTACGCTTCTTTTATTGAGGCCAAAGCCAAATTTAGAAGTCTTCTTAGTCATAAACTTGATTTAATGGACCTACTAGTTTTCTTTTGTAATCTTGGGCTTTTGGACTAGTTTTTAGGCCCATTCGAAGCTGAACAGAACCTAATATTCATTTTCCTTAGAGAATGGGATTAGTCGTGTATTTTGAGAAAGAAACAGAACCTTGATTGTCTCTCTATTCTCATGGAAGGCTAATCTTGAGGTTTGATTTTAATGATAATGTCATTTTAGTAATGCTATTCCTTTTTCTTTCAATTCTTCATCTCATTGATCACCATTGCAATTTCGAATTTGTGTTTTGCTTAAACAGCCAATTTTGGTTTTGCTTTATAATCAAATCTATGAATAGGGATTGATATAGTATTGTTTGATTGAATTCAGATTTTAAGTTAATTATAGTTTAGTGACGTTTGTTCATTGACTGTAGTTAACCAAATTTTGTGATGCTTAATCTAGTAGGAATTCGTATAGGATTGATTGACATTTGATTGGTCAATTCAATGATAAAACATGAAAAGTATTTTGAATAGAAATTAAATCCTTTTAAACTTGTGATAGCTCCTATCAAAATCTCAAAATTAGTGGATTAGTCGTTCTATTATACGTGATTTTAATTTCTTTTTTTAATATGTCCTTTGAAACCGAATTTTGAACCCCCCCCCCCCTTTTATTTTATTCGACCCTGATTTGGTTAGTTTAATTAGAAATCCTTTCGAAACGACCGGGTTGTTTCTGTGTTGGTTTTTTAAATCATATTTGACTCGTGTACAATTGCAAATCATCAATGTGTATTATCTGGCTAGCTGTTAGTTGGTCTCTTTGGATGCTTATGAAGAATATAGTTGTCAGTAATAAAGTTGCAGATTGTAATACGGTGACTCACCATATTAAGGTTGTTTCTTGGGGATGGTTCCTACACAATGAGGATAGAAATATTGTGTAACTTTTAAGGATTGGTGTGAAAATTCTGTCAAATATTGAATTAGGTTGTTATAATATCCACACAAATGTAACAAATTAGAAAACCTCTTGTACTCCCATTTTCTTTGAGTATTAAAAAAAACCTAGATACCATAAAACCAAATTTCAAATCATGAATCATGCCTAATAAATTTACAAAATTAGTAGATTTGTAAATCTTTTTAGGATGATTTTGGTCAATTAGGATGTAGAATAGGAAAATTTATGATGTTAATCACTTGGTTTAGGATTTTTACATAAATTTTCATTCTTTGTGAAGTATTAGGTTAAAGCTTCAAACTTTTGGCCTCACATGAATTTATGCATTACATTAATTTAAGTCTCTCCATGCAAATGTTGTTGGTTGCGCAGATGGTGAATTTATCAACTTCCTTTTTTGAAAGATTTTGCCTCGACTCCAAATCTCATGCAATATATGACACATGTTTTCCAAGTGAACCCTTGTTGTTTAACCAACCTATAGAAACACTTTTACTAGCAAAAATACAAACCAGGCAAACGAAGATAGTTACTTCCAGATATTATATAAAAATAGTACTTTATTGATTTCTTTGTATTTTTTGTGCATTGTTTGAATTCCAAACATTTAGAAACACATTTCTCATCAATTTTCTATATCCTCAAGACATTAGTGGGCATAGGGAATGAAGATCAATGAAGCTAAGGTTTTCTTTCTCCTTACTTTTTGTTAAGATTCCAATTCATGTTTCTTATTGATTCTTCGCTTAATTCTACCCTGTGATTGTTCCCGTGAAATTATACTAGGCTTGGTTTTTCACTGGGAAAGTGGGTATTAATTAGTTATATATGATTTGAATCAAAGAATTAAGGACCATATAACAGGTTTATTTTTTTTGAGATAGGGGCTTAAAGCCCAAAAGCGAGATTACACAGAGATCAGTCTAGGAGTAGAGACTCCTATTACATCATTATCAACTAACAACCTGATATCCAAAGGAGGGTGAGGCAACACTACAATACCATCTCCCAATGTGCACCCTAAATTAGCTAAGCCATCGACAACTCTATTGGCTTCACGGAAGATATGCACAACACGGACACTAGAGAAGAAAGAGAGGTGCTGCTTGATCCTGTTAATAAGAGACCGACTTGGCATGCTACTCGTGGCCTCGTTGTTAAGGCTATTGACAACCACCATAGAGTCCATCTGAAGCTCGATGTTCAAAAAACCCATGCTATGAGCCAACTTTACACCCTCCAAAGCCCCCCACAACTCTGCGAAGTAGGCGTTGGGGACAAACAAACGCTTGGCGAAACCAATCAACCATCTCCCATCAGCGTTCCTAACCAGCCCACCACAAGCAGCCTCACTAGACACCTTGACCACCCCCATCTGTGTTAATAGCAACCCAATCATGAGGTGGAGGTTTCCACGAAACATTAACTTGTCTCCTATTCAAAGACATAATCAGACGTAATGAGGCTGCCCCATCTTTGTATTGCTGCACAAACCTGCAAATAATATTAGGAGTATTGACCAGCCTCACAAAGTTATCATCATGGACATGCTTGTTCCTCCAAACCCACAACTGATGGCAAGCAACCGCCCATAAGTTCTTCCAATCAATATCATTCAGTTTCAAGTCCACCAACAAATTAAATCGGACCCAGTCCGTGATAGGCAAGCCAAAAAAATTCGATTTGATGGCATCAGGAACAAGATGGCGCCAAAGTTGCTTAGCCAAGAGCAATCACGCATAACATGAATAATGGACTCATAATAGCTCTGGCAGTTGTGACAACTGAGATTACCATTCGCCATCTACCACAGTATTCATTCGTAGCTAATTTCCCGTGCACAAATTTCCAGGCGAAGTACTGGACTCTCTCCGGGACATCAAGACGCCAAACAGACCGCCAAACGCCATCTTCAAGCCCCGTAGGAACATCACTAAGCAAACTATAGGCGCTGGCAACTGAAAAAATTCCAGAACTCGCACCCACCCAATAGGAGACATTAGGCCCGTCACCAGCTAGAGGCGAAACTGATCCCACTTTATCTTGTAATCTGGTCACACCATCCAGCCAATTGTTAGACCAGAAACTGACCGCAGCACCATCACCCACAGGCCAAGCTTCCATATCTTTAATGTCCACCAAGCAATCACAAACAGCCTTCCAAATGAAGGAATCTGTCACTTTTACATGGAAGTCGATAGCTAGAGATCCACCTCTACCATATTTACCTTCAAGAACTTTCCTCCAAAGAGATTCGTTGTTGTTTCTCAAGTTCCAAGCCAGCTTCATAATACAAGACTTGTTCATTAGATTCAAATCCTTCACACCCAACCCTCCACAAACCTTTGGCAAAATCAAGGTGTCCCGTTTGATAAGATGCAATCGTTTCTTCTCTTATGTATCCCCCCAAATGAATTTACGTTGGAGCATTTGAATCTCTTTAATACAACTCTTGGGAATTGGCATAGTCATCATTGTAAATAGGAATGGCTTGAATGACGGACTCGGAGAGAGTTACTCTCCTCGCAAAGGACAAATGGTTTGTCTTCCGTCCGGAGAGCTTATCCTTAACCTTGTCAATTAGATAATTAAAATCATGTTGTCTAAGAGATTTCCCAAGAAGAGGAACCCCTAGATACCGCCCCATGGAATCCGCCACCTTGAAACCAGAGATCCAAGCCAGGGTGGACTTCGTCAAATGACTAACATTCTTGGATAAGTACATAGTAGTTTTTTCAAGACTAACCAGCTGACGAGACATGCTGCAAAAAGTATTTAGAGTGCTCATAACACAGCTAAAAAAGAAGTCGTGACTACTTTGGAAAGAATTGTCGACTCATAGAATTCTCTGAAAAACACAACAATGTACTGTTTTAAGAAACCTAAACACTCTTTGATGAAATTCAAGTTGAATTCATTTGAACCTGGACTTTTATTTCCATCACAAAGCCAAACTTCCTCCTTAATCTCTTCCTCGATAAACAAGGCTAGCAAAAGAGAAAATTATCATCCGAATTAGAGTTAAAGAATCAACACCACCAAGGGTTGGCCTGGAAAAATCAGATTTCCCAAAGCCTTCCTCGAAATGCCTCTTTACTTCCACCTTAATCCCACGGGTTGCATTTTTGGTACCCCCACTACTATACACCATACCCCCCACCAAATTTTTTTCTTCCCATTTTACCCCTGCAAAACAGATTTATCTAAATCCGTAGTCCAAAAAAAAATACAAAAGAGATTTATCTCTTTTTAAGATAAATTCGTTTAACATAAAATTGCAAAACGGATTTATCTAATAAAGAGATAAATCCATTTTGTAAAAATTGAATCACGGATTTATCTAATAAAGAGATAAATCTGTGATTCAATTTTAATAAAATGGATTTATCATTTTCATGGCTGTGCATTCGGGACAATCAAAGTAGGTTGCCCGAAAACCAATTTTTTAGCCATGATTATCTAGCCGGCGTACAATATCGTCACATGTTAATGAATATCTTCACACTAAACGGAACCACAAGATCACCGATATTCATATCTATTTTATTTTAAAAAAAAATTAATTTTAATTTTTTAACAGATTTATCTTTTTAATTTTGAAAAACGGATTTATGTATTTAATAGATAAATCTGATTTTGAAAAATTGCAAAATGGATTTATCTTTTTAATAGATAAATACGGTTTTGAAAAATTGCAAAACTGATTTATCTATAAATCTGTTTCCAATTTTTTTTGCAAAACGAATTTATCTTAAAAGTAGATAAGTCTATTTAATCAATTTCAATTTCAGAATAAAAAAAATGGTGTGAGTATGGTGTCTAGTGGTGAGGTACCAAAAACGCAACCCTAATCTCACCCCTCTTTGCTTGTGCAGTCTCGTTATTACCAATTTAGATCGCTCGATTTTAGTTGGGCCATTTGCATTCCAACTTTGTATTGTTTTTTTAACACTCCAACTTTGAATTGTAGATAGAGCTGTCAATTTTGGCCCAGCTCAAAGGGGCCGGCCCAGTGGCCCGATTTTTTGGTTGGGCTGGGCTCTAAAAATAGAGGCCCAAAATTAAACTGTATTTTTTTTGGCCCGGCCCGATCGACCCGATCTTATACATGGACTGGGCCGGGCTGGCCCATGGGTTGGTGGGCTGGCCCGATTTGTTTTTTTTTGTAATTTTCAATTTTAACAAAAATTAGTCACACAACAACACACACGCTGGGCTTTGTTTTGGCCCATTGACAGCTTGCACACCACACAACAATGACTCAACAACACAAGTGACACACACGCATCAATCACGCTCACGCATCAGTTCTCCTTCTCTCCAAACCTAGCACCGCTCTCCTCTCCCTGCTTGGCTGCTTCTCGTTCTCCCCCTCCACTCATCGGCGACTCTCATCATCAGTTCATCACTCATCAGTTCATCACCGTTCGCTAGGTACCTCTTTCAGTTCATCTTCGTTCTCCCCCTCCACTCATCTCCGTTCGCTAGGTACTTCTTTCAGTTCATCACTCATCAGTTCATCATCAGTTCATCACTCATCGCGACCTTGCTACTTCCCTCCGTTCGCTAGGTACCTCTTTCTTCCTCTCCCTTCCGGTAATATATCTGTTTTGGATGTTTTTGTAGTTATGGATGTTTTGGATATTTGTAGTTATGGATGTTTGTAGTTCTGTTAATATATCTGTTAATATGGATGTTATTGATGTTTGTAGTTCTTTTAATACCCTGTTTGTAGTTATGGATGTTTGTATATCTGTTAATACCCTGTTTGTAGTTATGGATGTTTGTAGTTCTGTTAATATATTCTGAATCTAGTTCTGTTAATATATCTGTTAATATATTTAATATATTTGTAGTTATGGATGTTTTGGAAATAATTGTTTTAATTGAATTAATTGTTTTAATTGTTTTAATGTTTTAATTGAATTAAATAATAACGTGAGGGACCAAAATGAAACGAAAATGAAAGATAAAGGACCAAAACGGACCCAAAAAAAGATAAAGGACCAAAGTGAAACAAAAATGAAAGATAAAGGACCAAAACGGACCAAAAAAAAGATAAAGGACCAAAGTGAAATCTGGAGCAAAGATAAATGACCAAAAGTGCTATTTAGCCTTTAATATATTTGTAGTTATGGGTGTTTTGGAAATTATGGAAGTTGATTCTGAAGATGATTTGGAAATTATGGAAGTTGATGAGATTTTGGATGATGTTAAGACTAAGAAACTCGGGAGAAAAGCCTCTGAGGTTTGGAAATATTTTGAAAAGATGGAGGGGGGGCAAAAATCTAAATGTAAGGGTTGTGGGAAATTGTATTCTTCTAAATCTACCGGTGGTACCAATCATTTACGGCGCCATGCTATTAAATGTGGTTTAACTCCTCAGTTTAATGATGTGGGAGTCATGTTGGATAATAAAGCTACATTGTTGAAGAGATGGAAATTTGATAGTACGGCTTATAGAGAGGCACTTTCTAAAGCTATTATCAAACATGATATTCCATTTAGCTACTCCGAGTATGAGGGGATTTCGGTGGTAAACACAGTCTTGAATCCTGAGTTTCAATCAATTTCTAGAAACACTGCAAAAGATGATTGCATGGGTGTGTTTTTAACTGAAAAGAATAAGCTTAAGAGTGTGTTAGCATCCATTCCTAGTAGAATTTGTCTTACTTCTGATGTATGGACAGCTGTAACAACACAAGGTTATATGACTGTCACTGCTCATTATATTGATCATGATTGGAAGTTAAATAGCAAATTACTTTCCTTTTGCCACTTAGATGCTTCACATACAGGATTGGAATTATCTAGAAAAGTACTTGAAGCTCTGAAGGATTGGGGGATATCAATGATGAGTCCTCATCATATGTATATTTTTATTCAGTTTGCAACCAATTTGTTAGTCATTTAAGTTTATTTCAGTCAATCGTTAAGGGATTTGGCATAGTTTTAGATAATTGTAGTAGGAAGTCCTGTTGTAAGCAATTCCTTCACTTTTGGAGCTAAATTGTACTTGAAGACCTCCAATTTGTGTGTTATCATTCGGCGAACAAGACACTTGCCCGGAGATGCAGCACAATTGGGAAGATTTGAGTTTCTGAGCAATTTCGCGTCGCGACCAGGAGGGTTCGCGTCGCGAAGGAAGCATAAAACAGGAGGATTGTTGATTCTGTGCAATATCGCGTCGCGATGGCTACGGGCCGCGTCGCGATGGACTTCAGAAAGTTAGGTTAAATATCAGTTTTCAGCGAATTGTTCAGGGACTTCGTCTGGAGAGCAGTGCTAGGGTTTGGAGCAGCAGCTGGGGGCGAATTTGAAGGCCTTCCTTCACATTGGGAACAAGGGTTTGAAGGTTCTAATGGATCCTTACTTGTGTAATCTTCTCCTACTCTTGATTTCTACTCTTATGATGTTGTCTACTTAGTTTCTTTTGATTAGGGAGAGATGACTCTTCCCAAAACTATCCTATGAATGCTTTGTTATGGTTAATACAATTAGTAGTTTGAATTATCATAAGTCTATGCCTCTGAGTTTAATGCTTTATAGTTACATATGATAATTATAATGATCTAGGTTATGTGACTGCATAGGAATATGGGTTGCATGCTGGATATGGGGTATTAGATCATATGTACTTGATATCACCATAGGAATATGGGGTTGGATGCATGAATTCTTTATTTCTTTAGTTGATTGCTTTACCGATTGGCATGATTCACCTAAGGAATTAGGGTAACTCAATTAGGTAAAAGGGGTTCTGAGGCAAGGAATTGCTCTTAACCTATCATAGTGAATTGAATCTAGTAGTTGAAACAACTAATCTGTAATTAGCTGAAGGTCATAGGATAGCGTAGGGAAGATGAATCAATCCTTAATCGCTTGTATCTTGCTTTATTATCAAACACTATCTTTCAATTAATTAATAAAATCCCAAAAATATTATCTTTCCGTTTCTACCGCTAAGAATTAATAAACTTGCCTAATTGATAATAAAACGCAATCCATGTGGATACGACCGGTACTTACCGTTTAAATTATTACTTGCGACGACAATTGGTACACTTGCCAAAAGTCTTAACAAGTTTTTTGCGCTGTTGCCGGGGATTGTTGATTTCATTGTCAATAAGGCAATTGAGTTAATTCTTAGTTGTTTTATTTTGTTTTATTTTATTTTAGTAATTATTTTTTTTTTGTTTTATTTATTTAGATACTTAGTTAGTGTGTTGGACTTGTTAACGGTTTGTTGAAGTGTTTCAGTGAACTGTGTAGCAGGGGTAAAGTTCGAAAGAATTGCTGTTTGTCCCGAAAAAAAAAATCATGGAATCCACTTCTCGGTTGGAAGATGCTTTGGCCCAGTTTAGGCAAATGACTGAGACTATCTTCCAGCCTAAAGAGCAAGCTTCTCGGTTGGAAGATGCTTTGTCCGAGTTTATGCGAATGTCCGAGACCCTCTTCCAACCCTAAGAGCAAGTGATGATAGAGTCCCCGCCACCCTCACTTAGCGGTAATTTTTGTGAAGAACCCCACTTGAATGGAAAATGTGTGACACGCACCTTTTGCGATTCTTGTGGGGAGTATCTTGTGGAGTGCAACTGTGAGGATGAGTGGGTAACTATATCAGAAAATTACCCGTGGTTATGCACTACCAATGAGGAACAAGAAGAACAAGCCCCAACAAAAGAAGAATCTGGGGAGGATAAGGAAGATGAGGAAGAAGAAAAGATTGAAATGGAGGAGCATGTAGTTTGGAGGGAAGATCAAAGCTCCCAATGTGGGGAAGGGGTGAAAACCCAACAAGAAAAAAAACCAACAAATCATGGTTCCTATTATTCTTCCAAGTAGCAAGGAGGATAGAAGTGAGGAGATTGACATATACTTAGACTCCTTCTATGCCTTATTCATCACCCTTCACCTTAAAAGGGTATGGAAGCATCTACAACTATGTTTCAAATTCATGATGTTCCTGCCTCAGAAGCGAAGGAAGAAGGATGATGTGTTCTTTGTGTCATATCAGCCACCTTAATAGTGGGATGACAAACGTCAAGCTAGTGACGTTAAAGAAGCGCTTGGTGGGAGGCAACCCATTGGTTCACTATTTACTGTTTTGAGTCTTTATTTTTCATTCCCTTTTTTTTCAGTTTGTTTTGCATTTTGGTTGTACTGCTGTCTAACTTTTACATTGACGATGATGCACCACAATTTTGAACTAGTTCACTGTGGTGGTTGTTCAGTCTAACATTTTTGCAGCTACCATGTGATTTCTTCCATTTCATATTTTTTTCATCAGTTAATGTCAGTGGCCAAGTCAAAGGTTAAGGAAGACCTGGATCATCTTTGGGCAAGCTCTCAAAAGTTCATCTCTTATCCCAGCTGTGAGGTTTGAGCCCAAACACTTCCTATATTCATTGTGTGATTATTCATTGCCTGTATTAGTCTGCAGAACTTGAGTTTGTACTTAACTGTCATACATGTGATTTATACACACACTGAGGCAAATTTTTGGCACCCCTGAGCCTTTCAAGCCAACCCATTAATGTTAATCCTTCGCTAGCCCCTCTTAGCCTTTTTGTTGTTTTTGTATTTTTTTTCTACATATCATTTCCTAGTTTTCTTAACTTGGAGTTAGGTAGACAAAAGCATGAGGGTGGGGAAAAATTCTAAGTTTGGGGTTGCTCATGGAATAGCAACAATCTAAGTTTGGGGTGGTATACAAGAGAATGGAACATACAAAGAAAAAAAAAGAAAGAAAAGAAAAGAAAAATGTTTCAGTTCTGGGTTCTGTCTATTTTCGCGTCGCGACGGCATGCCTTCGCGTCGCGATGCTATAAAATATATATATATATATATATATATATATATATATATATATATATATATATATATATATATATATATATATATATATATTTTGTATGAAATTCCTTCTCTTGTGAAATGCTTTGGGAAAATGGTAAGTGGTGAGAATGTTAAAAATTGACAAGTGAGAGGTAGGCCTAACTCCAAGTTTTAACCTACTTATCCAAATTTTACCCACCCTTACCTAAGCCCCATTATAACCTTCAAAGTCCTCAAATAATGTGTGTGAAATTCATGTGTATTGATTGGTATAGTACTTGTTGAAGCCTATGAAACGATGATGCAGGTACTGTGAATTGAGTGAAACACCTAAAACACCTCAAAGAGCGAAACAGTAGTGAGATGTGTGAAAAAGAGGACTTGAGATTGCTTGTCTGCTTATGATCTTGTGTTTTCCAATTCAATTGTTTTGTCACTATATTATGTTGGATGATACTTTCTGATGTGCTGAATGATCTATTGGCCTGTGAATTATGTAAAAGCTGAATGTCAAATTGCCACAGTGAATGGAGTGATTGCTTGAGGACAAGCAAAAGTTCAAGTTTGGGGTTGTGATGAGTCCTCATCATATGTATATTTTTATTCAGTTTGCAACCAATTTGTTAGTCATTTAAGTTTATTTCAGTCAATCGTTAAGGGATTTGGCATAGTTTTAGATAATTGTAGTAGGAAGTCCTGTTGTAAGCAATTCCTTCACTTTTGGAGCTAAATTGTACTTGAAGACCTCCAATTTGTGTGTTATCATTCGGCGAACCAGACACTTGCCCGGAGATGCAGCACAATTGGGAAGATTTGAGTTTCTGAGCAATTTCGCGTCGCGACCAGGAGGGTTCACGTCGCGAAGGAAGCATAAAACAGGAGGATTGTTGATTCTGTGCAATATCGCGTCGCGATGGCTACAGGCCGCGTCGCGATGGACTTCAGAAAGTTAGGTTAAATATCAGTTTTCAGCGAATTGTTCAGGGACTTCGTCTGGAGAGCAGTGCTAGGGTTTGGAGCAGCAGCTGGGGGCGAATTTGGAGGCCTTCCTTCACCTTGGGAACAAGGGTTTGAAGGTTCTAATGGATCCTTACTTGTGTAATCTTCTCCTACTCTTGATTTCTACTCTTATGATGTTGTCTACTTAGTTTCTTTTGATTAGGGAGAGATGACTCTTCCCAAAACTATCCTATGAATGCTTTGTTATGGTTAATACAATTAGTAGTTTGAATTATCATAAGTCTATGCCTCTGAGTTTAATGCTTTATAGTTACATATGATAATTATAATGATCTAGGTTATGTGACTACATAGGAATATGGGTTGCATGCTGGATATGGGGTATTATATCATGTACTTGATATCACCATAGGAATATGGGGTTGGATGCATGAATTCTTTATTTCTTTAGTTGATTGCTTTACCGATTGGCATGATTCACCTAAGGAATTAGGGTAACTCAATTAGGTAAAAGGGGTTCTGAGGCAAGGAATTGCTCTTAACCTATCATAGTGAATTGAATCTGGTAGTTGAAACAACTAATCTGTAATTAGCTGAAGGTCATAGGATAGCGTAGGGAAGATGAATCAATCCTTAATCGCTTGTATCTTGCTTTATTTTCAAACACTATCTTTCAATTAATTAATAAAATCCCAGAAATATTATCTTTCCGTTTCTACCGCTAAGAATTAATAAACTTGCCTAATTGATAATAAAACGCAATCCCTGTGGATACGACCGGTACTTACCGTTTAAATTATTACTTGCGACGACAATTGGTACACTTGCCAAAAGTCTTAACAATCAACAAAAATATTTTCTATCACATTAGATAATGCCTCGTCTAATGATTGCATGGTAAGCTTTTTGAAAGATAGGCTTAATTTGCAAGATGCACTGTTAAGCAAAGGTAAATACTTTCATGTGCGGTGTTGTGCACACATATTGAATCTCATAGTTCAAGATGGTTTGAAGGCGGCTGGGAATGCTTTGCATAAGATTCGAGAAAGTGTTAAGTATGTGAAGGTTTCAGAGGGGAGGTTGAGGGATTTCAGAACATGTATTAAAGAAGTGCATCTAGATGATGTAAGTGGTGGTTTCTTGAGGATGGATGTCTCCACTAGGTGGAATGCTACGTATATGATGCTTCAAAGTGCCATTAAGTTTCGACGGGCATTCATTAACTTGAGTTTCAATGATAAGAACTACAAGATTTGCCCAAGCCATGAAGAGTGGGATAGAGCGGAGAAGATCTGTGCTTTCTTGGCGCCATTTTATACTATTACAAACTTAATATCCGGGTCATCTTATCCAACCTCAAACTTATACTTCACACAAGTTGCACTTATAGAGATGGGATTGAACGAAAATTTGAATAGTGAAGATGTTGTGATCAAAGATATGGCTACACGTGAAGCTCAAATTTGATAAGTATTGGAGTGAATATTCGGTCAATCTTGCTCTTGGATGTGTTTTTGACCCAACATCAAAGTTTAATTTTATAACTTTTTGTTTTAAAAAACTTTATCCAAGTGAGTATGAAGATAAGGTGAACAAGTTGAAGGAAAGTTTGTATAGTCTCTTTGGTGAATATGCCAACAACACAAGTGCATCACCGTCATCTTTATCTAGTTCATCAAGAGACACTCAATCTCCCTCAATAGACAGCTCATCATATCTCGAGGTAAATTTAGTTAGTTACATTATTCAATATCTATTCATTGTTCATTATATATTTACATTATTCACTATATATCAATTATAATGACTGAATACAGTAGCTCTTTAATTTACACAAAACTAGCTCTTTAATTCATACGATTGCAATGGAATTTTGGTAATGCAAGACTGGCTCTTTAATTTACACAAAACTTGACTCATATGATGAAATGACCTTTTTTCACTTTTTATGTTATGGTAACATTATCACTAATTTTCCGTGATTGCTAAATACAGTAGCTCCTTTTCAATTATAATGACTTTCTATTAATGCTATGTGATGACAGTAGCCTATTCTATTATAATGCTCCTTTTCATTCTTTTTTTATATTAATTTGCCTTTAACTCTTCATTTTTTTCATGTCTAACTCTAGGAATACAACAAACAAAGGAGACAAAAGGCTTCTAATGATGGCAAGTCTCAATTGGAAATATATTTAAATGAGCCATGTCTTGATGGGAATGATATTGACATCCTCCAATATTGGAAGATAAATAAGAGTCGATTCCCTCAACTCGCAATTATGGCTTGTGACTTTCTTAGCATTTCAATCACAACAGTTGCTTCTGAATCTTCATTTAGCATCGGGGGTCGTATCTTGCATAAATATAGAAATAGCTTACTTCCTGAAACTGTGCAAGCCCTCATTTGCACGCGTAATTGGTTGCAGGGCTATACAGAAGTTGGACCATCCGGTAAATACTAAATTAAAAATCTATTGTTATTGATTTCTGGTAATTGGTTGCATTATTTTTGTCATTGACTTCATTTGTATCATTCATTGTAGATGTGCCGGAACTTATAGAGGAGATAAAGCTGTTGGATATTAGTTAAATGTTCGTTGCTGCTGTTGGAACTTGTTGCTTTTTGCTTTAATGTTGTTAAGCTTTAGTTTTTGGACCGAGATATATTGTGTTGAGCTATTTTGGCTACTTATGGACAAAGTATTTTGTAAAGCCAAGACAAATTTAGGCTGCTTTTTGGATGCTTATGGTTATGGACAAAGCATTAATGTATTATTCATGGCGATTTCTAGAGCCAAAACGGATTTAAATTGGCTTTGTTTGAGCCGAAACAGATTTATTTATGTATGTGTGTTGCTCATTTTTGTAGAAAAAAATTGGTAAAAATTCTAAAAATTCAATGATTTTTGGCCCATTGGGCTGGCCCGTTGGCCCATGGGCTGATGGCGGGCTGGGCTGGGCCATAAAATATGTATCCCATTAGAATATTGGGCCGGCCCGACCCAGCCCGCATATGTTGTTTGGCCCTATGGGCCGGGCCGGGGTTGGCCCATTGACGGCTCTAATTTGTAGACTTCAATTACTGGAGTTACAATGTGGACCGATCAAAATGTGACTGTCTAATTAGATATCCAACTCCAAAATGCGTGATACAGATAATCGATGTATGAATTAGCTAAAAAAATTAGTTGAAATGAACTGCAAAATCAAAAAATGGTAATCTGAAATAAGTAAGAGTGGGAAGAGACGATAAAATAAAATTATTCCAAATATTAGTTCATCTACTTTTCTTTCTATTTACTATTTTTATTGTATTATTATCAAAATACCTTTTTTGAACTACCTATACCAACATGATGCATTATCTTTTCAGGAGCTCTTCCCATAAGAACTTCATAGTTAAGCGTGCTTGACTTGGAGTAATAGTGGGATAGGTGACATTCTAGGAAGTTTCTTATAAAGCATACAAGTGAGGACAACGCATGCTGGAAAGACACATGTTGTACATGTTGGTTTGTGGGGGCAGTCGACAGTTCTGAAAGTAGTCTGGGATGTTACAGTTAATTACTACATATATTTTATGTATGGAATAGCTAAAAATTTGGTTAAATCACATCAAATCACCTATTGTTCTTTTTTTTTCTTTTACTATTTTTTATGTTAATATGAAAATACCTATTCTCTTTTGTAACAAAAAATGAAAATACCTTTTCTGATACTGATTTTAGATGAAAATTAAAATGTAGATCGATAAAAATGAGACGGCCTTAGATCATGTCCAACTGCACAATGTGTGATTTGGCTACTACAGAGAATTCATGTATGGAGTAGCTAAAAAATTAGTTGGAATAAAATGCAAAATCAAAAAAATGGTAATATGAAATAAGAAAAATTGAGTAGGGATTATAAATTACAAAATATTTCAAATATCAGTTCATCCCTTTTTCTTTCTATTTGCCAATTTAGCTCTAGTGTAGTGATTTTGTATGAAAATATCATTTGAATATATAAGAAGTCTTTTTATGTTTTTATTACTTTCATATGAAAATATTGTTTCCAAACCTATTAAGACATTGAATAATTCTGGTAAAAAAAACATTGAATAATATACTACCTTTTTTTGTCAAATATACTGCATTAAAATAGAAAAGTTTGTCTAGTGCAAAGTCCTAATCTCCAATTTCTTTTTTTTTTTTGTCATTAATTGAAATCACACATCCTAAAAAATAATAATACCAGCCCAACCCAGTACATGGCTGGATCCTGCCCAAGCAACCTAGACACGTACAAGTATACAACACTCAATCACCAAAGTTGCGTAGATCAACAAAAAAAACACAAAGCTGCACAGTCAATTTACCATATAAAATAGGCTGGTATTTTTTATATCCCCACTCTTATACCATATACTCTCATATTTTCATGTTATTCCAATCTTACTCTCACTAAAATACACCAATTTTTATTCCGAATATGAAAAAAAAAATTTATTTTTTGGATTTACCATTTTGAACTTAATTCCAGAATGTTTTTCCAAAGTTTTTCCGGATTTATGTTTAAAATGTAAATCCGGAATATAACTTTTTTAATTCTGAGTTTATGTTTTTTAAGACATAAAAAAATGCATTACGGATTTATCTTCTAAATATAAATTCGGAATTAAATTTTGCATTCCGGATTTATCTTTATCCATAATATTTTTTCTATAAAATTCATTAAGGATTTATCTTATAAAGATATACTTGTAGGATACTCATGCATACGCACGGGTGCTGTCGTGTTCTTTTTATGAATGAACTTAAACAGTATTTAAATAGTCTGAACATTACCTCGTGAAAATAAAGACAAATTTAAAGTAGATAAAAAAGGGATTTCAAATAAAAAAAGATAAATATTAAAATCTAAAAATGTAAAAGTATCATTTAAAAACAATCTATGCCTTTATCCTGTGTTTTTTTATACATCAATGCAGTGTTTTTTTATATATCACTGCAATTACCCCGTGTTTTTTTATATATCAATGCAGTTATCTCGTAGTTTCAATTGATTATTTTAGTTGATTAGTAGATTATAGTAGATAGTAAATGTTAGATAGTAGATTATCAATAAGAAATATTTGTTTCAAATATTAATTAGTAGTTTAAATAGTCATTAAGTTTTCTTGTTTTTTACATAGTAGGTTTGTAGTAGTAGTCTTCAAAAATTTTAATTGTCAATGACAAATATTAATCTTGTATTTTTTTATATATCAGTGCAGTTATCCCGTGTTTTTTATATATCAGTGCAGTTATCCCTTGTTTTTTATATATCAGTGCAGTTATCTCGTAATTTCAATTGATTATTTTAGTTGATTAGTAGATTATAGTAGATAGTAAAAGATAGATAGTAGATTATCAATAAGAAATATTTGTTTTAAATATTAATCAGTAGTTTAAATAGTCATTAAATCTTCTTGTTTTTTAGATAGTAGGTTTATAGTAGTCTTCAAAAAATTTAATTATCAATGACAAATATTAATCCTGTGTTTTTTTATATATCAGTGCAGTTATCCCGTGTTTTTTTATACTTATCATTGCAGTTATCTCATAGTTTCGATTGATTATTTTAGTTGATTAGTAGATAGTAAAAGATAGATAGTAGAATATCAATAAGAGGTGATAGTAGATATAAGTAAGAGTGTAAACAGATTTCGGAGAGAAAAATTAAAATTTTAAGGTGATAACTTTTTCCAAAAAGGTGATAGTTGTTTTTTTATTTTTAGTGTGACTCATTTACATTTTTATAGGTAATTTTTGTAGTGTAGTGTTTGTATAAATTTAGAAATTTAGTTAAAAAAACTAAAGTGAAGTGATAAGAGAAAGAGAAGAATTAATCTAAAAAAAGAATTGTTTATGGAAAAAGTAAAAGTAAAGTAAAAAAAAAAGAAGAAAGAGAATCTAAGAAGAAAAAGAAAGAAATAGAGGGTAATGACATTTTTACCTTTAAATTAGATATGTGTCTTGTTAAGAAAAGATCCAAATTGGTAATTTCATATGAACTTTGTTTGTATAAATAGATATTAGATAGATTAGATAAGAAATTGAATTTTGCATTCTAGATTTATCTTTAGTGATAATTTCGTAATGAATTTTATAAAAAATATTACAGATTTGTCTCTAAAGGTAAATCGAAATGCAAAATCCAATTCCGGATTTACCTTTAGAAGATAAATTCAGAAAGAATGAAAATGGTATTGGGTATTGGCTTAAATATGTTTAGGCCCCTGCAAATATAGCATATTTTGGTTTAGCACTCTGCAATTTTTTTTAAAGCTCCTTGCAAAATACAGCTTTTTGATTTAGGCTCTTCTGTTAGTGCTCTGTTAAAAAAATGCTGACTTGGCTGACGGAATACTTATGTGTCATTTAATATTCATTTTTATTTATTTTAAATGCTTATTTGGCATACCAACTCATTATTTTTTATTTTTCATTATTTTCTATTATTCCCTTTCTTCTCTACTCTCTTCTCACCCTCTCTCACCCACACAACCACCACACCACCACCACCACTCTCTTCTCTCTCTCACCCACACCACAACCACCACACCACCACCACCACAACCACTCTCTTCTCTCTCTCTCTCTCACCGACACCACAACCACCACACCACCACCACAACCACTCTTCTCTCTCTCTCTCTCTCTCTCTCTCACCCACACCACAAAAGTTGATTTTGCAGGGGCTTAAACCAAAACACGCTATATTTGCAGGGGCCTAAAACATATTTAAGCCTTGGGTAGTTGATGGTTTTGAGGGACAAAATGGGTAGTTTGCTTAATTGTGGGGGATATGGGATCTAAGGTTGGGGTATAAAAAATACCACCCAAAAAAAAGAGCTGCACAGTCACGACAAGTGGTGTTTTTGGGCTTCAATTATACCGACTAGAAATGTAGTTTATAGCAGGATTGTTAAATCCACCACCCTTTCTCTCACCCAAGGTTTTTTTTCCTCATTCAAATACCCAAGGCTTTAACAAAAAAAAAAACTATCTATTTTTTCCTCGTTCTCATTCCCCATGCCACTTTCTCATACTCTCTTCTCCCTCCCACACTTAACTCTCGTTTAGTCTCTATCACACAGAGGACCTTTGTGCCCTTATTTTTTCTACAGAATTGAATTTTTCATAAACATCTTTTTGGGAACCCAAAATCAAGAATTCAGACGTGTAGTTAGGGTTCATACAGATACTAATTTCCAAACACATAGTTGGATCTGACACCCCAAACCACACACCCGAATTCTTATTTTCGAGTCATTTTTTATATTTTATTGTTTGGCTTATTTACTTTATTCATATTTTCTAGACTTTGACTGAGTGTTGCATTTTGCTCAATTATTGCACGCACGAAGAGAGTCACTTCAACTAACATTGAGGGTAACGAACAACAACAAAGCCTAACTATGTAGACACGTAGGAAGTATGAGCTTCAATCTCAGTAGCATGAGTAGCATTAGAAGCAACATGAGATTCCATTTCAAGTATCTAATATGTTTTCAAGATTCCAGTGAGCTAAAGGTAATAAACCATGGCAAAAATGTTAACAGTTTAGATGCTCGCCAGTTGCTTGACCATATATATAGTCACTCATTTTCTGCTTCAAAAACTCATCGGCTGCAGCTACAAGACCATCGACAAGGGGATGTTTTGAGTATTTTTAGAGAGGTGACAACCAAACGCCTTAAGCTTCCACCTGCTTGATGGGAAGATGGTAGTAACCCTAGATTTCTCGATTTTGGATTGAGTGTCTTTAGTACTAGGTACCTTCGGTGACTTTTGTTGAATTTTTCCTCAATTTAACTTTGTTTCTCTTGCAGGATATAATAACAATTGAGGGGTGTGCCAATAGAAGCAAGCCCAGCTTGATGGCCCAACCCAGTGATGGAATTAACGCTGCCAAACAGAATTGTTTGTTGGGTCTTGCGCACCCGAACCCGGCTATGATGGATACTTCGCGGGTCGTCCTTGACCCGAGGTATATATGTTGTTTCTTCACTCTCTCTTCTCAAAAAAGCAAGATTCACTTCTTCTCTCTTGATTTTCCGTTCTTCGTCTTCTCTCTTCTCTCTATCGGAACCCTAGCTGCACCGTAGCTCTCACCACCGGTGATTGAAGCTACGCTTCAGCTTGGTTTCTGGTCTATGATGATCTCTGATGATGATGATGAAGTAAAACCCCTTTGGTTTTATTCTGAATCAAAGCACACTGAGACCACAATCTTCTCTTCTCACTCTTCGACAAATCGCAAACCCTAGTTTCCTCAGAAACGCTTGATCTCTCTGATCAAGCCCTCGATCCACCTTCCTTCAGGTAGATCTACTTCTTCTTTTACGTTTTCTTTGATTTCTCTTTGATTTACACACTGTTCACGAAACACTAACTTTGAATCTTTTTGATTTTGCAGGTGTGAGTGTGATACAGGTTTGAGACAAGATTAAACAACGGTAAAATTACACTCTCTTGTAATTTCTCACCCTCTGTTCTCTTTCTTGAATAAAACCCTAATCACTATGTTTCTGTTGCATGAACTTGTTGAGTTTCAACTTGAAACTCAACCCAGAATACCTTCTTACGCGATACACCTTCAAGAAAACCCTCTTCAGGTAAACCAGAACCCTTTCCTTACCTTTGTTCCTTTCTCTGTTGTTTCTGTCACAGAAACTCAGATTCTAACTCTTGTTTTCTTATTTCTTGCTAGGTAAAAATCACTCTTTGATTTTACAATCAGAAAACTCAAAACAATTGATAGAATGCTGAAGATGGATTGGAGCAAACGTTCTTCAGGGGGTAGAAAGTAGATAGACCTTTTTTGAAATTTAGAAAATGTAAATTGTATTAATTGTTGTATGTACAAGTGTATGTTTATATAGCTTTCTCTGGTGATCTAGCTGTTAGAATTTGGTTGTTGCTAGTTAACAACCAAAGTTTGTTACATAACAAACTAGAATAGACTTTAGGTTAGTTATAACCATTTGTATATTCTGTTATGTTAGTTAACAAAAAACCAACGGCTATAAATTAAAATAACCAACGGCTATATGTTTTAATTTAAAGTAGGTTTTGATTATAAACCTCAATACCCTACCTTAATCAAAACATACCTAAGTTTAAAGTAGACTGTAACACCCCCTTTTACTAAATATAATTAAACACGCAATTATCAGAGTCACCACGAGGGCGCTACATTTTTCACCACATAAAAACTCCAAATTGATTTAAATTAAATCCTCAAGAATATAGTTAATTAATCTCTAAGCAGCGGAATCATAAACTCATTTAACATCTTCAAAAATAATTAAACATTAAACCAAAACTCCAAAAATAAATATTAATAGTTCGACAACGGTAACTAAGACCCTCCCCGGTGCTACGCATCAGAGCTGACACAGACCCAACGAGAAGGAAACTACACCTAGCAATCCTCCACGAGTGCTAACGATCACCTGCAGCGTTGCCACATAAGAGCAACATTCCAAGCAGAAGGGGTGAGCTTAACAGAAATAATAAGTTAATGATAGCAGTATATAAGCAGCGGGTAAATCACGGGAACACAGAAAGTCAACACATCATAGCTATACCATCATATCTCGTTACAAATCATTTCATAAACATACCACGTGTTGTAGCATCACAGCTACCTCGAAAATCAATACATCATAGCACCACACAAGACACAAATTCCATCAGAACGGAACACTAAAACACGTTACATATATATATATGGACTATGCAACAATGCAACCCCTCTGGGCATATGCATGCGGTACCGATCTCGTAAAATAAGCCACGACGGGCAAGAGGCCGAAGCCTATAACACCAAAAATAATCTCAAAGAGGCCGAAGCCTATACCACCAAGAAATGCATATGACAATGCGACTCATGACTCATGCATCAATTACCCAACTCAAAGTATTTAGTTACTAAATACTACACCATCACGTCTAGTTATAAATCATTTCATAAAAATACCACGTGTTGTAGCATCACAGCTACCTCGTAATTCTCACCTGTTCACAACATCATAGCTGCCACATTTCACACTTATGAAACAACACCTTTAAATTAGAGAAAAACAGCACACTGGAATTTAAGTAAACAGCACACTTAAATTTTAGAAGGCAACACACACACACGCACGCAACACAGCACCCATGGCGCCCAGCGCCTGGCGCCCAGCGCCCCACAACACACGCACACACGCACACAGCGCCCTTGGCGCCTGGCGCCCAGCGCCCTGCAACACACGCACACACGCAACACAGCGCCCTTGGCGCCCAGCGCCTGGCACCTGGCGCCCAGCGCCCAGCAACACATGCACACACGCAACACAGGCACACACGCAACACGGCGCCTATGGCGCCCAGCGCCCAGCAACAACCGAAAACACAATGCAACATGGGCATGCCAATTTGGCGCCCTTGCACAAGGCACACCAAGCAACACACAAGCAACACGGGCACGCCATCTTTGGCGCCCACTCACCGAACACACGCACACACACATAGGGCGCCTATGGCCTGTAGGCACTCACCAATACCATCACACACAATACCTTTTACACACACCTCAATTCACTCATACAATGTCACAAGCACCTATCCATCATCAAAATTTCATTCTCAATTTTCATAGGGTCAACACATCAAACACATCACGTACGTACCTAGTCTCATAATCATTCAACATCTAGCAACCTATAGTCACTCCAATTCACATAGATTCACTAATTTTAAGTTTCAACATGATATAGAACACAATGACAACACATCAATCTTCAAGAAATCATCCTAAGGCCTACACAATGACAACATATCATCCTAACTACCCATAAGCCGCCATCATAACCCATTATAAATGTTAAAACCCACCCTTACCTCGAATGCGTAAGCTCCTAGCACGAAGAAGATGGCCACGCACGAAAACACCGCAACACGAACGATCTCCTCTTCACGAAAAATTTGCGAAATCTCTCCTCCCTTCCTCTTCTCCTTCGCGACTTCTCTCTTCTCTCTTCTCCTTTCTTTCTTTCGTTTTCTTTCTTTTCCCTTTGTCACACAAATGATGCGATTTGCATCATGCCCTAAACGCCTAGGAGCGCCTAAGCTAATGGGCTTGGGCCTCATGGGCCATTCCTCACCACTCCGGAGTTACCAACATCACTCCCTTCAATTTAAAATAAAATAACTCATTAATAACTTATTATAATAACAATAATAATAATAATAATAATAATAATAATAATAATATTGCAACACTTAAATAATTTAATCAAATATTTAATTAAATTATTTCGGGTGTTACATAGACAACCCTACCTTAAACTAGACTAGAGCTAAACTTAGAAAAATAAAAGACATAGGCAACTTAGAAACACAGGACAACCCCCTGGAAGGTTTTAAAACAATAATAGTCTAAGACAAGCCCTTAGACAATAGCTATAGGTCATTCCTTTCTTAGAGACTTAGAAAGAAATAACATTTAGTTGCCTCCTAAGTTTAGCAAAAGCTTCACCTTTAAGAACCTTGGTGAATATATCAGCCACCTGGTCATTAGTTGAGCAGTAGTCCAACACTAGAACACCCTTAGAAACTTGTTCCCTAATGTAGTGAAACTTTGTTTCTATGTGCTTAGTTCTCCCATGAGATATAGGATTTTTGGCTAAGTTAATAGCTGACTTATTGTCCATAAACAGAGTTATAGGATTAGTTAACTCTACATTTATTTCCTTAAGCAAAGTTTCTAGCCAAGCTGCTTGAGTGGCAGCATGACATGCAGAAATATATTCTGCTTCACATGATGACAAGGCCACAGTGGCCTGTTTCTTAGAGCTCCATGAGATAGCAGCCCCTTGAAATAGGAACACATAGCCACTTGTACTTCTTCTGTCAACCTTGTCTCCACACCAGTCTGAGTCACAATAGCCAACCAAAGTGTTTTTACCTGTAGCCCTGCCATTAGGAAAAAACAGACCATAATTAGTAGTGCCTTTTATATATCTTAAGATGCGCTTTGCAGCATTCAAATGAATCTGCAAAGGGCAGTTCATAAACCTACTGGTTACACCAGTAGCATAGAGTATGTCAGGTCTGCTATGACATAAATATCTTAGAGACCCAACAATTTGTCTAAAATAGGTTGCATCAACTTTAGTGCCCTCTTCCTCTTCTTTCTTAGTAAGATTACCCTCAGCTGGGTTAATTGCAGAATTGCAATTTTCCAGTTCAAATCTCTTTAAGACCTCATTGGCATATTTTTGCTGATGCAATATTATTCCTTCATTGACTCTTAGGAACTCCAACCCAAGAAAATAGGTCAGTTTTCCCAAATCTGTCATTTCAAATTCTTCTTTCATAGAAGATTTGAAATTTGCTATCTCTTTAGCACAACTACCAGTCACAAGTAGGTCATCCACATATAGACATACAATCAGCAAGTAGGAGTTTATGTCACCTTTGACATAGACTCCATACTCTGTTGTACATCTAGCAAAACCACTTTGAATAAAGAATCCATCTATCCTCTTATTCCAGGACCTTGGGGCCTGTTTAAGTCCATAGAGGGCCTTATGCAAATGGTACACATAGTCCTCTTTGCCTTTTTCAATAAACCCAGGAGGCTGGTTTATGTAAACAACTTCCTCCAAAGGTCCATTTAAGAAAGCTGACTTCACATCTAGGTGATACATGTCCCAACCTCTGCTACAGGCTAGTGCTGTTACTAGCCTGATAGTCTCATGTCTAGCAACAGGGGAAAAAACTTATGTGAAGTCAATGCCCTGTTTCTGTTGGAAACCACGTGCCACCAGCCTTGCCTTGTACTTAACTATGTTTCCACTAGGATCAAGCTTTAGTTTAAAAACTCATTTAACACTAATAGCTCTCTTTCCTTTAGGTAACTTAGTTAGAGTCCAAGTCTTATTTTTTTCAATTGATTTCAGTTCCTCTAGCATAGCCATTTTCCACTCTTTTTTCTTTAGAGCTTCAGTATAGTCTAGAGGCTCAGAATCAGCCACCATAGCAAAATGGATAATATCTCCTTCATTATCCACCTCATTGTCCCTTACTAGGTCATAGTCAGCCAACCTACTAGGTAGATTTCTGACTCTAGCAGGCCTAATAGGGTTATTAACAATACCAGTTTCTTGTTGAGCTATCTCAGGTGAGTTTGGCTCAACATGTTCCTCAACTTGAACATCACCTTCAATAGGTTCACCATCACTTTCATTATCATCAACTCCTTGATTATGTTCTGGTAACTCAATGTTACCTTCATCAATTACATTTGAATCAGTGGAGCTTGCTTGCTCCTTCTTATTCCAATCCCATGCCTCATCCTCAAGTATAGTAACATCCCTAGATATTTCTAACTTACCTGTTAAAGGATCAACTAACCTGTAAGCACCAGTAGGGTGATACCCAACTAGTACCATAGGTTTACTCTTGTCCTCTAACTTCTTTCTCTTAGGATCAGGTATGTGTCCATAGGTTAATGATCCAAATACCCTTAGATGTGTGACACTAGGCTTATCCCCAGTCCACATTTCCTCAGGTACTTTATCATCTAAGCCTCTAGTAGGACATCTATTTAGTAGATAAACAGCAGTAGATACTGCTTCACCCCATAAGTCTTTTGGAAGAGATTTTAATTTCATCATGCTTCTGGCCATGTCCAGAATTGTTCTGTTCCTTCTCTCTGCCACTCCATTGTGTTGTGGAGTGTAGGGAGAAGTAACCTCATGAACAATTCCATGACTTGTATAGAAAGCTTCAAACTCTTTTGAAGTAAACTCTCCTCCTCCATCTGACCTAAGGATCTTAAGCATGTTAGCACTTTGTTTTTCTACTAAGGCTTTAAATTCCTTGAACTTAATTAAAGCCTCATCTTTAGTCTTAATCAGGTAGACCCAAATTTTTCTTGAGAACTCATCAATAAAAGATAAAAAATACTTGTTCCCCCCCTTTTGAAATCACATCAAATGGGCCACATATGTCTGTGTAAACAACCTGTAGAAGATGTTTAGACCTTAGTTTTAAAATCTGTCTTGAACTTCTCCCTGGGTTGTTTACCCAACAGACAAGTGGTGCATACACTATTAGGTTTCTCAATCTTAGGTAAACCTTCCACTAGGCCTTTAGAGCTAAGATTTAGAAGACTCTTATAGTTTAAATGCCCATACCTCCTATGCCATAGAACACTTTCAAGATCAGTGGTAGCACTAAGGCATTCTGCCTCTATAGTGCTATTACTGGTCTTAAAAGTTTTGTTCTTGGCCAACTGAGATGTTAGAATCAGTTTGTCTTTTTTATCAAAAATCTTAAGTTTTAGGTCTTTCATAATGACTGAAAATCCCCCCTCTATAAGTTGCCCTAAGCTAATTAGGTTGCAGCTCATACCTGGAACATAGTAGACATTATGAATTGTGACTACCTGACCATCCTCTTTCTTCAGCAGTATGTTTCCCATACCTGTAGCTTGTAGTGACCTATCATTAGCACATCTGATAGTGGTCCTCTTGTTGGGGTTGAAATCCACTAGCCAATCTTTATTTCCTGTAAGGTGATTAGAGCAAGCAGAATCCAAGTACCATATTTCCGTAATACAGCTCCCATCACTCTTAGTAACCACTAGTGCAATATAGTCCTTATTTTTCTTAAGTTCAATATTAGTTACCTTAGTTTCTGCCCTAGGTCTAGGTTTAGAGTTATCACTTATAGCACTAAACACTACAGGGATGTCTGAATCAGAATCCTCTTTTGCCACATTAGCTTCTACTTCTGATTTAGACTTATTCCTAATTGGGCATTCAGTGGCATAATGCCCAAATTTATCACATCTATAACATTGAACTTTTGATTTATCCTTCTTCTTAGAATCACCCTTATTCTTAGAATTAGGTTTAGACTTAGGCTTATTTTTATTAGAGTTAGGTTAAGAGTGTCATACCCCAATTTTGTCCGGCTTAGGTACAAACCCTAATTTTCCCCACAAAAAACTAATAATAATAAAATGTATTGCATTTTGGGTCCTAGAAACCATTCCAAAGTTTTTGAAATCATTCTTAGGGTTAAAATGCACTTTTTAAGAAACTTGGGTTTTGAAAATGTGTTATGTATGCATGGCAAGTTTTGAAAAATATGTTATGCATGCATGGCAAGCTTTGGAAAATATTTTATGCATGCATGGCAAAAACATAAAAAAACATTTTTGTGGAAAATAAGAATTGATTTCCATTCTGTTCCAAGGGCCAAGAATCGATTTATACTATTTGGTAAAGGCCATGAAATCGATTCCTTAATCCAATATTAAACCATGAAATCGATTTTCAGGCCATGTTAAGGAGCCAAGAATCGATTCCCCCTATGCTATCAAGGCATGAAATCGATTTTCAGGCCACTTTTAGGAGCCAAGAATCGATTCTCACCTATGCTATCAAGGCATGAAATCGATTTTCAGGCCACTTTAAAGAGCCAAGAATCGATTCCTCTTTATTTTGTCAAAACATAAAATCGATTTTCAGGCCACTTTAAAGAGCCAAGAATCGATTCCTTCTCATTTTGTCAAAGCATGGAATCGATTTTTAAGTCATTTCCAAGAGCCAAGAATCGATTCCCACTTATTTTAACTAAGCATGGAATCGATTTTCACCCATTTAGGATGTCCAAGAATCGATTCTTTGCTATTTCCAAAGGCTCAAACAATCGATTCATCCTTGCAATAAATGTTTTTTAAAAAATTCTACGCTTTCCTAAGCCTATAAATAGGCAGCCTCAAATCACATTTTCGGACGGACACTTCACACAAGATCAGAGAGAAGAATTGCTACACACATTTTTCACGAGATCTGAGACACATTTTTCACGAGATCTGAGAGACATTTCACGAGATCGGGGAAGACAACTCTCGCAAATCTCATTTTCCAGTTCTCCGCTTCATTTTCGCTCGTTCTTCAGATCTGTAATATCTGTCTTCATCAGAGGTATTTCAGTCTTTTCATTTGTTAATATTTAGTTATTGTGATCCTTGTGATTTAACTTAGCTACAGCATTCATCTACTCGTTCTTGTATGTTATCATCCATTGCTGAGGACGAACCATATGATTCCCACTTATGCCTAGTGCATCATATTCTAAGTGGTGAAGATGGTCTCGGGTGATTCAGCTTGCCCCTTTTAAACCCTCTCAAAAACATTTTTTTAGAACTACGTCGCTTTGATTCCCGTTTGGGATACGTAGGAGCGAGCCACGTCCTCGTCAAGCGCAGCAAATAAAAATTCTTTTCATCCCCCTAAACCTCCATTTTCAAAACAAACAAAAATGTTTCCAAACCCATTGTTGTTAGTAGCTAATCAGAACCGTAGTTCGTCTAGCTATTGACATCGATGTCCTTTCTCCAAAAAGAACAATAAGCGATGACCACCCATAGCCTTTGCTAGTTTGGTCATCAAACAAATTAATCCAACGGTCACCCAGAACCTTAGTTCGTTTGACTAGCGGTAGCGACTCCTTTTGAGTACTTAGCGGTGATTACCCATAGCCCTAGCTAGTTTAATCACTCGCTAGTACTCGTCCTATTTCGAAAACTCACTAAAAAGATAAAAAAAACAAAAACTTTTCAAAGGCAACCAAGAACTACGTAGCTTTGAATTCTCCATCGCACCGGGAGATACGTAGGAGCGGGCCATGTCCCGTCAAGCACTTTTTTCTAAAAACCCTTTTTTCCCCCTTTCTCACCAAAAATAAAATTTCCAGTAAGTTTTCTCATTCGTCTTCAAACAAGAAATAAATAGGCAAACCTAGGTATTTTTCAAATCAAACGTTAAAACCACACATTTAATTAGAGGTTCCCTTTCGGTAGAAAGGACGTGCGCGGTGCTAACACCTTCCTCGCGCGTAATCGACCCCCGAACCTATATCTCTAGTTTTCAAAGACCATCCGCCTTGTCCAAAAGACCTTTTTTCAATGTTTTGGTCTTAAAATTAAAATATTGGTGGCGGCTCCAAAATTTTTCCACGTTGTACATCGAGAAACCCAAGCCGGGATTTTTTGGGGTGCAACAGCTGGCGACTCCGCTGGGGACACTTTTTTTTTAAAAAAAGACGAGGGTCAAGCCTAACTAATTAAAATGTGTGGTTTAATGTATTGTTGATTTGATTAGTACCTTGTTTGCCTTTCTTTCTTATCATTGATTAGAGGCATATGCATTTGTCTTTTTTTTGTTATTCCCTATCTCTTCTTTTAATCCTTTTCGTTTTATGTGTTTATGCTCATGCATTCTTCCAACCCCCATGTTCCCTTCTTTCTTTGCTCCTTTTCTTCAAGGTAAGCTCATGCATTTCTCCCCAATTCTATCATGTCCCTTCTTCTCAGTTCCCTTTCTGAAGTAAGTAATGTATTTGTTGTTGGTACCCTAGGCTAATTGTATTTGAATGATATTAAACCCTAGGGTAGACGACATGCTATTATCTGGACTGTCTGGATTTTCATTTCAGGTGGGGGTAGTGCTAGGGAAAATGCCCTTGACACACACTACACTTATACCCTGTGACTATGTGCTTTGAGTGGGACCATAACCCAGGTCTGCAAAAACTTAGGAGAGTGGATTCGAGTAGTGAGAGCCCATCAGGACCTTTGTCCGTTTGGCTACTTGCGAAAGTTTCAACCAGAGTTGTGCTCTTTCATGATGCCTCACACCTAGCAGTTTGCTGCATTTGTGGGGAATTTTGTGAAAGGGACTGTAGCTCTGGTGGCCTTGTGAGGGAGTGAATAGAGCTACATGGAAGGATTACCCTTTAAATTGCCCTAGATCATAGGTCTCACCTCTTTTTAGGTCACAAGGGCTTTTCCAAAATTGTGTGTTGCATTATTACATCTAGTTTAGTTCATTTCCGCCAACAAACAACGAAATCAAAAAAATAGGTTTTTCCTTCTATTTCATAAATACCTATATGGGGTGGCATATAGGGTATACCGCCCTAAAATTTCAAAACCCCCACCTGTAAATATCTGTCTTTATAACAAGCATCCTCATCATCCGCATTTTACACAGCATGCATTACATAAAGCAAAATTCTGAAAAATTCATACAGCATTCCTCATGCATTTAATAACATAAAACCATATGCATTGCATTCATTTACGCATTCATACTTGTACTCATAAAAGATGTTCTATCATCAGAAAGAAAAACAAAAGGCAAGCTGGTTCGCCAACACCGATACTCTATCCGTCTACAGACAAAACTAATGGCTAGCAATCAACATCTCGAGAATAAGGACCCCCTGGGTCAAGATGAGTCGGTTGTGGAAATTCTTAACCCCGAGCAGCTGGCTCAAGAGAATCAAGCTTTGAAGACTAAAGTGGAGGCTATGGAGGCTCAGAGGGCCGAGATAATGAATATGCTGCAAAATCTGAGAAGTGGGACCACTGCTGAAGCCATTCCCGTGGTGACAAGTCAGCCTGCTGTGGTTACTTCTAGTGGAGCTGCGGGTGTGCCACACATTCACATCCCTAGTCCCAGTATTATACCTCCCAGAAGTTCTTCTGCTCTTGCTCCGGAGATTATTGTGAATCCTCCAAGTGTTGCTTATCAAATGGGAAAATCCGCTCAGTATGGGGTTCACTACTTCAGTCCGAGGAGCTACCCTCAGGGCCAGATGATTGAAAGCCCACAGCCAAGATACAGATGTCACCTGCTAGAAGAACGATTGAAGGCAATGGAGGCCCAGATACATGAGATGATGGTCATATTGCAGAGCTTAAAGAGTGGGGCAGCTGTTGAAGGTGTCACTGTCGTGGGTCCAGTTGGTGTCATTTCTTTCATTCCTCCGCCACCACAAACTGTTCCATTCTCTGCTCCTGTGCCATCCCAGCAAAGCGGTGACAGTCACAAGACTCAGGGTTATCAGTACAAGAAACGAACCAGTTTTGATCCAATACCGATGACATGCACTGAATTGTTTAATCACCTGATTTCCAAGAACCTGATCAGCACCCGGCCAATGAAGGCCCTTCAACCGCCATTTTCCCGAGGGTACAATGCAAGTGCTACCTGCAGTTTCCACGAAAACGGGGTTGGTCATACTGTGGAGGAGTGCAGAGCCTTCAAACATGCAGTGCAAGACCTGATAGATCGGCGCGTGGTTCAGATAGGGACCCATGATATTGAAGATGAAAAAGAAATCAATGAGGAAGTAATAGCGGTGCCTATGAAAGAGGGATGTTGGGATACCCTAGGGGAGTCCAGTGGAAAGTTTGACTACTTGGTCAGATATGACGCTCCCGAGAGTGCTCGAATCCGAATAGAAGACATCCAGCCCACAGGATGGGATGAGGAAGAGGAACAATACGACCAAATTGCTGTCATCAATAATGGTCTTATGTCAGAAGAGGAATGTTGGGATACCCTAGGGGAGCCCAGTGGAAAGTTTGATTACTTGGTCAGGTATGACGCTCCCGAGAGTGCTCAAATCCGAATGGAAGACATTCAGCCCACAGGATGGGATGAGGAAGAGGAACAATACAACCAAATTGCTGTCATCGGTAATGGATCCGAAGCTGAAGAAAGTGAGACTGGTCTGGTTCGTCGCTGCCTTGCCAGAGAAAGTTGAAGAATGGGGAAGCTGCTGCCTTTCCTGTGACTTTTAATTCAATATGATCATTGTAATGCAACTCTGTGGCTCTGCCCAAAGTCATAGAGCAAGTTGTTAGGGGTAATCATGTTTTTATTTTCAGAATCATCATCATTAATAAAAACGTTGTTTTTGAATTCCAATCAATAAAAATCAATTCCTTTTCATTTCGTGTGTCTTTTCCTTGCATTATTATTGCTTGTTTGTTTGTTTCGCCTTTCATTCTGCTTTTTCGCCTCAGTAAAAAGCGGATCCACAGCAATTGTCTCTCAAAATAACAGTGCCAACAGTCCATATTTTGACTTTGATCACCTTATCAATCAAGCAGAGTGGGACGTTGAGAAAGACCGGGAAAATCCTCCTGAAGGTTAATGAAGCAAGGAGAAAGAGTTATTCAGCATCACAGGGAATCCACTGAAGTGATCAACTTGGGAACCGCTGAGAACAAGAAAGAGGTCAGGATGGGTACTTCAATAAAGGAAAATTAGAGCTCAAAAGGGAAATAAAGAAGAAGGGCAAGTGCATGAAAATAAGTGAATTATTGTCCCAGAGTTAATTCTTGAGGAAATAAGCAATCATGATTTGAAATGAAGTCGGACTACCATTCCATATCCAAAAACAAAAACCTCTCCTAACCATCTTAAAGCCAAGAAAATCCCAAAGAGAAAACAAAATCCTTTCCGACCCATCTTAAGCCAAGAAAAAGCCAAAAATCCAAAAGTCACCTTAGACAAGGATCACCTCGAATAAAAAACAGTGCATCGTTCTTTATCAGCTCACCCAAGCTCAAGAAGAAGTCAAAGAAGGAAAAATCATTCAAAAAAGAAAATCCCAAAACCAAAAGAAAAATACAAAAGAGATGTAAATAGTGAGTTGATACATGAGGTCCTCGTCTCAATAAACCTTCAAACACTTTCTCGTTCCCATGCACCACTCCTCTCATAAACCGCAAACACTCTCATTTGACCGCGATGACCCGCCCTCCACAGACCTTTAGCCAAAAAAAAAAAAAAAAAAAAAATTTCCTAATACTTCATCAAGCCAGTTAACCATCATTAGCCCCAAATACCTCATTAAGCCTACTCATCTCTCCTCCACAAAACACCACAATCCCGAAAGGTCCATTCCGATCAATGATTGATTGCTGTTGTTTTCTCAAGGTTTTAGCTCAAGGACAAGTAAATTCATTTGTTTACGCCAAGTGGGGCAATCCAGTCGCTCTTCACCCCTCCTACAACTGAGGAAATTGATCCTACACCTATCTCATCCCTTGTCGCACTCACATTCATTGAAATCATACAGGGGCAACCCCCTTTCTTCTCTAGTGTATGGGTCAGAAGCAGTTCTTCTCATCAAGGTTGAAATACCCTCTCTACGAGTAGCCATGGAGGTCAAGTTAGAAGAAACAAATGGGTCCAAGCTCGTCTAGATCAACTGAATCTCATTAAAGAGAAAAAGAATTGCTGCCCTGCGCCATGGCCAGTTGTACCAACAAAAGATGAAGGCAGCTTTCGGCAGAAAAGTCCGTCTTCGAGAATGCGGCGAAGGAGACCATGTACTCAAAAAGGTCCTACCTATCCAGACTGACTCCGTGGGAAGTTGAGGCCCACTTATGACGGTCCATGTGAAGTCAAGAAAGCTTTTTCCAGAAGAGCGCCGATACTCATAAACATAGACGGCGAAGATCTCAGGAATCCAGTCAATTCAGATCAAGTGAAGAAGTATTATGCCCAAAAGAAATAAATGAAAAAGAGAAAGACAAGCCAAGTAAGAATTAGCTCGCTAGGTTGAAAACCCGCAAAGGGCGACCTAGGCAAAATCAGAGCGACCCGGTGGATTGAAAACCCGCAAAGGGCGATCCAGGCAAAAATTAGGGTCTGAAAACTTAGGCATGAAAAGTAAAGAAAGGCATACAACTCTCCTACAAGCTTGGATGAGGGAGTGATCAAGGTCAAGGACATAGATGTTTGGCACTGTTTCACAGAGACGGACAGTCAGAATTCAGCTTCTCTCCTTTTTCGTGTCTTTTTACAGTTTAAACTTTCAAGTGTAATAAATAATCGGCGTAACTTCTTGTGCGACCGGTTTCCACAATAATAAAGTTCAAATTTCTCGTATCTGTTCACTCTTTTATTTTCTGCTTTTTCTGCTCAAAATAAACGTTTTGTGATGATGATGGTCCTGAACTGTAAAACATGTGCGTACATCATAGAGCATTGCAAATCATTACGAGATTCTTAAGAGTCCCGGAAGAAGGCAATTCCCCAAAGCCAGTCAATCATGCAAGAGAGCAACTACATCCACGATTGCTTCAAACCAGCAAAGTCAAGACCAACCTGCACTCGGCCCATGAGCCCCGCAAGTCCAACAGGTTCCTCAGTCTCGTGTCATGAGTGTCGCGGTTTGGCTGAACCAGCAAAAGCAAAAAATAAAAAAAAATAAAAAAAAAAGGCAATAAACAAACACAGTCATGCATTACATTCATCATGCATAAAATCATGCATTTATCAGCCATAATAAAGTAAAGAAAAAGAGAAATTCAGGCATTTGCATTCATCATAAGAGAAAGAAAAAGAAAATGGCAGTCATGGCATTTGCATCATGCATCTCATAGAAAAAAACAAAACGAAGCCTTCCATTACATACACTGGCATTCCATGCGGTCAAACCAGACCTTTGTGTCCTTAAACCAGATCATTGTGATCCATAAACCAGACCTTTGTGTCCTTAAACCAGATCATTGTGATCCATAAACCAGACCTTTGTGTCCTTAAACCAGACCTTTGTGTCCTTAAACCAGACCTTTAGGGTCCATAAACCAGACCAATATGCAGACACATATTGCTTCATAAACCAGGCTTGTCGGCCCACAAACCAGACTCGTTGTGATCCTTAAATCAGACTAATGTCGAGTCCATAATTTAGCATTCCATCAAATAAACCAAAGCATTTCACAACTCTCAAGCATTACATTTGCGTACCCGCACTTCATAAATAAAAAGGGCAACCATCAAGGAAAGCCAAAAGAGAATATCAAAAGCGTCCAGCATTGTATGCATCAGCGTCACTACATTTGCATAACCGCATCTTGCACATTCATCATTACACCAAAATCATAGCATAACATGCACTCATAACATGCACTCATTGCATGCACATGCATAACATGCACTCATGACATGCACTCATAACATGCACTCATAACATGCACTCATAACATGCACTCATACTCCATGCACCATTCCTTGCATTAACCGACGTATGCAGGGACCTCAATTCAGTGCGGCAGCATTGAACATTTCAATCAATCAATCAACAGGATTCGTCAATCCCTTCAGGACCCAAGTGTCCCTTCAAAAGCAGACTTCACCTCGTATTCGAGCTGCGGGTAAGTCCTTCAGACCCCGGGTGGTCCTTCAGACTAGTTGTGTCAGCCTAAGACACAGCGGACGTCCTTCATAGTCAACATATCAGTTCCGGAGCTGATCTTGACCCATCATGGCCGCTCGAAAGGCCCCTCAGACCGTTTTTCTAGTACCATAGCTAGTAGCGCTCCTTCAGACCACGATGGTCCTTCAATTAAGGCCTAGGCAGCCTTCCAGACCCTGAGTGGTCCTTCAGAGCCTTAGTGCTCCTTCAGACCCTGAGTGGTCCTTCAGAGCCTTAGTGCTCCTTCAGACCCTGAGTGGTCCTACAGAGCCTTAGTGCTCCTTCAGACCCCGAGTGGTCCGTCATTTTCTCTCTCTCGGTTAATACGCCAGGTGTTAACCGTTCCCCGTTTGTTGTCAAGCCCATCTTTTCAAAAAATATAGAAAAAGAAAAGAGGAAAATTCGGGTTTCCCCAAGTGGACAAAATCGGTATAATTTCTGAATTCTTTATCTTTATTTTGCCTTGGAATATGTTTCGGCCAATTCATATTCCTCGTTAAAATTCAGATAAAGAGGGGCAGCTGTCATACCCCAATTTTGTCCGGCTTAGGTACAAACCCTAATTTTCCCCACAAAAAACTAATAATAATAAAATGTATTGCATTTTGGGTCCTAGAAACCATTCCAAAGTTTTTGAAATCATTCTTAGGGTTAAAATGCACTTTTTAAGAAACTAGGGTTTTGAAAATGTGTTATGTATGCATGGCAAGTTTTGAAAAATATGTTATGCATGCATGGCAAGCTTTGGAAAATATTTTATGCATGCATGGCAAAAACATAAAAAAACATTTTTGTGGAAAATAAGAATTGATTTCCATTCTGTTCCAAGGGCCAAGAATCGATTTATACTATTTGGTAAAGGCCATGAAATCGATTCCTTAATCCAATATTAAACCATGAAATCGATTTTCAGGCCATGTTAAGGAGCCAAGAATCGATTCCCCCTATGCTATCAAGGCATGAAATCGATTTTCAGGCCACTTTTAGGAGCCAAGAATCGATTCTCACCTATGCTATCAAGGCATGAAATCGATTTTCAGGCCACTTTAAAGAGCCAAGAATCGATTCCTCTTTATTTTGTCAAAACATAAAATCGATTTTCAGGCCACTTTAAAGAGCCAAGAATCGATTCCTTCTCATTTTGTCAAAGCATGGAATCGATTTTTAAGTCATTTCCAAGAGCCAAGAATCGATTCCCACTTATTTTAACTAAGCATGGAATCGATTTTCACCCATTTAGGATGTCCAAGAATCGATTCTTTGCTATTTCCAAAGGCTCAAACAATCGATTCATCCTTGCAATAAATGTTTTTTAAAAAATTCTACGCTTTCCTAAGCCTATAAATAGGCAGCCTCAAATCACATTTTCGGACGGACACTTCACACAAGATCAGAGAGAAGAATTGCTACACACATTTTTCACGAGATCTGAGACACATTTTTCACGAGATCTGAGAGACATTTTGTAACACCCCCTTCTACCCGTCACTTTGTTTATAAAAAATCAGAGTTTGAAAAATCTCATTCATAGGAAATGTTACACGTACTCAATCAAACGTCGCTTATCCAACTTTAAAAACAGTTTAACTCAAATTAATACGTCCACGTAGCACATCACAATATCAAAAACTCAAGCCTCATGGTTAACGTCACTCATAAAACTGCTCATAACACAAACAACTACGCAGCGGAAATTTGTAAAATATAACCAAATAGTCCACATGGACAAAATAATCAAAAATCATTAATAAAGGCCGAGTTCATTATCCCCCCTGAGTGCTACGTATCAGAGCATGACGACTCGACTCGAAAAGTGAAGCTAGTACCTTCACTGGGAATCACCTGCACGTTACCAACACGAGGGCAACATTCAAACAGGAAAGGGTGAGCATCATTTCAGTCTATATAATAGAAAACATGATAAGCACTAATCATAGGCTACGCACTAGAATAATCAGCATCCAATACACAAAACATTCACAACACAGTCATCATTCGCATCATGCACAAACTCATCTCATGTCATATAGATTTATGAAATGCAACCCACTCGCGGGTATATGCATGAAGGTACCTTTTCACAAAACGTCGCTTAGCCACTCAGGCCTCATTATCACTTAGCCACTCAGGCCTCAAAACATCACTGGGTTTTATGCATATGGGCATGAGACTCTATGACATGCACCACTCACTTCACAAAATCACACAATCACTCAGATCACAGTCACAATGTGACCCATCACTTACCTGTTTGCTCGCACGGAGCACAGCACCTGTCAAATTCATAATTATCACACAACATCACTAGGCCACTTAGACCTTAACCTCACTTAGCCACTCAGGCCCCAATTGACACTTACACATATACATCATTTAACTCAAACATTAGCCACTGAGGGCAAAAACGTCATTTGACTAGCCACCAAGGGCATCCTCGTCATTTACACATCATTATCATTAACTTTGGCCACTAGGGGCAAAACAGTCATTTGACTAGCCACCAAGGGCATCCTCGTCATTTACACATCATTATCATTAACTTTGGCCACTAGGGGCAAAACAGTCATTTGACTAGCCACCAAGGGCATCCTCGTCATTTACACATCATTATCATTAACTTTGGCCACTAGGGGCAAAACAGTCATTTTGACACTACCGTGTTGAAAACTGTTGTTTATACACCAAAAGGGATTTTTAAAGAGTTCCACGTCATTTTTCAATGTCACTGAGACGACCACCGGGGACAGCCACTTGGGCGCCCCCAAACAGTCAGAAAATAATAATTTTCCATTTTAAAAATTGAACACATAGATAGACAGTGGAAAAAGCTTCACGACACTTTTTGAATCGTCCGAAACGGACGTCGGAGTCAAAAGTTATGATAAAAATAAGTTTGGGAAAAATTAGACAGCGTTCTGAAAATTTGCGCCTTAGGCGCCCAGGCAACACAGGCACCCAGCGCCCAGGCGCGCACAACACAAGGCAACACAGCGCCACAGGCGCCCAGCGCCCAGGCGCGCGCCAAGCAACACAGACACGGGCGCCTAGCGCCCAGGGACAACAATGCGCGCACAACACAGCGCCATAGGCACTCAGCGCCCAGGCGCGCACACGCACACACACAGACAACACGGGCGCCAGCGCCCAGGCGCGCCCCCACGCGCAGCAACAAACAGAACAGGCGCCCAGCGCCCAGCATAGGCGCCCAGCGCCCAGAACCAGCAGCAACATCCAGAATTTGCCCAACACTTTTTTAACAACTAAAAATTCGTTTTCTTCTCAATTTTAAAACAAAAAACTCCAATTTTCCCCAGCAACTAAAACACACTTATCCCATTCCAATTTACCAAAAACTCAAATTATCAAAATTCAATTAAAACAAACATCAACACTAACATCTTCATGGCGCCCTAGGCGCCCAACATCCACACCCTTATGCGACTTCACTCTCAACAATTCAAGCACATAGATCACACCATAGTTCTCATTACATACGCATAGCATCATCAATAGTGCAATTCGTAGATCAAACACCAAGCAACAATCAAATCGCATGAACTCATGATTAACACATATATATTTATATATACGAAAATTGGCATCAAGAACAACCAAGAACGCAAGAACATCAAAACCATCATGCAATCTAGGAGAAACCTTAGATCTAGGGCCTATCATAGAATGTATTAGATAGAGTGATAGAGCTCCCCTAACCTCGAAATTGAAGAACGGAGGCTCCGGAGGTAGTCACGTACAGGATCACAGCAACAAGATCACGTTCTTGCTCTTTCTTGGTTGCAACTTCCCTCCTCTTCCTCTTCTCTCCTACGGCGCCCTTCCTTGCTCTCTCTCTATCTCACGCTATTTTTCTTTCTTTCTTGCGTTTTTCCTCTTGCTTTCGCGAATGTCCACCAAAAACCTAGCCCCCCAACTAGCTAACCACTTCGCCTACATTGTGGATCATGGGCTTGGGCTTTTCACTTAAGCCCAAGTCATGCAAGTGGCGCCTCCACTCCCTCCTAATACCACCAAAATAAATAAAATTCTATTTAATCACATTATATCAATTAATTTAGATTAAATCCCCAATTATTTAATTAAATAAATTAATTAAATAATTTTAGGGTGTTACAACTCTCCCCCACTTAGAATATTTCGTCCTCGAAATTTACCTGATCAAACAACTCTGGGTAGGACTCGCGCATCTTGCTCTCTAGCTCCCAAGTCATACTCTCGCCGGCAGCTCCTAGCCAGACCACTTTCACTAATGCAATCTCTTTGCCTCTAAGCGCCTTCACTTCACGATCCTCAATCCTTACGGGCATCGTCTCCACAGTGAGATTATCCCGCACCTCTACATCGTCCACTTGGATCACATGAGATGGATCCGAAACATACTTCCGAAGTTGCGACACGTGAAACACGTCGTGCAAGTTCGAAAGATTTGGCGGTAAAGCCACTCTATAAGCCACATTTCCAATTCTCTCGGATATCTGATAAGGACCAACGAATCGAGGAGTGAGCTTCTTCGATTTCAACGCCCGACCAACACCGGTAATAGGAGAAACCCTCAAGAACACATGCTCACCCTCCTGAAACTCTAAATCCTTCCTCCGCTTGTCATGATAACTCTTCTGACGACTCTGCGAAGCCTTCATCTTCTCACGGATCATCTTGATCTTCTCCGTAGTCTCCCGGACAATCTCCGGTCCCAAAACTACACTCTCTCCCGAATCATACCAACATAATGGCGTCCTACACTTTCGACCATACAATGCTTCAAACGGTGCCATCCCGATACTGGAATGGTGACTGTTGTTATAGGTAAACTCAATCAACGCAAGATATGAATCCCATGAACCCCGCTGTTCCAATACACAAGCCCTCAACAAATCCTCTAACGACTGAATTGTTCTCTCTGACTGACCATCGGTTTGGGGATGATACGCCGAACTCATTTTTAACTTAGAACCCAATTCTTTCTGCAAACTCTTCCAAAACTCGGAAGTGAACCTCGGATCCCTGTCTGACACAATACTCTTCGGAACACCGTGCAGCCTCACAATCTCCTTGACATATACCTCTGCCAACCTCGACACTGGATAAGTGATATTAATAGGAATAAAATGAGCAGACTTCGTTAACCTATCAATGATCACCCAAATAGCGTCATGACCCTTAGCTGTATTCGGTAACCCCGTCACAAAATCCATTGCTATGCTATCCCATTTCCACTCTGGTATTTCCAACGGTTGCATTAGCCCTGCAGGCTTCTGATGCTCTACCTTAGATTTCTGACAGGTCAAACAGGCATACACAAATTGCGCCACATCTCTCTTCATACCATACCACCAAAACATCTTTTTCAGATCTTGATACATCTTCGTTGCTCCAGGATGGATACTCAACTTGCTACGATGACCTTCCTCTAAAATTGCCTTTCTCATCCCTTCATCGTCAGGAACACAGATCCTACCCCGGAACCTCAATACACCACTGGAATCTAATTTGAAACCTTCATCTTCAGATTGACCAACCCCATTAATTAAATCCACTAACTTAACATCTGTCTTCTGAGCTTCTCTGATACTGCCCAGGAAATCATTGTCGATCTTTAACATTCCCAGCTTGACACTGCGAGGTGTCATCTTACAAACCAAACTCAAATCCCTGAATTCTTCAATTAACTCTAATTCTTTCACCATCATGGCCGACATATGCAAGGACTTTCTGCTTAAAGCATCTGCCACGACGTTAGCCTTGCCGGGATGATAATTCAAACCGAAGTCATAATCCTTCAAGAGTTCCAACCACCGACGCTGTCTCATATTCAACTCTTTTTGATCGAACAGATATTTTAGACTCTTATGATCACTGAACACTTCGAACCTTGAACCATAAAGGTAGTGCCTCCAAATCTTGAGCACAAAAACCACAGCAGCCAACTCTAAATCGTGCGTAGGGTAATTTTTCTCATGAATCCGCAACTGCCTCGACGCATACGCAACGACTTTCCCATTCTGCATCAACACACCACCGAGACCCATCTTCGAAGCGTCACAATACACAACGAACGGTTCCTCTGGATTAGGCAACGTCAAAACAGGCGACGTCGTCAATCTCTTTTTCAGTTCCATAAAACTTTCCTCGCATCGAGCATCCCAAACAAAAACTTTACCCTTGCAAGTCAACTGAGTCAATGGGAGGGCCAACTTGGAAAAACCCTCGATGAACCTCCTGTAGTACCCAGCCAAACCCAAAAAGCTTCTAATCTCTGTTACGGACTTCGGAGACTCCCACTCCAACACTGCTTCTACTTTTGCCGGATCAACCGCAATACCATTACCAGAAATCACGTGCCCAAGGAAACTCACCTCTTTCAGCCAGAACTCACACTTCGATAACTTGGCGTACAACTTTTTCTCTTTTAAAACTTCCAACACTGACTTCAAATGCTCAGCATGCTCTTCATCTGACTTAGAATAAACTAGAATATCATCTATGAAGATTACCACAAACCGATCTAGGTATTCATGGAAAATACGGTTCATATATTCCATAAATACACCAGGAGCATTGGTCACACCGAACGGCATCACTGAATACTCATAATGCCCATACCTCGTTCTGAACGCCGTTTTCTGAACATCCTCATCCTTTACTTTAATCTGATGATATCCGGACCTCAAATCAATTTTGCTGAAAACACGAGCACCTACTAATTGATCCATCAGATCGTCGATCCTCGGAAGCGGATACTTATTCTTGATAGTTACCTTATTTAACTGACGATAGTCCACACATAACCTCATGCTCCCATCTTTCTTCTTCACTAACAATACCGGAGCTCCCCACGGTGATACACTTGGTCTCACAAACTTTTTCTCAAGCAATTCTTCAAGTTGCGTCTTCAACTCAGACAATTCCGACGCCGACATTCTGTACGGTGCCATAGACACAGGCCTCGTACCAGGTACAAGATCAATCGAAAACTCAACTTCTCTTTCCGGTGGCACACCCGGGATTTCATCAGGAAAAACCTCAGGAAATTCGCGTACTACCTTCAGTTCTTCAATAACAGCCTGACTCTCAGCAGACAACGAAGCCATCAACGCAAATAACTGAACTCCTTCTTTCTTCAATTTCTTCAACTGGTCAGCAGACACCAAAACCGAACTTTCTTCACCGAAACTAACCGACTTGCTACGACAGTTGATATGAACGTGATTATTCTCTAACCAGTCCATGCCTAAGATTACATCTAGACCTCTCAACGGCAAACAGACAAAATTCACAATAAAGTCCCTGCCGAAGATCGACACGGGACACTGAGAACACACCTGGGACGAAATCACCGACCCCTTCGCAGGAGTATCGACAACCATATCCCCACACATAGCAGATAAAACAAGACCCAATCGTTTACAGCAATCAACAGATATAAAACAATGGGTAGCACCAGTATCAATAAGAGATTTCAGAGAAGTACCATTAATAAAACACGTACCTCTAATCAGACCATCATCATCCTCAGGCTCCTCTCCTGCCAATGCAAATACCTTCCCGGTAGACCTTTCCTTTTTCGGCTTTGTACACTTGGTACTGATATGCCCAGACTCACCACAGTTGAAACACACCACATCCTTGACTTTACACTCAGCTGCCATATGACCCTTTTTACCACAACGGTAGCAATTTCTGTCATCCGACCTGCATGTAGTACTCTTGTGGCCAGGCTTGCCACACTTATAACAGACAATGCTAGCAGGGGCATCTCCCCCACTAGGACCCTTACCTCCAGTAGCCTTCTGATAACTCTTACCCGCAGGAACCTCATACGGCTTGCTTCGACTCTGAAACTTGCCCTTTCTCTCAGAAGTAGCTTTGTAGCGAGCAGTACTGTCTTTCTCGAAAATTCTGCAACTGTCAACCAGATCTGCGAACACACGAATCTTCTGATAACCAATGGCCTGTTTAATATCAGGCCTCAACCCATTCTCAAATTTGATGCATTTTGAAAACTCAGCCGTAGCCTCACTGTAGTGTGGATAAAATTTTGCTAGCTCCACAAATTTTGCCGCATAGGCAGTCACAGACATCCCACCCTGCTTCAGCTCCAAAAACTCTATTTCTTTCTTCCCGCGGACGTCTTCAGGAAAATACTTCCTCAGAAATTCCCTGCTGAAAACCTCCCAAGTAATCTCTTCCTGCACAGCCTCTAACCTCTGCCTAGTAGCCAACCACCAGTCGTCTGCCTCCTCGGCTAACATGTGGGTACCAAAGCGGACCTTCTGCTCAACAGTACAGTCCATCACCCTGAAAATCCTCTCGATCTCCTTCAGCCAAGCCATAGCACCATCTGGATCATATTTGCCCTTAAAGGTGGGCGGATTCTCCCTCTGGAAAGTTGTCAGACTTCGAAAACCAGCATTATCCCCAGCATTCTGCTGACCCTGCATCGCCTGAGCCATAGCTTGCAATGCAGCAGCAAGAGCAGCGTCGTCTCGTCTGGCCATTCTAGCACTGCAACAGAAAACAGAATTCAGAAACGAGTAACAAACTCAATGTTACTCAACACGACGACTCAACTACCGGCCGGACAGACCGAACTGCTCTGATACCACTAATGTAACACCCCCTTCTACCCGTCACTTTGTTTATAAAAAATCAGAGTTTGAAAAATCTCATTCATAGGAAATGTTACACGTACTCAATCAAACGTCGCTTATCCAACTTTAAAAACAGTTTAACTCAAATTAATACGTCCACGTAGCACATCACAATATCAAAAACTCAAGCCTCATGGTTAACGTCACTCATAAAACTGCTCATAACACAAACAACTACGCAGCGGAAATTTGTAAAATATAACCAAATAGTCCACATGGACAAAATAATCAAAAATCATTAATAAAGGCCGAGTTCATTATCCCCCCTGAGTGCTACGTATCAGAGCATGACGACTCGACTCGAAAAGTGAAGCTAGTACCTTCACTGGGAATCACCTGCACGTTACCAACACGAGGGCAACATTCAAACAGGAAAGGGTGAGCATCATTTCAGTCTATATAATAGAAAACATGATAAGCACTAATCATAGGCTACGCACTAGAATAATCAGCATCCAATACACAAAACATTCACAACACAGTCATCATTCGCATCATGCACAAACTCATCTCATGTCATATAGATTTATGAAATGCAACCCACTCGCGGGTATATGCATGAAGGTACCTTTTCACAAAACGTCGCTTAGCCACTCAGGCCTCATTATCACTTAGCCACTCAGGCCTCAAAACATCACTGGGTTTTATGCATATGGGCATGAGACTCTATGACATGCACCACTCACTTCACAAAATCACACAATCACTCAGATCACAGTCACAATGTGACCCATCACTTACCTGTTTGCTCGCACGGAGCACAGCACCTGTCAAATTCATAATTATCACACAACATCACTAGGCCACTTAGACCTTAACCTCACTTAGCCACTCAGGCCCCAATTGACACTTACACATATACATCATTTAACTCAAACATTAGCCACTGAGGGCAAAAACGTCATTTGACTAGCCACCAAGGGCATCCTCGTCATTTACACATCATTATCATTAACTTTGGCCACTAGGGGCAAAACAGTCATTTGACTAGCCACCAAGGGCATCCTCGTCATTTACACATCATTATCATTAACTTTGGCCACTAGGGGCAAAACAGTCATTTGACTAGCCACCAAGGGCATCCTCGTCATTTACACATCATTATCATTAACTTTGGCCACTAGGGGCAAAACAGTCATTTTGACACTACCGTGTTGAAAACTGTTGTTTATACACCAAAAGGGATTTTTAAAGAGTTCCACGTCATTTTTCAATGTCACTGAGACGACCACCGGGGACAGCCACTTGGGCGCCCCCAAACAGTCAGAAAATAATAATTTTCCATTTTAAAAATTGAACACATAGATAGACAGTGGAAAAAGCTTCACGACACTTTTTGAATCGTCCGAAACGGACGTCGGAGTCAAAAGTTATGATAAAAATAAGTTTGGGAAAAATTAGACAGCGTTCTGAAAATTTGCGCCTTAGGCGCCCAGGCAACACAGGCACCCAGCGCCCAGGCGCGCACAACACAAGGCAACACAGCGCCACAGGCGCCCAGCGCCCAGGCGCGCGCCAAGCAACACAGACACGGGCGCCTAGCGCCCAGGGACAACAATGCGCGCACAACACAGCGCCATAGGCACTCAGCGCCCAGGCGCGCACACGCACACACACAGACAACACGGGCGCCAGCGCCCAGGCGCGCCCCCACGCGCAGCAACAAACAGAACAGGCGCCCAGCGCCCAGCATAGGCGCCCAGCGCCCAGAACCAGCAGCAACATCCAGAATTTGCCCAACACTTTTTTAACAACTAAAAATTCGTTTTCTTCTCAATTTTAAAACAAAAAACTCCAATTTTCCCCAGCAACTAAAACACACTTATCCCATTCCAATTTACCAAAAACTCAAATTATCAAAATTCAATTAAAACAAACATCAACACTAACATCTTCATGGCGCCCTAGGCGCCCAACATCCACACCCTTATGCGACTTCACTCTCAACAATTCAAGCACATAGATCACACCATAGTTCTCATTACATACGCATAGCATCATCAATAGTGCAATTCGTAGATCAAACACCAAGCAACAATCAAATCGCATGAACTCATGATTAACACATATATATTTATATATACGAAAATTGGCATCAAGAACAACCAAGAACGCAAGAACATCAAAACCATCATGCAATCTAGGAGAAACCTTAGATCTAGGGCCTATCATAGAATGTATTAGATAGAGTGATAGAGCTCCCCTAACCTCGAAATTGAAGAACGGAGGCTCCGGAGGTAGTCACGTACAGGATCACAGCAACAAGATCACGTTCTTGCTCTTTCTTGGTTGCAACTTCCCTCCTCTTCCTCTTCTCTCCTACGGCGCCCTTCCTTGCTCTCTCTCTATCTCACGCTATTTTTCTTTCTTTCTTGCGTTTTTCCTCTTGCTTTCGCGAATGTCCACCAAAAACCTAGCCCCCCAACTAGCTAACCACTTCGCCTACATTGTGGATCATGGGCTTGGGCTTTTCACTTAAGCCCAAGTCATGCAAGTGGCGCCTCCACTCCCTCCTAATACCACCAAAATAAATAAAATTCTATTTAATCACATTATATCAATTAATTTAGATTAAATCCCCAATTATTTAATTAAATAAATTAATTAAATAATTTTAGGGTGTTACACATTTCACGAGATCGGGGAAGACAACTCTCGCAAATCTCATTTTCCAGTTCTCCGCTTCATTTTCGCTCGTTCTTCAGATCTGTAATATCTGTCTTCATCAGAGGTATTTCAGTCTTTTCATTTGTTAATATTTAGTTATTGTGATCCTTGTGATTTAACTTAGCTATAGCATTCATCTACTCGTTCTTGTATGTTATCATCCATTGCTGAGGACGAACCATATGATTCCCACTTATGCCTAGTGCATCATATTCTAAGTGGTGAAGATGGTCTCGGGTGATTCAGCTTGCCCCTTTTAAACCCTCTCAAAAACATTTTTTTAGAACTACGTCGCTTTGATTCCCGTTTGGGATACGTAGGAGCGAGCCACGTCCTCGTCAAGCGCAGCAAATAAAAATTCTTTTCATCCCCCTAAACCTCCATTTTCAAAACAAACAAAAATGTTTCCAAACCCATTGTTGTTAGTAGCTAATCAGAACCGTAGTTCGTCTAGCTATTGACATCGATGTCCTTTCTCCAAAAAGAACAATAAGCGATGACCACCCATAGCCTTTGCTAGTTTGGTCATCAAACAAATTAATCCTTTTCAAAGAGCTTTCAAAAGAGAATAAAAACAAGTTGTTACCAACGGTCACCCAGAACCTTAGTTCGTTTGACTAGCGGTAGCGACTCCTTTTGAGTACTTAGCGGTGATTACCCATAGCCCTAGCTAGTTTAATCACTCGCTAGTACTCGTCCTATTTCGAAAACTCACTAAAAAGATAAAAAAAACAAAAACTTTTCAAAGGCAACCAAGAACTACGTAGCTTTGAATTCTCCATCGCACCGGGAGATACGTAGGAGCGGGCCATGTCCCGTCAAACACTTTTTTCTAAAAACCCTTTTTTCCCCCTTTCTCACCAAAAATAAAATTTCCAGTAAGTTTTCTCATTCGTCTTCAAACAAGAAATAAATAGGCAAACCTAGGTATTTTTCAAATCAAACGTTAAAACCACACATTTAATTAGAGGTTCCCTTTCGGTAGAAAGGACGTGCGCGGTGCTAACACCTTCCTCGCGCGTAATCGACCCCCGAACCTATATCTCTAGTTTTCAAAGACCATCCGCCTTGTCCAAAAGACCTTTTTTCAATGTTTTGGTCTTAAAATTAAAATATTGGTGGCGGCTCCAAAATTTTTCCACGTTGTACATCGAGAAACCCAAGCCGGGATTTTTTGGGGTGCAACATAGAGGAAGACTTACTGTTGCCAGGCTTTGAGCCTTTCTTACCCTTGCCTTTTGTGAAGAAAGCAGTGTCTTCATCATCACTGTCTTCATTTAGTAGATTTAACCGTATCTCCTTGGCTTCTAATCTACTTTGCAGCTGCTCAACCTTTAAGTCCTCAACCTTTAGGGTGTCTTCAAGGCTGTTCACTGCAACATAGTATTTCTTAGTTAGTGATCTCAAGATTTTTCTACAAATCTCTTCATCAGTAAAGGTATGACCATTTAAGGTCATGGCATTGGTAATTTTCTTTACACGACCACAGTAGGTCACAACATCCTCATCACTTTTCATCTTTAAGGTTTCAAACTGAGCCCTAAGAGCTTCCAACTTTTCTTTCTTAGCCTCAGTTGAACCATTGTAGTAGGAGTCAAGAGTGTCCCAAGCTTTCTTGGCACTCTCAATTCCCCTAACTCTATCAAAATTACTATCATCTAATCCTATATGAATTAGATGTAATGCTTTCCAATCTTTCTGGATTTCTTCTTCATATTTTGCATCATCCTCTGCAGTAGCAGGAGCTGTCACTGGTGTCACACCATCTCTGACAACTTTTAACACTCCCTGGCAGCCAAAGACTGCTTTCATTTGGTGGCACCATCTATCCCAATTCTTCCCATTTAGGATGGGAATTTGAGCCCCAAAACTAGGGTGTGATTGCATATCCTTAGACATTTTAAACTGCAACACAGGAACACTTCACACACAGTTAGATTGAAAAAAAATGACTGTAGAGAAAATAGAAAGAAACTTTAAAGAAATCACAAGAATTGAGTAGAGATTAGAGTATATGCCCTGGATCGTTTATAGTAGCTCTGTGTATACCATGTTGAATTTTTCCTCAATTTAACTTTGTTTCTCTTGCAGGATATAATAACAACTGAGGGGTGTGCCAATAGAAGCAAGCCCAGCTTGATGGCCCAACCCAGTGATGGAATTAACGCTGCCAAACAGAATTGTTTGTTGGGTCTTGCGCACCCGAACCCGGCTATGATGGATACTTCGCGGGTCGTCCTTGACCCGAGGTATATATGTTGTTTCTTCAGTCTCTCTTCTCAGAAAAGCAAGATTCACTTCTTCTCTCTTGATTTGCCGTTCTTCTTCTTCTCTCTTCTCTCTATCGGAACCCTAGCTGCACCGTAGCTCTCACCACCGGTGATTGAAGCTGCGCTTCAGCTAGGTTTCTGGTCTATGATGATCTCTAATGATGATGAAGTAAAACCCCTTTGGTTTTATTCTGAATCAAAGCACACTGAGACCACAATCTTCTCTTCTCACTCTTCGACAAATCGCAAACCCTAGTTTTCTCAGAAACGCTTGATCTCTCTGATCAAGCTCTCGATCCACCTTCCTTCAGGTAGATCTACTTCTTCTTTTACGTTTTCTTTGATTTCTCTTTGATTTACACACTGTTCACGAAACCCTAACTTTGAATCTTTTTGATTTTGCAGGTGTGAGTGTGATACAGGTTTGAGACAAGATCAAACAAAGGTAAAATTACACTCTCTTGTAATTTCTCACCCTCTGTTCTCTTTCTTGATAAAACCCTAATCACTATGTTTCTGTTGCATGAACTTGTTGAGTTTCAACTTGAAACTCAACCCAGAATACCTTCTTACGCGATACACCTTCAAGAAAACCCTCTTCAGGTAAACCAGAACCCTTTCCTTACCTTTGTTCCTTTCTCTGTTGTTTCTGTCACAGAGACTCAGATTCTAACTCTTGTTTTCTTATTTCTTGCTAGGTAAAAATCACTCTTTGATTTTACAATCAGAAAACTCAAAACAATTGATAGAATGCTGAAGATTGATTGGAGCAAACGTTCTTCAGGGGGTAGAAAGTAGATAGACCTTTTTGAAATTTAGAAAATGTAAATTGTATTAATTGTTGTATGTACAAGTGTATGTTTATATAGCTTTCTCTGGTGATCTAGCTGTTAGAATTTGGTTGTTGCTAGTTAACAACCAAAGTTTGTTACATAACAAACTAGAATAGACTTTAGGTTAGTTATAACCATTTGTATATTCTGTTATGTTAGTTAACAAAAAACCAACGGCTATAAATTAAAATAGCCAACGGCTATATGTTTTAATTTAAAGTAGGTTTTGATTATAAACCTCAATAACTTTAACCTTATTTGAGAGGGAAAACAACGAAAGAGAAAATTAGATGAGATGAGAGAAAAAATAATTGAGGGAGAGATAGATACAAATAGCTAAAGGCATGAGTGTCTTTCCCGCGTTAAAGGCACTCAATCCCTCCCCAAATTTCTTCTATGAGCTGCTGCATGTTCTAGTCATTGGGACCTTTTTCACCATTTAGGTCTTGGAAAGAAAGGAATATGCCGCTTAGATAGATATTTCGCTTCTATACAAGTAGACACATGTTCATTAACCAAGAGAAATGCACATGTGGTATAGTCAATCAAATACACGTTTCTTCCATTGAGTTAATAGACATAGTTCGATAATAGAGCTTGTCTGGATATATCTTACTTATATAAATACAATGTAGTTCATCTTTTATTTGTTCTTCTCTAAACACTTGAAATAAACTCAATAGATGTCGGTAACCAGATTATCAGTCACAATGTGAGTAATCAACAAAACCTTTTGAGGTAGTTTAAATAACCAGACACTTTGGTTCTAATAGGCTATTCAGCTAACGACACTTGTCACTCGACTGACTTCAACTCATCTAACATTATTGACAAATCCAAAAGATCGATTGTCTACTGTATTCACTTAACACTTAAACTATTTTGGGTGTTAACAATGACGATCAGTTAAACGTTATCGATGTTAACGCAAGAATTTCAAATTTCATATATGATAGGCAGCAAGTGCACGGTCTTATCGCGTAATAGAAAGTATCGGTCCACAGCGAGTAAAATGTGATTACCAATCTAGTTTTGATGTTGATTAGCTGAAAGGGAATAGTTTTCTAAGAAGAAGTGATTTGTTGGTTAAAATTTAAGATAAAGAAAAGCGCATTGAGATTATGGTCAAATCACAATGACGGAATTTAAAACAACTCCTTAACTATCATCTATCTTATATTGAAATTCGTTTTTATGGACAAGGTATTCTTTGTGGTCTAATTCAGGTTTCCTTTCGGAATACAAGAACGTGTCTCGAAACAATGACCAAACCTATTATCATGGTTGACCATTGCAGATACCCATTAAGCGCAACCTTATTGTCCCAAGGCTATCAAAGCTATTCTCATGCTTTGATGTGCCTTGTCTAATTCCATTTGTTCCAATATCAAACTTCACCTCTCGGTACTTCGTTTGATATTTGTTTTATAAAATTAGTACGATGGAATTAGATTAAAAAGCGAACTCTAATAAGATAGAGTTTAGTCTTGGAATTGTTTAGGGACCCATCATTGGATTGTTTCCCACAATCCCAAGACTAAAGAAGTCTACTCACACATGATCATAGTAGACAAGGGAGTAGAAGATAATGATATAAAAGATAAATGACAAGAAAGATAAATAACGGAAATGTATATTGCAGAATTGTAAATGACAGAATGTAAATGACTTGGAATGTAAATGACAAAAAGTAAAGTGCAGAATATAAAGGTGCTGGAAAATAAAGAACAGAAAGTAAAGTTGCAAGAATCTAAAATGCAAGAATTATAAAGAACAAGAACTTAATATGAAGAAAGTGAATTGCATAAAACTTAGGAGTAAACTTAATTTGAGTGTAATTTTCTAGTAAGCCAAGATGATATTACAGCTGAATTGAGGTCCTTTTTATAGCCTAGAATCAGTAGACAAGTCCTTAAATTCGAATTACAAGCCATGATGAAGAGAATGGAAAAAGTTTTGTAACATCTTTTAAATTCTGCATAAGGCGCACGGATCGTGCTTAGGAGGCGCACGGACCGTGCTGCATGTAAGGCTTTTGACATTCTGAACGGCAACAGGGCGCACAGACCGTGCTAGGAGGGCGCACGGATCGTGCGTAACTTGAAACTTTTGGAATTCCCAGCTGCGAGTATCACGCACGGATCGTGCTTGCTGGGTGCATGGATCGTGCGTGCTTTAACAATTTTCTCCACTTGGTTCCCTAAATTCTGCGAACAGGGCGCACGGACCGTGCTTGGAGGGCACACGAACCGTGCGTCTACTCAGCTTTTATTCTGCTTAATTCTTTTCCTCTTCCTTTTGTCTTTTGATCCTTAACCATCCAAAATTACTCATTTGCTCCATAATTAAGCCTGAAAACAAAAAGTAACACTTTGTAATAAAATAACTCCAAAGTAGAACTACAATCCCACAATTTTTATTAAATTTAAAATGCTAAAAACACACTAAATTAGGACTTATCAAACTCCCTCATGCTTAAACCTTTGCTTGTCCTCAAGCAAAACTATGAGCCCCTTTAGACCAATTTTGGAAAAATTTCTAAATTCATACAAAAACCTTAAGTGAACCAGAGGTAAATTTCAGCACTTTTTCTTTGGTTTGAGACTTACTACTTGGGCTTTTGTGAATTAAGAGGAAAGTTTTTGAGGTATCAGCATATTAGAAAAGATATCAATGTCAGCATAGAACCAGTTCCCTAGCATTCTTAAGCTTGGGTCTTCCATTTACCAGACCGGGTCTCAAAGGAGGGTCTTTATACGCTGGGCATTCAATCATTTTATTTTTTTGTTTGATCTCACATGTAGGCCAGCCACTTTGATTTTTAAATTTTTCAGCCCATTTTGCTTGATGTACTAATAAGTTTTTCTTTTCTTTTTCTCTTTTTGCTCTTGATACCCACAATTCAGGCATTTTTCTCCAGTAACCTCGCATCCGGTGAATGTCACAAAGAGAACTAGATTACTAGTTTCTTTTCAATCCTCCTAATAGTGCTAATAGCCAAAAACCAATCTCAAGAGTGTGTGTGGAAACCCAAGAAGCAGTAAGCAGTAACAAACATTTATATTATTTTTACCAGTCAATTCACCTAGATGAATGCTATGAAACTCAAAAATTAATCCAAAAGAGACCTTTTAAAACAAAACATGCTTTTAGGAATTTCACAAAGACTTGTAACAAGGGGGATGATATTTATTCAAAACAAACTAGACTTAAAAGAAACAAGAAAAACAATAAAAAGGGCAAGATACCCCCCATGCTTGGACTAAACATTGTCCTCAATGATTTGCAATAAAAGAAAAACACAACATGAAAGGGGTAAGAGTAGCTCACATGTTTACTGCTGCCCAGGCGGAGGAGCTTGATGAATATTGAAATGTTGCATCATGGCATGAAGCATGTCTGTCATGTGCTCCACCTGCTGACTGTGACGCAATTGGTCTTCTCTTATTAATTGTAGCTCTGCTCCATACCTCTGTTTCTCACTTTCAATTCTTGCACACCATGCTTCAATATTAAAATTCTGATCATTTTGCACTTCCTGCTCAGCCATATCCTCCTCTCTCTTGAGCCGGCATTTCTTGGGGTATCTCTCCAGCAACATTTAGGTACAACCAGTTCTCTGGATTTCTTGTGTCCGTCCTAACCGGGTTTGGTAATAGGATGGACTTTTGCTTGTCAACTAACAAATGAAACCTTGTTCTTGCTCTATTTGTTGCTCTAACAAAGAACATACTCTCGCATATATCCAGATCAATGCTCATATTGCCATCCAATACTTCTAGATAAATCAACCTGTCTGCCAGCCCCATTTTTGAACAATATAAGTCACCATCCCCCCCAATCACAATATCACCCTTAGTAAGTTCTGCAACATGAATCAAATTTCTAATGATATAGTGAAGAGTGTTTGCTGGCACTGTAACGCCCAAATAATTTAATTATTTATTTAATTAAATTATTTAGGTATTTTATTGGTATAGTCACATTAAAATAATAATATGGTGTTTCATTTAAATCAGGGAGTGGTGTTTAGTAATTAAGTTGAGTAGTAGAAGGAGGCCCGTGATCCAAGAGCCCAATGACATAAGCGCATAAATGAGAACATTAGCTAGGGTTTGGATCACTTGCACATTTTTGAGAAAAAAAAAGAGAGATTGCGAAGAGAGAAGAGAGGGGTGGCGGCGCAATCAAGGAGAAAGAGGAGAGGAGCTCTTGTTGCTGTGGTTCTTTGGAGTTTTCGTGCAAGGGGATCTCGTATTCGGCAAATCTAAGGTAAGGGTGGGTTCTACCTTTATAATAGGGTGTATGATGGGTGTTATGTGGGAGATAGGCTCTATGTTGTCTCTTTGATTTTGTTTGGTGTTTATTTGGTGATGTTTGAATGTATTCATGATGATTGCAATTTGGTGTTTGGTGATTGATCATGGTGGAAATCAAAAAAAAAATTGGTCCCTAGGCGCCATGGGTGCCATTGATGTTGTGTGTCGCATATGTTGTTGCTGTTGTCCTGATTCTGGGCGCCATGGGCGCCTGTTTGGTGATGGGTGTTCTGGCGTAGGCGCACTGGGCGCCATAGGCGCCGTGCTGCCGTTTGTGTTCTGGCGCTGGCGCACTGGGCGCCATGGGCGCCGTGGTGCATTGTTCGGTGTTGCGTTTTAGTGTTGCGGGTGCCTGGGCGCCAAGGGCGCCGAATCCTGGCTGCCGTGTTGATGTGTTGCCTCTGGGCGCCTCCCTGGGCACCGTCCTCTGTTGTTGGCCTGCTGGGCGCCCTCCTGGGCGCCATTTTGTGTTGTTTGGCTTGCTGGGCGCCATCAAGGGCGCCATTTTCTGATGGTTTGGGGCGCCTCATGTGGCTGTCCCGTGGTGTTTGGTGCAGTGGGCGCCGTAGGCGCCATGATTGGCTGCCTGTCTGTGGTTGTTGGTGACTGGGCGCTTGGGTGGCTGTCCCGGTGGTCGTCGTCATTGGTGTTGTAAATTGTCGTTGTTCTCGGTGTTGTAAAATTGTTGTTGCCATTGACGTTGTAAATCTATTGGTGTCTTTGGTGTCGGTGGTTGTTGATGTTACGGTCAAGTTGTTAGACTGTCCTATAGGTGTTGGTGTTATTGGTGATGATCGGTGTTATTGGTGATGATATAACGGGTGATGTGCCTATTTTATTGGCTAAGGTGATAGGTGATGGGCCTATGACCATTTGTTGATATTGGTGTTGTTGTGTCACTTAGATGACTATTGTTGTTGGTTGTCTCTGGTGCATTGTTCATGGTGTCGCATACATTTCATATGCATTATTTTGGTGATGAAGGCTTCGGCCTTGGAGCTATAGGTGATGATGATGATGCTCAAAAACTTGGTGATGATATAGGTGATGATGCCCTTATTGGCTATTTTATTGGTGATGATTGGTACCACGTGCATATACCCGTTGGTGTGGGTTGCATCTCATTCATTTACTCATGACATTGGTGATGATTCTTGGTGATTGCAATTTGATGTTGTTGTGAAGCGGTAGATATAGTTGTCGTAACTCTAGCATATTGCCTATCATATATGCCATTATATTGTTAGATATCTCACCCATTCTGTTTGAATGTTACCCCTATGCTGGTAACGTGCAGGTGATTACGAGTGAAGGCATGTCTACCTTCGCTAGTCGAGTCGGTGTTGTCGCTCTGATACGTAGCACTCGGGGGGATGAACGCTAGTCTTTATTAGTTGTCCCTATTATTTGATTGCTGAAGTTTTATGGTGATGTTATGATTATTCATTTGAGCCTTTATTTTATTCCGCTGCGTGGTGATAGAGTTACTGTCATGTAGACTGAACAGGTGTTTTGGGGGTTCGTCCCATTTATGACGTGCTATGTATCATACTATTTTTAATGGTGAATTTTATTATTGGCGTGTGATGTTTTATTGGTGTAAATGTGGCATCCCTTGTGGGTGTAGTGAAAAATGTTTTTGAAACTCTGGTTTTTGTGAAAAGTTTACCGGGTAGAAAAGGGGTGTTACAGGCACCTGATGTATCATTGCCCATAATAGAAAAAGCTCATCAGTCCTAATCCCACCCATTTCACCCCTGCCAAACACAGTGCAAGCCATTACCCTAGAAATATACCGGAAGACCGGGTTATGGATCGAGCTTGCCTTTGCGGACCTTGCCTCATAACGATCCCTTCCAGTAATTTGAGTCCAAAAAGTAAGAGGGTTATACCCTTCTGGCCTGGCAGCTGGGTCTCTTGAATGATGTATTAATCCCACATTAGCAAACCCCAATTTCTCCCCAAATTCATCCAATGACATTTCAAAATCTTCATTAAAAAGCCTAAAGGACAGTTTATCTTCTATAAGGCATAATGAACTTAAGAATTCACGAGTAAGTCCTTCATAAGTGGCCCTTTGTGGCCTCAAAAAGTTCATCCAACCAAGATTATTCAATAACATAATCACATTGTCCTCTATCCCTAGTGTGCCAAGAGTAAGAGTAAAATGGGGATACCTCGTGGCGACTACCTTCCTTCCCCAGTGTGATTCAAACCGCTCCCTTTGAGTTTTATTTTTGAAAATAACTCCGTGCTCATTACTTGTACTGGAACCAGCCCTCTTTTTTCCTCTACTAGTAGAAGTACCTGCAACATCAACACTTTTTACCTTCTTTGGAGCCATGGTTCGTTTTTGCCTAAATTGGGGATTTAGGGTTTTGGTAAAATTTTGGGATTTGTTGTGTTTTTGTGGTGAAATAGGGTGGTTTCGGTGGTGGGTTTTGAAGATTGGGTGGTAATGTTGTGTTTAGATGAAGATTGAAGGTGGTTTGTGGAGGTTTTGGTCTATGGGTATGGAGGTGTGCGAATTTGGGGTTTTGGTGGAGAGTGAATGAATGATGATTTTGATGGTTGGGTTTTGTAGAGGAGGTTGTGGGTAATTGATTTGTGTAATTTTTATGGAGGTTTGGGTGGTGTTTGGGTGTATTTGGAGGTTTTGAAGTTATGGATATGGTGGATTTTGAGTAGGAGAAGAAATGGAGAAGAAGATGATGGGTTAGAAGTGAGAGAAATCGTGACTTACTTGGCATTTTTGAGGTATGGATTCAGGCATCAGGACGCGCACGGATCGTGTTTGATCCACGCACGGGTCGTGCATAACATTCGCATACCGAAACGTTTCCTTTTAATTCAAGCACGGATCGTGCCTGATCTACGCTGACTGGTCACTACCAATTCTTTCCAGTGCGCACGAATTGTGTCATGCTACGCACGAATCGTGCTTCTCTTTCGCACAAGGAATTTAAAAATTTTCTTGGATACGCACGGATCGTGCCTTGCTGCGCACGGATCGTGCGTATCTCTCAGTACTAAAAACTCATTTTTCCTGTATCAAACACCCGGATCAAACACCTTTTTTACATGGATCATACTCATACTTCCTGGAAAACAAAAACAAAAACATTAACCCGTGGGTTGCCTCCCATGCAGCGCTTCTTTAACGTCACTAGCTTGACGGTTAAAAAGAGCACCTTTGCTCAGGTTGGGTAATGAAGAACCAAGGTGGTTCATTTCTCGATATCTTCACCCACATTATAAATTTTCAACCTCTGGCCATTTACCTTGAATGATCCGGTCTTTTCACTCCATATTTCAACTACACCAAAGGGGTATACCCTAAGGATTTTAAAAGGACCGGACCATCTTGACCTTAATTTCCCTGGAAAAAGCTTCAGCCTTGAGTTGAAGAGCAATACAAGATCACCTTCTTTGAGTTCTCTTCGGACGATACGCTTACCATGCCATTTCTTTGTTCTTTCTTTGTAAATCCGGCCATTTTCATAAGCATCCATCCTCAGTTCTTCCAACTCATTTTACTGAAGTTTTCTTTTGTCACCTGCTAAATTCATATCCAAGTTGAGAGTTTTTAGTGCCCAATAAGCCTTGTGCTCTAGCTCAATCGGAAGATGACAAGACTTTCCATAAATTAATTTGAAAGGAGTCATACCAATAGGAGTCTTGTATGCTGTCCGATAAGCCCAGAGAGCATCATCAAGCTTAATTGACCAATCTTTTCTAGAAGCAGAGACCGTTTTTTTTAAAATACTTTTTATTTCTCTATTGGAAACCTCAACTTGGCCACTCGTTTGGGGGTGGTAAGGTGTTGCAATTTTGTGCCTCACCCCAAACTTTTGTAAAAGCTTTTCAAGTTGTTTGAAGATAAAATGGGATCCTCCATCACTATTCTTGGCACTCCAAACCTTGGAAAAATAATTTTCTTGAAGAGCTTGATCACAACTTGTGCATCATTTGTTGGAGAAGCAATGGCTTCGATCCACTTTGAAACATAGTCAACTGCGACCAGAATGTATTGATTTCCAAAAGAAGACGGAAATGGCCCCATGAAGTCGATTCCCCAGACGTCGAAAATTTCAACTTCTAGAATATTGTTTAGAGGCATTTCGTTTCTTTTGGAAATATTCCCAGTGCCTTGACATTGATCACATTTAGAAACAAAATGATGCACGTCTTTAAAGAGTGATGGCCAGAAAAAACAGATTGAAGAATGAAAGCGGTTTTTTAGAACTGGCATGGCCACCATAAGAAGAAGAATGACAGTGAATAAGAATGTTACTTACCTCATCTTCTGGGATGCATCTTCTGAATACACCATCTGCTCCCCTTTTGAAAAGGAGAGGTTCATCCCAATAGTAATGTTTAACATCAGAGAGGAATTTCTTCCTCTGATGGTAGTTCAAGTCCGGAGGCAGCACACCAGCTGCAAGATAGTTCACATAGTCGGCATACCAAGGTGCTTCAGTTTGCACCAAAGAAAATAGCTGATCATCCGGAAAGGAATCATCAAGCGGCAGCTCATTCTCATTGTTCTCTTGCAACCTTGACAAGTGATCAACGACAACATTTTCTGTACCTTTTTTATCTCTTATCTCCAAGTAAAATTCCTGGAGGAGTAAAATCCATCGGATCAACCTCGACTTAGCATCTTTTTTGTTCAACAAATATTTTATTGTCGAGTGATCCGTGTAAATGATGATTTTGGACCCCACCAAGTATGACCTGAATTTATCTATGGCAAAGACTACCGCCAATAACTCTTTTTCAGTTGTGGCATAATTCACTTGGGCATCATCCAAGGTTCTACTAGCATAGTAGATAGCATGCATCTTCTTATCCTTCTTTTGACCCAGAACTGCCCCAACTGCTAGTCACTTGCATCACACATTATCTCGAATGGAAGATTCCAATCTGGTGGTTCCAAGATTGGGGCAGTGATCAAAGCTTCTTTTAACCTGAAAAATGCTTTATGACAAAAATCATCAAAAACAAAAGCTGCATCCTTAAGGAACAAGCTTGTTAGTGGCTTAGTAATCTTGGAAAAGTCTTTTATAAACCGGCGGTAGAAACCCGCGTGACCCAAGAAACTTCTTACCTCTTTGACCGAGGTAGGAGGTGACATTTTTTCAATGATTTCAATTTTAGCCTTGTCAACCTCAATACCTCGTTCAGAAACCAAGTGCCCAAGTACAATACCTTCCCTCACCATAAAGTGGCATTTTTCCCAGTTCAAAACAAGATTTACCTTTTCACATCTTTCAAGAACTTTTTCAAGGTTAGCCAAACAGTTATCAAAACTTGATCCATGTACCGAGAAATCGTCCATAAAAACTTCCATTATATTTTCAATAAAATTCCGAAAAGATGGACATCATACAGCGTTGAAAAGTAGCAGGAGCATTACACAGACCAAAAGGCATCCTTCTATAAGCATAAGTGCGATAAGGACAAGTAAAAGTTGTCTTTTCTTGGTCGCTAGGATGAATGGGTATTTGAAAGAATCCGGAATACCCATCCAAATAGCAAAAGTGTGAATGCTTTGCTAACCTTTTTAGCATTTGATCAATAAAAGGGAGGGGAAAGTGATCTTTACGGGTCGCTTTATTAAGCTTCCTATAATCGATGCACATTCTCCATCCTGTGACAGTCCTAGTAGCAATGGATTCATTTTTCTCATTTTTTATAACTGTAAGGCCTCCCTTTTTAGGTACTACTTGAACAAGACTAACCCATTTACTGTCTGAAATTGGATATATAACCCTAGCATCAAGGAGTTTAAGTACTTCTTTTTTCACGACTTCCTTCATGTTAGGATTTAATCTCCTTTGATGCTCAATGGAGGGTTTATAATCCTCTTCAAGTAATATCCTATGCATACATAATGAGGAATTTATTCCCTTAATATCCTCAATAGTATAACCTACAGCTTTAGGGTATTTCTTGAGAATATTAAGTAATTTATTTGTTTCCACCTCATTTAAGTTTGCATTGACAATAACAGGAAAAGTAGAGTTTAGGCCCAGAAATTCATACCTTAGAGATGACGGTAGAGGCTTTAGTTCCACCTTTGGAGCTCCTTTCGGAAGAGGATCAGATTTCTCCTCAACCAAGTCTTTAATGCCCAAGTCTTTTATAGGAGGATTTTCATCCAGCAACTTGGCATAGACTTGAGCTTCTTCAGCCATTTCTTTATTTGTGCTGCCTATTAGACATGTTTCTAAACCATCGTGTGAAGATGATGCTAAAGAGCAGTCTTCCACGCAATGGTCAACAATATCAACTCTGCAACAAGAATCCTTAATGGAAGGACTCTTCATAAGATTAGCAAACTCAAACTCTATCTTTTCTTCACCCACATTGAATGCTAACTTACCATGTTTGACATCTATGATAGCCCCTGCAGTGGCAAGGAAAGGTCTTCCCAACAAAATTTGAACTTGGGAATCCTCCTCTATTTTCATCACAACAAAATCGACCGGTATAAAAATTTGTCCTACCTTAATAGGAACATCCTCTAAAATCCCGGTCGGATATTTAATGGAACGGTCATCCAACTGTATAGTCATTTTGGTGGGTTTCAACTCCCCTAAGTCCAGCCTCTTAAAAAGGGATAATGGCATTAAACTCACACTGGCTCCTAAATCACACATGGCTTTGTTTATAGTTTCACTCCCTATCACACATGGTATAGAAAAACTGCCAGGGTCTTTTAGCTTTGGTGGCAGTTTATTTTGAATAATAGCACTATATTCTTCAGTTAGAGCCACTGTCTCATTGTCATCTATCTTTCTTTTCTTAGACAGAATTTCTTTTAAAAAATTTGCATAAGATGGCATTTGAGACAGTGCATCTGTGAAAGGAACGTTTATGTAGAGCTTATTCAAAAGATCAACAAATTTTTTAAACTGCTCATCAAGTTTGTTTTTGCAAACCTTTGTGGGAAGGGAATGGTGGGCTTGTATGGTGGAGGTGGAACATATGGTGTTTCTTTTTCTTTCTCTTCCTCTACTCCCTCACTTTGTGGGTTTTCTCACTCTCATTTTTCTTATTAGTACCCTTTGATTTCTCTAGTTGTTTTCCGCTCCTTAAGGTGACAGCATTAATTTGGGCTTTGGGATTTGGTTCTGGCTGTCCAGGAAATATTCCGGAGGATCTAGAGGATGAAGCGACCTGCTGGGCCACTTGAGAAATTTGGGTTTCCAGCATTTTGTTGTGAGTAGTGATAGAGTCCACTTTTGATGTTAACTTGATAAGAGTATCATTCAAAAATGAGTTTTGATTTTTGAACTCTTCATTTTGTTTAGTTTGAGTTAACACAAAATTTTCCAATAAAGTTTCCAAGTAGGATTTTTTAGGGCTCTTTTGAAAACTGGGGGGGTGCTCTGGCTGCTGGTTGATTGGATGGAGGATTTTTATAGGAAAAATTTGGATGATTCCTCCATCCGGGGTTATAAGTATTTGAAAAAGGATCCCCCTTTTGAGCAGAGTTAACTTGCTCAGAACCATTAGCAGATGCCCCCAGTTGACATTTAGTAGCAATGTGGCCAACTACACCACATATTTCACAAGGAGGAGAAGTAGTAGTAGAAGAAGGTGAGACAGCACTAACATTTAATTTCTCAAATTTTTGAAAGAGTGCATCTACCTTAGAGGCAAGATGATCAATAGCAGAGACTTCATACTTACCTGGTTCTTTCTTGGACGGAGATGACGCGGTTATAGCTCGCTCACTTGTCCATTGATAATGGTTTTGAGCCATATCTTCAATTAGAGCATAAGCTTCTTCTATATTTTTATTCATCAGAGCTCCACCTGCAGCAGCATCCACAGTCATCTTGGTGGCATATAGCAATCCATTGTAGAAGGTATGGATTATTAACCATCTCTCTAGTCCATGATGGGGGTATAGCCTTAGCATTTCTTTGAAACGCTCCCAAGCATCATAAAGAGACTCCCCGTCATTTTGAGTGAATCGTGTAATCTGATTCCTCATTTGTGCAGTTTTACTCGGGGGAAAAAATCTAGTAAGGAATGCTTGCCTCGATTGTGCCCATGTGGTAACAGATTCATTTGGTAATGAATGAAACCAAGCTCTAGCTTTATCCCTTAGTGAAAAAGGGAAAAGCTTAAGCCTTATGGCCTATGGGGTCACTCCATTTAGTTTCAGAGTGCCACAGTATTCAAGAAAAATAGAGAGATGAAGATTTAGGTCATCAGTAGCAGAACCGGAAAATTGGTTCTGCTGGACCATAGAAAGAAGGGATTGTTTAATCTCAAAATTGTTTGCATCAACATTTGGATGCAAAATAACAGCATGTGGCTCTGCCGTAGAAGGCGTGGCATACTTTTTGAGAGCATGATTTGCGTTAGTAGCCATTTCTTGGTTATTGCGCAATTCTCTTCTTCTTCTATGTAAAAATCTTTCAATCTCAGGAATTGGTTGAACAATTTCTCCAAGACTTCGAACTCTTCGCATTCGAAGAATAAGAGAAAAAAAAGTAAGCAAATAAAAGAAAAATAAAATTTCAATCTAACCGATACCAAAAGGTCGATTAATATCACTAACTCCCCGGCAACGGCGCCAAAAACTTGATAGGCCGCAAGTGCACGGTCTTATCGCGTAATAGAAAGTATCGGTCCACAGGGAGTAAAATGTGATTACCAATCTAGTTTTGATGTTGATTAGCTGAAAGGGAATAGTTTTATAAGAAGAAGTGATTTTTTGATTAAAATTTAAGATAAAGAAAAGCGCCTTGGGATTATGGTCAAATCACAATGACGGAATTTAAAATAACCCCTTAACTATCCTCTATCTTATATTGAAATTCGTTTTTAAGGACAAGGTATTCTTTGTGGTGTAATTTAGGTTTCCTTTCGAAATACAAGAACGTGTCTCAAAACAATGACCAAACCTATTCTCATGGTTGACCATTGCAGAGACCCATTAAGCGCAACCTTATTGTCCCAAGGCTATCAAAGCTATTCTCATGCTTTGATGTGCCTTGTCTAATTCCATTTGTTCCAATATCAAACTTCACCTCTCGGTACTTCGTTTGATATTTGTTTTATAAAATCAGTACGATGGAATTAGATTAAAAAGCGAACTCTAATAAGATAGAGTTTAGTCTTGGAATTGTTTAGGGATCCATCATTGGATTGTTTCCCACAATCCCAAGACTAAAGAAGTCTACTCACACATGATCATAGTAGACAAGGGAGTAGAAGAGAATGATATAAAAGATAAATGACAAGAAAGATAAATGACGGAAATGTAAATTGCGGAATTGTAAATGACGGAATGTAAATGACTTGGAATGTAAATGACAAAAATTAAAGTGCAGAATATAAAGGTGCTGGAAAATAAAGAACAGAAAGTAAAGTTGCAAGAATGTAAAATGCAAGAATTATAAAGAACAAGAACTTAATATGAAGAAAGTGAATTGCATAAAACTTAGGAGTAAACTTTGAGTGAAATTTTCTAGTAAGCCAAGATGATATTACAGTTGAATTGAGGTCCTTTTTATAGCCTAGAATCAGTAGACAAATCCTTAAATTCGAATTACAAGCCATGATGAAGAGAATGGAAAAAGTTTTGTAACATCTTTTAAATTCTGCATAAGGCGCACGGATCGTGCTTAGGAGGCGCACGGACCGTGCTGCATGTAAGGCTTTTGACATTCTGAACGACAATAGGGCGCACGGACCGTGCTAGGAGGGCGCACGGATCGTGCGTAACTTAAAACTTTTGGAATTCCCAGCTGCAAGTATCACGCACGGATCGTGCTTGCTGGGCGCACGGATCGTGTGTGCTTTAACAATTTTCTCCACTTGGTTCCCTCAAATCTGCGAACAGGGCGCACAGACCGTGCTTGGAGAGCACACGGACCGTGCATCTACTCAGCTTTTATTCTGCTTAATTCTTCTCCTCTTCCTTTTGTCTTTTGATCCTTAACCATCCAAAATTACTCATTTGCTCCATAATTAAGCCTGAAAACAAAAAGTAACACTTTGTAGTAAAATAGCTCCAAAGTAGAATTACAATCCCACAATTTTTATTAAATTTAAAATGCTAAAAATACACTAAATTAGGACTTACCAATATAAAAAATGTTAAGTGTTGAGCTACTCTTAAACAAGTTTAACAATTTCTTTTGACCCAAATCAAACATATCATTTCAACAAGTTAATCAATATATATATATATATATATATATATATATATATATATATATATATATATATATATATATATATATATAAATCATTTTTGTTGATAACAAAACAATTGGTGGAAACATTTTTGTTGATAACAAAACAATTGGTGGAAAAAATGGAAATTGGATACCACTAAATCAACTAATCAAATTATCTTCTTAAGTTCGCTTTTGAGTCATCTACATGCATGTTGATTTGGTAGAAAACAATGTCAAATACCTAACCCTTGGTTGAATTCCATTAACACTTACTATACCTACCCTCTTTGCTTAACTAAGCATAATGCTTTGCACTCTTCTAAAAGGTCTCTTTAGCCTCACCTACCGCCTTTGGTCCAAACATGATTATTATTCTATATATATATTTTTGCAATTGAGATTCTTTAGCTTTGATAAGCTGTGCCAGCAGCCAAAATAAAATAAAATAAACATTTGATTTTTTTCTTTATTTTATTGTGTGCGTGAGCCAATATGTATCACTCAGGCGTATTAAATAAACTTGGTCATCAAATTGGTCAAAATAAATACTACAAATACTAAGTTATTGTATCCTTATTTTTTTATGAATAACATTTCAATTTTATTGTTGGTACGAGAACTTAGGGTGAAGGGATGGCGTCCCAGTCCAAGATAGAGAAGACATTCGGGCTCTTTGAACACTTATGAAGCTAATTACATTTACCTCACCTAAGAAGATTAGTGGCGATTTGAACCCGAGACCTCCTGGATACAAATCTTGTGATGCATTATTAAATAATTTTTTATTCTTGTGCTTTTTTTTGTTTTTTCTTCTTATATTAAATTTTTTTTTTTTGACAACATATAAAATATTAGATATTGGAGGTAAAATTATTCTAAGGTTTTTTATTGGAAGTACAATTTCTAACTTGAAAATTTTGCAATTATGACTTTAGTGTTTTTAAGGAGAAAGAATGATGATTAAAATAATATTATTATATGATGAGAGAGAATGATAAGTTCAGAGAGATAGAAAGAAAATCAGCAAAAATTAGAGACTGTAAAGTTAGACATTCTTTTTTTTGTCAACCAAGTATATTTTGAGCGCGACTGCAGAGACTAATTCCTCGAGCCAGATAGAATCACAATGGGTGGCAACTCAAGAGTTTTAACGCTGCTCGATCCAAACTCAAGACTTTGGTTAAGTTACGAGAGAAGCAAGTCATCTCATTCAATTACTCTCGGATAACCTTCCCCTTTTATATCTAAAAAATCCAAACACCCACTCTGTAAATGCACACATACCATGTTTTTTTGCTATTGCCTAAAATAAGGGTGGAGTTGTTAATCTGATTCACTTATTCTTTTGACCAGGTTAATCTCATTAATTAAACTTTCTTAGTCTATGCTTTTTTTATATTAAAAAAAAATAGTCAATTTGGTCTTTAAAAATTTTAAATGTTGGATAATAATTTGTAAGAATCAAAATCAAATATTCCTCAGTGTTTTTGGTTCTTTCTCCTAATATTTGTACAACAGTGCAAATTTTTACTGTCAAGAATTATTCATTCGCATTGCAGTTGTTGGTCATGCACCAGATCCACAAAATTGCCACAATTACCTCAAATAACAAATTCAGATTCACCTACCAACGAATTAAATGGAGATTTTACCTGATTCAAATCCTCACATTTTGATTGTGATAGTTCCCACATCATAGTGTGTCATCATCACTCACACACACACACCACACACTCTCATATCCATTCCTTTTCCAAAAAATCTCACCCTAAAAAAATTACTCCACCCATTTTGTTCCTTTCTTCCTAATTATACATAACAAGATAAGCCTATTGTGAAAGAGGATCTGCCACCAAAACTAAACAACAACTCAAAAATCCCACATTTTTTATACCCCAGAAAAAAAATCCAATTTTTTTCCCCCAGAAAAAAAAATCAAATTTTTTTCATACCCAAATAAATCTCTTCCATTGAAACTCAATCTTCAAATCTCAAATGCCTTCCATTCATTCATTTCTTCCTTCCACAGTTTTTGGTGTTTTCTTTATAACACTGTGACAACCTTGAATCTGTCGTTTTCTTTCTTAGGTGGGAACTTAGCCACCAACCACCTTACCCTTTCCACCACAGATCTTGAATCTACATTACCCTTTTCTTTTATTTATCATCCCCACAAAAAATCTCCCTCATTCATTTCCAAAAAACAAATCTTTCCACTTCATTCTATATTATTTATTATTTATTGCTACAATTATAATATTTATACACGTTCATAGTCCACAAATAAAAGGACTACATTATCATCATTCATCACCCTTCACTCACACCCACTCCAATGGAATCATAACAAATACACACACACATACTCAGATTTTTAAAATCTGAAATTTCCTTAAACAAATCATAAACACCATTTCCTCTGTTTTCTCTGTTTCTGCAACACCATTCATTCATGGAACGTGCAAGGAGGCTCGCAAATCGCGCCACCCTGAAACGTCTTCTTTCAGAGGCAAAGCAAAATCGAAACAATGAATCTATATGGAACAATTCAACAACCTCTGTTCCTTTGTTTCATTCTGGTTCTTCATCAAGGTATGTATCGTCTGTTTCTCACTCTGTTTTACGAAACAGAGGATCCTCCAAATCAGAAAACATTTTAGGAAGAAACACAAACATGAACATGTCACGTGGTGGTGTTGTTGGATTTCTCAACAAAGGGTATCCATCTTCATCTCAATCTCGATCTATCTCAGTTGAAGCACTTAAACCTAGTGATACATTTCCACGACGCCATAACTCAGCAACACCAGAAGAACAAAAAAAGATGGCTGAATCATGTGGATTTGATACCCTTGATTCCCTTGTTGATGCAACTGTTCCAAAATCAATTCGTTTGAATGAAATGAAGTTCAATAAATTCGATGAAGGGTTAACAGAAAGTCAAATGATTGAACACATGAAGGATTTAGCTTCTAAAAATAAGGTTTTTAAGTCATTTATTGGTATGGGTTATTATAATACACATGTTCCACCCGTGATCTTGAGAAACATTATGGAAAATCCTGCTTGGTATACACAATATACACCTTATCAAGCTGAGATATCTCAAGGAAGACTTGAATCTTTGTTAAATTATCAAACTATGATTACTGATCTTACTGGTTTACCTATGTCAAATGCTTCATTACTTGATGAAGGTACTGCTGCTGCTGAAGCAATGTCTATGTGTAATAACATTCAAAAAGGGAAAAAGAAAACTTTTTTGATTGCTAGCAATGTTCATCCACAGACAATTGATATTTGCAAAACAAGGGCTGATGGATTTGAACTCAAAGTTGTGACAAAAGATCTTAAGGATATTGATTACAAATCTGGTGATGTTTGTGGTGTTCTTGTACAATATCCTGGTACTGAGGGTGAGATTTTGGATTATGGAGAGTTTATTAAGAAGGCACATGCTCATGAAGTTAAGGTTGTTATGGCAACTGACTTATTGGCATTGACTGTTTTGAAGCCACCTGGTGAGTTAGGAGCTGATATTGTTGTTGGTTCAGCTCAAAGATTTGGTGTTCCTATGGGTTATGGAGGTCCTCATGCTGCTTTCTTGGCTACTTCTCAAGAGTATAAGAGAATGATGCCTGGAAGAATTATTGGTGTTAGTGTTGATTCTACTGGAAAAACTGCTTTGAGGATGGCTATGCAAACTAGGGAGCAGCATATTCGTAGAGACAAGGCCACCAGTAACATTTGTACTGCTCAGGTAAAGTAATTAGCTGATTTTGTTTCATCAGTTTTTAGTTAGGGTTAAATATGTTGTTAGTCTGTGTATAATCATCTATAATCATCGTAGTTTAAGCTTTTGTCTGTATAAAAATGTTATTCAGTTTAGTCTATGGAATACCAAAATCGGTGTCTTTAGTCCATGGCGAGAGACTAAAAACACAAACGCGTAGTTTTTGTTAGATATAGGGACTAAAACTGAATAATTTTTTTATAAAAACTAATCTTGAATGGTCGTGATTTTATAGTGACTAAAAACATATTTTAGTTATATGAAAATGATTCTATTTTGAGGGCAAAAGCTATTTAGAATTTATTTTCAAATAAAGGATTTAATTTATATACACCATTGGTGTATAATTTTTTTTACAACATCAGCCAATTTGCAAAATGACACGTCATATAAAAAGTTTGACTTTACCATAACTACCTTAAAAGTCATCCATACCATGAGTTTCTATTGGTTGATGGTGTATAAATTTTTACAGTGATGAGTATACCAATTAAACCCTTCTAATAAAATATCTATTGCTGTTTCAAATGATTTTTGTTTGAGGATTCTGCTGAGGATTCACCTTTGTATTATTGTTTCCCTAGAACTATGTTGTAATTTTGTATAAGCTAGTTGGTTGAGGATTTTATTTGATTTTGATTGGTTTTGTTTAGGCACTGCTTGCAAACATGGCTGCCATGTATGCTGTATATCATGGACCAGAAGGCCTTAAAGCAATTGCACAAAGAGTTCATGGTCTTGCTGGTGCATTTGCTCTAGGATTAAAGAAACTTGGAACTGTGGAAGTTCAAGATCTTCCCTTCTTTGACACCGTGAAGGTTAAGACTTCCAATGCTCATGCAATTGCAGATGCTGCTCGCAAAAGTGAAATTAATTTGAGAGTTGTAGATGGAAACACTGTGAGTGTTGCTTTTTGTTATACCAAATCAGTTATTTTTGTATTTGCATGTCTTTGGATTATGATAGAACTTGGTTTCTTTTCAGATCACTGCTGCTTTTGATGAAACAACCACATTAGAAGATGTTGATAAGCTTTTCAAAGTTTTTGCTGGTGGCAAGCCTGTAAGTGTGATTATATACTATGAAGCACCGGCACAGACATATACACCTGACACGACATTGACACGGACACGTAGACACCAGTAGTTATTGAAGTGTCAGTGTCTATCATGTCGGACACCGGACACGTCTTCAACCTGAAGTGTCGGTTCTACAGAGATTATATATTCTATACCATTTTTAACAATTATCAATTATATCATTACTAAATCTAAAATTTTATTTATATACAGGTCTCATTCACAGCTGCATCTCTTGCACCAGAAGTTGAGAGTGCACTTCCTTCAGGACTAGCTAGGGAGAGTCCTTATCTGACACACCCAATATTCAACACGTATATCTCCTTTTACAAAATTTCAATTCTTTTGTGGTTGAACTTTGGAAGCTTACTTAAATTTTCTTTTAATTTTTCTTGATAGGTACCAAACTGAGCATGAGTTGCTTAGATATATCCATAGGCTAGAGTCAAAAGATCTCTCGCTTTGTCACAGTATGATCCCATTGGGGTCTTGTACAATGAAGCTCAATGCAACGACTGAGATGATGCCTGTGACATGGCCTAACTTCACTGACATTCACCCTTTTGCACCAACTGAGCAGTCTCAAGGCTATCAGGTAATTGGATGGTTAAATAATCTTATAAAAGATAATGATACAAAGAGATTGTTATATATGTTTTTGTGCCTGAAAATATGAGATAGAAGTTATGTGTTGTGTCTAAACAAGGGTAGTTTATATCAGGAAATGTTCAACAATTTGGGTGATTTGTTGTGCACTATTACTGGATTTGACTCATTCTCTTTGCAACCTAATGCTGGTGCTGCTGGAGAATATGCTGGACTCATGGTTATCCGTGCATATCATTTGGTATGGTAACTTGGATCCTTACAAATATGTTTGTTTAGCTTTTATGGACAACATTTGCTACTACCTCCGGTCTCATTCCTAAGCAAAAAAAAAAAACACTTTTTAGGTTCATTGAATAATTGATGTATCTGGTCTTATAGACAAGTACATTTACTATTCAAATGAACCTAAAAAATGTTTTTTTGCTTATAAATTAAATCAGAGGAGTGTTGTGGAATGATCATCAGGCATCCTTTTTTCTTTTGATTTACTTGTAGGATATAAATGTTTTTCAGTTGTTGTTCCGATTTAACATTGTATTTTTCGTTTCATCTCCAATAATAGCTAGTCTATAAATTGTGTTGTTTTCTTTTGCTACATATCTAGAAGACATGCAATGATTTTTCTGTATTACTGCATTGGATTAACTTTCTTGAATTCCTGTAATGCTTCTTACTTCTTTTGGTGATTGGAAACTGTAGTCAAGAGGTGACCATCACCGCAATGTGTGCATTATACCAGTCTCAGCACATGGTACAAATCCTGCTAGTGCTGCTATGGTTGGAATGAAAATTGTCACCATTGGAACTGATGCTAAGGGAAACATTAACATTGAAGAGTTGAAAAAGGCTGCTGAAAAACATAAGGACAACTTATCTGCACTTATGGTACAATTCGCTTCTTGCAGAATCTTGCAGAATCTTACAGGGTTAAATATGTTGTTAGTCTCTATAAAATCACAACCGTTCAACTTTTATGTTTATTTGGTTTTGATTTGAATTGTAGGTGACATATCCTTCAACACATGGTGTTTATGAAGAAGGTATTGATGAGATTTGCAAGATCATCCATGATAATGGAGGACAAGTATACATGGATGGTGCCAACATGAATGCACAGGTTTGTTTTTCTATATGCATATCTTTATGTTCATGTACTTTGTATTAGGCCATAGTTCTTGATGTAGATAGCAGTTCATGATGATATATGAAAAATATTGTTGATTAAAGTGGCACTAATGACCATTTTACAACTGTCCCCGAGGGGTTTGACACTTGGTTCATGTTTACAGGTGGGACTTACAAGCCCAGGTTGGATTGGAGCAGATGTTTGCCATCTTAATCTTCACAAGACATTTTGCATTCCTCATGGAGGAGGTGGTCCTGGAATGGGTCCTATTGGTGTAAAGAAACACTTAGCACCATTTTTACCTTCACACCCTGTGGTAAGTACTTTTTTCGTCCTTTAAAGTGTTAAGAGTCCGACATCAGATGTGATATGACCTGAAAAAGAGTTTACAAGTGAGAGACATCTCTCACTTATTTTCTTTCTAACTTTTTTATCTGTTACCTTATTGCAGATACCCACCGGTGGAATTCCTCCCCCTGAAAAATCTGAACCACTTGGTACCATATCTGCTGCACCATGGGGATCAGCACTCATTTTACCAATCTCTTACACGTACATAGCCATGATGGGTTCTAAAGGACTCACTGATGCATCAAAGATAGCCATTTTGAATGCAAACTACATGGCCAAAAGATTGGAGGTTTGTGCTTTCTCATAAGTTACATGCATTTCTTTTCTAGTTAGTGTTATGAACCTTGGTTTTAATTATACTTTGACTTGTATAGAATTATTACCCTGTTCTTTTCCGTGGAGTCAATGGAACATGTGCTCATGAATTCATCATTGACTTAAGAGGCTTCAAGGTAAGAAGACTATTTGATGATTGCATTTGTTTTTATCAGTTAATCATAATTATTTAAGATGTGATTCATTATAAGCAATTTCCATTGTAGAATACTGCTGGTATTGAACCTGAAGATGTCGCGAAACGCCTTATGGACTATGGTTTTCATGCACCAACAATGTCATGGCCTGTTCCTGGCACACTCATGATTGAGCCTACTGAAAGTGAAAGCAAGGTATTGTAGCTTTCGTGAAATTTATTATTCTTGTATCTTTTTCTGCTTTGCAGTTTTTCTTGTGTAATTTCTTCTCTAATTTAACTGAACATTATTGTAGGCTGAGTTAGACAGGTTCTGTGATGCTCTTATTTCCATTAGAGAAGAAATTGCTCAGATTGAGAAAGGAAAAGCTGACATTAACAACAATGTACTTAAGGTAAAAGACTTTTTGTATTTTTTTACTATATGCTTTACACTTGTATGATATTGATAAGAAAACTACCAGTTTTAGTTTGATTATTTATTAGTATATACGTGCACACATGTTAAGCGTGCTTGGGCGAGAATAGTTCTGGATTGGGGATCTTCTGAGAAGTCCTCGTGTTGCACCCCTTTTAAATTTTTCTTTTGTAACCAAAAAAGTATACATGCACAAACCATTGACTTGGCTGCATATTTTACTAACAAGTTCAACTTATTTCATGAACTTATGAGTGATTATCTAAAATGTTGGGCAGGGAGCTCCTCATCCACCATCACTATTGATGGCTGATGCATGGACAAAACCATACTCCAGGGATTATGCTGCCTTCCCAGCCTCATGGCTCCGTTCTTCCAAGTTCTGGCCTACCACAGGTAATCAAGTTGTTGCTCTTTCAAATACACTATAGGGTCTGTATGGTAAACAATTTAGTTATGTGCTTAAATATAAGCTATTTCTCTAACAAAAATATTGTCAAACTTTTTTATATAAACTACTAGCTGTTTTCATAAGCTCTCCTGAAGAGCTTCTCAAAATAAGCTTAAAACAACTTATAAACATTTCATAAGCTATTTCCATAACTTCTCTCAGACACATGTAACAAATACTTGTGTCTGTAGATAGATTCAAAGAACCTATTCATAAGTCAATCCAAACAGACTTATAGACTAATGAATATAAATGTGATTTTGTGCATCAGGACGTGTTGATAATGTGTATGGTGACCGCAACCTGATTTGCACCCTTCTTCCAGCATCACAGGCTGTTGAAGAACAAGCTGCTGCCACAGCATAGTGTTATTCTATTGGCAACTATTTTAATTTCCAGTTGTACATAAACTCTTCTTCCTATTCATACAGTCACTGCACCTGTTGATTTTTGCTTCCTTCTATGATAGTGATGATAATTCACTTCTTCTAAGTTTCACCTCAACCACAATCCATATCCCTTTTCTCAACCTAAAAGCATGAAAGAAATAAAAAGCAAAAAGGCATATTGTCTATTTATGCTTCTATTGGATTCTATGGATGTATTTTATGCATAAGCGTATCACAAATCAAAATTTATATAATTAATAACATATATGATATAACATTTTTATAAACACACCAATAAATACACTATGTTTATTTTATATTCACTATATTATTGATACACACATATATTTATACATATATCAAGTTTAGTAACAATTAATCTATATATATATATATATATATATATATATATATATATATATATATATATATAAATATATATTTGTGTGTGTGTTTCAACATACACGCATAGATAGGTACTAAAAATGAATTATATATTCAATCTATTTATCTATTTATATAAATATTCATAATATAAAAAATTTGTTGGTATTATTAAAATAAGTTTTCGTAGTTGAAAATTAATTTCATATTGAATGGATATTATTCTCGTTTAAAAATAATAAATTGATTTAATCAGTGGTATTTAATTGTTTGTTACAAATTAATAAATATTTTTAATTAATTTCACTGTCTGAAAAAAAGATATAAACATTTATTAATGTAATTAATTATACTATATATATATATATATATATTACTTTTTTTCTTACAATAAATTCTTTATTAAGTACACAAATAAGATGTTTTTCTAGCATTCAGATTAATATTAAAGTTTCTTTTTAATGAGTAGGATAATTAATTTCATTGTCTGAAAAAAAGATAAACATTTACTAATGTAATTAATTATACTATATATATTACTTTTTTTCGACACAATATATATATTACTATATACCGATTATATTTAACCCAGAGCGTGGGGTTCGGCGGTTGGGTTCAATCCCCGCCTTAGGTACGAAACAGCGTTAAAACTCTGGGCCAACTGTCCTGTCCCTCGGGTCACCTACAATGAGCGAGGGATTAGTCACTACTGTCCGTACGGTGGATACCCGGGTTTACCCAAAAATATACTCATTATATTTACATTTAAAACCTATCTTAACACATTTACATAAACTTTTATCTCCCTGTGATTTACGAAGAAAATTTTAATTTGAAGTTTCAAAATAATTCAATCCTTTTATATATCTGTTAAGAAAACTATAATTTAACTTAAAAAACCCATTCATTTTATTCACAAAGTTTTGTAGTTCATCTGGCTTAAAATTATATATAATTAACATAAATTTATTTTACATTTCTTAATTTTAATCATTGAAAAAATTTAAAACTCCAAAAATTAGAAATTAAAAATGAGAGTGAAGATAAAACGGGCAACATTTCATATATTTTTTGACAAAGAAACATTCCAAATTTTATAAGTTTATTTCTTTTTTTTTTGGAAAATAATCAGTTAATTTTTCTTTCACGATAAATGTCAAAAATCAAAAACACTTCTAGGGGTATGTAATTACTTTGTTTTTTGACAGAAGCCGTAAGTTATTAATTATAAACTACTAAAATTCATTATAATCTTGAACTAGTATTGCAGAGCCCTCTATAGAGAAGACCCTTAAAAAAATTGGGGTATGCCGCTTTAGGTGTCGCGCACACGGTATTCTTTAGTAAAAGGCGAAAGAATAGTTCGCTTTGTACTCAACACACGGCTCCGTGATTCTTTCATGCAGAAGTCCATTGTTTTTATAGTCTAAGCAGCTTGTTCGTGGTTATTCATCCAACGATGTGGGACTTTACTCAAAAACATATACGGCACCTGACACTTCTCTTTCTCATACGTCATGCACTTCAATCACAAACAACACATCCTCAATACAGTACATAAAATTAGACAAGCTTTCGACAAGCAAAATTTGTCTGAGACCTCTTCCATTGAGGAAGGGAAACTGAGTTAGAAAGCGAACATAGTATGTTAAGGGTCTCATCTCTTTCAAAGCTTAATGGTCCCAAGCAATCAGGAATGCTTTCTTCTTCACAATCACTGAGAGAATTTGCTTCTATTTGCCTTGATAAGCTGATACGATACAAGGTAATTCCAAGAGACCCTTAAGAGCTCGAAGCTTCGGAAATTGTCTATTATTAATAAGACCAAGAGACAAGTATCCCAGGAACTATAATTTCGCAAGACAAGTGTCCATGCACTACAATCTCACAAGACAAGTGTTAACATGCTGCATAAGAAATTATTGGAAGCACAAAATTGGAAAGGAATAGCAATTATTGACATGGAGATCTATTTGGACACTTTAGAGGCTTGATAGACTCTACTATATTGCCTTTTGGTTTTACAATGTGGATATGTAATACTGATATGATTTGGATGAAAACCCCACAATTTTCAATTTAAGTGATCAAGTTATACCTCAAGTTGTTGTTAATATAGTTTGGAAATTAGGCAACTGACTCGGCCATTAAAATTTCTCATTGGGGGCCTGACACCACTGAATCCTCAATACTAAACACAATTACCATCCTTTCAAAGCACTCCAAGAAATGAGATCCGGGTGGTAGTGGCTATTTTCTCTATATCAAAGGTTCCCTACAACTCCAACAATGGGAACCGAGTGGATATTCTCTTGTCCATAAGGAAGATCCACTTGACTTGGAGGCCACTTGGAAAGATACTACTATCACTCAACAACAATTTTGTGTGCCAACTTCAACCTTGAGGACAAGATTGATTTTTAATGGAGTTGGTAATATTATGTTCCTTGTTGCTCCGCTCTCCCCGACGCCTAGGACATTGTCTCTGGACCAAGAGCCATAGTTAATTGTTGTTTCCATTTGGTTGTTTTTTTCTTGTTGTTGATATCGGCAAGACCAGCCAGATGATGTCTACTGGATAGCTCTTGCCGACTCAGAACGATAGTTAGCGGTGAAGAAGAATAAAAGTAGTTGTTGCTTCTTGGCAGTTAGCTCTCCAGGTAGGTCACCGAGGGCGGGGGGAGACAAGTCACTAACTATAGTGCCAAGGCTTAAATATGTTTTAAGCCTCTGCAAATATAGCGTAGTTTGGTTTAAGCCCAAATTTTTAGAAAAAACTCCCTGCAATTATCTTTTTTTGCTATTAGTCCTTGTGTTAACTCTCCGCTAGTGGTTTGCTGAGTTGTCAAACAGATATATCTTTTGGCTCTTTCAAATCATTTTCTTTTGTTTTAAAATAATGACTTGCATAAAATTAAAATAAAATTTCATTTTCTATTATTTTTCATTTTGTTTATCTTCTTCATCATCATCTCCATTCTCATGTTTGCTGCATCAACAGCGACATAACCACAACCCAGAAAGAGAAAAATCAGAGGAAAATCTGCTTATTTTGTTTTTGCTCCCGATTTTGTTTGCTTGCTCGCAACACCACAATTCCATAAATGGCCAAATAGCTTATGGTTGTGTTGTGTGTGTGTGTGTGTCTGTGTCTGTGTGTGTGTGTGTGTGTGTGAGAGAGAGAGAGAGAGAGAGACCACAAACACAACACCACAATCCCTATCTATTTGCTTCTTTCTACCGTTTTTCTACAAAAGCCCTTTGAATCAAACAACAATTGTAAATTTGACTTGCGGCTGAATGTATGGAACTGAGTTTAGAGGGAAATGAGTTGTGGAATTATGATGATAATGTGTACCCAGAAACATGATTTGGAGATGCTTCAACGTTTTTGGAGGTGGCATGATGAGTGTTGCCATAAACATTATTTGGGGAAGCTTAAAAATTGGGGGTTTTCTTTGATTTGGGGATAGGGGATTAAAGGATTTGGAGATTTAGGGATTTGGGGATTAAAGGTTGAAGGTTGAAGAAGATGAAAAATAAAAGAAAATGAATTCTTTTATAATTTAATATATGGCTGCCAACTCAACATAAAAAAATTAGAAAAGAAAAAAAATACATGTGGTAGACACGTGTGACAATTTTTGTAACGTCAGTCTAACAGAAGGGCTGAAATCAAAAAATTGTATTTTGCAAGGAGTTTTTTCAAAAAAAAAATTGTAGGGACTTAAAACAAAACACGTTATATTTGCCGGGGCCTAAAATATATTTAAGTCATTATGATTCTAAAATCAAGCATGACTCAGCTTAATCTAGAAGGATCTATTAGTTGTTATTTTTGTTGCTTGAATAATTAGTAATTCTGTTAGGAGATATTATTTAGTATGTTAGGATGTAGCATTTATATTGTAGGTATGCATTAGTCTTATATAAGCATAGTAGGACTTCTGTAAAAATCAATCAAGGAAGAATATTGTGGTCTGTGGTTGATTTCTTCTCTCTAGGAGGCTTCTCTGACCTCGAATCAGAGTATTATTCTCTTCTCCTCTTTTCTCATATCTTCTTAAAAATCCTTTTCCTTACAGATAAATTGAGGACGGTATAAACTATGAATCAGATAATAATAGAAGGATTAAAATAATCAAAGTCGATAAAATCTATACATTATAATTTTATAACGGATATGGATATCTAAGCCAACCCTTCAATTACTTAAATACTAATAACATAAAATTTTGATAATAACTTTTTGAAAAAAGTTCAGAAAAATGTCCAAAAAATGGTAAAAGAAAAAAGCAGCCACCTCGACTACCAGTGGCGGACCCAGGATTCTAAGTTAGGGGGTGCAAAAAAAAGTTCAATATAATAAATGTTGGTTCATCAATTTTTTAATTTTTTTTTCAAATATCCTCACTTAGTTTACTAAAATTAAGAATCAAGTTATCTGACTCCCAATTTATTTAAGAGTAAACCGCCAAATTAGTCACTAAGTTTAATTCATTATAATATGGATTTTTCCCGCCAGTAATGCACATTTCCGACAGATTTTTTTTTAAAAAAAAACTAATATTTTTTTTAAACAATCCGCCGGAAAACCTATTTTTTCTGCCGGAAACTTACCGACGGAAAAAATCCGCCGGAAATGCCAAATTTCCTCCGGAACCGTACCGACAGAAAAAATCCACCGGTAATGCGCGTTTTTCTTGTAGTGTTGGGATTTGAGTGTTTAATCCTGTTCCAGTGCCTGTCATCTTTTAAGACTGAAACCTTAGAACACAAAACCTGCACAATTTCTGATTGTGCAGATTAAGGAAGATAAAGAAACTTGAAAGAAGATTATAGAGATAGGGATTTTCTTGTTTTTGCCCTAGATTGTTACCATGCAACTCTTAGATACCATGTTAGATTTCTAACCCTTTGAATGTCTGCTACCGCAGGGATTATCAACAACAAACTTGGGAGGTGCAAGTATCAATTCACACTGATATAGGCCCAAGTTGTCAACAAAAACTACACGGGTCCAAAAAGATCCACACGGAACCCAGGAACTGTGTACTGTAGCAACACGCGGGTTGTGCACTCGGATTCGGATCCACCCAAGGTTTCAACAATATAAAAACCCTATGCTTCAGGTTTCTGTTTTATTTTCAAAGTTTTTCTCTCTCTCTTCTCCCCGTTCTCTCTTCTTCTTCTCTCACCCTTCGTTAGGGTTTCTTCTTCCTCAGATTTTGCAAAGATTGAAGCTTCGTTTTGCTTCAATCTTGCAAACCGAACACTCTAAGATAGGTAGCAAATAAAACCCCTCTACTTTCTTCTTTGATTTTGCGAGTAACAGAAACCCTAATCTCAGTTTTACCCTTCGCAGGTGTTCTGAGGCTAGGTTCTTGCAACGAAGACACAACGAAGGTAATGAAACGCTTCCTTTACTGTTTTTCTTGCTTATTTTAAATCTTTCTTTCTTTTTCAACACAAACCCTAACTGATTGTGTTGGTTGACTGCTGCAAGTACTTCTCAGCCACTGATCGTGCAAGGATCTTCACCACCTGTGAAGATTACAGCATCACAAGCATGAAAGAGGTATAATCTCTCCCTCTCTCACTTACTCTCTCTTGTTTTCTCTTTTCTGATCGTGATTTACATTCAAACACTCACTGTTTGTGTTTCTGATGCATGCGAGTATGCTCTACCATTGCAAGGCTCACCAAGCTCTCACTCACAGAACGCAGAAGGCAAAAGCACACAGTAGAAGACGGAAGAAGACTTGAAGACTTAAGAAAAATGCAATGTAAAATTTTATTAATATTTGTGTGTATATTGTAATAGCTAGAGGCAGATATATATATATATACAAGTATAACAAACTCTTCCAAGAGTTTGTTAGAGTTAGTTACTGATAGTAACTAACTTACCTAATTTTACAACTGTAAAATAACAGATAGAGACTGCTGGGGGTAACGGCTATCTGGCTGTGTTATATAGCCGTTACCAAAGCCTGAGGATTTTAGGTTTTTTATTAAAAACCAATAAATCATTCTTGGTTGTTGAAGGAACTAGCCGTATCTTTTTTTGGGTTAACCAAGGTATCCTGTAACGCTCAAAGTAATCTTCGATTACTTTAAGTGATTGTTGATTTAACGGATACATGGTTGTTGTGAATTGTGGAAATAATTGAGTATATTGTGTGCATTATTAGGGATGTAACACCCAAAGTAAGGTGTGAATTGTAGATAGTCTTCACAAATCAAAATTTATATAATTAATAACATATATGATATAACAATTTTATAAACACACCAATACATACACAATATTCATTTTATATTCAATATATTATTGATACACACATATATTTATACATATATAAAGTTTAGTAACAATTAATCTATATATATATATATATATATATAAATATATATTTGTGTGTGTTTCAACACACACGCATACATAGGTACTAAAAATGAATTATATATTCAATCTATTTATATAAATATTCAAAATATAAAAAAATTGTTGTTATTATTAAAATAAGTTTTCGTAGTTGCAAATTAATTTCATATTGAATAGATATTATTCTCGTTTAAAAATAATAAATTGATTTAATCAGTGATATTTATTTGTTTGTTATAAATTAATAAATATTTTTAAAATATATACATCTTTTATAATTAAATATATACAAGGGCCAAAAAAAAAAGAATATATGAACTAATTTTGTTAATGGAGGATATATTTAATATATTTCTTGGAGAATTTGAAAACAAAATTAGTTCATATATTCTTATTTTTTGGTCCATTGTACAAACTATAAACGGTAAAACGGAATATGAGAAGGAGGAGCGTGGAGTGTTGTGGACTTGAGAATCGGCATTCGGTATGTTCACACAGCTCTTGTATTTTACCACTAGTCGTGCTATTTGGATTTTTATTCACAAATTCTAATCATTTATACTATTTTTTTAAATAGTTCATTATGTTAATATATTAAAATATATGTTTAGTATATAGGTACATATCTTTTAAAATATAATTACACATAGATTTTGTATATTTATATATTTCAGTTGGAATAAAAAATGAAACACATATTTTATATATTTAATAATAGGGTTAAATACGTTTTTAGTCCCTACAAAATCGTCTCATTCTAAGTTTAGTCCCTACATTAACGAAATAGGCGTTTTGGTCCCTACATTTTTTTTTTCCGTTTTCATTAATAGTCCCTGTCGTTAATCCATTTGATTATGCTTTTTTTATTTAGGGTAAAATATGTTTTTGGTCCCTACAAAATTGGGTCATTCTAAGTTTAGTCCCTACATTAACGAAATAGGTGTTTTGGTCCCTATCTTTTTAACAGCCACGTCACATTTCAGCTGACTGATCAGATGGATTTAACGACAAGGACTATTAATGAAAACGGAAAAAAAATGTAGGGACCAAAACGCCTATTTCATTAATGTAGGGACTAAAAACGAAAACCCAAATTTTGTAGGGACCAAAAACATATTTAACCCTTAATAATATTTGAAATATATATTATACTTTTGGGGGGACACTTATTTTTTTGTTGAACATGTGATATCTAATATAAATTATTACATATTTGATAGTTATAGGTATATATTTTTTAACATTTTCGGTCACTTTTTTTGGGTAAACCCGAGTATTCACCGCACTGCTCCGTTTCGGTCACTTATTTGATAGTTAATAAAAAAATTATTAATTATTTATAAAATATATTAGAAACTACGAGTATTTATGGTATTTAAAATGATCATAAAAGATTTATTTCATAAACTTTATATTAAAAATGTATCAAAATTGCTTTTTCATTAAAATGTTCATTTACGTATTAGTTACAGATGATTCTAAGGGATTTAGGGAAGCGCCCAACTCCGTAACTAATAAATTTTAACAAACAAGAGCATATCTTCTTTGCGAAATACTTTTTACTAACTACAGCATAACAAGTTGGCTATGCTTTAAAATAAAACTTTGAACTAAAAATGCAGAGCCTCGATATTTTTAGTAAAAGACGAAAGAATAGTTCGCTCTGTGCTAATCGCACGGCTCCGTGGTTTTTTCATGTTGAGGACCTTTGTTTTTATAGCCTAAGCAGCTAGTTTACGTTTGTTTAACCACCGATGTGGGACTTTACTTAGAAACATACGGCACGCTGAAACTCACTCCACTCCATTCACCTTACCCTTCTCTTTCTCATCCGCGCTCATAAATTTATTTTTTCTGATTCTTCAATCACAAACAAAACATCCTCACCAATTTATTGTACTCCTCATCAGAATTATAGAAACGGACTCTTTTATTAGCATCAAGAATTACATTAACAGAACGAAAACTAACGGAGAAGTCAGTATCAGAAGCTGAAGTTTCATCATAAACTTGAGCATTATATGGAGATATGATTCCTATGCTAACTTCTGTAGTGAACATCATATGCCTCTGGTATCCTAAATTTATTAGCCTCTGAAACATACTTCGTCCAAATTCGCACTTAACAGCAATCTATTAGAACTAGCATATGTTTCTACAAGAGAAACATTAAGAGAAAAACTCTTTTTACAACTTTTTTCTTCTTCTTATTCTTCTCTATTTTCTACATGGCTTTGGTGAAACCTTATTTGTAGTCAAGATTGTCTAAAGTTACTTCATAGGTTCTTCCGTCAATACTTCATATAACACCATTCACATGTCACTACATAACACCTTCACCTTCACATGACACTATTTACATTTTGTCTTTTAGTCTTTTCTTACTTGTCAATTATTGAGCACTGTTTTCCATGCATGCAACCTCAATCTTCCACGATGGCTTCAAAATCTTCGACTTCCTTTTCATTATTTCACAAATTTTCTTTCATGCATCCCTCACATGCGTAGAAAGGGAATTCGAAACTTGCCACTAGACTCAAATCTTTTCCGTTTGCTTGCTTCCCATTAGTCTTGTTTATTATTAAAATATTTGGATTTTTGTAAGTGCCTTGATTAATGTAACACCCCGATATTTTTAGCTTGTAGAAATACCAAAATGCACAACATGGCATGCATCAAAGTTGACTTGTATGCCTGGAATATTAAACACAATTAAAAACTTCGATAAATAATTATCAAATGGTTTAAATGAACCTCATTAAACTTAACATAAATTTCACTGTCTCAAAAAAAGATATAAACATTTACTAATGTAATTAATTATACTATATATATTACTTTTTTTGACACAACATATATATTACTATATACTCATTATATTTAACCCAGAGCGTAGAGTTCAGCAGTTGGGGATGAACCTCTCTTAACCAATGGTCGGGGGCTCGATCCCCGCCTTAGGTACGGAGCAGCGTTAAAACTCTTGGCCAGCTGTCCTGCCCCTCGAGGCACCTATAATGAGCGAGGCATTAGTCACTATTGTCCGTGCGGTGGATACCCGGGATTACCCAAAATTATACTCATTATATTTACATTTAAAACCTATCTTAACACATTTACATAAACTTTTATCTCCCTGTGATTTACGAAAAAAATTTTAATTTGAAGTTTCAAAATAATTCAATCCTTTTATAAATCAATTAAGGAAATATAATTTTTCTTAAAAAAAACCATTCATTTTATTCCCAAAAAGTTTTGAAGTTCTACTGGCTTAAAATTATATATAATTAACATAAATTTAATTAACATTTCTTAATTTTAATCATTGAAAAAATTTAAAACTCCAAAAATTAGAAATTAAAAATGGGAGGGAAGATAAAACGGGCAACATTTCATATATTTTTTGACAAAAAAACACTCCAAATTTTATAAGCTTATTTCTATATTTTTTGAAAATAATCAGTTAGTTTCTCTTTCAAGATAAATATCAACTATCAAAATCACTTATAGCCGTAAGTAATTAATTTTTTTTTGACTAATGCCGTTAGCAAAAAATTATAAAGTACTAGCATTCTTTAAAATTTTGAACTAGAATTGCAGAGCCCTCTATAGAGAAGACCCTTAAAAAAATTGGCGTATGCCGCTTTTAGTGTCGCGCACACGGTATTCTTTAGTAAAAGGCGAAAGAATAATTCGCTTTGTACTCAACACACGGCTCCGTGATTCTTTCATGCAGAAGTCCATTGTTTTTATAGTCTAAGCAGCTTGTTCGTGGTTATTCATCCAACGATGTGGGACTTTACTCAAAAACATATACGGCACCTGACACTTCTCTTTCTCATACGTCATGCACTTCAATCACAAACAACACATCCTCAATACAGTACATAAAATTAGACAAGCTTTCGACAAGCAAAATTTGTCTGAGACCTCTTCCATTGAGGAAGGGAAACTGAGTTAGAAAGCGAACATAGTATGTTAAGGGTCTCATCTCTTTCAAAGCTTAATGGTCCCAAGCAATCAGGAATGCTTTCTTCTTCACAATCACTGAGAGAATTTGCTTCTATTTGCCTTGATAAGCTGATACGATACAAGGTAATTCCAAGAGACCCTTAAGAGCTCGAAGCTTCGGAAATTGTCTATTATTAATAAGACCAAGAGACAAGTATCCCAGGAACTATAATTTCGCAAGACAAGTGTCCATGCACTACAATCTCACAAGACAAGTGTTAACATGCTGCATAAGAAATTATTGGAAGCACAAAATTGGAAAGGAATAGCAATTATTGACATGGAGATCTATTTGGACACTTTAGAGGCTTGATAGACTCTACTATATTGCCTTTTGGTTTTACAATGTGGATATGTAATACTGATATGATTTGGATGAAAACCCCACAATTTTCAATTTAAGTGATCAAGTTATACCTCAAGTTGTTGTTAATATAGTTTGGAAATTAGGCAACTGACTCGGCCATTAAAATTTCTCATTGGGGGCCTGACACCACTGAATCCTCAATACTAAACACAATTACCATCCTTTCAAAGCACTCCAAGAAATGAGATCCGGGTGGTAGTGGCTATTTTCTCTATATCAAAGGTTCCCTACAACTCCAACAATGGGAACCGAGTGGATATTCTCTTGTCCATAAGGAAGATCCACTTGACTTGGAGGCCACTTGGAAAGATACTACTATCACTCAACAACAATTTTGTGTGCCAACTTCAACCTTGAGGACAAGATTGATTTTTAATGGAGTTGGTAATATTATGTTCCTTGTTGCTCCGCTCTCCCCGACGCCTAGGACATTGTCTCTGGACCAAGAGCCATAGTTAATTGTTGTTTCCATTTGGTTGTTTTTTTCTTGTTGTTGATATCGGCAAGACCAGCCAGATGATGTCTACTGGATAGCTCTTGCCGACTCAGAACGATAGTTAGCGGTGAAGAAGAATAAAAGTAGTTGTTGCTTCTTGGCAGTTAGCTCTCCAGGTAGGTCACCGAGGGCGGGGGGAGACAAGTCACTAACTATAGTGCCAAGGCTTAAATATGTTTTAAGCCTCTGCAAATATAGCGTGGTTTGGTTTAAGCCCAAATTTTTAGAAAAAACTCCCTGCAAATATCTTTTTTTGCTATTAGTCCTTTTGTTAACTCTCCGCTAGTGGTTTGCTGAGTTGTCAAACAGATATATCTTTTGGCTCTTTCAAATCATTTTCTTTTGTTTTAAAATAATGACTTGCATAAAATTAAAATAAAATTTCATTTTCTTTTATTTTTCATTTTGTTTATCTTCTTCATCATCATCTCCATTCTCATGTTTGCTGCATCAACAGCGACATAACCACAACCCAGAAAGAGAAAAATCAGAGGAAAATCTGCTTATTTTGTTTTTGCTCCCGATTTTGTTTGCTTGCTCGCAACACCACAATTCCATAAATGGCCAAATAGCTTATGGTTGTGTTGTGTGTGTGTGTGTGTGTCTGTGTCTGTGTCTGTGTGTGTGTGTGTGAGAGAGAGAGAGAGAGACCACAAACACAACACCACAATCCCTATCTATTTGCTTCTTTCTACCGTTTTTCTACAAAAGCCCTTTGAATCAAACAACAATTGTAAATTTGACTTGCGGCTGAATGTATGGAACTGAGTTGAGAGGGAAATGAGTTGTGGAATTATGATGATAATGTGTACCCAGAAACATGATTTGGAGATGCTTCAACGTTTTTGGAGGTGGCATGATGAGTGTTACCATAAACATTATTTGGGGAAGCTTAAAAATTGGGGGTTTTCTTTGATTTGGGGATAGGGGATTAAAGGATTTGGAGATTTAGGGATTTGGGGATTAAAGGTTGAAGGTTGAAGAAGATGAAAAATAAAAGAAAATGAATTCTTTTATAATTTAATATATGGCTGCCAACTCAACATAAAAAAATTAGAAAAGAAAAAAAATACATGTGGTAGACACGTGTGACAATTTTTGTAACGTCAGTCTAACAGAAGGGCTGAAATCAAAAAATTGTATTTTGCAAGGAGTTTTTTCAAAAAAAAAATTGTAGGTACTTAAAACAAAACACGTTATATTTGCCGGGGCCTAAAATATATTTAAGTCATTATGATTCTAAAATCAAGCATGACTCAACTTAATCTAGAAGGATCTATTAGTTGTTATTTTTGTTGCTTGAATAATTAGTAATTCTGTTAGGAGATATTATTTAGTATGTTAGGATGTAGCATTTATATTGTAGGTATGCATTAGTCTTATATAAGCATAGTAGGACTTCTGTAAAAATCAATCAAGGAAGAATATTGTGGTCTGTGGTTGATTTCTTCTCTCTAGGAGGCTTCTCTGACCTCGAATCAGAGTATTATTCTCTTCTCCTCTTTTCTCATATCTTCTTAAAAATCCTTTTCCTTACAGATAAATTGAGGACGGTATAAACTATGAATCAGATAATAATAGAAGGATTAAAATAATCAAAGTCGATAAAATCTATACATTATAATTTTATAACGGATATGGATATCTAAGCCAACCCTTCAATTACTTAAATACTAATAACATAAAATTTTGATAATAACTTTTTGAAAAAAGTTCAGAAAAATGTCCAAAAAATGGTAAAAGAAAAAAGCAGGCACCTCGACTACCAGTGGCGGACCCAGGATTCTAAGTTAGGGGGTGCAAAAAAAAGTTCAATATAATAAATGTTGGTTCATCAATTTTTTAATTTTTTTTCAAATATCCTCACTTAGTTTACTAAAATTAAGAATCAAGTTATCTGACTCCCAATTTATTTAAGAGTAAACCGCCAAATTAGTCACTAAGTTTAATTCATTATAATATGGATTTTTCCCGCCAGTAATGCACATTTCCGACAGATTTTTTTTAAAAAAAAAATTAATATTTTTTTTAAACAATCTGCCGGAAAACCTATTTTTTCTGCCGGAAACTTACCGACGGAAAAAATCCGCCGGAAATGCCAAATTTCCTCCGGAACCGTACCGACAGAAAAAATCCACCGGTAATGCGCGTTTTTCTTGTAGTGTTGGGATTTGAGTGTTTAATCCCGTTCCAGTGCCTGTCATCTTTTAAGACTGAAACCTTAGAACACAAAACCTGCACAATTTCTGATTGTGCAGATTAAGGAAGATAAAGAAACTTGAAAGAAGATTATAGAGATAGGGATTTTCCTGTTTTTGCCCTAGATTGTTACCATGCAACTCTTAGATACCATGTTCGATTTCTAACCCTTTGAATGTCTGCTACCGCAGGGATTATCAACAACAAACTTGGGAGGTGCAAGTATCAATTCACACTGATATAGGCCCAAGTTGTCAACAAAAACTACACGGGTCCAAAAAGATCCACACGGAACCCAGGAACCGTGTACTGTAGCAACACGCGGGTTGTGCACTCGGATTCGGATCCACCCAAGGTTTCAACAATATAAAAACCCTATGCTTCAGGTTTCTGTTTTATTTTCAAAGTTTTTCTCTCTCTCTTCTCCCCGTTCTCTCTTCTTCTTCTCTCACCCTTCGTTAGGGTTTCTTCTTCCTCAGATTTTGCAAAGATTGAAGCTTCGTTTTGCTTCAATCTTGCAAACCGAACACTCTAAGATAGGTAGCAAATAAAACCCCTCTACTTTCTTCTTTGATTTTGCGAGTAACAGAAACCCTAATCTCAGTTTTACCCTTCGCAGGTGTTCTGAGGCTAGGTTCTTGCAACGAAGACACAACGAAGGTAATGAAACGCTTCCTTTACTGCTTTTCTTGCTTATTTTAAATCTTTCTTTCTTTTTCAACACAAACCCTAACTGATTGTGTTGGTTGACTGCTGCAAGTACTTCTCAGCCACTGATCGTGCAAGGATCTTCACCACCTGTGAAGATTACAGCATCACAAGCATGAAAGAGGTATAATCTCTCCCTCTCTCACTTACTCTCTCTTGTTTTCTCTTTTCTGATCGTGATTTACATTCAAACACTCACTGTTTGTGTTTCTGATGCATGCGAGTATGCTCTACCATTGCAAGGCTCACCAAGCTCTCACTCACAGAACGCAGAAGGCAAAAGCACACAGTAGAAGACGGAAGAAGACTTGAAGACTTAAGAAAAATGCAATGTAAAATTTTATTAATATTTGTGTGTATATTGTAATAGCTAGAGGCAGATATATATATATATATATATATATATATATATATATATATATATATATATATATATATACAAGTATAACAAACTCTTCCAAGAGTTTGTTAGAGTTAGTTACTGATAGTAACTAACTTACCTAATTTTACAACTGTAAAATAACAGATAGAGACTGCTGGGGGTAACGGCTATCTGGCTGTGTTATATAGCCGTTACCAAAGCCTGAGGATTTTAGGTTTTTTATTAAAAACCAATAAATCATTCTTGGTTGTTGAAGGAACTAGCCGTATCTTTTTTTGGGTTAACCAAGGTATCCTGTAACGCTCAAAGTAATCTTCGATTACTTTAAGTGATTGTTGATTTAACGGATACATGGTTGTTGTGAATTGTGGAAATAATTGAGTATATTGTGTGCATTATTAGGGATGTAACACCCAAAGTAAGGTGTGAATTGTAGATAGTCTTCACAAATCAAAATTTATATAATTAATAACATATATGATATAACAATTTTATAAACACACCAATACATACACAATATTCATTTTATATTCAATATATTATTGATACACACATATATTTATACATATATAAAGTTTAGTAACAATTAATCTATATATATATATATATATAAATATATATTTGTGTGTGTGTTTCAACACACACGCATACATAGGTACTAAAAATGAATTATATATTTAATCGATTTATATAAATATTCAAAATATAAAAAAATTGTTGTTATTATTAAAATAAGTTTTCGTAGTTGCAAATTAATTTCATATTGAATAGATATTATTCTCGTTTAAAAATAATAAATTGATTTAATCAATGATATTTATTTGTTTGTTATAAATTAATAAATATTTTTAAAATATATACATCTCTTATAATTAAATATATACAAGGGCCAAAAAAAAAAGAATATATGAACTAATTTTGTTAATGGAAGATATATTTAATATATTTCTTGGAGAATTTGAAAACAAAATTAGTTCATATATTCTTATTTTTTGGTCCATTGTACAAACTATAAACGGTAAAACGGAATATGAGAAGGAGGAGCGTGGAGTGTTGTGGACTTGAGAATCGGCACTCGGTATGTTCACACAGCTCTTGTATTTTACCACTAGTCGTGCTATTTGGACTTTTATTCACAAATTCTAATCATTTATACTATTTTTTTAAATAGTTCATTATGTTAATATATTAAAATATATGTTTAGTATATAGGTACATATCTTTTAAAATATAATTACACATAGATTTTGTATATTTATATATTTCAGTTGGAATAAAAAATGAAACACATATTTTATATATTTAATAATAGGGTTAAATACGTTTTTAGTCCCTACAAAATCGTCTCATTCTAAGTTTAGTCCCTACGTTAACGAAATAGGCGTTTTGGTCCCTACATTTTTTTTTCCGTTTTCATTAATAGTCCCTGTCGTTAATCCATCTGATTATGCTTTTTTTATTTAGGGTAAAATATGTTTTTGGTCCCTACAAAATTGGGTCATTCTAAGTTTAGTCCCTACATTAACGAAATAGGTGTTTTGGTCCCTATCTTTTTAACAGTCACTTCACATTTCTGCTGACTGATCAGATGGATTTAACGACAATGACTATTAATGAAAACGGAAAAAAAATGTAGGGACCAAAACGCCTATTTCATTAATATAGGGACTAAAAACGAAAACCCAAATTTTATAGGGACCAAAAACATATTTAACCCTTAATAATATTTGAAATATATATTATACTTTTGGGGGGACACTTATTTTTTTGTTGAACATGTGATATCTAATATAAATTATTACATATTTGATAGTTATAGGTATATATTTTTTAACATTTTCGGTCACTTTTTTTGGGTAAACCCGAGTATTCACCGCACTGCTCCGTTTCGGTCACTTAATTGATAGTTAATAAAAAAATTATTAATTATTTATAAAATATATTAGAAACTACGAGTATTTATGGTATTTAAAATGATCATAAAAGATTTATTTTATAAACTTTATATTAAAAATGTATCAAAATTGCTTTTTCATTAAAATATTCATTTACGTATTAGTTACAGATGATTCTAAGGGATTTAGGGAAGCACCCAACTCCGTAACTAATAAATTTTAACACACAAGAGCATATCTTCTTTGCGAAATACTTTTTCCTAACTGCAGCATAACAAGTTGGCTATGCTTTAAAATAAAACTTTGAACTAAAAATGCAGAGCCTCGATATTTTTGGTAAAAGACGAAAGAAAAGTTCGCTCTGTGCTAATCGCACGGCTCCGTGGTTTTTTCATGTTGAGGACCTTTGTTTTTATAGCCTAAGCAGCTAGTTTACGTTTGTTTAACCACCGATGTGGGACTTTACTTAGAAACATACGGCACGCTGAAACTCACTCCACTCCATTCACCTTACCCTTCTCTTTCTCATCCGCGCTCATAAATTTATTTTTTCTGATTCTTCAATCACAAACAAAACATCCTCACCAATTTATTGTACTCCTCATCAGAATTATAGAAACAGACTCTTTTATTAGCATCAAGAATTACATTAACAGAACGAAAACTAACGGAGAAGTCAGTATCAGAAGCTGAAGTTTCATCATAAACTTGAGCATTATATGGAGATATGATTCCTATGCTAACTTCTGTAGTGAACATCATATGCCTCTGGTATCCTAAATTTACTAGCCTCTGAAACATATTTCGTCCAAATTCGCACTTAACAGCAATCTATTAGAGAAACTAGCCTATGTTTCTACAAGAGAAACACTAAGAGAAAAAGTCTTTTTACAACTTTTCTTTTCTTCTTATTCTTCTCTATTTTCTACATGGCTTTGGTGAAACCTTATTTGTAGTCAAGATTGTCTAAAGTTACTTCATACGTTCTTCCGTCAATGAACCTCATTAAACTTAACATAAAGTACTTAAATCTCATGACTTAAAACTTATACATCCTGGTGTTCAATATCCAAAACATAAGTAGCGGAAACGATTTACAACTGTTAGCGAATAATAGTTATACAATCGAAACTACAAAGACAACAAAGGGAAAATGTCATACTCATAAAAATAATTCTTCAATGACAGCTCCATAATAAGCGACTACATATCATGTCTTATCTTTTCTTTAACTTAGCACAACACCTCGAGCCACCTTATACGGTTATTTATTTGGCTTTTGGTGAACTCAATCCACTAACCACTAATTAGCGGGCAAACCTCATGGGGCCTAGGTTTTGGGGCTCATGACTTCCCCTCCCCTAGTATGCTAATCCTTAGGGTCGTCACCCTTGATATACATATATCATTTTATGTATGCCATCTACCTTCCTTTTAGGGAAAGTAATTATTCCTTTCCTTTCGGGAAAGTAACTTGACTTGTTTGGACTTATAGTCCTTTATCTTAACTTGACTTGTGTACACTCGCGCTTACTAATGTATGTTTTTTTTTCATAATCTTCATAACTTAATAATTTTATCTCAAGCATGCTAAATTTCATGATTTTCATGTACTACAATCATTGGGTAACCTTGGGGAAATGATTAGATGGAACTTGGAATCATTTGGAGTGGACTAAAGCACATTTTAAAAATGGGTGACAGAGGCTTACGCACGGTCCGTGCCCTAGAGGCGCACGACCCGTGTGTGTTTTCAAAATTTTTGAAACATAGATGCGAAGAGTACGCATGGTCCGTGCCCTAGGGCGCATGATCCGTGCCATGTTTTTAAAACTTTTCAGGTCACCTGCGAACGAGACGCACGGTCCCTGCCACTAGGGCGCACGATCCGTGCGTGTTCATCCGTAGTCCAGAAATTACTGTTTTCGTAAATTCTTTCCATTCCGTTTCGATTTCAAATTTCATTCCGATCGAAACCCTAACACAACAAACAGTATTCCAGTCCAGAACAGCAGTCAATACTTCAACCAATTCAAACAATGACCGTATCATTCAAACAATTGTCTAAATTATCGTAAAAATGTAATTTTGTGAAAACGGTTTTTGACTCGATTCCTTTTGAGACAAAACGCGCAACATATCAATTCAGAGACATACAACACAGTGTCGAAAAGCATCCCTAAGCGAATATAGAACTCACCCCTTGCGATGAAAATCGCACACCACAACAAATCAATGAATCTCGAACCGGAAACGTAACTCGCGAACCGTTTCTATCTTTCAACACTCCTAGAACTCGAATTTCAACAGCTACAGCCTCTTTGTTTATGCTTCAATCTACAATGTGGGTTCAGAAATGGTTTTCTCTAGCTCTAGTAGTGACATGCAAGGTTTCCTACACCCTAAAAACTCCATTTTCAGTTTTCAAGCTTGAAGTTGTGACAATGGTGATTTGTGATGGAGATGTTGGTATCAGTGGGAAGAGGATGAAGAGTTGAATCTAATGGACCTGAAATGAGGGACAAGCATCAAGGTTTGAGGTTTTTCCCTTCTTTCTTCCCTCCCTCACTCTCGCACTCTCCCCTCTCTCAAGCCTCACCAATTTTCTGTTTTTCCAGCAACTTTGAAGTGTGTTGGCTGTTGCTGAGTGTTAGTGATGTTTTTGTGTGAGTGAGTAAGTGGATGGGTCAGCTGAGGGTGGGGTGGAAAAATAGGTGTGAAATGACCGTTTCGCCCTTGCTCTTAATTACTTACTTAAAACTACTTCTAACTCAACAATACTCCATAATTCACATACTTAGCATAATATACCAATTATGCATAAACAATAATTCATTTACTTTAATCAATTTCAAACATCTTATAATTTAATAATTTGTGCTAATTATACTCTGTTTAGCTAATTAATTAATTATGACTCCTTGCTAATTTTCAATAAATGAAATTAGCTAAATTGGGGATGTTACACATGAGTTCTTTCCAATTCCTTGACATTGGGAAAATATGTTTGTTAATTGATTTGATATAGTCATAATTATTTTTTCTTAACTATATATTTCTCCATTAGGCTTGTCTCTTAATGAAAATTTGTTATTGCTTACTCTAATAAGGACATAGTGCATTGTCGACTGCTTAGTACTGTACTCAGGATAAGCTGAATAGAACTTCAGATACATAGTTCTTTCTTATGAATATTTTTTGGAATTTTAGTACCGCATCTTTGAAACCATGTGGGAACAAATCAATTTCTTCAAAATTATTGTTGAAATAAAGACACTCAATAAGTCCAAATCGGAACATATTAAATGTCGGTATTTGGGGAGCACTTGGAGTAATTACTGCTTTAAGGCCAAATAATTTCCTGTCGACTAAATAAAAGCAGTTAATCTTTTCTCTTCCAGTCCAATTTGTGAGTCTTCCGAAGTATTCATTGAATTTTTCTTCAGAAATTTGGACCTGTAACTCATGATCTCTCTGTTAAGTGATTTGAAAATTATTCAAAATGAAATAGGAAATTTTTCCTAAAATTTTCATTGAATTCTTTTCAACTAGTTTGCCTTTTGTTGTCTGCGAGAAAGTTCTTGGGCCAAGATATATTTCCTTCTTCGTTTCTTTGTTTGTTTCTTCATATTCCTTCAATGCTTTCTCAACTTCTTTGATTGCATATGATTTGTGAGTAATTCCTGGAAGTTTTTGACACTGTGGAGCTGCTTTTTACCGATCATCATATCTAGATGCATGGAAATGGTCCATTAAAGACTGTATACCATTTAGTGCTTTCTCCTTTTATTTTAATTTATTCTAAAGGAAATTTTCCTTTAATTTGAATTTTTTATGCTTTTATTTCTTCTTCAAGTATATTTCCACCTGTTTTGCAAAATGGTTCTTAAGTGCTTCTTTGAGATTATACGCTTCTTTTGCGATTTCTCGTTCCATTCTTTGGAGAGTATATCCGCTAAAACATTAATTTCTCCCTTAGTGTGGGAAATTGAGTAATTGTATACTACTAATTTCATTTGCCATCTGATAAGTCTTCCTAGTTTATAAGTGTCATTGTGATATATGTAATACCCTAATTTTGTCCTATCCAAAAATAAGAAATTTTATTTATTTTTAATAAAAATAATATTCATTTTTATGTTCATGTCATGTATTATTTTATTTTAGTTTGCTACAAGTTTTAATTTTTGAAAAAATAATAATAATTAGAAGTAAAGAAACAAAAATAAGCAAAGGAGGAAATAGGGGGGTTTGTTAAAAAAGAATAGAGGTGCAATCAGGATTGGGCCATCTAAAACTCAACCCAACACAAAAAAGGCTAGCCCATTTCGCATAACCCAACTCCACCAAAACCTAACCCATATCCAACCCATAACCCACAACCCAACTCACCAAAACCCTAAAATCCCTCCTCTTCTAACCCTAATTCGCATACCTCTCCCCCTTAACGCTAAAATGTGGCCACATTCACTCTCCCCCTTAACCCAAAAAATCATCCACATTCACTCCCCTTCAAACCCTAGAAATCCGCCCCCATTCCCTCTTTTCCCTCCTTGGAACTCACAATCCCACTTCCACACACTTCCCACTTTCCCACATCTCCTTTCCCCATACACGCCACCCTCCTCTCTCTCCTCCTATCTCACGCTCCCAACGGCTCTCTCCCTCACATCACTCTCATCTTTTCACTTCACACACTCAACTCTCTCTCTCATACGCCCCCTTCATCTCCTTTCTCTCACACAACCTCCAAAACACATCACCTCCACCTCTCCCATCAAGCCCTAGCCGTCCACCCTCCCTTCTCTTCCTTCCACGCTTCCTTTCACCTCCTCTCACGAAACCTCCATTTTCGGTGCCTCCTTCATCTCCTCTCTCACACGAAATCACCATTTTTGACATCAACACGCAAGTTACTGATGGTCTCTCCACGGTTCGAAGGTCCATCCAGAGGATCACGTTTTCCATCCCGTTTTCTTCAAGGCTAGCACAGAAACAGGTCTATACGCAAAAGTCAGTGAAGAAAACGAAGGACAAAGCACACCATTGGAAGTTCATTTTTTTTTTAGTATAAATATGGGTTATAGTTTTGTGGAGGAGGACGATTTTTTTTGGGGGGGGGGGGGGGGGGAAGAAGGAAAAAGAACCGAAAGAGCAAAGTTTTTTACATTTTCGTTTCCTCTTCTTCTTCGTCAAAACACCTTCAGTAAATTTTTTTTCCTTGTTCTGTTCCTGTGAGATCTGGAAACGCTCTTTAGTGTACAAGCCTCATATTTGGTAATAATTTTATTTCTATTTCCTCTCCATTTTACTGTAAATGATGTTGCAAAATTTATTTGTTGTTTGCTATGATATTACGCAGTCCAGCTTTAGTGTCCTTGATATGATGTTATGAAATTTTATTTGTTGCTTGCTCATATCTCCATGTCTCTTGGTAGTGATCATATAATATCCCCTAAAAAAAAGCTTATTATGTTTAATCAGTTTATTCCTCCATAAGCACACAAGGGCTTTAATTTTGTTTATCAAATCCAAATAATTCCTTTTCTGTTTTTTTTTAAAAAAAATGATGACAAAAGAACTCTAAAAACAAAAAAACATTTCCTAGTAATTAATAAAAAAAGGTAGTTGAGACAAACTGATTTTTATGTTTCATTTCTTTTATTTATTTATTTATTTATTTATTTATTTATTTATTTTTTTTCAACCAAAAATTATATCAACCAAAAATAATAACAAAAGAATCCCAAAGGAAAAAAAAAACAGAAAAACATTTCCTTAGTAAAAAAGAGCGGTAAATAAAACATTTTTTAAAACAAGTAAACTGCTATTTACACCCCCCAGGCTCAAGCATAAAGCCCTTTTTGTCACTTAAGCCCAGTTTCGCTAACTGGGCCCTCCTATGCGAACTGGGCTTCCTTTTTTTCTCACACCCCTCATTTTGATAACTTAACCCCTTTGAAAGAGCCCATCATTTACGCAGCCCATTGGAACAATTTCCTGATCTCTGCACCCCCTCCTTTTTAAAATACAACCCTCCTCGCTTTTTACACCCCATTTTTGATAATACAGCCCTCCTACCACTTGCACCCCTCATTTTACTATTTCACCTCCTGTTTCTTTTTTTTTAAATTTCGTTTCTTTTCCCTAAGCGAACTTATTTTCTTTTTTTTTCACAAACCCTTTTTTCCCAATGATGGATAAATGTCTCACAAACCAAAAATCAATTCAATTGCGAAAACCCTTTTGATTACCTAAAATAAGAACCAATTATCATTAATGATCACTCGCGCTGTTGCCGTTTGGTTATTAACGATAATTTCATTTTCAAAGGAATTAGTAGTGCGGCCACTCTAAACTGTTGTTGTTTGGTCGTCGCGAACACTTCGATTCAAAAGCAAAACCGATTATCATTAATGATCACTCGCGCCGTTGCCGTTTGGTTGTTAATGATGATTTCATTTTCAAAAGAGTTAGTAGCGTGACCACTCTAAACCGTTGTTGTTTGGTCATCGCGAACCCTCATTCCTATTGCAAAAACTCATCTAAACAAGACAAGAAAAAAACAAAATCTTTTTAAAAAAACCAGAACTACGTAGCTTTGAATTCTCCATCGCACCGGGAGATACGTAGGAGCGGATATCCTCCGTCAAGCACAATAAACTAAAAACATTTTTTTTTCCTTAAAAAAAACAAACACTTTTGCCAAAAATAAAAATTTTCATTAAGTCTTTTCATTCTCTTTTCGAAAAAAGGGGCAAATTTAAGTATTTTCCAAATCAGCACTTAAAACCACACATTTAATTAAAGGTTCCCTTTCGGTAGAAAGGAGGCGTGGGGTGCTAAAACCTTCCCTATGCCTAACCGACCCCCGAACCCAAATCTTTCGGTTTTCCAAAAGGCCATCCGCTTTCCAAGAAGGTTTTTCTTCAATATTTTCCTTATAAAAAAATATTGGTGGCGACTTCATTGTTTTTTTTGAAAAAAGTTGTAAACGAAGAAAGATTCTCTCAGGGACTTTTTCGGGCGCAACAGCTGGCGACTTCACTGGGGACTTTTCTTTTTTAAGTGGGTCAAGCCTAACTATTTAAATGTGTGGTTCAGCGTGCTATCGATGTGATTTGGATACTTTGTTTGCCTCTATCCCTTTTCGGTTTGCTCTTCTTGTCATGTTGCGTGCATGTGCGTTTATTTTCTCTCCTTCCATGTTTATTTTTCCTCGTCTTTGCTTATGTGCTTAGTACCCTCATGCTTTTCCCCCCATCTTGTTATGTTCCCCTCTTCTTGGCCCCCTTTCTTGAGGTAAGCAAAGCACTTGATTATTGTTGAAACCCTAGGCTAGCTTATTTGATATTGAACCCTAGTGTAGACAACATGTTATCGCTTGCTATTGTCTGGACTGTTCTGGGTTTTCCTTCGCAGGTGGGGATATATGTGGGTAGTTTTAGGCGGTATGTCCCCGCTACACACACTCACCCCTTTATGATTATGTGCTTTGAGAGAAGCCTAAAACCCAAGGTCTGAAAAACACCTAGGAGAGTGGAAACGAGTAGTGACTGCCAATTGGACCGATGTCCTTCTGCTCTCACGAAAGTTTCAGCCAGAGTATGCTCTTTTATGGTACCTCACACCAGATGGCATTCCATCGTTGTGGGTGTTATCATGAGAGAGATTTAGCTCTGGTAGCCTTTGCGAGGGAGTGAATAGAGCCACATGGGAGGATTACCCTTTAAATTGCCCTAGATCGTAGGTCTCACCTCTTTTTAGGTCACAAGGGCTTTCCAAATTGTGTGCTGCATTGTAAACTAGGCATGTTTTCAAAAAAGAAAAGGAGATTTTTCGAAAAAAGAGAAAATAGAGAAAGAGTTGCCGTTGTAACCTTTCTTTCGCCGGTCTGTACGAAGTGACATATGAACCACTTTATTTTAGAAAAAAAAAGAGGGGGGGTGAAAGAGTTACCGCTGTAGCCTTTCTCATACCGGTCCATATGAAATAACGTACGACCCGCATTTTCCAAAAAAAACTTGAATCACTACCAATAAGGACTGGTCTCTGAGTTACATAGAACATCATCATCATTTACACATCATCCTTTGCATAAAACATACATTTTCATTAGTTTTCGCATGCATCTTTGCACTTCATCATGGTTTGCTTGCCGAGAATCCCAAGTAATGAGAAATTTTTGTCATAGATACGGCATGGAATCTAGAAGGGAAACGGTGTATACTCCAAGGTACCCCGTTGTAAACAAGGTAGATGTGACTAGTCTGAAAAAATGTGTTGACCTGATGGGACCTATTGAAAGGGGATCGTTTGACAATGCTTATGGGAACCTCCGGAAGTTGTTGTTGCTAGAGGTACAGACTGAGGCTATTGTGGCTTTGAGTAGATTCTATGACCCAGAAATCAGGTGCTTTCTTTTCAAAAATTTTCAAATGGCACCCACATTGGAGGAATATCAGCAGATTTTGGGTTTCACTCAGACAGAAGCTGTCCCCTACCGGTATCAAGAACAGTACTACACAGATGAGGGGTTCGCTGCATTACTGCAAGTGAGTGTAGAGGGTCTGAAGTTCCAAAAGCAGAAGAGAAACAATGTGATAGGTTTCCCGCAGAGCTACCTTGAAGGTTTAATGGGAGCCTATGCTAGAAGTAAAAATTGGGTTGTCTTCAAGCGAGTTTTGGCCTTAGCAATTTTTGGGGTTGTTCTCTTTCCGCAGATTGAGAGGTATGTGGATGTGACCGTCATTGGTATTTTCCTAGCTTTTCAGAATAGGAGGAGCCCCATTAATCCAATTCCCGCCATCCTTGCTGACACTTATTCTGCTTTTACTCATCATTGTGACTTGAGAAGGAAGAAAATCTCTTGCTCTTCTCACCTGTTGTATGCGTGGCTTCTCATTCATGCCTTCACCAACCCAACACGAGTGGAAAAGTTGATTAGCTACGCTGTAACTTGTGAGGTGAAAGCTATGAGTATTCAAGAATGGATCCAGTTTCTAGGGGGTCTAGATGAGCACTCGATCCGCTGGTATCTCTCATCTTGCTGGGAAGATAGGCCTAAGGTAGTCTTCCGCTGTGGTAGTTTTCAAATGTCCCGCTGATGGGCACTAAGGGATGCATCAACTACAACCCGTCCCTGACTCTGAGGCAATTGGGGTATCCGATGAGGAATTCGCCTACTGAAGAGATGATATTCCCGCTTTACATCTTTGAAGGAGGACCAAAAGATGACAATTTGCTTAGAAAGGTCTTGCAAGCCTGGAGTACGGTGGTTCGCATGGGAAAAGTAGAGCTTGCTCAGAGGACTAGTGGTATCACCTTCGCTCAGTGGCTCGGAAAAAGGATCCAGAACGTTCAACTGCCCTACCAAAAAGAGTTGCAAGTCGAGAGGGAAGTAGTAGACGTCAGTGTCCCTGTTGTTGAAGAATTAGGCGAGGTTAAGTTGGCTCTGATGAAGGCGGAGGAAGAGAAGAAATCTTTGCAAGCTGAGATAGAGAAGATGGCTCTGAAGAACAAAAGGTTGGAAGAAGAAAATGCCCTGAAGTCTGCTACTATCGAGAAGTTCAGTCAGAAACTAAAAGGGGAAGAGGAAAGCAAGTTAGAAGTTCAAAGGTATCTGCAAGGAGCCAAGGAGGAAATCAAGAGGCGAAGCTTGAAAGAGAAGAAGGCCCTGGAAGAAGCCAATCAGTGGAAAGAATTGTGGGATGAAGCAAAAATGGAAGAGAGAGCTGCGAAAAGCTTGCTTGCCAAGTCAAAAAGAGAATCCCGCATGTTACAAGCTGAATGGGAGAGTAAGTTAGACAGTGTTGTGCAAGAGAGAGACTCGTTTGAGAACATCCTCAGAGAATATCAGCGGGCCCTAAAAGCAGAGCAAGAGGATTCTGATGAGTTGAAGAAGCGCCTTTGTCACATCAGCGATGCGTACCGGCAAGTGAGGGATGAAAGTCAGTATTGGGAACATCGCTATGTTGAGCTGCTCGGTAGGATTGAAGAGCAGGCAGTCATCATTGAGCTGAGGGATGAAGTTCAACACTGGAAGGATAGGTTCTCCAAGCTATCAGAGTTGGCCAACCAGGCTCTTGCGGATATGCCCAGGAAATTAAGAAAAGCTGAAACTGAGATGTATCCCCTCAACACCCCGCTTGAGGTGTACAAATTTGTGGAGTACTGCAGAGCCCTAGTTGAGGAAGCCAAAAGAAAAGCCGGAAGTACCTCTACCAACAACAAAAGGAAAAGGAGTGGAAACGTCAAAGCTCTTTGTATTTGAGCTTCTTTATTGTAATTTTCCATTTTTGTCTTATTGTACCTTTCCTTTTTCAATCATTGTATCAGAATGTTGTACTCTTGATTCAGATTTTGAAGTATTTTGTTTAAATACACCCGTTTCGCTTCCAGATTCCAATTTCAGTATGATCCAAAGAAAGTGATATAACAAAAATAATCAAAGATTTACTTGCGTATCTATGACAAGACATAATACACTGCGATTCTCGGCAAGACAAACTAAACACGCATTCATTCGCATTGCATTCATTTATTCGTTCTTGTGTTCATAAGCGTGTTCCGTCAACAGAAAATCAGGCAAGCTGGTTAATCATCGCTATTGGACGCGTCTGCAAGCAAGAAACATGGAAAACAATCAAGCCAACCCTGATCAGAACGATCCGCAGCCACATCAGGATGACGGAATTCCAGGAGGTCCGAGTCCTAATGGTCAGGGTCAGCATGGTCAGAATCAGGGGAATCAAGTCATTCAAGCTGAGATGGAAGTCCTAAAGGCTCAAATGGCGGAGGTCATAAGAGTGCTAAGTGCCTTAAGAGATGTTGGCACAACTGAAGCTGCTGTTGCTGGGATGAACAATCCTCCTCCCCTTCCTGGGTCTGGGATCTCTCAAACCCTTCAAGCTGTGCAATGGCCTCCCTATGGTCTCCCACTGGGCTATACGCCTCCTGCTGCTGATGCAAACCCTGGAAGAGATCCTTCGGGAACCACGGGGCACGCTCAGCCTAATACAATTGTGAATGAAGTTGGAACAGGGACGCATCAAGCCCAGATTCAGATCCCAATTCCTGTCATTGCTCCAGGAACTCCGGCGGGTTTCAATTCACCAATAATGGTTCATCCACACGTACAGGGCCCAGTCCCTCAGAATATTGCTCACCGACACATGACCCCGGTCGCGGCGTCGATGAATAACCCTCACTATGGTGCCGGCGGTTTCCCACAGAATTACCCTGCCGAAGCTAGAAGTCAGTATCAGATGCTGGAAGAAAGATTAAGAGCTGTTGAAGGGGCAGGTTCCCGAGCCAGGAATGCCCATGAGTTGTGCTTGGTTCCTGATCTAGTCCTGCCGCCCAAGTTCAAAGCACCAACTTTTGACAAATACAGAGGGACAACTTGCCCAGTCAGCCATGTGACAATGTACTGTCGAAAGATGACTGCCTATGCCCGTGATGATAACTTAATGATGCATTGCTTCCAAGAAAGTTTAGCTGGAGCTCCCCTTGACTGGTACATGCAGTTAGAGCCAACTAATATCCGTTGCTGGAAAGACATGGCGGACGCCTTCATGCGTCAATACCAATATAACAATGATTTGGCTCCAGATAGAACTCAGCTACAATGCATGTCTAAGAGGGATAACGAGTCGTTCAAAGAGTATGCTCAGAGATGGCGGAACCTTGCGGCTCAAGTAAAACCCCCTCTGCTGGACAAAGAAATGGTCCACATGTTTATGGAAACCCTTCCTGCGGTGTATTATGATAGGTTGGTTGGCAGCGTAGCCTCAAACTTCTCTGAGATGGTGGTCACAGGGGAAAGAGTAGAGAATGGTATGCGGAGCGGAAGAATAGCTCAGGGCCCGACACCTCCTGCCGGTCAAAAAAAGCCATTTTTTGGGTCTCATAAGAAGAAAGAAGGTGAAACTAATGCAGTCATCGGAGCCAGTGGTCCGTCGCACAGCAATCCACCGCAAGCTATTTCGGTTCCTCCTCAGGCACCAATGGCACACCCTTTTCAATCAAATTATCAGTACCGGAACTATAATGAAAGGAAGCCTGTTGTCTTTGATCCCATTCCTATGTCCTACACTGACTTGTTTAATTATCTCATCACCAACAAAATAATCAGTACTCGTCAAATGAAGCCATATCAGCCTCCCTATCCCAGAGGGTACAACGCAAATGCCACCTGCGCCTTTCACTCTGGGGCAGTAGGTCATGTGGTGGAGGATTGTAAAGCATTCAAATATGTGGTGCAAGAATTACTTGATACGAAAAGCATATCATTTCAACAACCCAATGTAGCCACCAATCCGTTGCCAGGGCATGGAGGATCTGCTATTAATGCCGTTGACCATCAGGGGGGTCAGTGTTTGGTTAGAAAAGTTGATTGCATTCAGATGCCTTTGAATTTTATCCATGTGGGACTTTACTCAAAAACATATACGGCACGCTTAACCCCCTCCACTCACCCGACACTTCTCTTTCTCATACGTCAAGCACTTCAATCACAAACAACACATCCTCAATACAGTACATAAAATTAGACAAGCTTTCGACAAGCAAAATTTGTCTATGAGACCTCTTCCATTGAGGAAGGGAAACTGAGCAAAATTTGGCACTAACAACAGTGCCAAGGCTTAAATATGTTTTAAGCCTCTGCAAATATAGCGTGGTTTGGTTTAAGCCCAAATTTTTAGAAAAAACTCCCTGCAAATATCTTTTTTTGCTATTAGTCCTTTTGTTAACTCTCCGCTAGTGGTTTGCTGAGTTGTCAAACAGATATACCATTTGGCTCTTCCAAATCATTTTCTTTTATTTTAAAATAATGACTTGCATAAAATTAAAATAAAATTTCATTTTCTTTTGTTATTCATTTTGTTTATCTTCTTCATCTTCATCTCCATTCTCATGTTTGCTGCATCAACAGCAACATAACCACATCCCAGAAAGAGAAAAATCAGAGGAAGATCTGCTTATTTTGCTTCAGATTTGCTCCCGATTTTGCTTGCTTGCTCGCAACACCACAATTCCCTAAATGGCCAAATAGCTGATGGTGGTGTTGTGTGTGTGAGAGAGAGAGAGAGAGAGAGAGAGAGAGAGAGAGAGAGAGAGAAAGAGAGAGAGAGAGAGAGACCACAACACCCCACCACAATCCCTATATGTTTGCTTCTTTCTTCCGTTTTCTACAAAAGCCCTTTGAATCAAACAACAATTGTAAATTTGATTTGAGGTTGAATGTATGGAACTGAGTTGAGAGGGAAATGAGTTGAGGAATTATAATGATAATGTGTACCAGAAAACATGATTTGGAGATGCTTCAACGTTTTTGGAGGTGGCATGATTTGTGTTGCCATAAACATTATTTGGGGAAGCTTAAAAATTGGGGGTTTTCAGTTTGATTTGGAACTGAGTTGAGAGGGAAATGAGTTGAGGAATTATAATGATAATGTGTACCAGAAAACATGATTTGGAGATGCTTCAACGTTTTTGGAGGTGGCATGATTTGTGTTGCCATAAACATTATTTGGGGAAGCTTAAAAATTGGGGGTTTTCAGTTTGATTTGGGGATAGGGGATTAAAGGATTTGGAGATTTAGGGATTTGGGGATTAAAGGTTGAGGTTGAAGAAGATGAAAAATAAAAGAAAATGATTTCTTTTATAATTTAATATATGGCTGCCAACTCAACATAAAAAAATTAGAAAAGAAAAAAAATACATGTGATAGACACGTGTGGCAATTTTTGTAACGTTAATCTAACAGAATGGCTGAAATCAAAAAACTGTATTTTGCAATGTATTTTTTCTAATAAAAAATTTTGCAGGGACTTAATACAAAACACGCTATATTTGCAGGAGCCTAAAACATATTTAAGCCATTATGATTCTAAAATCAAGCATGCCTCGGCTTAATCTAGAAGGTTCTATTAATTATTAACTACTAGCATTCATTAAAATCTTGAACTAGAATTGCAGAGCCCTCTATAGAGAAGACCCTTAAAAAAATTGGCGCATGCCGCTTTTAGTGTCGCGCACACGGTATTCTTTAGTAAAAGGCGAAAGAATAGTTCGCTTTGTACTCAACACACGGCTCCGTGATTTTTCATGCAGAAGTCCAATGTTTTTATAGTCTAAGCAGCTTGTTTATGGTTATTCAACACACCGATGTGGGACTTTACTCAAAAACATATACGGCACGCTTAACCCCCTCCACTCACCCGACACTTCTCTTTCTCATACGTCAAGCACTTCAATCACAAACAACACATCCTCAATACAGTACATAAAATTAGACAAGCTTTCGACAAGCAAAGCGAACATAGTATGTTAAGGGTCTCATCTCTTTCAAAGCTTAATGGTCCCAAGCAATCAGGAATGCTTTCTTCTTCACAATCACTGAGAGAATTTGCTTCTATTTGCCTTGATAAGCTGATACGATACAAGGTAATTCCAAGAGACCCTTAAGAGCTCGAAGCTTCGGGAATTGTCCATTATTAATAAGACCAAGAGACAAGTGTCCCAGGAACTAGAATTTCGCAAGACAAGTGTCCATGCCCTACAATCTCACAAGACAAGTGTTAACATGCTGCTTGGAAAGACACTACTATCACTCAACAACAATTTTGTGTGCCAACTTCAACACCACACCACAATCCCTATCTGTTTGCTTCTTTCTTCCGTTTTTCTACAAAAGCCCTTTGAATCAAACAACAATTGTAAATTTGACTTGAGGCTGAATGTATGGAACTGAGTTGAGAGGGAAATGAGTTGAGGAATTGTGATGATAATGTGTACCCAGAAACATGATTTGGAGATGCTTCAATGTTTTTGGAGGTGGCATGATGTGTGTTGCCATAAACATTATTTGGGGAAGCTTAAAAATTGGGGGTTTTCAGTTTGATTTGGGGATAGGGGATTAAAAGATTTGGAGATTTAGGGATTTGGGGATTAAAGGTTGAAGAAGATGAAAAATAAAAGAAAATGAATTCTTTTATAATTTAATATATGGCTGCGAACTCAACATAAAAAAATTAGAAAAGAAAAAAATACATGTTGTACACACATGTGGCAATTTTTGTAATCTAGAAGGATCTATTAGTTGTTATTTTTGTTGCTTGAATAATTAGTAATTCTGTTAGGAGATATTATTTAGTATGTTAGGATGTAGCATTTATATTGTAGGTATCCATTAGTCTTATATAAGCATATAGTAGGACTTCTGTAAAAATCAATCAAGGAAGAATATTGTAGTTTGTGGTTGATTTCTCTTCTCTAAGAGGTTTCTCTGACCTCGAATCAGAGTATTATTCTCTTCTCCTCTTTTCTCATATCTTCTTAAAAATTCTTTTCCTTACAGATAAATTGAGGACGGTATAAACTATGAATCAGATAATAATAGAAGGATTAAAATAATCAAAGTCGATAAAATTTATACATTAAAAGTTTTTAACGGATATGGATATCTAAGCCAACCCTTAAATTATTTAAATACTAATAATATAAAATTTTGATAATAATTTTTTGAAAAAAGTTCAGAAAAATGTCCAAAAAATGGTAAAAGAAAAAAGCAGCCACCTCGACTACCAGTGGCGGACACAGGATTCTAAGTCACGGGGTGCAAGAAAAAATTCATTATAATAAATGTTGGTTCATCGATTTTTTAATTTTTTTTTCAAATATCCTCACTTAATTTACTAAAATTAAGAATCAAGTTATCTTACTCCAAATTTATTTAAGAGTAAATCGCTAAATTAGTCTCTAAGTTTACCCATCATTACCTATTTAAGTCCTAAACTATAGGAAAATAAGAAGTAGTCCGTAAAAATATCCGATATCGGTAAAATTACTTCCTAAAGTTTGATAAATAGTCTCTTACGAAAATTAGTAAGACAAATTTATTAAAAATTGGATGCAAATTTAAGAATACTAGTGCAAATTTAAAATTTCAGGAGACTCAAAATAATTTTATATAGGGGAACTAGTACTAACATTTTTTTCAGGGGATTCAACTGAACCCCCTAGAAATCTTTCGTAGCTATAGCCATGCTGATTGCTAAACTCTGAGGTCGGTTCTATCATCATGTATCACTCCTTCATAGAGCAACACCCACAGTAACCAGGATTGTTGATATTCGGTAGACCCGAGTCTCTCCCTTCAGTCCTTATTGTAAATTCAAACACACCTCCAAAATCATCTTATCAATCAACAACATCCATATTCGAAGCAATACTTTCAAAATACAACATCAAGCAATTAACGAACCACGTTCAAATATCTATTCCGAATTTAACAATGAAGAGCATCAAGCATATGTGGCATTTACGGTACCGGAACTTCAAGGCAGCCACAAAATCATTTGAGCATGCATCACTAATATTCACAAGGAAATCTTAACACTTAACTCATTATCAAACATGTATAAGTAATCCATTTCAATCTCTTATGAAATAATTCACACTTGCCTCAAACAAAACAGTCACTTCCTGTAAGATTCATAGAAAATTTCTATCAAAAGTCATATCGAGAAGAAACATATCACGTTCTGAAACTACATCATGTATAAAAAGGCTCACCTCAAAATCCATAGCATTAAACCAAACACATAACGAGCACCACAACATTTAGACCCTATGGCAACGGTCGAAAACCGTTGCCGAAAGCCGAAAAACCGTTGCCATTACCTTTGGCAACGGTTTTGAAACCGTTGTTGTCTCGAGCGTTGCCTAAACTAAAGGCAACGGTTTTTGTGACCAAAGACAACGGAAACCTAAAACCGTTGCCATTGGTAACTTAAAGGCAACGGTTTTTATTTTCACACAATGGCAACAGGCACAAACCGTTGCCAGTTATGGCAACACCTAAAAACCGTTGCCAGATATGACAACACTAAAAAACCGTTGTCATAGATTAAAACTGTTGTTGTAGATTAAAACCGTTGTCGTAGAAAAAACGGTTGCCATAGATTAAAACCGTTGTCGTTTAGAGAATAAAACCGTTGCTTGATATAAAACCGTTGCTATTCTCTAGTAAATACAACAGTTTAAAACCGTTGCCATAGATTGTAAAAAAAGAAAAAAAATTACAGAAAAAATATAGAGGTCCAATTCAATGAATTCATTCCTTCCCAACAAAAGAGTTGTGTGATATCACTCAAATTTAATGAATCAATTAATTATACAATCCAATAAAAACATGATCTATCTAGGGTTTTTCCTACACTAAATTCCTTCCAACTAACTTCTGTGTACAGAAACATCTAATGCAAAGGTAACTAACTAAAATCCCTGCTTCTTAATATTCAGTATATATATCGTGATGTCCGATGTCCACAAAGTCAGATTGTCTCGGAGAGGCTGCATGATCAATGTACTGTCCTTGTATGACTCCCAATGTGTCAAGCTCAGAGATTGCCTCATCAAATGCCTGCCATAGTTAAGCATTTTTCACAAATCATCAAGGAGAAGAAAAAGGCGGGCACGGGACTTTTTAAAAAAAACAAGTTAGTTTTTAGCTCCATCAAAAATGACATGGGAAGTGCAGCGTAAACAACATATTATATATATATATATATATATATATATATATATATATATATATATATATATATATATATATATATATCAATCTTGTACAATAATAAAAGAGCAAATTGCCAATGAACAAACAGTACTGAAATCAGTATCACAGTGCAAAGTTCAATCTGAAAAAATAACTAAATTCATACGGCATCTTCAAAAAGGGTTAATGAAATTATGGTCAATGAATTATATTTAAAAAGGATTTCCAAAGCAATTTTCACTACAGATTCATGAACAACCAGCTGATAAAAAAATAAGTTTGCAATAACAAACTGTGATCAAAGACTGATATCTATATTCTAGTATAACAAGTAAGCACAATTTATTCATTGAAGATCAATTGAGACATACCAAAAAGGAACATCAAGGACGACAACAACAAAGCTTATCCTACGGTAGTCAACAAGTAAAGATATATACTTGCTTCGCTAGATTACAAGCACGATCCGGTGAGTTAAGGATTTCATAATAGAACACAGAAAAGTTGAGTGCAAGACCCAGTCTAATCGGGTGGGTAGGGGCCAATTCAGTAAGAGCAATATCCTGCATAAAGTAAGCACAAATTTTGAGTTGAGTAACTAACTAATATTATTCCACAACAGCTTTCAAAAAACCTATAAATATCACATCTGGATAAATGTACAATGCGCATACAATTAGCTAGAGTAATAAGTAAATGCATATGTATATACCTGAGCAGATTTGTAAGCTAACAAAGTACTCTCTACAGCTTCTTTTCTTTCAGCGCCAGTCTTGAACTCAGCAAGGTACCTATGATAGTCACCCTTCATTTTAAGGTATACAGAACAAAGAATGATATTTACACATGGACATATGCATATTTGTTTCTTCAATTGGTTCATATTTATAACATTGTATGGATATACAGCATAAATAGTGTATACAGAACAAAGAATGATATTTACATGATTCAAAAGGAAAATGGATAAAACAGACTCACAATGGAACAAAAGTGTGAGCGACGGTTCTGCCCTCATGAGAAACAGAAACACTCGATGCACTGGTCTTTGTACTCTCCACCGCTGGGACACGGACTCGGAGAACTAACTTATTTTACTGCTTTTATTTTCCATACTAACTCTATGCACAACAATACATACTCAGTAAGTTCCAGGTTTGTCAGTCCACCAAACATTATAACAAACACATGTTCAAAACAATAAATCAATAAAAATGAAACCTGGTAAAGACTGGATAGCAACAGTAATTATAATTTTCAATTAATTTGTTGTGCATCCAAAGTAACTACCTGTTATTCATGACATTGGAATACTTAAACTAAACCTAAATCAATCAAAATCAACTACCTTTAGAATCAATCCTCCAAGCCTCATCATCTGCATCTTCCTTCTTGTCAACATCTCTAAGGTCTTCAAAGGCAGTGAAATATAAAAGTCCAAAATTGCTTCAGAAACCTTGAATGGAAAGATGCAATATTAGATCCATGAGGTGTTCCAAGTTCAACAAAAATCTTCAAAATAACACTATTCATGTAAGTTTTTCTTGGCTCCCACCTCTCCTTTTCCTCTCCCATAATTTCATTAACAGTAAATTACAACAATCTCTTTGAAAAAGACTGACATGAGACAATATATTTGTTGCTAATTTACTCATTCAAAGATCAACATGATAGAGATCCTGAGGATGGAATTAAAAACTCTAAGATCAACATGAAGACCATATATTAGTAAAGCACTAAACACAGCAGTGAGACAATATATTTGTTTCTAATCAAACAATAGTCACCTTGAACAAATCACAACTTAATCTCCTTAATTACACTCAACAATTATTCCAAGTGATATTTACCTTAATTTTTGGTAAACAACTAATTATAATCAGCTTAAACTAATTCCATATTCAAATTAGTGCTACTGGTAGTTCTTAATTAAAGTATTACACAATTCTTTTTCAAGAAGCAATTTGTGTTGTCTTGCTATATTCAAATCAAAAGTAGTGCTACCACCTGTTCTCTTAATCAAACGAATGTACAATTCTTTCCCAAGCATCAACTTATGCTTCTTTTCTATATTCCTACTAGAGAACTGGGTTTCCATTTTTATTAGGAAAGATCCTCCAAAGCATATAAAACAAAGATGTATAAAGTAGAAGATATACCTTTCTATCTACTTTTTCTCTGCAACATTGGCAGAACCGAAAATGCGAGAATGAAATGACCCAAGCTACTGCACGGAAATGAAGAAGTGAGGTTCATACATTAGAATATCTGAAGATGGGGAGATTCGATTAGGAAAGATCATTAGCTAAGACATATGCTAATAACAAATCAACCTCAAATCTGAGAGTAATAATAACAAATCAAAAAAAAGTCCTATAAACAGATTTGTTTTCAACCATATTCTCAAATTAGAACCTCAAATCATTAGCCAAGACGGTTTTCATGTTTGAACCGTTTCTAGAGAAGCTGTGAAAAGAAAAAAACACAATCAATTAAAAATTTCATCCAATCAAAAGAAATTAATAGTTTCAGCCATTTAGACAGTAAACGAACCATTTAGAAGACTGAACCCCATGAAATCCATCCCAATCAATTTCTCACCTCCAACTGACAAATCAGAATCTGAAAAAAATTAACAGTTTAGCCAAAATCAAGTGGATCGTTCATCAAAAAACCAAGCTATAGAAATAGTTTTGAAATTTGAGTATAAAATATTACCTTGTAACATGGTTTTGCCGCTTTGATTTGAGCTAAAATCGAAGGTAAAACAAACCTTAAATCATGGCCGATAAACCCAGCACAAACACAACATATATAAGAGGAATGGAGCAAAGAAGATGAAACTCCGACAAAACCCTCGAAAGTAAAAGTAGCGAAGAAGAACCCGAAAAAGAAAGAAGGGGGTTTGTTGGGAAGCTTACATCTCCAATCAGGGACGCTTACCTCCAAATGGAGTTTGTTGGGTTATGGGTGGATAACGTGGGCTGAGAAAGAAGAAGGGTAGAGGGATTTGTTTGGTTTGGAGACGTGAATGGTTTAGTGGAGGCGTGGTGCTGGATGCAGGCGGGGTTGTACAGCGGAAGACATGAAACAGAGATGAGAGATGAGAGAAAAGGTTTTTGCGATTGAATTTTAGGGTTAGAAGGGCGATGGAATTTCTGAGATGTCTTCACACTGAGTTTGAGTTTTTTACGATATCCTATTGCTCATCAGTTTTTGAGTTATTGTATTTTAATTGTATTTGATTTATTGTATTTTAATTTTCTATGATATGGTCGGTTGAGTTTTGGTGTTTCTTTGAGTTCTTGGTTTAGAACAAAAATTTGGAAAATCAGAAACGCCAGAGTATTTAGTGCTCAATTTTTTTTAATGATTCAACATATGACAACGGTTTTTCAGCGTTGGCTAAAGCTCAACTAAAAAACCGTTGCCTTAGACCTTTAGGCAACGGTTTTAAGCCGTTGCCAAAAAAATTAATAAAAATTTTTTGAATCAACAACAGTGGCAAAAAACCGTTGCCATTGCTATCTATGGCAACGGTTTTTTAGGCGTTGGAATTTTAGGCGTTGCTGTAGGGTCAAAATGTTGTAGTGGAGCTATACCACACTGGAAAGGGAGAACCTATCACGTTCTTACTTAACTGGCCTCTAGACAAATCTAGACATAAGCGTAAAACTAACCTGGTATACGAAAAACTCTTTGGCAATCGGGATATTGCCTAAAGGACATGAAAACCTCTAACAAGAGATGGGAACCACTTATGAAAATGACCTTGTATGATTTTCTGTCATTAATTATCTCAACTCTTGGATGCAGTCACAAACCACTTCAATCCCTAGTGTAATGAAACACTACTAACCATCACTTTTGATACGAGTTTTCTTTGAGTTTTATGTTTTATTCGACCAATACTCCTCCTTATTGTTTATTATGAGGATGGGGCATGTTTTTCAAAACTTTCTACAACAAGTCTTCTTACTCAAATATGTGCATAGAATCCTTGTGTCAAGTTAGAAAATAACCAAATTAATATGTTGAATTTGGTAAGATAGCTAAGATGAGATAATTGGAGGTGGTGAAATATGTTGGTATGATTGTATGCTCTGGCAAAATTTACTTGTGAACTTGAGGTTAGATGTATGTATGATTTAATTGTAACTGGCATCTTCAAATACATGACCTATTAGTATATTTTTATTTGCTATAATGTGATATATGTTATTCCTTAATTATCTTCACATTTTATAATGGGAAGGATATATTATTTTGAAATGGATGTTTTATATGAATGAAGGATAAGCATGCTCCAAATTTCATGATTCGTTTTAAAATAAGTTCAATAAATCAAACTTGTTGACGCAAGAGTAAAATTGTAGTATGCTTTTGAAATGTATTCATTTTGTCGTATCCATGTTTTGGCTGATATGTGTTGTGTAGAATCTTGTGTATCAATTCTCAGTTGGGTTACAAACTTGTACTTATGACTGAGATCTTTTAGATTACTGCGCTGTAAGTGTGCATATTATTGAGATATGCCTAGTAATTCTATTGCTTGTAATTATAGTAGGTGTAGTTAGAAACCTAGTCGAAATGGGCCAGTCGAATGGGCTAGTCGAAATTATGGGCCTGGGCCTGTTTCATTGTATATATATATACTGATGTCAGTAGCATGTAAGCGAGATCGACCTACTTTTTGTGAAATTCAGTGCAGCTTTTACCTAATATTATATTGCCCTAATTATTCCTCTTGTACCTTGCGCCGCCACTTCCTTTTCTTCTCTCTTTCACGTGTTTATCCCCAACAAACTGGTATCAAGAGCTTGTTAGATCCTTACAAAATCTATCAAGATTCATGGCAGCGCAAGACAACTCTGGTGGAGGTATTCCGGGGAACCTCCCAATCTTCGACGGAAAGGATTATGAACGTTGGTGTGCGCAGATAAAGGTGCTGTTTCGATATCAAGATGTTCTTGATGTCGTGAATGATGGTGTTCCACCCTTGGCAGCAAACGCCACTGAAGCGGTGAGGAACAACCATCATTCGCTGAGGAAGAAAGATGGAAAAGGGTTGTTTTTTATTCACCAATGCGTTGATTCCAACATCCTGAACCTGATCATCGACTGTGATTCAGCAAAGGCAGCTTGGGACATCCTAAAGAACTCGTATGGAGGAGCAGATAGGCTGAAGAAGATACGTCTACAGTCGCTCAGGAAGCAGTACGAGGGCTTGAAGATGACAGATGGAGAATCGATTGGAGAGTTCATTACGAGGTTAGTAGCATTAACTAATCAAATGAAAGGTAATGGTGAAACTGTGACTGAAGTAAATAAAGTCGAAAAGGTGCTCAGATCCTTAACCCTGGAATTCGACTACGTTGTTACTGCTATCGAAGAATCCAAGGACCTAGATACATTGAAGTTAGATGAACTTCAGGGTTCCTTAGAGGCGCATGAATTGAGAATAAGGCAGAGAAGTTCAGAGAAAGAAACTGAACAAGCCTTGCTTTCATACTCCTCTAAGAGAAATTGGAAGGCAGGCAACAAGGAGAAGGGTAGAGAAAAGGGATCAAGCAGTAAGAAGAAAGAACAAGGATCTTTCGACAAGAAGAAAGGAGACCTGTCGAAAGTTCAGTGTTATAACTGTCAGCAATTTGGGCATTATAGGAACAAGTGTAAAAACAAGAAAGTTCCTAGGGATAAAGATGCAGAAGCCAAGTTTGCTAATGATGGTGACTCAGACTCTGACTCAGAGGAGTTAATGCTGATGGCTGTCGAAGATGAGATTCGACTCGATGAAGGACTTGCTGAAAGTAGCGAGCAAAATAGTGGGAACACTTGTATAAGTGGATTCACTTGTGATGCTCAAAATATTTGTGCGATGTGTGTGTGGCAGGGCAGTGGAAACACTGGTGATGCCTCCAACATTGCCAGCAATGATGATGACGAATTGTCATTCATGACAGCTACTGACCCAGAATTACTGTTGTTGAAGGCTGATACAAATTCGACTGAAGAGAAGTCTGTCGAATGGTATCTCGACACAGGATGTTCAAATCACATGTGTTGTTACAAGGAGTGGTTTGTCGAACTGGAACAGATAAGCAAGAAGATAAGGTTTGCAGATAACAGTAAAGTTACTGCTGAAGGAGTAGGTACCATAAAGTTCCTGTCGAAAGATGGTAAGTGGTGCTACATCCAAGGGGTATTTTATGTACCAGCTATGAAGAGCAATCTGCTAAGTATTGGGCAGATGATCGAGAAGAAATTCACCGTCGAAATGGGTGATAACAGTCTCAGCTTGTTTGATTCGACCAAGAAGTTGATCCTGAAGGTGTTAATGCAGAGTAACAGAACCTTCAAAATCAAATTGCAAGTAGTCGAAGAACATTGTCTCCAGACCACTGTCGAAGAGGAGCACTGGAAGTGGCACAGAAGATTTGGCCACCTCAACTTCAAGAGCTTGAGTCAACTACATGAAAAGAAGATGGTCCATGGGTTGCCTGCAGTAAAAGTACCTGTCGAAGTTTGCGAGAGCTGTTGCAAGTCGAAGCAACCAAGAAACTCGTTTAAATCAGAAGTACCTAGCAGAGCAGAGAAGAAGCTAGAGGTGATATTTTCTGATGTCTGTGGTCCTTTCGAAGTATGTTCCTTAGGAGGGAATAAGTACTTTGTCACCTTCATTGACGAATACACTAGAATGTCCTGGGTGTATTTGATCAAAAGGAAGAGTGAAGTACTAGAAATATTCAAGAAGTTTAAGGTAATGATTGAAAAGCAGAGTGAATGTGCAATCAAAACCCTTAGAAGCGATGGAGGTGGTGAGTACAATTCTCATGGATTTGCCGAATTCTGTGAGAAAGAAGGAATTGTGCATGAAGTCACTGCACCTTACACGCCTCAGCATAATGGTACTGCTGAGAGGAAAAACAGGACCATCCTCAACATGGTAAGAAGTATGTTGAAGGAGAAGAAGCTACCTCATAGTTTATGGGGAGAACTTGTAGCCACAGCAGTGTATATTCTGAACAAATGCCCCACAAAGAGATTGACTGGGAAGACACCTGAAGAAGCTTGGCTAGGAAGAAAGCCAAGTGTCAAGCATCTCAGAATAATTGGCTCAGTATGCTATAGACATGTCCCTGAGCAACTAAGAAGCAAGCTGGATGATAGAGCACAACAAATGATCCTTGTTGGCTATCATTCGACAGGAGCATACAAACTATATGATCCTGTGCAGAAGAAAATAGTGAAAAGCAGAGATGTCGTAGTAGATGAGTCGAAACATTGGAACTGGGAAGAAGGCTGTGAGAAAACTACAATGATGGACTTCGACGAAGTCTCTGATCGAGATGATCAGAATGAAGAGGTCGAAACTGAAGAGCCAGAAGAACCCATTGCTGTCGAACCTTTAAGAAGGTCGCAAAGGGAAAGGCAGAGATCAGTAAGACTAGAAGGATTCGACACTTACCCAGATTCTGCTATTACAGCAGAGGGAGACCTGACACACTTTGCACTAATGGCAGAAGCAGAACCAGTGAGCCTGGAGCAAGCCCTTAGTCACAAGCAGTGGAAGGAAGCAATGATTGACGAGTTGAAGTCAATCGAGAAGAATGACACTTGGAAGCTAGTCGAACTTCCAAAAGATAAGAAAGCCATAGGGGTAAAGTGGGTCTTCAAGACCAAAGTCAAGCCCAATGGAGAAGTGGCCAAGTACAAGGCCAGGCTAGTAGCCAAAGGGTTCCTGCAGAAACCTGGTTTGGATTTCAATGAGGTCTTTGCCCCAGTAGCCAGGATCGAAACCATAAGATTGGTAGTAGCATTGGCAAGTCATAGAGGCTGGCCCCTGCATCAACTGGATGTAAAGTCAGCATTTCTGAATGGACCTCTGAAGGAGGAAGTCTATGTTTGTCAACCACCTGGTTTTGAGTCGAAGGGTAAAGAAGACAAAGTCTATAAGCTGGAGAAGGCCCTGTATGGGCTCAAGCAAGCTCCAAGAGCGTGGAACAAGAGAATTGATGGATTCCTCTTGGCTCAGAAGTTTATTAGATGCACTAATGAACATGGAGTGTATGTGAAGAAGAATGGAACTTCGACTCAGTTGTTGTTGTGCCTGTACGTAGATGATCTACTTGTAACTGGCAGCAATGAAGTCGAAGTCGAAGCCTTCAAGAAAGTGATGATGTCAGAATTTGAAATGAGTGATCTGGGACATCTATCATATTTCTTTTGAATGGAGTTTACCCAGACAAGTAAGGGTATACTCCTGCACCAGTCGAAGTATGCAGCTGATATCCTGAAAAGATTCGACATGAGCAACTGCAAGGAAGTTTCGACACCATCGGACACTAGTAGCAAGCTGTCGAAAGACGACGAAGGGATTGAAGTAGATGCCACCTTGTTTAAACAGATCGTGGGCTCCCTAAGGTACCTGTGCAACACTCGACCTGACATTATGTTTAGTGTCGGAATGATCAGCAAATTCATGGAGAAGCCGAAAAACTCTCATATGGCAGCTGCAAAAAGAGTACTAAGGTATGTAAAGGGAACACAAAGTTATGGTATTCTGTTCCTTAGCAAGAGTGTGTCGAAGAGTGGTAATGAAGTGTTTGGCTACACTGACTCCGACTGGAGTGGAGACAGGAGTGATCGAAAAAGCACAAGTGGGTATGTCTTTATGTATGGTTCGACACCCATCTCTTGGTGCTCGAAGAAGCAAAGTATTGTTGCGTTGTCCTCCTGTGAAGCAGAGTATGTAGCTGCTTCCTTTGCAGCATGTCAAGCATCATGGCTGAGCATGCTACTGGTCGAAATTGGAATGCACAGGGTTGAAGCAATGAAATTGTTGATCGACAACAAGTCTGCGATAGATCTCGCAAGGAACCCTGTCGCACATGGAAGGTCGAAGCATATAGAGACCAGATATCACTTCCTGCGTGATCAAGTAAACAATGAGAAGCTGAATCTGGAATATTGCTGTTCGGAACTTCAAGTAGCTGATGCAATGACCAAGCCATTGCAAAAGGGAAGATTCGAAGAACTGAGAACAATGCTTGGAATGATATCGCTCAGCAATGTGAATTAGGAGGGAATATTGAGATATGCCTAGTAATTCTATTGCTTGTAATTATAGTAGGTGTAGTTAGAAACCTAGTCGAAATGGGCCAGTCGAATGGGCTAGTCGAAATTATGGGCCTGGGCCTGTTTCATTGTGTATATATATATATACTGATGTCAGTAGCATGTAAGCGAGACCTACTTTTTGTGAAATTCAGTGCAGCTTTTACCTAATATTATATTGCCCTAATTATTCCTCTTGTACCTTGCGCCGCCACTTCCTTTTCTTCTCTCTTTCACGTATTTATCCCCAACACATATTGCTTGATTGGATATGATATGTTCTGTAAAGTTTAATGATTTGTTGTTTATTACAAGTAGATTAAGTACGTATGTTATAATTTTCAATGTTAAGAATTTTGTTTTCTTACTTGTCGTTATGTATTGAAACTCCAGAGCTTGATTTCTCTTCGATTTGAGAAACTATTTTTGAAATATTTAATTATGAGTCTTATAGTGTGCATTCCAAAAGCTAGTTTCAAACTTATAAATTCTTTTTGGATTGGATTGAGGAGCAAATATACATACTGTTATAGATGTGAAATGCGTGTTTAATATGAATTTAATGTGAAATTGGTATATACCATGACTTATGTTTGTTTCATAAGATGTGAATATTTTTATATATAGAAAGTTCTCAAGTTAGGGTGAGACCCTCACCCCTCCATCTTCAAGTTGCCTAAGTATTCCAAAGTGAAAGAATGACGTATAATAGTGGCATACGAATTCCAAAGTGAAAGAATGACGTATAATAGTGGAATACGAATTTCACTAGTTTTCATATATTATGGTGAATAAAACTTGAACAATTTTTGAGGACAACGCATGTTGGAAATACATGTGTTGGTTTGTCGGGGCAGTCGATAGTTCCGGAAGCAGTCTTGGATGTTACAAATGGTATCAGAGCAGCAAACCTCTCTCAGTACGGTGTGGTTCGGGGACGAACCAAGCAGAAGCTGGTGGGAATGTGACATCTGTGGTTGACGAGGGTGGGGAGTGATCGCCGGTGCCCAAAAAGTGGGCATGGCAAAGAGCGGCTCTTGGCAGCTTCTAGCCGAAGAGACACGTGGATGAACTGAATATGCACCGGAATGAAAGGGATCCTGAGGCTGTGCAGGTATGGGATTGTACAGTTGAAGGAAGGCTTAAAAGAATTGATGTGGACTACCTATACCAACAAGATGCATCTTCTTTTCGGGAGCCCTTCCCATAAGAACTTCATAGTTAAACGTGCTTGACTTGGAGTAGTAGTGGGATGGGTGACTTTTTGGGAAGTTTCCTAGAAAGCATGCAAGATAGGACAACGCATGCTGGAAAGACACATGTTGGTTTGTCGGGGTAGTCGACAGTTCCGGAAGCAGTATGGGATGTTACAAAAATGTAACACCCAAAGAAATTTTTATTTCTTTGATTGCTAAGTGACTTAAATGAATGTGAATGTTTAATTGAAGTGATTTATGCTTGAGTTATTATTGTTTAAGTGTGAATTGTGGAGGTAATTGAATGATTGGTTAATTTTATGACTTATTAGAGTTTTAGAGATGATCATAGTGGATTAAGAGTGCCTTAGTATTATATGACTTGAGGGAGGGTAAAATAGGAATTTCACCATTAGTTAAAAATCTAATTCATTAAAAACTTCACTTTCCTCTCTAAACCCATGGCTACCACATTCCACGAACACACACACTATTCACAAAAAAAACACAAAATTAGAAAAAGAAGTTGAGAGAAGAGAAAGGAGAGGTCGAGAGACTAAGAGAGGGAAGATGAGCTTTGATTTCTCCATGTGTGTTCAAGATAGTTACACTAAAAGAATCCTCATCACTTGCTCTTCCATTTGATACCAGTTTTGTGGCCAACAAACACCTATTTCCCCCTCTTGATCATTTCGTGAAACCCATAGCCAAAGTGGGTGAAGCTTGTTCCTTTGCAATTCCTAGTGGTTGGTGAACTTTGGTGACTATTTTGAAGCTTGGGTTTTGTCATTTGGGGGCTGTTTTGGGTATTCCAAGTATGGGTCAGAATTTTTGCAGCTGAAAGTGTAACACCCCAATATTTCTAATATTTAGATACACTGAGATGCACATCTGTGTCAACAATCAGAGGACACAATCCCTGTTTAGATATTGAACACACTAAATTTTTCCGATAATATGACAACAATGTCTCGGATCAACCTGTCTGCAAGTCCATGAAATTTAAATTGCTCCTCAACTCAAAAGGAATACAAGGTCTATTGTTCAATATCATAACTAGAGAAGCGGAATAGGTTTATACAACTTGTAGCGACCGAAAAATCCTGGATAGGATTCCTCGAAGGTTCAAAGATGAAGCCGCCACCAAAGTTTAGTATGAGGGCAAACATTGGAAAATCCCTTTTGGAATGGATAAGGGTCCTTGAGACCAGATTAGGGTTCGGGAGTCGGTTATGCGTAGGGAAGGTATTAGCACCCCACGACATCCTTCCTAGAGAAGGTTACCTGCTAATTAGTTGTAGGAGCGAAAGTTAATTTTGAAAACATTTATTTTTACCCTTTTATTGTGAATTAAAAAGAAAGAAGAAAATTGATATTTTATTAGAATTTGAGAAAGGGATCATTTAGGAAAGGGCTAAAAAAGGTTTTTTATTAGTGCAATTGACAGATGTGGGCCCCCATCTGCTCCTACGTATCTCTTGGTAGAGAATCAAATCACACGTAGTTCTTGGTAGAAAAATTTTTGTTGGTTGGTATTTTTTAATATAGGGATCTTAGGACTCTTGAGTGATCAGTTCATTTGTCCTAAAATGATGACTAACCCGACTGTACAGTCGGCTTAGTCCCCTACTTTGTGAAAATTGAGATTTTTGAAGCTTGGAAGATAGTTTGATGTGTGGTGGTTTGATTTTATTTGAATAGGGGTTTTAGGACTCTTGATCCGTACGGTTCATTCGTCCTAGAACGCTGACTAACCCGACTGTACAGTCGACTTAATCCCCTATTTTGAAAATTTGATTTGTGTAAAGAAATGTGTTTGTGTTTATTTTAATTTAGGAATTGTTTGTTTTAAATAGGGATTTTAGGTCGTAATCCGTAACGGTTCATTAGTGACCTAAAAAGCAGGCTAATCCGACTGTACAGTCGACTTAGTCCCCTATTTATATTTTTTGAAAATGAATATTTATCTGTTTATTTTTATAGTTTTTTCGAAAAAAGAAATTGTTTCGAAAAGAAAAAAAACGAAAAGGGGCTGCATTAATAACAAGGGGTGCGGTTAGACCAGATGGCTGTATTAATAAACTGGTGTGTGAAAAGCAGAAGCCCACGTTTCACTTTTGGGTTGTGGGCTGATAGTTTAGGGTGGTGCGCGTTATTAAAACAAGGGGTGTAGAAAATAATCTGAATATTTGATTTTTAAATAAATAATAAAAGGATAGGTATATAAAAGGATAATTTGGCAATGAAAACCTAATTTCCTAATCCCTTCCCTCACTTGCGCCGCAGCGGCCATAGAGTGGAGTGAGAAAGGGTTTTTTCGGAGAGAGAGAGTTGTGCGAAGAGAGAGAGAGTTACGCTGAGGGAGAGAACGAGATTGGCGGAGAGGGAGAGAGAGGGAACCGTGAAGAGAAAGAGATGGAGAGGAGACGGTGCTCACGGTGACGGCAGACGGTGGCTCCGGGGTGTTTTCCGTTGAGTTTGACGGCGAGGAGAGAGGAAACCAATGAGCCTAAAGAAGGGAGAAGAAGACGAAGAAGACCGGAAGGGAGATGGGTGATGCGGTGATGACCGACGTAAGGTGATGCGACTCCGACCGGCCACTCTTGGGCCGGCGATGGCGACGTTTTCGGAGCTGCTGTGTTCGAGGAGACTGACAACGGCACGGTTGATGGCGGCGTGGTTGGTCCATGGGCGGTTCATGGCGGCGACGACGCATTTTTTGGGAGACGGCCACCGTCACGGTGGTCGGAGCCGGTACGGTTCTACCCTATCTTCTCCTATCTTCTATTTCTCTGTTTGGATTTTTGCTCTATCAATTTCTGTTCCTGATTTTCCCCTTTTTTAATCTAATTTTCCTAAACCCTAAATCCTAATTTTGAACTGAAAAAATACCCTAAACCGATTTCTGATTTCGTGTTTTAAAAAAAACTGGTTCTGAAAAAGAAAAAAACCTAATTTGTATTTATCACTGAACCTGTTTCTAATTCTGCACTTAATTTTGTGTTCTTCAAAAGACTAATTTTGACCCTAAATATTTTATCACTGAGCTGGTTTTAGTTTCTGATTACTCCTAAACCGTCCATCAATTTTCGAATTCTGTTTGTGATTGTTTATGAAACTTATTTATTTACAGCAACTATATTTATAAGAAAAGGGGATATAAACTGAGCCTAGTTATTTACAAAACGACTTATTATATGCTAAATTTGACAAAAAACTAAAGGAGCAAAATTGATACACGGACACCAACCTGTATTCCAGCTACTGAATTAGTCTCCTTCTACCTACTGTTGTGCCTCTTTTGTTTCAGAATTTCTTGGTGTTGTGTGATTAGGGTTTCGGTTTGAAACCCTACTTTTGCTCTGAATTCTGTTAATTTCGTCTGATTTTCTGTGTAATTTTTGTGTGATTTTTCTCTTTGATTCAAGCTTGTTTTTATAGGTAAATTTCAGGTTTAGGAAATTAATTTCTGATTCTAATTTGATTTGTTTTCCTATTTCAGGTATTGGACTCTTGGGCAACAAGAATTAGCCCATGGATCTGCTGCTGTGGCCATTTTTGTATTTTTGTTCTTTTTTCTATTTCTTTTATTTTTTTTATTATTTTCGAATTGCATTATTTTTGTATTTTTGATTTTTGGATTATTGTAAATTAATTTTTAATTCTGATTTTATTTAATATTTTTTTTGGGTGATTTATGATTTATATTTTCAAAAAATAAGTGAATAAAAACAAAAAGAAGTTGGGCCAGAACCAATAGCGAAAAACGGGCCCAACCAAACAACGCGTTAAAATGAGGCCCAATTAGAAGGAACAGACCCATTACAACATATTAAAGATAGGCCCAATTAGAATAGGTTGCTAAAATCAGGCCCAATTAAAAACAAAATCCGTCGATGAGCCCAATTATGAAAGCATACGCCCAATTAGATGAAAAGGTATCTCAGTCCAATCCAAACTAAAATGAGACAACATCGAATGAGCCCGAAAACTTTTTTTCGTAGCAATAGGGTTTGTGGCTTATGACACGCAAAATAAGTGATAGAAACGATTGCGAAAAAGATCAGACAAAATTGGGGTATAACAGCTGCCCCTCTTTATTTATATTTTACTAGAAAAAGTGAATGGTTTTCAGATTTTCGTAGTAGAAATAAAAATAAAGATAGAATAGACTCTAATTTTGTCCGCTTAGGGGGAAAATGAGTTAGGGAAAAGAGGGACGATTAACACTTGGTGTGTTAACCGACAACAATAAAAAATGATCACTGGGGATCTAGTGGAGCACTGGGGCTCTAAAAGAGCATTTGGGCTCTAAGGGAGCACTGGGGCTCCAAGGGGTTGCCTAAAGCCTAAAGTGTTAGACTTTAGAGTCTATAAAGTAACCTTAGAGGGGGGGTGAATAAGGTTATAGATGATTAATGGATTCTTTTTTTCAATTTAAAAAAACTTTTTTTTGATATTGGTTTGGATTAAATGCGGAATAATAATATTTGACCAATATAGAAGGAGAAGAGGAGTAGAATGAGATAATGGACAGATCAATATTGTATACAGCAATAAAATAGAGAGATCTGGATAAGATTACAATATGATATATTTGCACAGTTCTATTGAGAATATGATAAGCAGTTAAATGATAATATCAATATTATAAGCAAATAAAGTGCAAAATATAAAGAGATAGAGAAGAGAGAGAGACACAGCAATTTAGCGAGGTTCGGGATAAAACCCCTACGTCCTCGGCCTTAGGCTTTTCAACCCTTGGACTTAGTAACCACTATATTGAAGAGAGTTTGATACAAACAGTCGACCCCAATATAAGTGAATCTCAATTCCCCTGAATTGAGAACCCAAGCACTCTTGCTAAGGATTTCTAAACCAACTCAATAACCCTATTGAGAGACCCAAGTACACAGCCCAGGATTTCAAAACACCAACTCAATCCCTTGATTGAGAGACCCAAGTACAAAGCCCAGGATTTCAAAATAACCTTGAAATAAAATAAATTACACAATAGAGTTCTATGATCCAATCACTTCAGAGAATGAGTCAATTTAGAAACTGAGAGAGATGAGTGATCTTAGGATATTATAGATGCTCTATAAGATGAGGGATGATCTTGCTTTTGCAACCACTTCAAAATTGATATAACAATAGAAGTTGAGGTTGCTTGAAAGCTTTTTAAAAATATAGATATGATTTAAAAACAAAGCTTTTTGAAAAACAAGATTCAAAACAGTTGGAGCACAGGATCTCAGATCTAGATCTATAAACAGCTTTTAAAAAAAAATATAACAATTTAAAATCAAAAGCTTATAAAAATAAAACAATGAAGAGCAATAGATCTATAGAGATTCGAATATGAGAGAGCAGAGAAGAAATTGTCAGATGAAGATTTGTTGGCGGTTGTTTTGAGAAGTGAAATCAGGCTCATATTTATAGTGATAGGTGAGGTTCGATTTTTGCAAAATCATTTATGGCTTGAGATAATCGATTGTCTCATGTAGTGCAAATTGGTGATAATCGATTATGGCTCAATATGGAAGGTAAGGAATAGGCTCATAATCGATTATCCTTTGTAGTGGAATTGAGCAAGTAATCGATTATTTGCCTTCAATCAGGACAATAATCGATTATGGTATGGAGTGTATTTGAGTCAGTAATCGATTATGGTTCTAAACATGGAAGGTATGATTTGCTTCATAATCGATTATTACATGGTGAGAAGGAATGCATAATCGATTATATACATATATATGGAAACATTGTGAAGTTATATAATCGATTATGTACCTCTTAGTAACATAAGATAATCGATTATATATTTTATAAAAAGATAGGAACTGATTTCAAACTTTCCACAAAATAGTTTTTAGGGTTTTGGTTTCCACCATATGCATGCATGCAATTTTAAAATATTTTTTCAAAAACTATTTTTATGCATCATGCATGTTTTGAAAAGTCATCTCTCTCAATAACTAAAGTGCCACACACTTTAGGTGATAGGACCTTTACAAAGTGTCCTAAAAAGGCTTAGACACAAAATAGGGTTTTGAACTTCTTATGATGCTTCTTCTTCAAGCTTCTCCTTTGAGTCTTCTTCCTTTTAAATTAAGTCCTGCACTTTGCTCAACTTGAAACATTAGTAGATATGATGTAATTTGTTATCATACAAAATAAAGGAGTGTTTACCCTTGGTTCAACAAACTCCCCCTTTTTGATGATAACAAATTACATTATGCATAGGGTTTGATAATAATGAAAATTCTTTTAAAAAAGCTCCCCCTAAGCATAAGCACATATTTTCTCCCCACATATAATAGTAACTTGCATATTTTCTCCCCCTTTGTTTTCATCAAAAAGGAGGGGGGGTGAATACATACAACATAGGCACTTTATAAACTTGCATAATAGATAAGCAGCATTGCATAGCATATGATATATCAAAAACAGTAGTTCATGCTATGCTCCCCCTTACTTGGTGAACCCCCTTAATAATTTTAGAATGCAAGGCTTTAGTAAAAAGAGGGTGGATCATCATGGTTTTAAAAATATGATACCCAAGATAATCATCCTTGGTTCAACAATATAGGTATCATTTTTAACAAAAAATATGTTGCATCACAAATCCAGCACAATAGAGAGAAGAGAAAAAAAAATTTGATGCACAAAAAAAAATTTATTTCACAAAAGTGATAAATTATTCTTAAGGTGAATAGAACTTTTCCAATCTAACCTTCACCGGTGATTCTTCCCTATTGTTGATATTACTGGTCACATGACTGCTGTTTCTGAGTATTAAGAATCTTTTTGCGTCTCCAGTCATGAACTTTGAGTCTCTGCTATCAAGGTATTGATCTGTCCTCCATACCTTGTAGCACACCTGCATTAAGATCAAGTAGAAAATTTTGGTACCCAATTCTCTTTGGGTCCTTTGGGGTTAGTCATCAAGGGGTTTGCTTTCACAATCCACCTTGGTTTCTTCCAAGTAGGTACAAGGGTTCCAAGCTCACATATTTTACGGATTGGGCATGAAGAGGAGCTATGGTTTCCCTTTTGGCAATATGTGCATTTTAAGATAGTAGGTTTATGATTAGAGGTAGAAGCTACAAAGGTGATATTTTTGTTTGAGCTGGAGGTGGTGGAATTTCCTTGGTACCCAATACCTCTCCTATCAACATATTGATGTTGAGAGTGAAGCAACTGAGTCAAGGTCTTTTCACCAACCTCAAACTTTTTCAAAGATTCTTTCAAAAATTCATTTTCAACCTTGACTTTTTCAAAATTTTGTTTTAGTTCTCGAAATTCAAGGTTGACTGATTTTTGTAGTTCATTCTTTAATCTAGTGACTTCACTTTCAAGAGTCTCGATTTGAGTGGATAGGCTTTTGTTGCTCTTTGTTAGTTTCTTGGATTTTAACAAAAGTTTTTCGTGTTCAAAATATAGAGCCTCAAAAGCTTCACTCAGATCGTGACTACTATAGTCATTATCAATCATATCATCATGCATAGAGGAGGTAGAGGGACTAGAAAAGTTAAGGCTTACCTTTGATGTATCATTTGCCATGCTGCAGACAGCATTGTCGGTCTACTCATCTTCTTCTGATTCACCATCAGTGCTGAGATTGTCCCATGTTGCTTCAGGTGTGTTCTTTGCCATGAGGCAGACAGCATTTGCAACTTCTTCTTCTTCGGTCTCACTTTCAGTGTCTGTATTGTCCCATGTTGCTTTCATTGCTTTCTTTTGCTTAGATTTCAGCTTGTAACAGTTTTCTTTGATGTGACCGGGTTTGTTGCATTCGAAACATCTTGGTTGATCATTCTTTTTCTCATACCTGTCTTCTTTGTTGTACCCGGACTTCTTTGAAAAATCACCCTTTCCAAACTTTTTGAATCTCATAAATTTTTTGAAATTTTTGGCAAGCATAGCCATATCTTCATCATCGGTTTCTTCTTCAGATTTAACCTCTTTCCTTGCTACTTTAGAAGTTTTAGCAGCAAGGGCAAGAGATTTCTTCTCTTTTACAGTTTCTTTTTCTTGATTCTTTTTGGCAGCCAGAACTACCTCAAATGCTAGCAATGATCCAATAAGGTCTTCTTGAGGTAAAGTGCCAATGTCTTTGGCTTCGGTTATAGCACAAGTCTTAGGGAAGAAATCACCAGTAAGGATTCAAGGATCTTTCCATTCAAATCCTTGTTGGTGTATTTCTTTCCTAAGGCCCTCAAGTTGTTTACAATTAAATTTAATCTCTGATGCATTGCTGCTACAGACTCACCTTCTTTCATTTTAAAACTTTCATATTCAGAGGTGAGAATTCTAATTTTAGTATCTTTTACCTGGCTTGTCCCGACATGAGTGGCTTGTAGGCAGTCCCAGATTTCCTTTGCACTTTGACACCCTTTTACTCTACCATATTCTTCTTCACAGAGAGATAGATGAAGGATATTCATGGCCTTTGCATTTAGGGATATCTTGTCAAGTTCAGATTTTCTTAACTCACTCAGGTCGATGGTGTAGATGTCTTCCACCGGTACTTCTTCAGCTTTGCCGGTGGCTTGAATTTTTGAAGTGTCACCATCAGTATTACCTGGTTTTGTGATCTTGATCTTCATCGGGATTAGAGGACCATCCACTATGATTCTCCATAGAGTGAAGTCAATTGCCTGCACATGACATTTTATACGACTACTCCAGTAATCATAGTTAGTACCATCAAATAGAGGAGGCCTATTAGATGACATTCCTTCTTTCATGAATGAACCCATAATCACAGATAGATAAAAAATAGAATTGCGAGATGTAAAGCTCTAATATGCAATTCCTAGCTCTGATACCACTTGTTAGACTTTAGAGTCTATAAAGTAACCTTAGAGGGGGGGTGAATAAGGTTATAGATGATTAATGGATTCTTTTTTTCAATTTAAAAAAACTTTTTTTTGATATTGGTTTGGATTAAATGCGGAATAATAATATTTGACCAATATAGAAGGAGAAGAGGAGTAGAATGAGATAATGGACAGATCAATATTGTATACAGCAATAAAATAGAGAGATCTGGATAAGATTACAATATGATATATTTGCACAGTTCTATTGAGAATATGATAAGCAGTTAAATGATAATATCAATATTATAAGCAAATAAAGTGCAAAATATAAAGAGATAGAGAAGAGAGAGAGACACAACAATTTAGCGAGGTTCGGGATAAAACCCCTACGTCCTCGACCTTAGGCTTTTCAACCCTTGGACTTAGTAACCACTATATTGAAGAGAGTTTGATACAAACAGTCGACCCCAATATAAGTGAATCTCAATTCCCCTGAATTGAGAACCCAAGCACTCTTGCTAAGGATTTCTAAACCAACTCAATAACCCTATTGAGAGACCCAAGTACACAGCCCAGGATTTCAAAACACCAACTCAATCCCTTGATTGAGAGACCCAAGTACAAAGCCCAGGATTTCAAAATAACCTTGAAATAAAATAAATTACACAATAGAGTTCTATGATCCAATCACTTCAGAGAATGAGTCAATTTAGAAACTGAGAGAGATGAGTGATCTTAGGATATTATAGATGCTCTATAAGATGAGGGATGATCTTGCTTTTGCAACCACTTCAAAATTGATATAACAATAGAAGTTGAGGTTGCTTGAAAGCTTTTTAAAAATATAGATATGATTTAAAAACAAAGCTTTTTGAAAAACAAGATTTAAAACAGTTGGAGCACAGGATCTCAGATCTAGATCTATAAACAGCTTTTAAAAAAAAATATAACAATTTAAAATCAAAAGCTTATAAAAATAAAACAATGAAGAGCAATAGATCTATAGAGATTCGAATATGAGAGAGCAGAGAAGAAATTGTCAGATGAAGATTTGTTGGCGGTTGTTTTGAGAAGTGAAATCAGGCTCATATTTATAGTGATAGGTGAGGTTCGATTTTTGCAAAATCATTTATGGCTTGAGATAATCGATTGTCTCATGTAGTGCAAATTGGTGATAATCGATTATGGCTCAATATGGAAGGTAAGGAATAGGCTCATAATCGATTATCCTTTGTAGTGGAATTGAGCAAGTAATCGATTATTTGCCTTCAATCAGGACAATAATCGATTATGGTATGGAGTGTATTTGAGTCAGTAATCGATTATGGTTCTAAACATGGAAGGTATGATTTGCTTCATAATCGATTATTACATGGTGAGAAGGAATGCATAATCGATTATATACATATATATGGAAACATTGTGAAGTTATATAATCGATTATGTACCTCTTAGTAACATAAGATAATCGATTATATATTTTATAAAAAGATAGGAACTGATTTCAAACTTTCCACAAAATAGTTTTTAGGGTTTTGGTTTCCACCATATGCATGCATGCAATTTTAAAATATTTTTTCAAAAACTATTTTTATGCATCATGCATGTTTTGAAAAGTCATCTCTCTCAATAACTAAAGTGCCACACACTTTAGGTGATAGGACCTTTACAAAGTGTCCTAAAAAGGCTTAGACACAAAATAGGGTTTTGAACTTCTTATGATGCTTCTTCTTCAAGCTTCTCCTTTTTGAGTCTTCTTCCTTTTAAATTAAGTCCTGCACTTTGCTCAACTTGAAACATTAGTAGATATGATGTAATTTGTTATCATACAAAATAAAGGAGTGTTTACCCTTGGTTCAACAAACTCCCCCTTTTTGATGATAACAAATTACATTATGCATAGGGTTTGATAATAATGAAAATTCTTTTAAAAAAGCTCCCCCTAAGCATAAGCACATATTTTCTCCCCACATATAATAGTAACTTGCATATTTTCTCCCCCTTTGTTTTCATCAAAAAGGAGGGGGGGTGAATACATACAACATAGGCACTTTATAAACTTGCATAATAGATAAGCAGCATTGCATAGCATATGATATATCAAAAACAGTAGTTCATGCTATGCTCCCCCTTACTTGGTGAACCCCCTTAATAATTTTAGAATGCAAGGCTTTAGTAAAAAGAGGGTGGATCATCATGGTTTTAAAAATATGATACCCAAGATAATCATCCTTGGTTCAACAATATAGGTATCATTTTTAACAAAAAATATGTTGCATCACAAATCCAGCACAATAGAGAGAAGAGAAAAAAAAATTTGATGCACAAAAAAAAATTTATTTCACAAAAGTGATAAATTATTCTTAAGGTGAATAGAACTTTTCCAATCTAACCTTCACCGGTGATTCTTCCCTATTGTTGATATTACTGGTCACATGACTGCTGTTTCTGAGTATTAAGAATCTTTTTGCGTCTCCAGTCATGAACTTTGAGTCTCTGCTATCAAGGTATTGATCTGTCCTCCATACCTTGTAGCACACCTGCATTAAGATCAAGTAGAAAATTTTGGTACCCAATTCTCTTTGGGTCCTTTGGGGTTAGTCATCAAGGGGTTTGCTTTCACAATCCACCTTGGTTTCTTCCAAGTAGGTACAAGGGTTCCAAGCTCACATATTTTACGGATTGGGCATGAAGAGGAGCTATGGTTTCCCTTTTGGCAATATGTGCATTTTAAGATAGTAGGTTTATGATTAGAGGTAGAAGCTACAAAGGTGATATTTTTGTTTGAGCTGGAGGTGGTGGAATTTCCTTGGTACCCAATACCTCTCCTATCAACATATTGATGTTGAGAGTGAAGCAACTGAGTCAAGGTCTTTTCACCAACCTCAAACTTTTTCAAAGATTCTTTCAAAAATTCATTTTCAACCTTGACTTTTTCAAAATTTTGTTTTAGTTCTCGAAATTCAAGGTTGACTGATTTTTGTAGTTCATTCTTTAATCTAGTGACTTCACTTTCAAGAGTCTCGATTTGAGTGGATAGGCTTTTGTTGCTCTTTGTTAGTTTCTTGGATTTTAACAAAAGTTTTTCGTGTTCAAAATATAGAGCCTCAAAAGCTTCACTCAGATCGTGACTACTATAGTCATTATCAATCATATCATCATGCATAGAGGAGGTAGAGGGACTAGAAAAGTTAAGGCTTACCTTTGATGTATCATTTGCCATGCTGCAGACAGCATTGTCGGTCTACTCATCTTCTTCTGATTCACCATCAGTGCTGAGATTGTCCCATGTTGCTTCAGGTGTGTTCTTTGCCATGAGGCAGACAGCATTTGCAACTTCTTCTTCTTCGGTCTCACTTTCAGTGTCTGTATTGTCCCATGTTGCTTTCATTGCTTTCTTTTGCTTAGATTTCAGCTTGTAACAGTTTTCTTTGATGTGACCGGGTTTGTTGCATTCGAAACATCTTGGTTGATCATTCTTTTTCTCATACCTGTCTTCTTTGTTGTACCCGGACTTCTTTGAAAAATCACCCTTTCCAAACTTTTTGAATCTCATAAATTTTTTGAAATTTTTGGCAAGCATAGCCATATCTTCATCATCGGTTTCTTCTTCAGATTTAACCTCTTTCCTTGCTACTTTAGAAGTTTTAGCAGCAAGGGCAAGAGATTTCTTCTCTTTTACAGTTTCTTTTTCTTGATTCTTTTTGGCAGCCAGAACTACCTCAAATGCTAGCAATGATCCAATAAGGTCTTCTTGAGGTAAAGTGCCAATGTCTTTGGCTTCGGTTATAGCACAAGTCTTAGGGAAGAAATCACCAGTTAAGGATTCAAGGATCTTTCCATTCAAATCCTTGTTGGTGTATTTCTTTCCTAAGGCCCTCAAGTTGTTTACAATTAAATTTAATCTCTGATGCATTGCTGCTACAGACTCACCTTCTTTCATTTTAAAACTTTCATATTCAGAGGTGAGAATTCTAATTTTAGTATCTTTTACCTGGCTTGTCCCGACATGAGTGGCTTGTAGGCAGTCCCAGATTTCCTTTGCACTTTGACACCCTTTTACTCTACCATATTCTTCTTCACAGAGAGATAGATGAAGGATATTCATGGCCTTTGCATTTAGGGATATCTTGTCAAGTTCAGATTTTCTTAACTCACTCAGGTCGATGGTGTAGATGTCTTCCACCGGTACTTCTTCAGCTTTGCCGGTGGCTTGAATTTTTGAAGTGTCACCATCAGTATTACCTGGCTTTGTGATCTTGATCTTCATCGGGATTAGAGGACCATCCACTATGATTCTCCATAGAGTGAAGTCAATTGCCTGCACATGACATTTTATACGACTACTCCAGTAATCATAGTTAGTACCATCAAATAGAGGAGGCCTATTAGATGACATTCCTTCTTTCATGAATGAACCCATAATCACAGATAGATAAAAAATAGAATTGCGAGATGTAAAGCTCTAATATGCAATTCCTAGCTCTGATACCACTTGTTAGACTTTAGAGTCTATAAAGTAACCTTAGAGGGGGGGTGAATAAGGTTATAGATGATTAATGGATTCTTTTTTTCAATTTAAAAAAACTTTTTTTTGATATTGGTTTGGATTAAATGCGGAATAATAATATTTGACCAATATAGAAGGAGAAGAGGAGTAGAATGAGATAATGGACATATCAATATTGTATACAGCAATAAAATAGAGAGATCTGGATAAGATTACAATATGATATATTTGCACAGTTCTATTGAGAATATGATAAGCAGTTAAATGATAATATCAATATTATAAGCAAATAAAGTGCAAAATATAAAGAGATAGAGAAGAGAGAGAGACACAACAATTTAGCGAGGTTCGGGATAAAACCCCTACGTCCTCGACCTTAGGCTTTTCAACCCTTGGACTTAGTAACCACTATATTGAAGAGAGTTTGATACAAACAGTCGACCCCAATATAAGTGAATCTCAATTCCCCTGAATTGAGAACCCAAGCACTCTTGCTAAGGATTTCTAAACCAACTCAATAACCCTATTGAGAGACCCAAGTACACAGCCCAGGATTTCAAAACACCAACTCAATCCCTTGATTGAGAGACCCAAGTACAAAGCCCAGGATTTCAAAATAACCTTGAAATAAAATAAATTACACAATAGAGTTCTATGATCCAATCACTTCAGAGAATGAGTCAATTTAGAAACTGAGAGAGATGAGTGATCTTAGGATATTATAGATGCTCTATAAGATGAGGGATGATCTTGCTTTTGCAACCACTTCAAAATTGATATAACAATAGAAGTTGAGGTTGCTTGAAAGCTTTTTAAAAATATAGATATGATTTAAAAACAAAGCTTTTTGAAAAACAAGATTCAAAACAGTTGGAGCACAGGATCTCAGATCTAGATCTATAAACAGCTTTTAAAAAAAAATATAACAATTTAAAATCAAAAGCTTATAAAAATAAAACAATGAAGAGCAATAGATCTATAGAGATTCGAATATGAGAGAGCAGAGAAGAAATTGTCAGATGAAGATTTGTTGGCGGTTGTTTTGAGAAGTGAAATCAGGCTCATATTTATAGTGATAGGTGAGGTTCGATTTTTGCAAAATCATTTATGGCTTGAGATAATCGATTGTCTCATGTAGTGCAAATTGGTGATAATCGATTATGGCTCAATATGGAAGGTAAGGAATAGGCTCATAATCGATTATCCTTTGTAGTGGAATTGAGCAAGTAATCGATTATTTGCCTTCAATCAGGACAATAATCGATTATGGTATGGAGTGTATTTGAGTCAGTAATCGATTATGGTTCTAAACATGGAAGGTATGATTTGCTTCATAATCGATTATTACATGGTGAGAAGGAATGCATAATCGATTATATACATATATATGGAAACATTGTGAAGTTATATAATCGATTATGTACCTCTTAGTAACATAAGATAATCGATTATATATTTTATAAAAAGATAGGAACTGATTTCAAACTTTCCACAAAATAGTTTTTAGGGTTTTGGTTTCCACCATATGCATGCATGCAATTTTAAAATATTTTTTCAAAAACTATTTTTATGCATCATGCATGTTTTGAAAAGTCATCTCTCTCAATAACTAAAGTGCCACACACTTTAGGTGATAGGACCTTTACAAAGTGTCCTAAAAAGGCTTAGACACAAAATAGGGTTTTGAACTTCTTATGATGCTTCTTCTTCAAGCTTCTCCTTTTTTAGTCTTCTTCCTTTTAAATTAAGTCCTGCACTTTGCTCAACTTGAAACATTAGTAGATATGATGTAATTTGTTATCATACAAAATAAAGGAGTGTTTACCCTTGGTTCAACATAAAGGACCAATTGGGGTCCGAAGGTGCACTGGGGCTTTGAAGGACCATTGGGGGTCCAAAAGAGCACAAACTAGCAATGGTACTAGTAAAATGGTATGCTCGGGGGTGGCCTTTTTCGAGCGGCCGGAGGGGCAAGATCAGGTCGTTGACCTAATTTGCTCACCTCCAAGGACGTCCACCATGTCTTAGGCTGACACAGCTAGTCTGAAGGACCTGGGGTCGGATGATCCGTCGCGCTCAGTGGCGACATAGTGATCTTGAGGGTAGAGTTCGAAGTTGTTGCTTTGACATACTGGGTCGAACTGAATTGATGGACCTGGGGTCGGATGATCCGTCGGTTGCTCGATAACGCGACGTGCGATCTAGAATGAATGACCATTGGAGGTCTAAATTAAGACAGCGCTGGGGCTGCGAGGGACTGCTGGGGGTCCGAGGTTCTGAATTGTGATATGAGACCAGTGCTTGGGGCATTAACTTTGAGGGGACCAATTATTGGGATTGACACATGGCGCTTACCTAGAACCTAACTAATGAATGCATTTACCTGAGAAGGGAAAAACTATCTATATTTGGCATATCTAGAAATGCGATGAATGATGCATGCGTGCAATATAGGTGTGTGAAATGGTAGGTGTCCGATGGGATGAATGAAACGTATATTAATGAATGATGGAATGATTTATGCTATGTGGATGATTTTTCTTTTGGCTTTTCTTCTTTTTTTTGGTCTTTTGCTTTTCTTTTTGGGCCTCTCTTTTTGCTGGTCCTTCAACTCGCAGGACTTCCGGCATGAGGCTATCAAGTGCATTCGTATTGCTAAGTCAATTGCGCATGACTGAGACTTATCATTTGAGATGATCACGCATTTATTGCTCTATTCCTGCGGTTCCTTTCTTCCATATCGGTATTTTAATGAAAGACTATATCTCTTCTGTGATCCTCGGAAATTTCGTAATGATTGTAATGCTTTTGATTATGCCACATGTTTCACAACTCAGTATCAATTATCACAAAACATCATTTCAAAAATAGACGGAAGTAAAAAGAAAGGAAGGTGTTTGATATTGACATTGGACGCCAAATGTGCAGAAGGCACACCGACTGAAAATTACGTCAGGAATTTCATTGAAAGAATAGGAAAGCTGAAATACTAAGCAGACTTCTCAGTAGTTAGTGTCCTTGAAGTAACAGTGCCGGCCACCCAGGTTCACGACCTTGATCACTCATCATCCGACTTTTGGAAGTGTTGATTGCCTAAATGTTATTTAGTCCAACTTCTTGACCCTAATTTTTGCCTGGATCGCCCTTTAGAGTTTTCAATCCATCGGGTCGCTCTAATTTTTGCCTAGGCCGCCCTTTTGGGTTTTCAACCTAGCGAGCTTATTTTTTCTTTCTCTTTTTTCATATATTCCCTTTTTAGGCAGCGTTTGCCGGGAGTGGGATGTCTTCCTGATCCATTTTTGTGAGAATTAAGGCTCCCAGAGGATGATTTTTTTTTTTACTATGTAAAGGTCCTTTATAGTTCGAGCTCCATCTCCTGCGGGAATCCTTTTGGGTGAGACTTTCTTGGGCACCAAGTCTCCTTAAAATTGTTGAGGAAGGATCTGCTTCTGTTAAGCTTTCTTTATTCTTTTCTGATATGACATAAGACAACCGTTCTTGTATTTGGTGAGGTTTAACGGAAGTACTACTCCCATCGAACGGGGTTGCCCCTGTTGAAGTATGAACAAGGTCTGATCTCCATGTAAGGTGAAATGTCACTATCATCCCTGATATTCTTTGTTTGTTGTCTCAACTGCCCCATTTGTTGTTTTTTTTTTGGCGGTTTGGGGAGGGATCATGATGCTCGACTTAGAGTCCTTGCGTAGCCCTTTCACCACTGTCCGTGACGATCTTTTTAGGAAAGCCGTAACGGCAGACCATATTTCTGGTGAAATGTCACCATCATCCCTGATATTCTTCATCTGTTGCTGCAACTGCCCCATTTTTTTTTGGGCGGTATGGGAAGGGATCATGATGCTCGACTTGGAATCCTTGCGTAGCCCTTTCACCACTGTCCGTGACGATCTTTTTAGGAAAGCTGTAACGGCAGACCATGATTCTTGACAATCACGAATTTGTTACATCAGTGGGCGTCGAACTTTCTTGATTTGCTATCCTTTGGGTGTGATGTTAATTTTAACACCTTTTTGTCTTCTTCTGTGCCCAAGTTGATCATTTCGTTTGATTCCACGCGAGGATGGGTTACTTTATCCTTTTGTTCCGTTATTATCATTACCTCTGGAAGAGTTTCCCAGTTATCTTCAACATATTCCTTGGTTTGATTAATGGGGTGATCAAAGTTATGACATGAATTACCGACGTTGTTATTTTCAAGGACAAGTTATTTAAGTCTGCGTTAGTAGAAATTGAAGAAGGATGAAAGAAAAAGTAAAGCGAGCAAATGAGTAAAAAGGAATTTATCGAAGAATTCAAAATGCTATTTTATTAATATTGATACCGGAAAGAAACATGCATGCCCTTATCGAAATGTCCTAAGGCTTGGGGCAGAGCCATAGGATTTGCATTACGTAACATTACTTTGAACCGAAAATCACAAGAAAATCAACAATCTCCCAATTCATAAGTACTTCAGTTGCAGGACAAAGGTGCACAAGGTTGATGTTGTTTTTGGCCCTTTGATCGCCTTCAAAAGCACGGACGGATGACTCCTCATGCCCCTGGCAAAGAGTTAGCGCCTCCGGTCGGAGCATCCTCATTGAAGCTCAACCATTTGGATTCGATCAGATCCTGAATCACGTGTTTCAGCGCCTTGCAGTTTTCTACTGAATGCCCAATTGCGCCTGCGTGAAATTTGCAAGTGGCGTTCGGGTCATAGCCTCTCGGGAAAGGAGGTTCAATGGGCCTCATTGGGCGGGGGGAGATTAGGTTGTGACTAGTGAGGTGGTCGAACAGATCTGAGTAGGATGCGGGAATTGGATCAAACTGTACATGTCTCCTTTCTGGGTACTTTGGTGGTTTATGGCTTTTAGTGGTTTGGGTAGAGAAGTGCAGGGCTTGAGGATGGTTTTTGGAAGTGTAAGAGGCTTTCACTGATCTTGTTATGGAGTTGGTCTCCCCTTCATTACCTCTAACAAATCCTGCGAAGGGCTTCCTTGGGTTATTGGTTTCGGCCGAACCGTGAGAGATCTTCCCGTTTCTCATTCCCTTCTCCAACCTTTCTCCTATGGTGATCATGTCTGAGAAGTTAGAGGATACGCTCCCAATTAATCTGTCATAGAAGGGTGATTGCAACGTATCTATGAACATGGATACCATTTCTTTCTCTAGTAGAGGCGGAACTACCTGCGCTGCCGATCCTCTCCAACGCTGGGCATACTCCTTGAATGATTCTTTGTTTCTTTTCACCATAGTCTGCAACTGTGCTCTATCGGGAGCCATATCGATGTTGTATTTGTATTGCTTTAAGAAAGCATCAGCCAGATCTTTCCAACATCGAATGTGAGTGCGTTCCAACTGCATGTACCAGCTTGAGGCTGCCCCGGTCAAGCTGTCCTGAAAGTAATGGACGAGCAGTTTGTCGTCGTGTGCAAATGCAGCCATTCTTCTACAATACATAGTCAGATGGCTAGCGGGACAAGTTACCCCTCTGTATTTGTTAAAGTCGGGAACTTTGAACTTGGGTGGGATAATCACATTAGGGACGAGACACAGATCATATGCATCCCTTGCGCCGACATTGGGTCCTTCAATTGCTCTCAGGCGCTCTTCTAGCATCTGATATTTGTCCTCGGGCTGAGAGTCCTCCATTGAGTAGTTATGAGAGGGTCCTCTCATGTTGTAGTGGGGAGGAACCATTGGCATTGCAGCGGAGTTCGGTGTGGGAGCATGATGAAATACTTCTGGTGACGGAGTATAACCCTGTGGAATGACCTGTGGTGCAGTCGCAGGACTTGAGAAGTGAGCTCGCGGTATTTCTGCATTTGTATTTTGAGTTGAAGGTCCAGTGACTTTCGAAGGTCCTTCCTCTGGATTGGCTTCCATGGTAGGAGGAGCGTAACCAGCTGGGAGACCGTAAGGGAGCCATTGGTAGCTCTGGACATTCACTCCAGCGGTGTATGGAGTCTCGGAGCTGGGAGGAGGAGGAAGACTTGTAGCATTGTTCTCAGTATTCCCTGCTGAAACACCTTCATCTACATTTCTTCTCTCGAGGAGTTTCACGAATTCATACATTTGATCTTTCAGCGCCATCATCTCGGTCATTTGATCTTTCCATACCATCATCTCGCTCATTTGATCCTTCAACTTTGCAATGTCTTCTCTCAGAGCCTGATTATCCTCTTCGGCCATTTTTCTTGTTTGGGAACGAGTCTGGTAGCGATGTTGATGAACCAGCTTGCCCTTTTTCTCTCTGTTTATTTTTTCAATTTTTTCTTTACGTAAGTACATGAATGGATGAATGAATGAATGTGCATGAAATGCAAATGCATGATTTCGTGTTACGCCGGGGGAAATTGTAGGTTTCTGTTCGACGCAGAACTGAAAGAAACTTATTTTATTAATGCAAATGTTTGATCCATCTTGTCAGAAAGAAAGTCTTACAATTCACTGGCGGTTATAGAAATGTATGAAGAATGAAATGTTAATGTGCAATAATTATATTTTTTTTTATGCCATGTAAGAGGGAAATGCGGAAATGCATGAGGTATGCTAAAAAAGAACATATGATTTTTTTGAATTTTTTTCTTTTAAGAAGACCGGAAAAATGTATCAGTGTTTATTTGAATGCAGGGGTATGAGGCTCCTTTGTGTCCTACGAGGGTTCCTTAGAGAATAGGTCTAGGGATTGTCTATTGAGTGAACCTTTCAAAGGGTAGCTCTACAGAGTCCTACATAAGGTTCCTAGAGCCAACGACCCCAGTTAAGAACACTGATCAACAACAATAGGCAAGCTATTAGGAGTGCCAGCATTCTCAAGAGGGACCAAACTCTAGGTGAGACCTTCGTGACCACCCAACAGGACGCACATCCAGTAGGCCATCACTACGCAGTCTCGTTCTAACTTAGGTTATGCTCCAGTCCGGGTATAGGACTATTCACGTGTGTGCAAAAGTGTGATAGTGGAGTGTGTGAAGGAGCAAACATATCAAGAATACCCCCCAAGCTGCAAAACAAACAAACATACATACAGAAAAGTGGTCTTCTATCCTAGGGTTTTCATATCACAAAAGAATAATATGCAATGAAAATAAAAGACAGAAATGGAAGGGTAAAAAAAATAACATTAAATTAACAACCAATCCTACAACTAATTAGACTAGGTTTGACTCTCTAAGATCCCCAGTGAAGTCGCCAGCTGTAGCGACCGAAAAATCCTGGATAGGATTCCTCGAAGGTTCAAAGATGAAGCCGCCACCAAAGTTTAGTATGAGGGCAAACATTGGAAAATCCCTTTTGGAATGGATAAGGGTCCTTGAGACCAGATTAGGGTTCGGGAGTCGGTTATGCGTAGGGAAGGTATTAGCACCCCACGACATCCTTCCTAGAGAAGGTTACCTGCTAATTAGTTGTAGGAGCGAAAGTTAATTTTGAAAACATTTATTTTTACCCTTTTATTGTGAATTAAAAAGAAAGAAGAAAATTGATATTTTATTAGAATTTGAGAAAGGGATCATTTAGGAAAGGGCTAAAAAAGGTTTTTTATTAGTGCAATTGACAGATGTGGGCCCCCATCTGTTCCTACGTATCTCTTGGTAGAGAATCAAATCACACGTAGTTCTTGGTAGAAAAATTTTTGTTGGTTGGTATTTTTTAATATAGGGATCTTAGGACTCTTGAGTGATCAGTTCATTTGTCCTAAAATGATGACTAACCCGACTGTACAGTCGGCTTAGTCCCCTACTTTGTGAAAATTGAGATTTTTGAAGCTTGGAAGATAGTTTGATGTGTGGTGGTTTGATTTTATTTGAATAGGGGTTTTAGGACTCTTGATCCGTACGGTTCATTCGTCCTAGAACGCTGACTAACCCGACTGTACAGTCGACTTAATCCCCTATTTTGAAAATTTGATTTGTGTAAAGAAATGTGTTTGTGTTTATTTTAATTTAGGAATTGTTTGTTTTAAATAGGGATTTTAGGTCGTGATCCGTAACGGTTCATTAGTGACCTAAAAAGCAGGCTAATCCGACTGTACAGTCGACTTAGTCCCCTATTTATATTTTTTGAAAATGAATATTTATCTGTTTATTTTTATAGTTTTTTCGAAAAAAGAAATTGTTTCGAAAAGAAAAAAAACGAAAAGGGGCTGCATTAATAACAAGGGTGTGAAAAGCAGAAGCCCACGTTTCACTTTTGGGTTGTGGGCTGATAGTTTAGGGTGGTGCGCGTTATTAAAACAAGGGGTGTAGAAAATAATCTGAATATTTGATTTTTAAATAAATAATAAAAGGATAGGTATATAAAAGGATAATTTGGCAATGAAAACCTAATTTCCTAATCCCTTCCCTCACTTGCGCCGCAGCGGCCATAGAGTGGAGTGAGAAAGGGTTTTTTCGGAGAGAGAGAGTTGTGCGAAGAGAGAGAGAGTTACGCTGAGGGAGAGAACGAGATTGGCGGAGAGGGAGAGAGAGGGAACCGTGAAGAGAAAGAGATGGAGAGGAGACGGTGCCCACGGTGACGGCAGACGGTGGCTCCGGGGTGTTTTCCGCTGAGTTTGACGGCGAGGAGAGAGGAAACCAATGAGCCTAAAGAAGGGAGAAGAAGACGAAGAAGACCGGAAGGGAGACGGGTGATGCGGTGATGACCGACGTAAGGTGATGCGACTCCGGCCGGCCACTCTTGGGCCGGCGATGGCGACGTTTTCAGAGCTGCTGTGTTCGAGGAGACTGACAACGGCACGGTTGATGGCGGCGTGGTTGGTCCATGGGCGGTTCATGGCGGCGACGACGCATTTTTTGGGAGACGGCCACCGTCACGGTGGTCGGAGCCGGTACGGTTCTACCCTATCTTCTCCTATCTTCTATTTCTCTGTTTGGATTTTTGCTCTATCAATTTCTGTTCCTGATTTTCCCCTTTTTTAATCTAATTTTCCTAAACCCTAAATCCTAATTTTGAACTGAAAAAATACCCTAAACCGATTTCTGATTTCGTGTTTTAAAAAAAACTGGTTCTGAAAAAGAAAAAAACCTAATTTGTATTTATCACTGAACCTGTTTCTAATTCTGCACTTAATTTTGTGTTCTTCAAAAGACTAATTTTGACCATAAATATTTTATCACTGAGCTGGTTTTAGTTTCTGATTACTCCTAAACCGTCCATCAATTTTTGAATTCTGTTTGTGATTGTTTATGAAACTTATTTATTTACAGCAACTATATTTATAAGAAAAGGGGATATAAACTGAGCCTAGTTATTTACAAAACGACTTATTATATGCTAAATTTGACAAAAAACTAAAGGAGCAAAATTGATACACGGACACCAACCTGTATTCCAGCTACTGAATTAGTCTCCTTCTACCTACTGTTGTGCCTCTTTTGTTTCAGAATTTATTGGTGTTGTGTGATTAGGGTTTCGGTTTGAAACCCTACTTTTGCTTTGAATTCTGTTAATTTCGTCTGATTTTCTGTGTAATTTTTGTGTGATTTTTCTCTTTGATTCAAGCTTGTTTTTATAGGTAAATTTCAGGTTTAGGAAATTAATTTCTGATTCTAATTTGATTTGTTTTCCTATTTCAGGTATTGGACTCTTGGGCAACAAGAATTAGCCCATGGATCTGCTGCTGTGGCCATTTTTGTATTTTTGTTCTTTTTTCTATTTCTTTTATTTTTTTTATTATTTTCGAATTGCATTATTTTTGTATTTTTGATTTTTGGATTATTGTAAATTAATTTTTAATTCTGATTTTATTTAATATTTTTTTTGGGTGATTTATGATTTATATTTTCGAAAAATAAGTGAATAAAAACAAAAAGAAGTTGGGCCAGAACCAATAGCGAAAAACGGGCCCAACCAAACAACGCGTTAAAATGAGGCCCAATTAGAAGGAACAGGCCCATTACAACATATTAAAGATAGGCCCAATTAGAATAGGTTGCTAAAATCAGGCCCAATTAAAAACAAAATCCGTCGATGAGCCCAATTATGAAAGCATACGCCCAATTAGATGAAAAGGTATCTCAGTCCAATCCAAACTAAAATGAGACAACATCGAATGAGCCCGAAAACTTTTTTCGTAGCAATAGGGTTTGTGGCTTATGACACGCAAAATAAGTGATAGAAACGATTGCGAAAAAGATCGGACAAAATTGGGGTATAACACAACTCATATCCAATACAAGTTACATAACCATAACAGAAAATAACAAGAGAAACATAATCGGAAACTCAAGACTACAAGTCTTCGACATCTCCATAAGCACGTCACCTACTCGTGCTGCCTTGTCTTCCTCTTACCTTGTTTCTCTGTAAAAACCACAATAATGATAGGGTGAGATAGCATATCTCAGTGAGTTCTACCGTAACCCCTCACAATCACTCGGTTCAATTACAAAACCGTTGCAACATAGTTTTATTTATACTATTTGCTCATATATATACTTAGCCCACTACCGACCGTGCAACAGCCACAATCTCGGTATCTAATGTGCTATTCATTTATTTTTAAGCCTTGTAAGTTACTTTACCATTACAAGCTTACCAATCGAAACACCGACCGTGCACACAACCACAATCTCGATGATTCGTGTACTTACCGTAGCATAACATCGACCGTGCACACAACCACAATCTCGATGAACCCCCGTTAGTATCTATTCCATAACGTTTCCAGGGCCTAGGGTGAGGGCTCATGACCTTCCCTTCCTAGTATGCTATTCGTTGGGTCGTCACCCAACTTGATATAATCTATATATCACACCCGCATTGGGCCGACCTCTATATTCGATATAATCTATATCTATCATTGTTCTATAACCCGTTTTGATGATTACAATACTAGACATCCAGCGTTATAATACTGTACCAAGTTGGACATGTAACCCGTTTTGTTATTCAAAAACATGTACTCACACGCGGTCTACTTTTCGGTTTTTCAAACGATTATAGTTTTCCAAAATCTTTTCCCAAAATCATGTTGATCACCTTTAAAACAATGATTTTATCAAATTAATATCATCACAATTGGTTGGAAGAAAGATTAGAAGAGGTTTGGAATCGAAAGGAGCAACGAAACGAGAAATTTGCACCCCGAGACAGAACCACACGCACGGTCTGTGCCCTAGGGGCGCACGACCCGTGCGTGATGCACTAAATTTAATTCACCATCTGCGAGGCAGGCGCACGGTTTGTGCCACAGGGGCGCACGATCTGTGTGCCCTGTTCTGTCTCTCAATAGTCAATTCAATTCAGTTTCTCTCGTTTCGCTATTCCGTTCGCGTCCAATCCAAATTTCGATCAAAATCCAACCTCAAAACAGATAATATATATATGTGTTTCCAGACTATAATTCCAATCAAAAATCAATATAACATATATATATATATATATATATATATATATATATATATATATATATATATATATATATATTTGTAAAAACCGTAACACGCAATATTTTCGAAAAACGGTTTTCGACTCGATAAATGGTTCGAATTCAGAAAATTGCCATAGGACTGAAAATGCAATAGTTCCAGAACAATAGTTAAATCCCTAATCGTGAGTAAAACTCACCGATTTGACAAATCCCTGAGAAGTCACGTCCTCACTCGAACGATCGAACCGTAATCACACGAACAATCCCCGTAATCGTTCCAAACCGTTCCAAAACTGACACCAACAGCCCCTATTTCGAACCCAAGCTCCTTTGCTACTGAGATTGCTTCCAAAATGATCCTAACCACAATGTAGCTTCAAGGAGTTGCTAAGAATTATTCCCAAGGTTCCAAAGAGCACATGCAATACTTCATCAAGTTGAAAACTCAACTTTGAGCTTCAAAATTCAACAATGGCAAGTGGTGATTTAGAGAGTGTTAGGTTCTGAAATTGGTACCAAAAGAAAGAGGATTGAAAATGGAGTTGAATGACACAATGAGAACTTACATGCAAGAAGGTTTGATGGAGGTGGTGCTCCTCTCCTCTTCTTCCTCCTTCGCCCCTTCTTCTTCTTCTCTCTCTCTCTCCTATTCTTCTATTTCTGAATTTTTGTTCCAGCTGAACAATGAGAGTGAAGGTTGAAATGTTTTAATGGTTTAAATGGTTGTGAAAAGACTAAAATGCCCTTGGCTCATTAATTCTTTCTAAATCCTCATTTTCGCCTAAGTTTTCTCCTACTTAGCCATAGCTTAACGTTTTCTCGACTAACCCATATCTGATTCACGAATTATTATTTCACTCATCTAAGAAATTATTTACAACCCCCGTGAATCACATTTTAAATATTAGGGAAAAATCAATAATTTTCCATTGATTTGATAAAAGACGATTTAGTATTTTTTCTAATTAAGTTCAAATAGGTAAATATTCAATAATACAACTTCTTTAACGTGTTCCTATGTTACTAGTGTTTATGGAAGTTTATTTATTTTAACATCAAATATGACAAAATTTTACGTTTCTTTGAAAAAGGGGAAATTTAAAATATAAAACTATTGATAGATAATATACTAAATGAATATTAATGATTTGGCTTTATTGCATGTTTCCTTTTTTCTAATTAATATATTTATACGAGATAAGTAAATTTTAAATGAGATTTTATAACAATATATATATATATATATATATATATATATATATATATATATATATTAAATTGCTTAACTTTTAAAAAGGTGTACTATTTTTAGTTTATAAATATGATGTGGCAAAAACCAAATGTATCCGGTTAGATCCTAGTTGTTATCTTTTAGTGTAGAAAAAGGTAATGTGGCAAATGAAGATAACATCAGCATGATGCCGGCACTACATTTGATGTTATTATTGGGTGGGTTTTCCACATGGCACTGACATATGCCATGTCACCACCACCACCACGTCATCACCGCCACGTGGTATACTGTCACTAATTGAAAATAAATTTGCAGACGACTAAAGAGGGATTTGAACCTTCACCCTTTGAGTGGCAAACAATCGTACACTTGCCACTAATTCACTCACTCATTTGTGATGTAACTAGACCATTACTCGTGCGTTGCACAGGCACTAGTGGAAAATTGACTTTAAAAAGCATCATTTAGCATCGGTTGTTTAAACACCCGATGCTAAATGTAGAAGCGGTGGCAATTTTGCAATTAAATGGAAGATTTCAATTTTTGCGTCTACTTTTAGCATCGGTTGTTTAAACAACCGATGTTAAATGTTACTGCGTTAGACATTTAGCATCGGTGGTTTAAACAACCGATGCTAAATGTATTTGCGTTAGACATCTAGCATCGGGTGTTTTAAACAATCGATGCTAAATGTCTAACGCAAATACATTTAGCATCGGGTGTTTAAACACCCGACGCTAAAGGTCCATTTTATTTTCTAATTTTCCATTGCATATCTCTATCTCTCACGATCTCTTCTCTCACTCTCTGAAACTTCTCTACCTCTTCTCTCACTCTCTAAACAGCATATCTCTCACTCTCTGAACATCGCATATCTCTCACTCTCTGAACATCGCATATCTTCGCTAGAGATTCCTCTTTGACACAGTTTTCAGATCTGGAATCACGCTCGTTCACACTGTTCTTCTATTCAACGCCGTTCTCAGATCTGGAATCACGCCGTTCACGCCGTTCTTCTAATCGAAGCCTCCTCCACGCCATTCTTCTATTCGACGCCGTCTCGTTCTCGTTCTTAGATCTGGAATCACGCTGTTCACGTCGTTCTTCTATTCGACGCCATTCACGCCGTTCTTCTATTCGACGCCGTCCCTCTATCTTCTTTGTCAGAAGCAGAAAAGGTTCTAAGAGAAATATCTGGTTATGATGTTAAGGTAATAGCTTCTTCCATTTTTCATTTCTTTTGCAGTTGAAATTGGTATTGCTATTTGCAACCGCAAAACAAATAACCCCATGGCAAGATGGAGTGTTACATGGAATGGCTTACAACAAAGGTTTAATTCATGGCAAGATGGAGTGTCTGGTACAAACTGCCCCATCCAACCCGGTACAAATTGGACTTATGTTTTCCAAGCCAAAGACCAGATTGGCACATTCTTCTACTCATCCTAGTTATTTGTTTATATTTTGCTAATAACTAAGATATTAGGTCAAGGTTGGACAAGGTGGATGATATTTCACCAGGTTGGATGCTAATAAATGGCAAAGGACCATATATGAACATTTTTTCAAAGTCATATGAGATCTTCAATGTCACACAAGTTATATTATGTGCATTGCTAGCTATTATCATGTTTGTTATCCATTTTTAAATACTTCTTTGGTTATATTTGAGGGTCATTATTTTATTTTATTTTCCAGTGGATTCATATAGATCATTGGAGAAGAATACCCAAGGCCAATCAGATAAAATTGTTTCCTTATCCAAATGGAGGATCTTAAATAGACTACATGACAGGAATGAGACTCTATACTACAGAGTGAGTTTGATGATGAAGTCGGGTTGCTAACACATGTTACAATTTATCCTTATATGATTCTTATGTTGTTTACCATTAATTCTATTAAGGTTCTTATTAATAATATCAAAGAGTTTGCTCCAATAATCTATACTCCAACAGTTGGGTTAGTGTGTCACAAAATTTCTGGGTTATATAGACGTCCCGTGGAATGTATTTTAGTGCCAAAGATAAATGAGAGATGATGTCAATGATCTATAACTGGCCAGCTAACAAGGTATTGAATTAATCTTGGTAAATACTGAATCCTTAATTATTTGGATTTAGCCTGATTGTGGTAACTTCATTTCTTATTACTTTACATGACTACAATTATAAATGTGTCATTAACTTGATGCAGTATTATGTGACTAACTGACTATATGCCTTGTTATCGTTTAGGAGCTTTTTGCTTCATTAAGCAAAAACTTGTTCATGGCTTGCTTTATTCATTTATTATTATTGGTTTTAAATTTTAATAATCTTGTTTCTCTGTTTCAGGTAGACATGATTGTATTGACAGATGGTAGTCGTATTCTTGGCTTAGGTGGCCTTGGAGTTCAAGGCATAGGAATACCTATAGGAAAACTTGATATGTATGTTGCTGCTACTGGCATTAACCCACAAAGGGTATGTGTTTCTTTTTCCTTACCTCTTATGTTCAGGTACATGTGTGATTAAAAATGAGATGAATACGAAATTTGTAAAATTTTGATTTTATTACAAGCTACAAGTTTTGAATAATAAATTTAATTACGACTTATTTTTTAACTCCTAGTTGGTAAGGCTGATAACACTGGTTTTAACTTATGCCGCATGCTGTGAAACAAAAGATAGTTGTGTTGGAGCTGGGAGGTACTTGTAAAACTAGTTCTGAACTTGTGATGTACTAGTAATCCTTTTTGAGTGTCCAGTTTGTTTTATTGTTCTATAATGTTCCATGTCAGGGTGCAGTGAAACAGCAGTGGTAAAGGAAGAATTGGAGCTATTAAATCAACATAAAACAAGGGTTGAAAGGATATTTTTTTCCTTCTCAACTTCTGTTTCTTGCAGATACAAATTGGGGTGGCAAACATGATGGAGTGGTTGAACTATAGCAGCAGCTCCTCTAAGATATTTCTGTTCTTGCAGCTATTAATTTATTTGTATTTCTGTTCTTGCAGATATTTTTTATCTGTTGTTGTATCCATTTTATTGTTATAATGGACTGGTTATATTGAAAACCGTGAGTTTGAATGAATGAATGATTACTTAACTTATTTTATGAATTTCATGTTCAATTTTAGTTGTTTGATGTTAATTTTGGATTATAACTAAATACTAGGATGTTAAGGAATAGTGGGAGGTGGGAATCTGGTTCTCAGTTCACATCTTACCACACACTAGTGTGTGTGTGGTAAGATGTGAACTGAGAATCATTTTTTTAAAAAAATAGACATTTAGCATCGGGTGTTTGAAACAATCGATGCTAAATGTCTTTGAAACACCCGATGCTAATTGTCCTGAAAAGTGACATTTAGCATCGGTTGTTCAAACACCCGATGCTAAATGTCATTTTTCAGGCAGCAAAAAGAGTCATGAAACACCATTTAACATCGGTTATTTAAACACCCGATGCTAAATGTGACATTTAGCATTGGTTATTTAACCGATGCTAATTGTCTCACTTTTAGCATCGCGACATTTAGCATTGGCAAATAACCGATGCTAAATGTTCAAAATAACCGATGCTAAATGTTTTTTCTACACTAGTGGGGAAGAAATTTTGTAGACAGTATAATTATTCATTACTTCAAAAAACAATGCACAATACTTGCAAAAAATCGTAATAAAGGTATTTTGTTGTAGGCAACAACAGTGGCGGATCTTGGAAAAAAAATTGGGGGGTGCCACGTTAGTAACAAATATATAAAATAGTTGTTACAATACATTTTAGATTGTTTTATTTGGTTCAATGGTAAATTTTAAGTATGACAACATTATTGTCCCCGGTTCGAATCCCTTAAGGAGCTTTTTTTTGTTTTAATTTTTAGAAAAATATACAAAATGACTGCAAACACAAAAAATGCTAGCCGAAGGAATCCAACCAGGGACTTGGACATCATTAACCACACGCCTAACCACTGCGCCATTCAAGATCTTTGGGGACCATTGTTCTTTTAATTATATATAACCTAATGTTGTGTATAAAATATATGTGTAGATATAGTAAATTTTCAAAAAAATTAGGGGTACCGTGGCATCCTCCCGCTCCCAAGAAGATCTGCCACCGGACAACAATGACTTTAATTGAATTCTCAGTGTATTTCATGTTAGAGTTAACTGAAGCATGTCTATTAAGGTATATTATTTTTTTTTTCAAAAAAAATAGTGCAGATTTTATTTTAGTATGTTAGTTACTCTTATATTGACTACAAACCTTTGGAATGCATTTTTTTCGCTTCTACCTCTGAATAAATTTTAACGAATAGTAATCTAAGAATATACATCCAAGGGGTGTATGACATCATCAATGAGGTGGGTTTTTCACCCTATTTTGGCGCCAACATTCCCCCTCCCCCCCTTCCCCCCCACCCCCTCCCCTCCCCTCCCGTTCTTTTTTTTTTCTTCTCATTTTTTATATTTTCATTTTTTAAGAATAATTTAAATTTACGAAAAAAAAATTAGATCTATAAATAGATGAAGTTTGTTCCTCAATAATCGGATTGGTGAAAAATGAAAATTAATTTCCCGATAAATTATGTAAAGTGTGATGCTAGCCACTGTGTTTTAAGGTAATTTAGAGTCTAAAAAAAATTAGCTGTTCAAAGGAAATAGTAATGCAAAACAGTGTGTTTTGGGGTTCTTAAGCGGTCGGAAAAAAAATTAACCGTTCAAATATGCAGAGTTTGTTCCTTAGTAACCTTATTGAAAAAAAGAACTTTTAAGTAATGTGATAATGACTTACTTGATTATCATTTGTTGTCTATATTTTAATGGACTAATTTCATTTTTGTCACTAACTACTTTCTTTCCATTCTATACAACATTCGTAATTTTATATTTTAAGGGTACTTTATGTTTCAATAGAAATTTTAACTGTTCAAATAGCGGAAATTGATTCCTCCGTAATCAGATTAGTGAAAATGAAAATTAATTTCGCAACAAATATGTTCTACCTTATAGTTTTCTCTTATTGGCTAAACATAACTTAGTTGTTAAAATTTGACTTCAATGACTATTAATCTAATTTTGGTCTTATACTGCTTCAGTAGACCCTAAAACTTTGGCCCCGTGCATCGCACGGGTCACGGCGTTAGTGACTTTAATTGTTTTGGTAGTGGCCGTTGAATATAGATGTTTAGAATAGTCATGAATGAATGTCGATTTGCAAGAATTGTTAGACATTTTGAATTGGATAAATTGTTCCAGGGTCTCTTAACTTAATTTCAGGTAACGATTTAGTCATTTATATTTTTTTTTGTTCCAATTAAGTCCTTTATGTTTTAAATTTTTAGCACAATTACCTTTTTCCGTTTGTCTCCATCTAACTCCATTAAAAAAATACATATGTGGCTGTTTGCTTGATGATGTGGTGTTAAGTAGCTGATGTGTCAATCCTTGTCATTAGTTGAGTCATTTTTTATTAAAATAAGTAAAATAAAAATTATGGTTGTTTGAGATCTGGAAATGCAAGAATCACAACTCCAAATCTTCATCTGTTACTTCGTGAATCTTCATCTCCAAAAAATTCGCTTTTACAATTCTTTCTTCTCGGTTTGTCAAAAAGAAAAAGTTTTTTATTCTTCTCCCGCAATTCTTTCTTTATTCATCTCACAATGTTACTGCTTCCCTTCCCTCACCCTCATTACGATCTTGGCTTTATTAAATCTGCTTCGTCTTTGCCAACATTACTGCCAAGATTTTTGTTTAGTTGATGGATTTCGTTTTTAATAAGTTATTTTCAGATCTGTTCCTGGTCATGACAAATCTAGGGTTCATAAATTTTTCAGTTTCAAATTTCGATTTCATTTTTCGATTTCAATTTCTGCTTCATTTACAGATTTCAAACCCTAAAGCCTATAAATGAACGCAAATCGCAAAATAGAGAGAAAACAATCCACTTTGTGAACAACATAAATCACAAAATGGAGAGAGGATAAGAAAAATGTTACCCCTATAAATGAACACAACAACAATATAAATCGCAAAATAGAGAGAGGGGGAGGAGGATCAGCCCTCGAGGAGACCTAGACAACACTTTCGTTTAAGAGTGGAGGAGCAGTAGAAGACAGGGACAATGGCTTGCACCTCACAGAGATCCTTCGATCATTTGTCTTCTCTCGTGGCAATTGAGCCCATACCCGTTGGGTACCCGCAAAAATTACCCGCAATGGGCCCGCACCCGCATATGCCCATTAGATGCGGGCTCGGGTATGGGCTATGGTGCCCAGCCCGCTTCGGGCCCGCACCCGCATATATATATATATATATATATATATATATATATATATATATATATATATATATATATATATATATATTATGAGAGGAGTTTTATGCTGTCAAAAAAAATGAGAGGAGTTTTATAATGAGAGGGTGAGAGGAATAAATCATGGTCATAGACCAAATCATGAGCGTTCGAGACTAAAACAAAAAGTCAAAGTCGTAACTACCCACCTTTTAATCACAATCACCCATGTATTGTTAAACGGCCCAAATTTAATCCTCTCATCTCTCACAATAAACTCTCCTATCACCTTATACATCCCCTATATATATATATATATATATATATATATATATATATATATATATATATATATATATATATATATACTATATTTACGATTCTATGTAAATCAAACTTTAAAATATTAAATTCAATCTACTAATATTTTGGATGTTCACTACAAAAAACGGAACAGATTGCGGGGGTTTTTAAGTCGATTAGCCGGGTTTTAAACTCCCGCAACGTAATCTGCGGGAGTTTTAAAAAACGCCGGAGTTTCAAGTCCCGCAATCTTTTTGCGGGGGTTTTTAAAAAACGCTGGTATCGTGTCTTTTAGCGGGGGTTTTACCGCGGGGGTTTTTAACCCCCACTATTAGTGGAGGTTTTTTTGAGGGAGTATAAACCTCCTGAAATTGATTGGTTTGTAGGAGTTTTTTTTGTGGATATTTTTGATTGCCATAGTTGATAGGATTTTTTTGTAGGGGTTTCAACCTCCTATTACAGTTATGCGGAGACAGTATTTCTTTTGCAATTTGAGGTTTTCTTTTTTCCTTATCTCATTACCAAATTTTTTTCACTAATAACTATACATACATCTTACATATAACACTTACTAAGCTTAATCAAAAAACTGAAAATTTCATAAAAAATATAACTGTGATAATATAAATGTAATGTCAAATATCTAAAATATTCAAATTCATCCAACTCAAAAACATAATAAAAAGAAACAATTGTAGCTTTAATATCTATTGTCATACAGCTCAAAATCATAATAGCATAAAAGAAATCCTATACTAAAAGATCATAAAACCATTAAATGTTGCTAGCACCGAATGATCTCCTTGCATCCATTGGAGAATGAGGCTCACTTGCACGCTCATTTGCCTAAAATAAAAAAAGAAAAATTGACTCATTTCATATATCAAAAATCAAGTTGGTATTACTGCATTGCATGTTTATGTGAACAATGCATATAGACTATTAAGTGTATGGCATATTAGAAACTTGGATAAAATCAATATATTGGGCAAGATACTAGACACTGGGAAAACAAGCACATACCAAAGAGTGTCTTACTGTGAACACCCTGCTCCTTCATTTCCCGCCAGTTGAAATCAGAAGATTTAGAGTTGTTCAAATTGTTGTTGCCTAATCAGATTTAATAAGTTAGAACATAGAAATCCAAAATGCTAAATATATCAACTATAGTGAGACTTACCACTGGCATGTCAACAGAGTATACAATGTCATCAAAAGTGATAGAGTGTGGTTCAAAAGGAAGAACCATTCCCTTTTTTTTCCATGACTGGACTCAATAGCAGAATTATCTCTTCGATCTTGAACTTTCTGCATGATAGTTGAGAAAATGTTCAGAAATTAAAGCTATATGAGGAATTACTCAATGCAGCAAGTAGATATAAGCAAAAAAACTCACCTATACGTGGTAATTCAACTTCACTCCAGGTTTCATCTTCTGAATCTTCAGTTACTGTTGCTTGAAGCTTATCAAATGCTGCACATTTAGAGATACAAACTTATCAATAAAATCCTGCATCACTATAAGAATTCTGAAGCACTAATGATGTGAAAAATACTCACGGCCTAGTACAGCGAGAGCCACACCAAACAACATGTTCAAAATGAACACAAATCCAGCCAATCCTCCTAGGCCTATCCAATACCAATATGCATGTGGGAAGAACCCACGGGCTTTCAGATATGTTTTTCCCAAATCAAAGGTAGCATATTAAAGGATAGCAAATAAATTAGTATTATATTTTTAAACAAAAGTAGATTAACTCTAAAGTAGGAAACAAGCTCAAGAAATTACATTGTGCCAATTGTTCCCTAGAAATTCATTGGTTATCAATGCATTTTGACCATACATTAAAAGTGAGATCCAGTATCCCGAAATCCACCAGCTTTTGATATCCTCTGTTTCATTAGAAATAAAATGCAAGAAGCATTAGTCAGCTAAGTTTCATTTCATGATCTTAAAGTAAATGTGGTTGTTAATTCAACTTACTTCTTGAGAGAATGAAGCCACCCAATGGAAGAAGTGTGAGAACTGCAAATGACCCAAACGTGTTGGCCACAATCATGTTTCTACCCAACGCAGCAATAACTCGAAACAATCCAGAAGCCATCTAACTAATGAAAAGTATAAGGAACTGCTTGAAAAACCTGCACAAAGTTCAAATGCAAACTAGTTAGTAGAAGTAGAATTCACAATCACATGCTGCAAACAGATAACAACAGTTTCTTTTACCTCACAACACTTGTATCAAATCCAATAACATAGTAGGTAAGAAATACCCAAAGAGCAACTTCGGCTATTGTAACAGGAATCTTAAGAATCCATGAAGGAATAGCATATGCCCACTGTTGCACACAAAAAAGTTCCCGAGGGAGAGCCTTCCTCGTTTACAACTTTTCTAAAAAACAATGAAGCCGCCACCAATACTTATTTAAGGAAAGCATTAGAAAAACCTTTTTTAGAAAGCGATTGGCCTTTGAAAACTGAGAGTTTTGGGTTCGGGGGTCGGTTACGCGCGGGGAATGTATTAGCACCTCACACATCCTCTCTACTGAGAGGGAACCTTTAATTAAATGTGTGGTTTTAAGTGTTGATTTGAAAAATACCTAATTTGCCTTTTTATTTCTTATTGAAAATGAATTAAAGAACTTAATAATTTTTTTTATTTTTGGCGAGAAAAGGGGAAAAAAGAAGGGTTTTTAGAAAAAGTGCTTGACAGGACATGGCCCGCTCCTACGTATCTCCCGGTGCGATGGAGAATTCAAAGCTACGTAGTTCTTGTTTGTCTAGAAAAGGTTTTTGTTTTTTATCTTGTTTAATTGTGAAAATTGGGCATTCATGATGATCAATTGAGCAAAGGCTCCAAGTGATCACCACTAGTACCTCATTGTTAATAATCATGCAAGCAGAGGCTTCACGAGACTATTAACAAAGTTTTGATTTAGTGAAACTCCCTAGGAAAATTCAGGCATTCATGATGATCAATTGAGCAAAAGCTCCAAGTGATCACCACTAGTACCTCATTGTTAATAATCATGCAAGCAGAGGCTTCACGAGACTATTAACAAAGTTTTGATTTATGAGAAACTATTTTGTCTTGAAGAGAATTAAATTAAATTAAATTAAAAAAAACGAGAAAAAGGGGGTGAAATGGTAAAATAGGGTGTTATTAGTCGCAAGGGGTTGTATAATTAATAGCAGGTGTAAAAAAGAGAGGCCCAGTTCGCCTAGGAGAGCCCAGTATGCGAAACTGGGCTTAAGTGAGGGAGGCGCACGCATGAATTGAGGGGGTGTTAATAGTATTCTGATAATAAAAATAAAATAAAATAAACAAAACCCTAACTATATAAAGCTAAACCTAAAAATTTAACCTAATTCTCAAACTCTCTCTCCCTCAGCGCGCCGCACCCACTCCCCCTAACCTTGATCCATTTCTCTCAAACCTAATTTTTCTTTCTCACTCCTTGCTCCGTGTGCGACACCTCCCCCTACTGCGCAGTGTCTCTTCTCCTTCCCCCCTCAATCTCGTTTCCTCTTTTCCTTAACCATGTATCGAATCCCTCTCTCTCAAACCTATTGTCGTTTTTCCGCCGCCATACCCACGGCTCTCATCCCACATCCTCAGCTTTTGATGTTCAACAGAGAGAGAAGGAGATGAGATATCCAGAGAGTGAGAAAGGAAAGAAACGAAAGGGAAGGAGAGAAGGCGAAGAGAGGGACGCGAAGGGGGAGGGACGACGCGGTGGTGACGTTGACGGTTGACGGTGTTTGGGTCGGTGGCGGTGGGTTCGATGGTGGTTTTTAAGGTGACTGTGGGCGTTCGATTGGTGGTGGAAAAGGGGCGAAGTTGTTGGCTACGGTTTGGTGGCTCGTCGGAGCTTCGCCGAATTAACAGTGACGTCGCCGAAGAAGACGACCGGGGGAGGCTAGGAGCGGACGGCCACCGTCTACGGTGGCCGGAGCTAGCAGGTATTATTATTTTATTTTATTTTTTGCTTATTTCTATGAACCCCTACTTACTGTCTTTGCTTATTTCATTTATTTTTTGTTTGTCTTCTAAAACAAATAATTTTTTTTACTAAACAGCACAATCCAAACTTAATCCCTCCCAGAACAGAACCTTGCTTTCAACTTGTTTTCATCTTTTGATTTCTTTTTACTGAAACTAGTTTAATAATAATAATAATAATAATAATAATAATAATGAACACAAAAGAACTAATTTGTTTCTAATACTAATGCTCATATATTTTACAGTAGAACAAACTGCCTATTACTACTAATAAATCGCCTACTAAACTTACTATTACTAATAAAAACGACTAACAAAAAAACTGACTTGACCAACCTTTTTCCAGAAGAGAAATCAAAAGCCCCTTTTTGCTATGGAGAAAAATCGACCCACCCTACTGCTTTCCAGATTTTAGTGTGTATTTTCTGTCTGTAAAAGATGTCCCCCTCTCATCTCATTTTCGGATTAGCATTTTATAGCAATATTTTGAAACCGAAAATTAATTTCTTGATTCTCTGGTTAATTGCATTGTCTCCTGGACAGCTAGTAGCTGACTCAGGGCTGACTCTGCCTCCCCCCTTTTTAGCTGCTGATATTATAATTAGCTATTTTTCAGGTTTGGATCCAAGCTCATCAGCAGCTGTAGCAGCTTGGAGTGCTGCTAGGAAACCCTAATATCTGCTCTATGACTTGTATTTTCGGATCTGGCCATTTGGGCCTTTTTTGATGTAATTTTTTTTGTATTTTTTGGACATTTGGACCTTTGAACTCTCCTAAGTTGTAAATAAAATTAAATAGAATTTTTTTTGACATTTTTTGATACTATATTGCTTAAATAAATTATATAAACAAAATAAGATTAATAACAAGAAAAATGAGTCGGGCCAAATACAAAGACGAGAACGGGCCAGACTAAACAAATACGCTAAGACGAGGCCCAAAAATAGAAAAATGGGCATGTTAACTAAAAACGCTAAAAATTAACTTGGAATTGCATTCTTAAGCCCAAATTGAAACGACAAGCCCAATCGCGAGAAAAATGACTTTGTTAGTCCCAATTAGGTTCGACTAAATCCAAATACGAAGATTAAATTGAAGAACGCACGAAACGATCGATCATTCGCGTGCATGCCTAATTTAAAACAACGGTATTTCGATTTAGTTGAACAGGGTCATTGAAATTGACCAGGGTTAGTAACTGAGACGCCATACTGATAATTCTCGTAATCACGCGACTTCAACACACGATTTAAGTAAAATAAACGACTAAAACTAGAAAAGGAAGACGGACAAAATTGGGGTATAGCAGCTGCCCCTCTTTATTTGGATTTTGACAAGGAATATGAATTGGCCGAAACATATTCCGAGGCAAAATAGAAATAAAGAATTCAGAAATTATACCAATTTTGTCTACCTAGAGAAACCTGAGCTTTCTTTTCCTTTTCCTTCTCTTTTTTATTTATTATTTTTTTATTATTTTTTGTTTTATCTGGATTTTAACAAAGAATATGAATTGGCCGAAACATATTCTGAGGTAAAATGAAGATGAAGAGTAGACATTTTCGTGCCGATGCGAAAACAGTAAATGAACACTGACGTGCGGGCAAAAAAGGTAAAACGGGCACTTGGCGTGCAGAAAGCGGTAAACGGGCACTTGGCGTGCAGAAAGCGGTAAATGGGCACTTGGCGTGCAGAAAGCGGTAAATTGCCCAGGCTGCCTAAAACCTGTAATCCTTAAACGGACTCTTGACGAATCCGAGTTTGCACGTGGCTTTGAGGAGCACGCTTCCTGTTGGCCTTTTCGAGCGACCGGGGGGATCGTTATCAGCTCCGGAACTGATATACTGATCAATGCATGGCGTCCACTGTATCTTAGGCTGATACAACTATTCCATTGAACCTCACATGGGGCTGCGGTCCATCGCGTTGCTCGTACACGACGTGAGACCTGGACAGAAGGGAGCGTTGAACTCTGACGAGAGCGATTTTGAACTCCAAACTGCAATGCACGCTTGAGCGCTGAACTGAAAAACATTTGAACTCCGAACTAAGGGAGCATTTTCTGGGAACTGAGGGCGATGATTAGCACCGAAGTATTTATCCGTCCTTGTACCTGCGAGTGATATGAACAAATGCATGCAATGCAAATGCCATGATTGCTTTTTGATGGGATGAATGTAATGTGATGCAGAAGCTTCTTCTTGCTTGCATGAAATTTTTTTTGTCTATGTTTGGTGAATGCAATGCATGAGTTTTATTCGTTTTATTGCTCTTTTGCTCCCCCTTTTTTTTTATCCCTTTTTCATTGTTTTCTTTTTCTTTTCTTCTTATTTTTGTTGCTCTTTTGCTCTTTTTGGCTTTTCTTTTACCGGTTCAACCAAATCGCAGGACCTGCGCCACGAGGCACGATGATCGTCCATAATGGTGTGAGGGTCATGCTTCAGCCTTTTTTGTGAATTATTTTGACGCACTCAGTGCTTTTGTTTGGCTTTTATGAATTTACCTGATTGAGAGATCATTTCTTTTCTCATGATTTTCAAAAGTTTCGCAACGAGTTTAATGCTCTGATTTATGCACATTTTCATAATTCATTTATCATCTACCATAAAACATCATTTTAAAGCACAAATGAAAAGGAAGCAATGACAAAACAATAAGCAGACGGAGTGAAGAGTTTGGACTTTTATTCATATGGAAATCGAACGCGCAAAAAGGTCGCGCCGACTGAAAAGAGTACATTGAGAACTTTGAAGCTAAGAAAAAAAAACAAGAAAAATGGACGCAACAGATCTTATGAGCATTTTTCGTCTTTGGAGTGTTGATGCCAATCACCCATACTTATATCTTTGATCACCCTTTTATCCAAGCTTTTGGAGGCGCTGCTTGCCTCTTTTACTTTTTTTTTTAAGTCCAACCTTTCTGACCCTAATTTTTGCCTGGACCGCTCTTTGCGAGTTTTCAGTCCACCAGGTCGCTCTTTTTTGCCTAGGCCGCCCTTTCGGGTTTTCAACCTAGCGAGCTAATTCTTGCTTGGCTCATTTTTCTCTTTTTCCTTTTTATTTTTCTCAGGCGTAATACTTCTTGACTGAATCTGAATTGACTGGGTTTCTGAGTTCTTCACCATCCATGTTGGTGAGTATCAATGCTCCTCCAGAAAAGGCTTTCTTTACCACATATGGTCCATCATAGCTAGGAGTCCATTTCCCACGGGGGTCACTATGGATAGGCAGAATCGTCTTGAGCACAAGGTCTCCCTCGCTGAATTCTCAGGGGCGAACCTTCTTGTCGAAAGCTGTCTTCATCCTTTGTTGATACAACTGGCCATGACACAGGGCAGCAATTCTTTTCTCCTCAATGAGATTCAGCTGATCCAGACGAGCTTGGACCCATTCTGCTTCTTCCAACTTGGTTTCCATCAGTACCCGCAGAGAGGGTATCTCAACTTCAATAGGGAGGACTGCTTCCGACCCATACACCAAAGAGAAAGGGGTTGCCCCGGTTGAAGTACGCACTGAGGTATGATACCCATGCAAGGCGAAAGGAAGCATCTCGTGCCAATCTTTATAGGTTACTACCATCTTTTGCACAATCCTCTTGATATTCTTGTTGGCCGCTTCAACTGCCCCATTCATCTTGGGACGGTATGGAGAAGAATTATGATGTTGGATTTTGAAGTCCTCGCATAACTCTTTCATCATCTTACTGTTCAAGTTGCTGCCATTATCTGTGATAATCTTATCCGGAAGCCCATAGCGGCAAATCAAATCTTTCTTTACAAACTTAGCAACCACAGAGCTGGTAATGCTGGAATACGAAGCAGCTTCAACCCACTTGGTGAAGTAATCAATAGCGACCAGGATGAAGCGATGCCCATTTGATGCCTTAGGCTCGATAGGACCTATGACGTCCATGCCCCACATTGAGAATGGCCAAGAGGCGGTCAATACATTTAGGGAAGCAGGTGGTACATGAATATGATCAGCGTAGATTTGACATTTGTGACATCTTCTTACGAAACTATAGCAATCTGATTCCATTTGCAACCAATAATAGCCAGCTCTTAATATTTTCCTTGCCATGGTGTGCCCACTGGAATGAACCCCAAATGAGCCTTCATGGACTTCTCTCATGATTTTTGTTGCCTCTTCTTCTGTCACACACCTTAAAAGGACCATATCATAATTTCTCTTGTATAGAACTTCACCGCTCAAAAAGAAATTCCTTGACAATCTTCTGAGGGTTCTCTTGTCATTCTCTGACGCTCCAGGAGGGTATTCTCTGTTCAAGATGTACTGCTTGATGTCATAATACCAGGGCTTGTTATCAGACTCTTCCTCGATGACCATGCAATAATGATGTGCTGGCAAATCTCGATGCTGAATCCCGATGTGAGTCAAGCTTTTGTCGCAACTGATATTAAACATTGAAGACAAAGTGGCTAGTGCATCAGCCAACTGATTCTCATTGCGAGGAAAGTGCTGGAATGTGATTTCCTCAAAAGGCTCAACCAGCTTTAGAATGTAATCTCGGTAAAAGATCAACTTGGAGTCCCTGGTCTCCCAATCACCGTTCACTTGGTGAATTACTAGAGCTGAATCTCCATACACATCAAGTCTCTTAACTTTCCAATCAATGGCTGCCTGGATACCAAGAATACATGCCTCATACTCTGCGATATTATTAGTGACGTAGAAGCTTAGTCTGGCAGTGAATGGGATGAAGCGATTATCAGGGGAAATCAGCACTACCCCGGCTCCGTGCCCGTACATATTGGAGGCACCATCGAACACCATTCTCCATCTTTCATCTTCTGGGGATTTCCCTTCTTCAAACAAAGCCATGATATCTTCATCAGGAAAGTCATACTGCATAGGCTGCTAATCTTCAACAGGCTGGTGTGCCAGGTACTCTGCCAGCGCACTACCTTTAATTGCTTTCTGAGTGACATATAGGAGATCATATTCTGATAACTGCATTTGCCAACGGGCAAGTCTCCCTGTAAGTGCGGGCTTCTCGAAGATATACTTGATAGGATCCATTTTAGATACCAACCAAGTAGTGTGACTTAGCATGTACTGCCTCAAACGATGAGCAGCCCAAGCTAAAGCACAACAAGTCTTTTCTAGCAGCGAGTACCTTGTCTCACAGTCAGTGAATTTCTTGCTCAAATAGTAAATGGCATGCTCTTTCTTCCCAGATTCATCATGTTGCCCTAACATGCAACCCATTGAGCTGTCTAGCACGGTTAGGTACAGGATCAGAGGTCTGCCGGGTACAGGAGGCGTCAAGATAGGCGGATTCTGAAGATATTTTTTGATCTTTTCGAATGCTTCTTGACAATCATCATTCCATTTGGTCTCTTGATTCTTGCACAAAAGTTTGAAGATTGGTTCACAAGTGGCAGTCAACTGGAATATGAACCTAGAGATGTAGTTCAGTCTTCCGAGAAAACCCCGAATCTCTTTTTCTGTTTTAGGGACTGGCATCTCAAGAATCGCACGCACCTTGTCTGGATCGACCTCTATCCCCTTTTGGCTGACGATGAACCCCAACAACTTTCCTGATCGCACGCCAAAGGTACACTTGGCAGGATTTAATCTGAGCTTGAATTTTCTCAACCGCTCGAAGAGCTTTTGCAAATTGACAATGTGTTCCTCATCCGTTTTAGACTTTGCGATCATATCGTCCACGTAGACCTCTATTTCTTTGTGCATCATGTCATGAAACAATGTGACCATAGCCCTTTGATAGGTAGCACCGGCGTTCTTCAACCCGAATGGCATGACCCTGTAACAGAATGTTCCCCAAAGAGTTGTGAAAGTTGTCTTCTCCATATCCTCAAGAGCCATCTTGATCTGGTTATACCCTGAATACCCATCCATGAAGGAGAACAGTGAATGTTGCGCCGTACTATCTACTAAGACATCAATATGGGGCAGGGGAAAATCATCTTTGGGACTAGCACGGTTCAGATCTCTGTAATCAACGCACATTCTAACTTTCCCGTCCTTTTTCGGAACTGGCACGATGTTGGCAACCCAATGTGGATACTTGGCTACCGCTAGGAACCCAGCGTCAAACTGCTTTTTCACTTCATCTTTGATCTTTAAAGACATTTCTGGCTTCATTCTTCTCAGTTTCTGCTTTACCGGAGGACATCCTGGCTTGACTGGCAACTTATGCACCACTATGTCGGTATCTAAACCCGGCATATCTTGATAAGTCCATGCGAAGACATCAACATATTCATGCAGGAGTTCAATTAGTTTCTTGCGCTCACCTTCCTTCATTGAAGTACCCACCTTCACTTCCTTCTGGCTGTCCTCTGTGCCTAGGTTAATTATCTCAACAGACTCCCCAGGTGCCTGAATAACCTTTTCCTCTTGTTCAACCATTCTCATCAACTCTGGAGGAGTTTCCCAGTCATCCTCAACATCCTCCTCAGCTTGGTTAACGGGGTGATCAAAATTAACATATGAATCGTTGGCATCGTTATTCTCAAAGATATTCATTTTAGATCTGCATTTGCGGGAATAGAAAGAAATGAACAAGCAAAAATAGAAACACAAGATGGAGACGTATGATAATGAAAAGCAAATTTATTCATTTGAGAATCCAAAACAACATTTTATTGATAGATGATATTTGAAGGAAAAACATGCATGCCCTTATGGAATATTCTAAAGCCTTGGGCAGAGCCAAAGAATTTGCATTACAAAATCATTACTTTGGAATGAAAATAACAGGGAAATCAATGATCTTCCAATTATCAAGCTTTTCATCTGCAGCACTGCGACGCACCAAGTCCACGCCTTTGTCTTCCACAACTGATTCTTCCTCATTGACGACCACCTGATTGGGATCCAGCATACCCGCATTCCTAAAGCTCCAAGAGAGATCATAGATAGGAATCTTCTTCAAGCCTGGTTCCCGTCCCTGAAGCTTAGCTAGCCTCCTTTCTCGCTTTTCCTCAGCCATTCTCTTCTTGTCAGCCTGAGTGGGCCAATATCCTAACCCACGCCTATCCTTGTACCCTTGCAGCTGAACCGGCGTCAGAACTCCTTGCTCGTACTTTCCCAACCCTTTTCCGATCTGGTAACCATTTTGCAGCATGACTTTGGCTACCATGATAGCTGCGTTAGATATCTTTGGTACGGGCAACGGGGCTTCTTCCCTCACAAAAGCAGCATTTGCAATTTCTAGTGATTGAAAGGCAGATTCAAGTGACTCTTCTGCAGCCTCAATGTATTGAGAGGGATGGGGCTTGCTAACGATGAACTCTTCTTCTCCAAAAATGACTATCAGCTTGTCGTCGACTACAAACTTAAGCCTTTGGTGGAAGGATGAAGGAACAGCACCGGCAGCATGAATCCAGGGTCTCCCCAGGAGACAACTGTAGGATGATGCAATGTCCATGATCTGAAAATTCACACAAAATACTTATGGCCCTATCTGCAGCTGGAACTCCATTTCTCCCATAACTTCCTTCTTGGATCCGTCAAATGCCCTAACTAGTGTTGAGCTAGGCTTCATATATGAACAGTCTACATTTAATCTACTCATAGTAGATTTGGGCATGACATTCAAAGAGGATCCATTGTTGATGAGGACCCTGGAGAGTGTATATTCACCACATCTAACTGAAATGTGGAGTGCCTGATTATGCCCCTTTCCCTCAGGGGTGAGCTCATCATCGGTAAAAGTAATATAATTGGATGCAACAATATTCCCTACAATGCCATCGAGCTGGTCAACAGTGATGTTCTGAGCTACATGGGCTTCATTCAATACTTTCATTAGGGCTGCACGATGAACCTCAAAATTGAGCAGTAGGGACATGATAGAGATCTTTGCAGGAGTGTGGTGCAGCTGGTCCACCACTTTGTAATCACTCTGACGCCTGATCTTCAGAAATTCAGTGGCTTCTTGTTCTGACACTTTCCTACTTTCCTTGGGTTCTTGCGCTTTGCCTTTGCGAATTCTTTCCTCCTCCTCCTTTGAGGGACCTTCTTTCAGGACTTTAGGGACATAAACACGTCCGCTTCTAGTGACTCCGCTGCTTTCCGCAATGTTGGTGATATCAGGAACAACCTGAGGCGTCTGAATTGGAACTGACACCCCATAGCTCCATGGAACAGCATTGTTCTTTTGATGAGGAGCTGGGACAGGAATCACAATGGCCTTAGGTCTTTCCACGATCTGCTTTCGGCTATATGGGACCTCAATAGGTACCCGAACATTTCCATTCTTATCTGATTCGAAGGTCAGCACATCCTCCTCTTTCTCTTGCACACCTATTTGGATTACATGACGATCCAATAGGTCCTGCAAAACTGTCCTGAAAGCCTCACATGCCCCATCACAATTAACATCAACACAGACTTCTCTCTGAGTACATCCTCTCTCAATGACTCCGAACTTGCATAGCTTTGCATGAATAACCTCTAAGGGTGTTTGGATACACTCCACAGTTCTGATTAAGGATTGACTCCCCGTATCATGGATGGCATTGGTTGCATGTTTCTGATGACCAGGCAGCGGATTAGTTGTGATACTCGGGTTTTCTTGTTTGAAGGTTATCCCTTTGGCATCAATAAGATCTTGCACTACAATTTTGAATGCCTTGCAGTCCTCAACAGCGTATCCTACTGCCCCTTCATGAAATGCACAGGTAACATTGGGATTGTAGCATCGGAAGTAGGGTGGTTGAACTGGTCTCATGGGTCTGGTATTGATGAGTTTGTTTGTAAAAAGATAGTTGAAGAGGTCAGTATAGGACATGGGGATGGGATCAAAGGTGGTCTGTTTTTTGTCTGGGTAGCTTTTGTGGTAATTATTTTGTGGTGGAAGAGTCGGTCGTGTTTGAGTGGGGACAGGGGTGTTTTGTGGTTGATAAGGTGGGCTTATGGTGATGGCGTTGGTCTCTCCTTCTTTCTTCCTTGAAAATCCGGAGAATGGCTTTTTCTGGGTGGTTATACCTGTGGAACCATGGGCAATATTGCCGCTTCTCATCCCGTTTTCTAGTCTTTCACCGATGATTACCATGTCTGAGAAATTGGAAGACACGCTACCAATCAACCGATCGTACTATAACGGCGGCAGGGTTTCCATGAACATGAAGACTAATTCTTTCTCTAACAAAGGGGGTGTTACTTGTGCAGCCAAAGCCCTCCACCGCTGGGCATACTCTTTGAATGACTCATTTTCTCTTTTTGCCAGACTCTGCAACTGAGTTCTGTCTGGCGCCATATCTGTATTGTACTGGTACTATCTGAGGAAAGCATCAGCCAGGTCTTTCCAACAATGGATATGGGATGGTTCTAGTTGCATGTACCAATTGAGAGATGCTCCCGCAAGGCTCTCTTGGAAGTAATGGATCAACAACTTGTCATCATGAGAATGTGCAGCCATTTTTCTACAGTACATGGTCAGATGGCTTTTAGGGCAAGTCACGCCTCGGTACTTGTCAAAGTCGGGCACTTTGAATTTGGGAGGTAAAACCACATCAGGGATGAGACACAGATCACGAGCTTCTCTTGCTCTAGAGCCCGACCCTTCAATCATTCTTAAGCGCTCTTCTAACATATGATACCTGTCTCTAGCTTGAGGAGCTTCGGCAGGGTAGTTCTGAGGAAAACCATTCACACCGTAGTGAGGGTTACTCATCGCCACTACGGCTGGGTTCACGTGTGGGTCACGTGAGTGAGTGATATTCCCAGGAATTGGTCCCTGAATTGGGGGATAGACCGTTACTGGTGAATGAAAGTCGAACGGAGTTCCCGACGGAATAGGAATCTGAATTTGGCCCTGAGGCGCTCCCGTTCCTCCACTGTTTGTGGTTGAGATGGGTCGGACTTGTTCTGCAACACTAAGGGGATTACTTCCTGCATTAGCTTCGGCTCCCGGAGGTGTGTATCCGGATGGGAGTCCCCAAGGCATCCCATGCGTAACTGGTTGGCCCTGGTTATTGGTTCCTGAAGTATGAGCTAAGGTGCTAGTCTCGAGACTCGGAGGGGGAAGAGTGACAGCAACTCCGGTAGTGACGGCGAGATTTTCAGCGGCAGTTCCGTTCCTCAAAGCTTGTAGTATGCCCATCATTTCTGTCATCTGTGCTTCCATTGCCCCGATTTTCGTTCTCAACTCCTGATTCTCTTGTGCCAATTGCTCTGTATTGGGAACCTCAGCAGAGGTGTTACCATGGTCTGATTCCCCACTTCCTAAGTCTTCAATAACAGGACGGCCCCGGTCATTCTGGTTAGTTGCCATGAACCTTGCTTGTAGACGAGTCAGGTATCGATGTTGGCGAACCAGCTTGCCTTTTTCTATTGAGGGAATACACTTTATGAGCACGAGAATTAAATAAATGAATGCAAATGCAATGCAATATGCATGATTTTATGTTTGTTTGGGTGCCGGGAATCGCGGTGTAATTCGTTTTGTCATAGGCGTGTAGGTCTAAAGCTCTAATATTTTATTTTTATATATTTTTTTTATTTTATTTTTTGCTATTATTTTTTGCAACGAAGTTGGAAACAATAGGCAAAACGAACACACTTTATTCAAAAGGAAAGAATACTTCAAACTCGAGGGAAAAGCAAAGTACAATATTCTGAGGACAAAGTACAATATCCAAAGAAAATTACAACTTTTTAGAGAAAATTACAATTTCCTAAGAATTATTGCAATGATCTAAAGTAGACTTCAGAGGCATATAGCCTTCAATTTCTCCTTCCTCTTTCTCTTCTTGCTTTCGGCTGCCCTCTTGGCCTTCTCCATGAGTTCTTCTGTCAGGATCTTGCAATACTCGACAAACTCACGCACCTTGGCCGGAGTGTTGTAAGGGTTCATTTCTGCTTCAGCTCTTCTTAGCTTCTTGGGAACAACTCTCACAGCTTGATTAGCTAGCCCTGCTAGCTTTGAAAATTTGCTCCTCCAAAGCCGAATCTCATCCCTTAGCTCCTTGATGACTTCTTGGTCTTCTATTCTGCCAATTAATGCCATGAAGCGTTCCTCCCAGTACTGGCTTTCTGCTTGTACTTGCCCATAAGATTCCCTTAGGTATTGGAGATTCCTCTTCAATTCATCTGACCTTCCTTGTTCAAACTCCAAAGCTTGTTGATATTCTTTCAAGATCCCTATGATAGACTCTCTATCTTGCCTGATGTTTTCCACTTGGTTCTCCATTTCAAACTTCATCCTTTGGAATCCTTCTTTTGACTTAGCTAGCGCCTCTCTAACCATTTTCTCATCCCTCTTTGACTTGGTATATGATTGCTTCCATTCCCTTGCTTCTGCCACAGCCTCATTCATCTTTGAGACGCACCTCTTTACTTCTTCTTTAGCTCCCTTCAAATGTTTCTGAATTCCCCTCTTGCTCTCTTCTTCTATTTCAAGCTTCCTATTGGTTGCTTCAATAGCGGCAGCTTGAAGAGCATTTTCATTTTCTAGCTTCCGCTTGTCTTGCATCACCTTTCCCAATCTGTTCTGCAAAGCCCTTTTTTCTTCTTCCGCTTTTGATAAGGCCAACTTAACCTCTTCTATTTCTTCAATTAGGGGAACGTGGGGTTCTGGTATTTTCTCTTCAAGTGATGGCATTCCTCGGTTGGATGATCGAGTTTCCTTAATCCTTTTTTCAAGCCATTGAGTGAAGGAGATAGCAGTGGTCCTTTTAGATAACTCGTCCTTGTTTTTCCGCACCACGGTTTCCCAAGCTTGCAAGACTCGCCGAAGTAAGTCCTCGTCTTTAGGGATCCCCTCATGGAGGTAAAAACGGAACAACATAGCTTCGGAGGGTGAGTCCCGCATAGGGTACCCGAGTTGTCTCAAGGTCAAAGACGGGTTATAATTGATGCATCCCTGTGTTCCCATGAGAGGAACGTTCTGGAAACTGCCACATTGGAATATCACTGAGGGTCTATCTTCCCAAAACTTGTGCAAGTACCACCGAATTTGAAGAGCATCAAGATTCTTAAGAGTATCCTTCCACTCCTGAGGGCTCATAGTTTTCGGATTGCAACCCAAGGTGTAGGAAAGCAGGTCCCCAACTTCACTTTTGTTAATGCACACATGACCGATCAACCAAGCGTATAGCACAGGGAAGGAACAACACATCTTATCCTTTCGGAACTCATGATGGCGGGTGAAGGCACGATAGGTCTCGGGGAGAATAGCGGGAACCGGGTTGATGAGACTTTTTGCACTCTTGAAAGCTAGGAACACACCAACAGCGGTTTCATCTATATGTTTCTCAATCTGAGGGAAAAGAACAATGCCGAAGATGGTCAAAGCTAGTACTTGCTTGAAGGAAACCCAATCATTTGATGCTACATAACTAGTCATCAAACTCTCAAAGTACTCCTGAGGAAACCCAAATATCTTGTTACGCTTAACTTTGTGGGACCGCACTTTTTCTACACTGATTTGTAACAAGGAAGCAAACTTCTCATCTGAATAATACTGCCTCTGATACTGGTAAGGTCTAGCCTCTGAGCGGCCAAAACCCAGAATCTTCTCATACTCCTCTAGGGTAGGTGCCATTTGGAAGTTCTTGAAAAGAAAACATCTAATCTCAGAGTCATAGAACCAACATAGGGCGGCGATGACGCTCTCCTGTACTTCTAACTGTAATAACTTGCGGATGTTCCCATAAGTCTTGTCGAAGGATCGAAGCTCAATAGGACCTAATAGGGAAGCATACTCCTTCAAATTAGTTACATCAATCTTCTTTACAATGGGGAACCTCGAATTGACTGCGGTTTTGCCTTTGGATTCCATGTTGCTTCTTACGCACCTATGACAAGGTTCGATGTTATGTCGCGATCTCCGGCAAACAAACTTTAATGCATGAAGAATGCAAATGATGAAAGTTTTTTGGTTTCAAACTTTTGTTAGATGCAAATGCAATGGTGCGAAACGGTGTGAATGCGAAATGATGTGGATGTGCAATGATGTGGATGTGAAATGATGTGGGTGCGAAATGATGTGTCATTTACATAAAAAGAGGGTAAGAAAATAAGAATATTATTTTCTACGATTTTTTGAAATAGAGTTTAAGAAAAAGGAATGCCTAAACTAATGCAACAAACAAAGGCGTGCCCCCGTGTCCTACAAAGGGTGGGGATCCTAGGGTCTAAAGTCGACGAAAGGGGTAATCCTCCCATGTAGGTTCTAATCACTTCCTTACAATGGCAACCAAGAGCTAAAGTCCCTCTCATGATGGCACCCACAATCGTAGAAAACTACCGAGTGTGAGGCATCATGACAAGGCGTACTCTTGGGCGGAACTTTCATGAGAGCCATACAGACAAAGGTCTACGAATGGCAGTCACTAATCGTTCCCACTCTCCTAGGTTTTTGTTCAGACCTTGGGTTTTAGGCCCCACTCAATGCTCACAAGTATAGGATGTGAAGTGTGTGTCGAGGGCACAACACCTAGGAATAACTACCCTTCCCCACCTGCAAATGAAAATCCAGAGCAGTCCAGACAAATAGCATGTTGTTTATCCTAGGGTTCAATATCGATCCAATATAAACTAATCTAGGGTGCCAATAACAATGCACTGCTTACCTCAAGAAAGGGAGCAAAGAAGAAGGGGACATGATAAGAAAGGGGAAGTATGCATGTGGGAACTAAGCAAAGAAGTAACTGTCTATTCAAATCAATCATATAAACCACACATTTAATTAATTAGGCTTGACCCACTTTTGAAAAAAATGTTTTTTAGTGTCCCCAGTGGAGTCGCCAGCTGTTGCACCCGAAAAAGTCCCCAAGGGAGAGCCTTCCTCGTTTACAACTTTTCTAAAAAACAATGAAGCCGCCACCAATACTTATTTAAGGAAAGCATTAGAAAAACCTTTTTTAGAAAGCGATTGGCCTTTGAAAACTGAGAGTTTTGGGTTCGGGGGTCGGTTACGCGCGGGGAAGGTATTAGGACCTCACACATCCTCTCTACTGAGAGGGAACCTTTAATTAAATGTGTGGTTTTAAGTGTTGATTTGAAAAATACCTAATTTGCCTCTTTATTTCTTATTGAAAATGAATTAAAGAACTTAATAATTTTTTTTATTTTTGGCGAGAAAATGGGAAAAAAGAAGGGTTTTTAGAAAAAGTGCTTGACAGGACATGGCCCGCTCCTACGTATCTCCCGGTGCGATGGAGAATTCAAAGCTACGTAGTTCTTGTTTGTCTAGAAAAGGTTTTTGTTTTTTATCTTGTTTAATTGTGAAAATTGGGCATTCATGATGATCAATTAAGCAAAGGCTCCAAGTGATCACCACTAGTACCTCATTGTTAATAATCATGCAAGCAGAGGCTTCACGAGACTATTAACAAAGTTTTGATTTAGTGAAACTCCCTAGGAAAATTCAGGCATTCATGATGATCAATTGAGCAAAAGCTCCAAGTGATCACCACTAGTACCTCATTGTTAATAATCATGCAAGCAGAGGCTTCACGAGACTATTAACAAAGTTTTGATTTATGAGAAACTATTTTGTCTTGAAGAGAATTAAATTAAATTAAATTAAATTAAAAAAAACGAGAAAAAGGGGGTGAAATGGTAAAATAGGGTGTTATTAGTCGCAAGGGGTTGTATAATTAATAGCAGGTGTAAAAAAGAGAGGCCCAGTTCGCCTAGGAGAGCCCAGTATGCGAAACTGGGCTTAAGTGGGGGAGGCGCACGCATGAATTGAGGGGGTGTTAATAGTATTCTGATAATAAAAATAAAATAAAATAAACAAAACCCTAACTATATAAAGCTAAACCTAAAAATTTAACCTAATTCTCAAACTCTCTCTCCCTCAGCGCGCCGCACCCACTCCCCCTAACCTTGATCCATTTCTCTCAAACCTAATTTTTCTTTCTCACTTCTTGCTCCGTGTGCGACACCTCCCCCCTACTGCGCAGTGTCTCTTCTCCTTCCCCCCTCAATCTCGTTTCCTCTTTTCCTTAACCATGTATCGAATCCCTCTCTCTCAAACCTATTGTCGTTTTTCCGCCGCCATACCCACGGCTCTCATCCCACATCCTCAGCTTTTGATGTTCAACAGAGAGAGAAGGAGATGAGATATCCAGAGAGTGAGAAAGGAAAGAAACGAAAGGGAAGGAGAGAAGGCGAAGAGAGGGACGCGAAGGGGGAGGGACGACGCGGTGGTGACGTTGACGGTTGACGGTGTTTGGGTCGGTGGCGGTGGGTTCGATGGTGGTTTTTAAGGTGACTGTGGGCGTTCGATTGGTGGTGGAAAAGGGGCGAAGTTGTTGGCTACGGTTTGGTGGCTCGTCGGAGCTTCGCCGAATTAACAGTGACGTCGCCGAAGAAGACGACCGGGGGAGGCTAGGAGCGGACGGCCACCGTCTACGGTGGCCGGAGCTAGCAGGTATTATTATTATTTTTTTTTTTGCTTATTTCTATGAACCCCTACTTACTGTCTTTGCTTATTTCATTTATTTTTTGTTTGTCTTCTAAAACAAATAATTTTTTTTACTAAACAGCACAATCCAAACTTAATCCCTCCCAGAACAGAACCTTGCTTTCAACTTGTTTTCATCTTTTGATTTCTTTTTACTGAAACTAGTTTAATAATAATAATAATAATAATAATAATAATAATAATAATAATAATGAACACAAAAGAACTAATTTGTTTCTAATACTAATGCTCATATATTTTACAGTAGAACAAACTGCCTATTACTACTAATAAATCGCCTACTAAACTTACTATTACTAATAAAAACGACTAACAAAAAAACTGACTTGACCAACCTTTTTCCAGAAGAGAAATCAAAAGCCCCTTTTTGCTATGGAGAAAAATCGACCCACCCTACTGCTTTCCAGATTTTAGTGTGTATTTTCTGTCTGTAAAAGATGTCCCCCTCTCATCTCATTTTCGGATTAGCATTTTATAGCAATATTTTGAAACCGAAAATTAATTTCTTGATTCTCTGGTTAATTGCATTGTCTCCTGGACAGCTAGTAGCTGACTCAGGGCTGACTCTGCCTCCCCCCTTTTTAGCTGCTGATATTAATTAGCTATTTTTCAGGTTTGGATCCAAGCTCATCAGCAGCTGTAGCAGCTTGGAGTGCTGCTAGGAAACCCTAATATCTGCTCTATGACTTGTATTTTCGGATCTGGCCATTTGGGCCTTTTTTGATGTAATTTTTTTTGTATTTTTTGGACATTTGGACCTTTGAACTCTCCTAAGTTGTAAATAAAATTAAATAGAATTTTTTTTGACATTTTTTGATACTATATTGCTTAAATAAATTATATAAACAAAATAAGATTAATAACAAGAAAAATGAGTCGGGCCAAATACAAAGACGAGAACGGGCCAGACTAAACAAATACGCTAAGACGAGGCCCAAAAATAGAAAAATGGGCCTGTTAACTAAAAACGCTAAAAATTAACTTGGAATTGCATTCTTAAGCCCAAATTGAAACGACAAGCCCAATCGCGAGAAAAATGACTTTGTTAGTCCCAATTAGGTTCGACTAAATCCAAATACGAAGATTAAATTGAAGAACGCACGAAACGATCGATCATTCGCGTGCATGCCTAATTTAAAACAACGGTATTTCGATTTAGTTGAACAGGGTCATTGAAATTGACCAGGGTTAGTAACTGAGGGATAAAAGAGAAGGTCCCGTTGCTTGTAGAAAATGGGAAGCTTAGCAATCGTCATAGAAATTTCAGAAATTCCATTGAACATAACTGTCACTAATGTGAAGAACAAAGCACCAGATACAAAGATTTTTTGGCCTTCAATTGCAATTGCCTATTATATAAAAACACAATCAGATACAAAGATTTTTTGACATAATCAGATACAAAGATAGTATAGTATATTTAACTACTATCTAAAGATTGATAATAGCGCTTTTCTATACCTTCATGTAGACAACAATATCGGAATGCGAGAGAAAGGGTTTCGCCAGATGAAAGGGTTTCGCCAGATGGAGGGAGCAACACCGAACACTGTCACTGTTTGGAGCGAGTGAAAGGGTTTCGTGAGAAAGGGTTTCGGAGCATATTAGGGATTCTGTGAAGAAAACTGCAGAAAATCTCAAAATCACACAGAACACAGAATCAAACAACTTAAATCTCAAAATCACACACAAAATCAAAACTGAAGAAAATCTTAAAGATTGAGAACCTTACCTCAAAATAGCTTCAGATGCAGAGACGCAAAAAGCAAAGAGAAATCGTAGGAGAAGACCAGAACCCTTTCCTTCCCCCTCCCAGAACAACGAACGTGACTGAGGGAGAAGAACAAAGCTAGGTCACAAGATGGAGGGACAAACACCAAACGCAAGAGAAAGGATTTCGCCAGATGAAAGGGTTTCGCGAGATGGAGGGAGCAACATCGAACACTGTCACCGTTTAGAGCGAGTGAAAGGGTTCCAGAGCATATTAGGGATTCAATGTGTGAAGAGTTTTTTTGTGTAGAGTAGAGAGCGAGAGTGAAAGGAATTGAGAGAGGGGAAGGGGAAAGGGTTTTGCGAGATAGATACGGTTTCATTCTTGAGAAATTGAAGCGAGACAGGCGAAGTGAGGAGATGGAGACGTGAGGAGAGAGGCGAAGCGAGGAGATGGAGACTGAGTTTTGCTGAGTTGTTGCGAGAGAGGCGAAGTGAGGAGATGGAGACTGGGTTTTGCGAGAGTGTTGCTGAGTTTTTGGGAAATCACTGTTGCGAAATGGGTTTGCAAAATGGGTTTGCGAAATGAATTTTTGTTTCGTGAAATCACTGAAGAGGGAAACGTGAAAGTGAGAAGAGGGAAACGTGAAAGTGAAAAGAGGGAAAGTTTTTTTTCTTGTCTTTTTTTTTTTTACAATTAGCGGGGTTTTTTCTTGACAATCAACGAGGGTTTTAAATCTCCGTAAAATGAAACAAAATTTTTAACTGGGTGGACGAAAAATTCCTTTTTTATTGTTAAACTGAGGGGGTTTTTAAAACCTCCGCAAAAAACACCCCGCTATTTGATCTGTTTTTTGTAGTGGTTTTTAATTCACTAAATGCTATTATTTGTAATATTTAATTAGTAGATAAAAAATGGCTTTTTGAATTGAATTATAATGTTTTTTATGTTATTTATTATTTTTTGTTGTTAACGTGCGGGTAACGGGAGTGCCCATGGGCACCTGGTGCCCTGAGGGTACGGGGACGGGCACTATAGTGCCCTGCCCATACATGTGCGGGCTCGGGTACGAGCACTACAATACCCTGCCCATAGAATACCCATTGCCATCCCTATTTACCTTCAACGCGGTAGTGTCGGGAGAAGCATTTTCTGCGCATGGGTTGCGGCAACAAAAAGCAACCACAACAAAAAGCAACCACTTAATTGTTTTTTTTATCTGATGGTCGGACTGCCAAGTGTCAGCACCTAACACACACAAACAAGAAAATCAAGGCTCGACCCCAGGGGGATCGAACCCGGCAACTGGGTGTCCATAAACATTTACCGTTGCGACAAATCTGACTAGGACACTTCCTTTGTGTAAACAATCTCCACTGCCCTTCAAAAATGTAAATAGACCGAGATCCGAACAATAACCCCACACAATTAAAAATAAAATTAGTAACGGACCGATAAAAGCCTCGGAAAATCAACCCACAAACTCCAAAAGATGAAAATCAACATATTTATCCCCATCATATAAACCTCAAATCCTCATAGATGTAAAGAAATGAAATGACAAACAAAAAAAATACTCAAATACTCGCAAAGTTAGCAAGGTGTCAAAACAAATTAGAATTTTGAGCATCACAATAAGGGAATGAAGAGTCTTTTTAATTGTTATTCGTAAACCATAAGCTATTCAAATTTGAGTAAAATATGGTTTATGTTATTCATAGCAATTGGTATTTTTGAAGAGTCTAAACAAAATACTCAAATACTCATCTATACGGGGCAAACTAACAAACCATAGTTATTGCTATTCAACCCACTAATTAGCCCCATTGAAAATAGAAACAAAAGTAAAGTAAAATATAGGCAGAATAGCACTTTTGGTCCTTTATCTTTGCTCCAGATTTCACTTTGGTCCTTTATCTTTTTTTTGGTCCATTTTGGTCCCTCATGTTTCGTTTTTGTTTCATTTTGGTCCCTCACGTTAGTTTTGACTAACGGACGCCACGCTGGCAGTTAACTGCTGACGTGGCGTCCATATTTCATTAAATGACGTGGCAATTTTCTTTATTTTAAATAAAAAACAAATTAACAAAAATAAAAAACATTTTAAACAAAAATAAAATTAACTCTCCACTCTCTCGTCTCCTCCTCTCCACCGTCACTCTCTCGTCACTCTCGTCTCCTCCTCTCCACCGTCACTCTCGTCTCCTCCTCTCCACCGTCACTCTCTCGTCTCCTCCTCTTCTCACTGTTCGCTCTCTCTCTCTTCTCACTGTTCGCTCACTCTCTCTTCTCACTGTTCGCTCTCTCTCTCTCTCTCTCTCTCTCTCTCTCTCTCTCTTCTCACTGTTCGCTCTTCTCACTGCGAGCGAAGGGGTGGGTTTTCTGGGGAAACGAAGGAGTGAGATTTGGAGATCTGGAGAAACGAAGGAGGAAACGAAGGAGAAACGAAGATCCAGTGGGGGTTACGGTGAAGAAGAAAGCGAAAATAAGGAGAATCGAAGGATCCAGTGGGGGTTACGGTGAAGAAGAAAGCGAAAATGAAGGAGAAACGAAGGAGGTTACGGTGGTTGTGGGGGTTGTGGGGGTTACGGTGGTTGTGGGGGTTGTGGGGGTTACGGTGGTTGTTCACTGTTGACGGTGGTTGTGGGGGTTACGGTGGTTGTGGGGGTTACGGTGGTTGTTGGGGGTTACGGTGGTTGTGGGGATTACGGTGGTTGTGGGGGTTACGGTGGTTGTTGGGGTTTACGGTGGTTGTGGGGGTTACGGTGGTTGTTGGGTTCTGGTTGTTGTTCACTGTTGTTGGTGGTTGTGGGGCGGTGCACGGTGGCTGACGGTGGCTAAGAAACAGTGGTGGCTGAGACTCTAATTTTGTTTTTATTGTTTTTAATTATTTGTTAAATTATGTTTTATGTTTTTAAAATTGAAATAACATAAATAATGATGTGGAAATTATTTTAGAATTAAATATGGACGCCACGTCAGCAGTTAACTGCCAGCGTGGCGTCCGTTAGTCAAAACTAACGTGAGGGACCAAAATGAAACAAAAACGAAACATGAGGGACCAAAACGGACCAAAAAAAAGATAAAGGACCAAAGTGAAATCTGGAGCAAAGATAAAGGACCAAAAGTGCTATTCTGCCTAAAATATATGAAATGAAGAAAAACAATAGTGGAAAAAAAATCTGACTATATATACAACAGTAGAAAATAGCTGGAAAAACTACAAAATCTCCATATTTCTCTCCATTAATTAAGGCTCAAATTATTGTATTATCTCAAAACTTCATGGAATGTGAATGGATATTTGATATTTGTATGACACTTTGTGCCTTACTTGTTACCGAGGAGGTGCCTTTCAATCAATAATGCTGTTAAGTCCCAAGTTTTTTGCTACTCTTTAATGCGACTTAATTGTGATAATCAATTGTGACTTTTCAAGTTATCATATGTTTTATTGTTAATGACTAAAATAATCTCGTTTAGGCGGACTTTCCCGTCTAAACATCAAACTTTGTATCTTACTTTTATATATAAAAGATATGAATTTTTAACATTAATTTTTAGCATTAATTGTTACATAACATTAATTTTTAATTGAAATTATAACTTAAATGTAACTTAAACAAGCACAATTAACATCTAAAATTTTACAAAATGTATATGTTATTCAAACACAATTATATTATATATATTTTATTTATAAATATTAGTATTTATTTCCTTTAATTATAATACTACATATAATCATAATTTATACATTATAAATATAATTTAAAGGTTTAAATATGTTTTTAGTCCCTGCAAATATAGGAGTTTTTCAAATAAGTCCGTACAAATTTTTTTTTTTAAATAAGTCTTTACAAAATATTTTTGTTTTAAATATGCCCCTTCTGTTAACTTTCTATTAGGCATCCACTGATATTAGCCATCCACTGATGTGGCTAACAGAATTACATGTTGGCATTGACCAAGTCCTATTTTTTTTTTGGTTCGGACTATCGCTGGCTATCCACGGAGTGTCCCAACGCTTTCAACGAAAGACTAATCTCTACTCGTGCTTAGGATCAAATTTCGCACTGGCCAACACCGAGTTTGTCTACTGCGGGAATCGAACCCGAGAGCACCGTTCGACCCCGTGCCCTAGGGTAGATTAAACCACTAAGCCAACGGTGTTGGTTCGACCAAGTCCTATTTGACTTTACATGCCATTACTTTTTATTTTTATTTTTATTTTATCAATTTCTGAAATTACTCAATTCTCCTGATCTCTCTATCTCGCTCATCTCTCGCTGATCTAGGTTCATCCCTCAGAATTTCTCATCTCCGTCTTCCATTTTCTTCACCCTCACAACCACGATGATTTGGTTCAGACAAAAGTAACAGTTGTGAACCTCTCTTTAAGGCTTTGGGGAAAGTCTGTTGTTGATGCTATTTTACCTCAATAAATATAATGGAGCTTTTTTTGTGGCTATTTTAAGAGGGTCCTTAGGCGTGTGTGATTGTCCAATACCATGGACTCTCCTTCTCCCCTAAATTTTCCTCTTCTTCTCATTCCCTTTCCATCCAAAACCAAAACCCCTTTCCCAATTTATCTCCAAATTTCAGAAAAGAGGAAGAAGATGAGGAAGTTTCAGAAAAAAGGTCTTTCATCTTTCTCTCTACAAATAAGAACTGGATTTTCGTTTCACTGTGTACATCTTTTTTGAAGAATATCTCATCGCATCATCCTCCCTTTCTTCCTGGTGAATTTCCCTTCTTCGTAGATCTCTCTACTCTCTCATTGTGAAACTCATCTTCATAGATCTCCCTCTCCTCTCTCACTCTCACCTGTCTTTTTCTCCCTCATGGTGCTTATAGAAAATGTAATTCAATCCATTAGTTACTTTGCTTCTTTTACTTGTATATTTTACTCTTTTCTTGTACCTCAGGTGACTAACTGAGTTAGTGTGAATCCTCTTGTAATTGAGGTGCTATAAATACTTGTTGAAAGTCAAAGAGAAATAAGATTTTTAGAATAACCAATTTCTGTTATTCAGTTAGATTACACTCTTCTTTCTTCAGTGTGTGTGTGTCACTGCTGACTCTCATTCTCAGTGAGTGAGAGAGTGAGATTGTGAAACTTGTTCCAACAAATTGGCCTCAGAGCAAGGTTGAAGACGATCCAGCGACGATAATGGCGAACAACGGTGGAAGCAGTGGACAATTTCCGGCGAAATTGCCTCTATTCGACGGAAAGAACTACGATCGGTGGATCATTCAAATGAAGGTCGTGTTTCGCTATCAGGAGGTTCTTGAAGTGGTGCGTAACGGTGTTGTGGCCGTCGGTGGCGAGGCGCTTCGAGATCAGCAAAAGAAGGATAGCAAAGCTCTCTTCCTTATCCATCAATGCGTCGACGGTGATGTGTTTGAAAAGATTGCGCAGTATGAGACTGCGAAGGGAGCGTGGGATGCGTTAGCGGTGGCCTACTCCGGTGATGCTAGTTTGAAGAAGGTTAAGCTACAAACGCTTCGACGACAGTACGAAAATCTCAAAATGGAAGAAAAAGAAACAGTTGCGGAGTATCTGGTGAAAGTAACAGCTCTCACGAATCAGATGCGAAACAACGGTGAAATCATTACAGATCAATCGAAAGTTGAGAAGGTATTACGATCTCTTACCCCTAAATTTGATAATGTAGTAACTGCGATAGAACAATCAAAGGATTTAGAAACACTGAAGCTTGAGGAACTCCAAGGTTCACTCGAAGCAAACGAAATTAGGTTAAAAGAAAGAGCAGAAGAAAAGGAAAAGATAAAGACCTCTGAGGAAGCCTTACAAGCAAAATTCAAGAAGATGAATAGCAATTGGAAAAAGAATATGAAAGGAAAGAACCCTAGGCTAGACAACTCTGATGATAGTGATACTGTTGAATCTGGCAAAACTGATATTGACAAAAACAAGAAAGGTAGAAAGAAAAGCAACAAGAAGCATATACAGTGTTACAACTGCCAACAGTGGGGTCACTTTGCTAATGAATGTGTAAATGAGAGAGTGCCTAGAAAGAAAAGGAATGATGGAGAGGCTCAGTTTGCTGACTGTAGTGACTCAGACTCAGATACTATTGTTCTGATGGCTATAACTGATGAAAAAGGAAAGGTAGTTGAGTACTGGTACCTTGACACAGGTTGCTTCAATCACATGACAGGAAACAAGGCATGGTTCTGTGAATTGGATGAAACCGTAAAGAGGAATATCAAGTTTGCAGACTTCAGTACAATCAAGGCTGAAGGGATTGGAAAGGTTGAAATCATGAGGAGTGATGGCAAGAAAACTGTGATCAGTGATGTGCTATACGTACCTGGTATGAAGAGTAATTTGTTGAGTCTTGGACAAATGCTAGAGAAGGGGTACTCTGTAACAATGAAGGGATGCATTCTTGAACTGTTGAATGCCAAGAACAAAGTTGTACTGAGGTCACAGCTGTCCAAGAATAGAACCTTCAAGGTGGAAGGTGATACACTTGGGCATGAATGCATGAAAACTACAGTATCTGAGGAGAGTTGGATGTGGCATAAAAGATATGCACATCTCAACTTTAGAAGCTTGGATCAGTTGGAGAAGCAGAACATGGTGAAAGGACTGTCATCAATAACAGTGCCTAGAGAGATATGCAGTGGATGTTGTGAGGCTAAGCAAACCAGGAACTCCTTCACATCACATGTGCCTACTAGAGCTGCTAAAAGGCTAGAGCTGATTCACTCGGATGTATGTGGCCCGTTTGACACCAGCACCTTGGGAGGTAATCTCTACTTTGTTACCTTTGTTGATGATTACTCAAGAATGCTATGGACTTACCTATTGAAAAGAAAGAGTGAAGTCTTTGAAACATTTAAAGAATTTAAGAAGATGATTGAGAAACAATGTGGTGAGAAGATTAAATGTTTGAGGACAGATGGGGGTGGAGAATATACCTCCAATGAATTTGAGAACTTTTGTAAAATTGAAGGGATTGTACATGAGGTTGTAGCTCCCTACACACCTCAACATAATGGAACAGCAGAAAGAAGGAATAGAATGGTGTTGAATATGATTAGAAGCATGTTGAAAGAGAAGAAGATGCCTCACAGTTTTTGGGGTGAAGCCACTGCCACTGCTACATACCTGTTAAACAGAAGTCCTACTAAAAGATTGCAGAATATGACTCCATATGAGAAGTGGTATGGAAGCAAACCAGTTGTGAAGCATTTGAGGATTTTTGGGTCATTGTGCTACAGGCACATACCTGAGCAACTGAGAAAGAAACTGGATGATAGGGCAGAGCCAATGATTCTTGTTGGATATCATTCAACTGGCGCCTATAGACTATTTGATCCAAAGAAAAAGAGAATAACTATCAGCAGAGATGTAGCTGTAGATGAAATGAAAGAGTGGAACTGGGAAGCAGAAGCAGGGAACAATGAGAATGAATCTGTGTTGATTGAGTTGCAGAGTAATGCAGAGATTGAGCAAGCTGAGAATGATGAAGCTCAAGTGACCAGACCACAGAGAAACAGAAACTTGCCACCAAGACTTCAAGAATATGAGATGTTTCCTGATACTGCAGTCACAGCAGAAGGTGATTTATTGATGATGGCCCTTGCTGCAGAAGCTGAGCCAGTAAGTCTAGATTGTGCTCTTTCCAGTAAGCAGTGGAAGGCAGCTATGGATGAAGAACTGAGATCTATTGAGAAGAATAAGACCTGGGAACTAGTGTCTTTACCTGAAAAGAAGAAACCTATTGAAGTCAAGTGGGTTTTCAAAACTAAGATCAAACCTAATGGCGAAGTGGCAAAGTACAAAGCAAGACTGGTTGCAAAGGGCTTCTTGCAGAAGCCAGGCTTGGACTTTAATGAAGTATTCGCCCCTGTAGCAAGAATGGAAACCATTAGATTGGTTGCTGGATTAGCTAACTTGAAAAGCTGGAGTATGTGCCAACTTGATGTCAAGTCAGCCTTTCTAAACGGGCCCTTGGAGGAAGAGGTGTATGTGTGTCAACCACCTGGATATGAGTTACAAGAGCAGAAAGAGAAGGTGTATAAACTACACAAGGCCCTCTATGGTTTGAAACAGGCACCACGGGCCTGGAACAAATGCATAGATGGATTCTTACAGCAGTTGAGATTTGTGAAATGTGAATCAGAACATGGTGTGTATACCAGAACTGAGAAAGAGAAGTCTTATCTTATAGTGTGCTTATATGTTGATGACATGTTGATTACTGGTAACAATGACAGTGAGATTGATGAATTTAAAAACAAGATGATGAAGGAATTTGAAATGAGTGATCTTGGTGAGTTGACATACTTTCTGGGAGTTGAATTTGCAAGGACTAGCAGTGGAATACTTCTTCATCAAAGGAAGTATGCCACTGACATCTTGAAAAGATTCAAGATGAGTGGATGCAATGGAGCTGCAACTCCAATGGAAGTAGGCCTGAAACTGAAAACTGATACTGATGAAGCTTCTGTTGACAGCACTCTGTATAAACAGATAGTGGGATCGCTAAGATACTTGGTGAACACTAGACCAGACCTGGCTCATAGTGTGGGAGTAATTAGTAGACACATGGAGAAGCCCAAAACATCTCACTTGGCAGCTGCTAAACGTGTTCTGAGATATGTCAAGAGCACAATAGATACAGGAATTTTGTTCCCAATCAGTAACAATGATAGTGCAGAGATTCTTGGGTATACAGATTCGGATTGGTGTGGAGATGCATCAGATAGGAAGAGCACAAGCGGATACCTGTTCATGCTAGGCAATGCTCCAATCTCTTGGAGTTCAAGGAAGCAAAATGTGGTTGCATTATCCTCTTGTGAAGCTGAATACATATCAGCAGCACAAGGAGCATGCCAAGCACAGTGGCTTGGAAAGTTGATGACTGAGCTGAAACTGAACAACAACTCTGTGATGAAACTGAGAATTGATAACAAATCCACAATTGATCTAGCTAAACACCCTGCATTACATGGTCGAAGCAAGCATATAGAGACAAAATACCATATTTTGAGGGACCAAGTCAATAAGGAAAAGCTGGTTCTGGAGTACTGTAGGTCTGCAGATCAATTGGCAGACCTACTAACAAAACCCTTGGCTGTAAGCAAGTTTGCAGAACTGAAAAAGAAGATTGGAATGCGAAGCTTGGAGGACTTGAATTAGGGTGGTGTATTGAAAATGTAATTCAATCCATTAGTTACTTTGCTTCTTTTACTTGTATATTTTACTCTTTTCTTGTACCTCAGGTGACTAACTGAGTTAGTGTGAATCCTCTTGTAATTGAGGTGCTATAAATACTTGTTGAAAGTCAAAGAGAAATAAGATTTTTAGAATAACCAATTTCTGTTATTCAGTTAGATTACACTCTTCTTTCTTCAGTGTGTGTGTGTCACTGCTGACTCTCATTCTCAGTGAGTGAGAGAGTGAGATTGTGAAACTTGTTCCAACAGTGCTGTTGTAGTTGGGTCAATGTTGGCTTTGTGTTGAATCAGCCTTTACATGGGAAAATGGAGAAGATGAAACCTGCTACAGATCTGGATATGAAGATGAAAAGGAAAAAACCCTAATTTCAATTTCATAATTTATCCACTCAGCTTTTAAAACTAAATGAAAATAAAAAATAATGATGTGTCAAAGCGAAATGGACAAAAATTTGCCAAATCAGAATTCCGTCAGACACATCATCATTTTTTTAACATTTTCCTGACAGAAAGGCATATTTAAAAAAAAGTTTTTTTTATAGGCAATGTTAGTGGGGGGAAATGTTAGTTTCCGGGGGTTGAACCCAGGACCTCATTTTTGCACTCTTTTTGGTGCACTCTTTTGGTATCACTTAACTCGCCAAGTGAGCTACCTACTTGGGATATAAAGTCACAACATGCATTGATCACTGTTTTCTATAAGAGATAGTGTCATTAACCATCTCTATTGTGGCCAACAAGAAATAATATATCAATGGTTGAAGCTTAACAGTCTGTTGTACAAAGCTTTATAATCCCGGTACTCTTTTCAGTTCTATTTCAGCATGGAGGGCTATTGGTTTCACTTATCATATCCTAGAAATATACGGGTCAGTCTACTTAGTATTGGTACTCCCTATCTTGATTTCTTACTGCCAATTTTTTATTTCAGCTGAAGTTACTTATTACTTATTTTTTCAGGTGTGCTTGATGGTTTATTTTGAGGCCAACATCTAAGATAAGTGGTTGTTTGGACATGGGGAGGAGAGAAGCATATTGCTCTATAAATGTATGCCTAATGAGTTATATAAGATGTATGCCTTTTATTTTCAATTATAAATTATAAATGTTTCTCCAATTTGGTGGTCTTGATGTGAAAATGGATTTTTTAGTCCTATTGTTGTAGACTTGTGTTCTTCTCGTGTACTCAAATAAGCCAATAAGGGTCTTTATCACTTGAGGAGGGTAACATTTTAGTTGCTAATCTAAGAATGGAACTGGTTTTTTGAGTTTATACTAGAAAATCAATGGAGTACCGTACTATGGATTATTTTACCAAAAATTTAGTTTATCACTTTGATTCAGTTTTTAGTATGCTTAGACATTTAAGCTGCACTTTTGAATCTTCATGTTTGGTATGGTAGTTAATATTGTTTCATTTCATGCAAGATTTCCCAATATCTCTATATCAGTTATGTCTATCTTTCTTGTAAAAAAAAAGTTATGTCTATCTTTAAATGTAAATTTTACATCGAAGACAAAGTTTCTCTCAAAAGTTGTTTTGCTATTGTTGGATTTAGGCATTGCTAGAGGTTGTGGATGGCAACACATGTAGGAGTCTATGTCAACTTGGGGGCCTTCTACTTATGTGGAATTCCGGTTGCTGCATCATTGACTTTTTTGGTTCAAGTGAGAGGAAAAGGACTTTGGATTGGTAAACAAGTTGGTGCTTTTGTTCAATGTGTTCTACTTTCTATTATAACAAGTTGTATACATTGGGAACAACTGGTATGATCTTTTACTGTGCTTGGTTTCACTGAGTTAAGGACAATAACATATCAATTTGGATAAAATTTTTAGAGCACTAATAGGAAAGGAAAAAATCATATTAAATGATCTCTCTTAATGATTAAATGTTTTTTAAGTATTAGTTTGTCATTTAAGTAAAATTCAACTTCTGTACCATTCATAAATTTTCTTTAGGTAGACGTTTTTTCCAATTGTGTGGTTTACTATTACAAGCAATGAAGGCTAGAGAGATACCAATTTTGATTTGGATTACGGTTCTTTCCTTGACGATTGCAAAGGCAACGATAAGAAAACACAACGTTTTGGGGGGTTTTGATGATGGCATTGACGAGATTTTTGGTCGGTTTCCACGTCTTTGTTGTAGGTTTATGTGGATCATATATTCAGTGGATTGAATGAAAAGAGTGTTAATGGGTAAGAAATTATGTCCATAGTTCATCTTTCACTTTTCTTCTTATTGTTTATATATTGGGAATTGATGCTATAGAGGGATTGGATTTGAGGTTGAGGTTTAGCTCACTAACAATTAGTATAAATGTTCAATAGTACTAGTCCCTCACCTACGGGCTCTGAATTTATGTATGTACATGTTAGTTCTAAGGTTTATGAGAATTCATATTATGTTAGTCTTTCAATTATATATGGTTGACGAAGTTAAAGAACTAACATGATTCTTAATTCTTAAATTTCTTATTCGATCTCAAAGTTTTAGGCCTGGAAAAGGGGGGACTGATTATTATCTGCGGTTGAAGAAAACCCCAGGGGGTACAATGACATCCCAGACCCCGATGCCAAGAAAGTACCCCATTTCCCGTTGCTGTATTCAATAAACTTATTTATATTTAACATGTGAAATATGTATTCACACTTTGCTGACATAATGCAATTTTTCTTCATATTTTTGAACTTATTTTTGTGGTTAACTTTAGATAACTAGAGATTGCCGGAGCCTGGAGGAAGTAAATATTGTGACTCCAGATAAAAACAAGAAATTCTGGGAATTCAACTGTTGCTCTAACAAGGTACTGCAAAGACAAATGTTATATATCGCTTGGGTTGAAGCATGAAATGTATTTGGCCTTAGTGGAGCATCCCTATTTTAGTGTACTCACTCTTATGGAGAGCAAAGGTCCTGCTATAATACAAAATGCATAGCAAAATAAGCTTAAAAATGTGTAGATTCCATTTGTTGCTACTAGAGTTTGTTCAATTTTGTACTCAAGAAATTGACCAGTTCTGATTTGCAAAAAACTTTACCTTTTTGTTATAAATTTATCTTTTCATTGTCTTTACAAATGGTACGTGGTTTTAAAACGGTGTACTAGATTGTAAGTGGTTTTATTTATACCACAATGATGATGGAGTTCTTATGATATATGGATTATGAAATTTCGTTAAAAAACGTTTAAGTTGAACTCTTATGATGGTTATATGAAGATATTAATCCAAGCTTAGAACTACGTATCTCTGATTAATTACAAAGTGTAATATACTAAACTTTATGACGTCTAAAAGTTAGGATGTTACGGTTCTTTTGCTCCGGGCACCTAAAACGTAATTTGTAAAATTGTACCAAATTACCAACTTTTTTTGAAATCCGGCGGAGTGGTCCCGGGAGTGGTCATTTGCTCAAATTCGACGTTGCTTGCCATATTAATAAAATCAATGAATTGAAGCACACATTTTAGCTTTCTTAAGATTAGGTTGAAGACGGAGTGTATAGTAATAATGTTTTATAAGTTGTTTTACTTGATTAAAAGTGTTTGAAAAGATCTAAAATGGTTTTATAATAAAGCCAGAGCTAGAAAGACAAATAAAAGGGTTTACTAAAAAAATGATTTTTAAAGAAGTTTTGACGTGAATCTTTGTGAAAAGGCAAAAATGCAAAATATCTCTCAATGTCCTTTAACTTATTTTCAGATATAACGAACAGGTCCCTTAACCTTTTTTTGTAACGATTAAGTCCCTTAAGTTTTAAAAATGTTGCACCGTTGCCTTTTTTTGTAACTTTCGTTTGACTCCATTACAAAAAAGCTTATGTGGCTATTACCATGCTTAAGTGGCTTATAAAAGAATTGACATGTCATTCCAACTTGAACTTTATTTAAAAAAATTTGGCTAAAGTGCTTCCGGGGTCCCTTATCTTTATTTAAAGTAACGAATTAGTCCTTTATGTTTTTTTTGTCCCAAATAAGTCCTTTATCTTTCAAAATTTTGACACATAAATCCTTTTCTGTTAACAGTGCTGATTTATGTGTCAAAAAAAAGGATCTATGTGTTAAAAATTTGAAACATAAAGGACTGATTTGTGACAGAAAAGGATTTATGTGTCAAAAATTTAAAACATAAAGGACTGATTTGGGACAAAAAAAAGATAAAGGACCAAATCGTTACTTTAAATAAAGATAAGGGACCCCGGGAGCACTTTAGCCAAAAAATTTAATTTTTTATTAAAATTGAAAAAACACATCATCATCTTCCCCATCTTCCCCAATTCGTTACCCCATCTTCTCCACTCTTCCGCTGTTGTTCTTCTCCACTCTTCCACTCTTCCCCAATTCCAAGCAATTCCAAAGTTTTTCCCTTCCAAATTTTTGATTCCAAAAATTTCTCTTTGCATAAAACAAAGTTTTATAGAAGAACAGTGAATAAGGAGGGGTAACATGAGCCTCTTGAGAGAATATGCAAGTTGTAGAACGTTTAATGCAAAATCAACAGGTGTACCTTAAAGAACTCGTACACATGATACGCGGAAACTGAAAAATCCGATGCGTATCGATCTGCTTTGGTGCGATTTCTCAGGTGTACCTTAATCTCCTCCGCCATTTCTTTTTTTGTTCACCTTCTTCTTCTATGAGGTCTAATGAAAGACTATTGTTGAGTTTTGGTGGTTGTGGCAGATATTTTTGGTACTGAAAGAGGGGATTGGGGAAGATGAGAAGAGGAATAGAAGATGATGAATAGTAACACCGGGGTATTTTGGGTTTTTCAGTTTTAAATAATAATTAATTTTTAATTAAAATCTTAGGTGGACCTGCCACATCATCACTGTTTAGCCACATTAACATCCACGTCAGCACCGTCAGCCACTTAAGCTTTTTTTAACAGAGTTAAATGGAAGTTACAAAAAAGAGCAACTGTGCAACGTTTTTAAAACTTAAGGTACCTAATCGTTGCAAAAAAAAGTTAAGGGACCTATTCGTTATCTGAAAATAAGTTAAGGAGTATCGAGAGATATTTTGCCTTTTGAAAACTATTTTGAATCATTCCAAGAATTCGATTAGTGTTTGACTAAGTTTTAATACGTAATTAGGATGGCTTATAAAGGGAAGAATCGGAAGTCTACATTGAGCCGTGAATTAGAGGCGATAACACGTTGAATGTCCTCTCCAAGAGGAAGAAACAGGTGGCATGTCTCGAATGGAAACCGCTGAAGGATATATAATTCAAGCGGGATTTTTATCAATAGATGACTTGTATTCAAACGGGATAAAGATCATGCTATTTACCCAATACGTTGGGTTTTGTCGCGATATTTCGGAATCAAGTGTGTTGACAATAGACTAACTAATAGGGAATTGATGATGCATCCTTGTTGTGTTATTTACTTTGTGGTTTTTGCTATGTCATACTATGTCTTGTGGTTGCGGTTATTATGTTATTGGTAGTGTAGGAATATGTGTGTGTGTGTCTATATGTGTAATTTTAGAAGATGACTTCTGCATGTGTACTCAAATTCAACGGATGTCACCCAACTTTGTTGTTCGTGGTGGAGACAACGCTAGTAGATGGGCTAGTCTTATGAGCGGGGATTTTTGTCGGGTTATCAAAGATCTATTATTACAGTGGTGCAACGGAAGCATAGAGGCTTGATTAGGTGCACTACAAAAAAATGCTGAGTAGCGATGGACCAATCCGTCGCTAAGCCATATTTTTTGTCGCTAATGGCCATTTGCGAGGGAGTTAATGAGAGACTGCTTTCGTCGCTAAAAACCTCCTCACTATAGGGTTAGCGGGGGAAATTTGAATCTGTCGCTAATTTGCGTGGGACTATTCCCTCACTAATTCCATCACTAATTAGCGAGGGATTCAGATTTCCCACGCTAACTCAGGGTGCCATGCGTCAAAATTCTGACTGCCACATGTTACATTTAGCGACGGAATTCCGTCCCTAATTCCCACTGATCTAATTTTTTTGATAAACCATCTTATTTTATTAATAAATAATAAAATTTAACATTGCTAAAACAATTTAAATTAAAGAAAATCTGAATCAACAAGTCTGAATCATCATTAAGCCCTAATAAAATCCAAATCAACAAGTCTGAATCATCCGAATAAAACAACATAACTTAGTCTGAAATGTTAGAACAAAATACTGAAATGTCAAAGTAATTATACAACAAGTCCTAATAGGCGCTATCGGAATCATCAGACTCGTCGGGCTCCTGAGCTTGCTGCATCGTCTTAAAATACTTATACATCAAGTCTTGCTTACGGGCCACCCTCCCAAAGTCATCATGCATCTGCTTCATAGTCTGCTCATAAGTCTGCGCCTGAGTCTGCATCTCCTGCCGAGTAGTCTGCAGCTCCTGCCGCGTAGTCTGCAGCTTCTGCTGCACCTGAGCCTGCACCAGCTGCCTGAGCTGCTCTATCTCTTCAGCTGAAGGAGTAGAGCTAGTCGTCTGCTAGAACCTCCGCTGGCGCCGACCCCAAACTCGGCCATAACTGGAGCCAAGGACCCCGAACCATACAAGCGACCCATACTCCATCCTACCAAGTTCGCCCAGTTTCGGTTCGCCAAAGCTATCATCTCAAGGGAAAGCTGACCAAGTGAGTCAGGGTTCCAGCTCCCTGGAGTCGCCAGAGTCATGATTTCATTAATTTGCTCCTGTTTTGCATTACACAAAACATAACATAATTAACGCTCTGTATTAACAAAACATTATATAATACAAATCAAGTTGTTGGCTCAGGTTTATGTTAAGAGCTCACTCTTCACACACTCTCCTCCATCGTGTTTAAAGTGGAAAAATAGTTCAAAGTGGATTTTAGAAGTTCTCAAGAATTTGGGAGCTGATTTTTTCTGCCAGCAGGAAGTTGATGATTTTGATAGCTCTTACAAAGCAAAAATGTAGGATATCTAGGATATTGTTTTATTTATATGAAGAGAACTAGAATAAAGAAGCGTGATGGGTTTCATACATGAGCGTGCAGAGTTGGTCTTAGAGGAAAAAATTGAATACAATGATCTTGTAAAGTCAAATCTAGATGCCAACCTCTTCAAATGGTAATGAGCACAACAATATGCAGGCTACCAGCCAGATGAAGAAAAGGATGTTGTGCCCAAGAACACCCATCTTTAATCAAATAAATCACAGTCGTTCAAAGATTTATGTTGGCCATGAGTAATAGACCAAAGTATAATAAAGAAGGCGAACTTATGTAAGAAACCGTGAATGACTTCCACCGGACCAAACTTGTATCAATGATACGTGAACCAGGTTTCTTGAAGGATCCTATAGAGACAAAACAACATAGCAGTTTAGAAACACAAAAAATATATTTATATGAATTTGACAATAAATCTATACATATTTGAGTATAATTAAGTTACAATTGGCATACCTCTCCATAGAATAATAATAGTCAATTCAATCATAAGCATACGTTTGTAAACATATATTTTAAAGAGAAATCAAAACCTGAAAAAAAAACTTCTACTTCTTACTGTGAACCCGCATTAGTGATGGTTGTGGGAGACACTAACCCTCAAAGACTTTGAGATCGAAGAAAAATTGATATTTGATAGTGTTGTTAAAGTGATAGTTGCATATATTTATAGAGGGCTTATGGTAATCTTACTGGGTTATCTCACCAAACACGGGGTTGTTGTGAGGTTAAAGTTTCAATTATTTTATTTAATAAATTAAAATACGTAACTTTAGACAAAAGATAAGAATCTTTGATATCAACCTTTAATTTTTTCATTAATATTTGAGATTAGTTATTTTACTTTCTAAAGTAAATTGCTATGAATGTATTAAAATATCAAAATTGATTTCATCATTAATGGTTAAGCTATTTTGATTTACCCTTTAGGGAAAAATAACCAAATCATCACTTTTTATTTTTACCAAAAAATATATACTTTTCCTTTTATTACACACATACACAAATATATATCCCAAGTAGGTAGCTTAGTTGGCGAACTAAGTGATATCGAAGGAGTGCATCAAAAAAGTGCAAGATAGAGGTCTCAGGTTCAAACCCCGGAAACTAACATTCCCCCACCGCCACTAACATTGCTTATTAAAAAAAAACATACACAAATATATATACTATCATATATAAGTAAATTTTTGTAATATTTACATAGAAATAAACGTGTACTAAAAATGAAAACCATAAATTTTATAACAAAATTACGTTATATTCAGATTTTGTGGCATAAGAATTTTACTTTTATAAGGTAAAATAATAAATTATAGCCATAATTTAATAATAGGAATAAAAATTATGACATTTATATATGGACAATTCTACAAAATTACCATAAAAAATGATTTAAATCTTATTTATTGTTATCTTTTATAAAGTCGAATTTATCTTTTAATCAGTTTTTCCCCTTTTAGGTAACATTCAAAATTAAAAATTTCACATATCCTAATTATATACCGATCGATGTCAATCGCTCGTGTTATATATCATTTATTTTGCTAAATGCATTTTGTAATGCTCAATTTTATCCAGTTCAATAGAACAAATTGGCTTACTCGCACAATTTTTTTCCGATTTTCTTTCTTGATAAAAAAACTCAATATTTTTCCATTGATTCGATGACAGACGATTTAGTATTTTTGCTAATTAAATTCAAATGGGTAAATATTCAATAATACAATTTCTTTAACGTGTTATTTATAGATCCCGGATGTTACTAGTGTCTATGGAAATTTATTTGTTTTTGTTTATTTATTTTAACTTCTAATATGAATTTTTTTTACGTTTCTTTGAAATAGGGGAACTTTAAAATATAAAACTATTTATAGATAATATACTAAATGAAAATTAATGATTTGGCTTTATTGCATGTTTCCTTTTTTTGAATTAAGATTTATATACGAGATAAGTAAACTTTAAATGAGACTTTATAACAATATATATATATATATATATATATATATATATATATATATATATATATATATATATATATATATATATATATATTGTTCGGTACCGTATCTCCAGCTACGTATCCGATCTTGGATAGATAGACCGGTCCGAGATAGTTGGTACGTGTGTCCTTGGTTGTCCGAGTTGATACTCCGGTCCGAGGTGGGGTGGTACCTGCAATGACACTCCGACGCTCAAGTCAGTGTGTGAGTCAATTACAAGTGAGAGTATGTGAGAGATGAATACCATTAATGTGGGCAATCAATGCTTATTTATAGGTATCTGGAGTGGAGGAGGGCTGTTGGATCTAGGTCTGCAATCTCCACCGTTGGATGAATTGGGTCATTTGGTATTGGGCCTTTTTGGTGGATTGGCCATTGAGGCCCAATCCATAACAGTAGCCCCCCAAGTCGGGTCGCCTTAAGGCGAGCTAGACTTGTCGTTTAGAGATTTCGTCGGGCCCAAACTCGGGTGAGACACTTCACAGTATACCGGGACGATCTGAGGGACTCAGGTCGCGTCGAGTGACTCGAGGCTGTCCGCTCTTGAGAGATTCCGGTCACGGCGGGGTTAAGAGACCGGGGCGAGTCGAGGGAAACGAAGCGATCCGGTCCTAGCTGTGCCTTGATTTCTGTGCCAGCTGGCAACGTCATTGATGGGACGTGTCGTTCGAGGATGATTGGGGTAATGATGGCGCTTGGAACGACGCGCCTGCCTAGGGGCTAGCCTTGGAAAACGTAGCCTAGGCCCAGGCCCATCTGTGGCCTTCTTACTCCCTATAAATAGGGAGGGGGGATCCCCCTTACTTGGATTGTTTTTCTGCGAATTGCTCTGCTTCCGATCTTAAAGTCGTTCCGGAGCTTACTTCGTCCTTCAGAGTAGTGTTGAGTCTCGGTGAGGTCTTTGCTGTTCGCGATCTGCTTCAGGTGTTCGACGAGCTTCGTTTTTTACAAGGTTAGCTTTCCTCTTTCTCTTTATTGCTTCCGGCTTTAGATCACGACCGGGTTCTCTCCGGACCCGCATTTGTAGATACAGAGTGGGGGTCGTCAGGTCGGGTTCCGACTTGGTTGTGGACCCACTGTTTTCGTATCAACCTGACTCGTCCAGCCCCCATTTCTGCAGGATCGATCTGGCGAGGACGAAACAAACCCGACGGGTTGCTGACACCGATCGCCCTAATCTCGCAAAAACAATGGCTTCCGGTATTGGAGAGTCAATGGAAATTCGTGCTAGTCTCCCCGGATCGGCTATTCCCGAGGTTCAAGACGACTTGGGCTCCGCTCCTACTCACGCAGAAGACCGGTCTCCTGGGGTTCCCAGCAACGAGCCGGTAGATGAAGATAACAGAGAGGTACTGGTCCTTGACTCGGGTGATTCTGACGCCGAGCCTGACCGTGAAGAGCAGGGTAGTACTAGCTGGAGTTCGGACGAGAGTGAGGCGGAGGTTGCTGAGAGCCGCAACAATGAAGACGGTCTTGGGCATTGCGGGGAGCCCGCGCATGAAGAAGGTGATTCCGACCAATATCCCCGAGCCGGAGTAGGGCCGGTCGATGTTCCCTTGTCCCTACCTCTCACTGTTCCCCGGGAGTATTCATGGGTGTCGGAGGCTTTGAGGGGGATTCCGTCCCTCTATAGGACCGGGGACGATATGAGTTTCTTTGTCAATCGCCTTTCCCGGAAGGATCAGATCTGGAATGTGGAGGGAATGGCTGAAGACCAGCATGTGGCCGTCTGGCCGAAAGCTCTGAAGTTTGTTATGTACGGGGTGACGATCCTTGATATGCACGTTAGCCCTCCTTTCACCGCCTTTCAACAAGAGGCTTTGGAGATCTTGAACCTCGCTCCTTCCCAACTACATCCCAACTCATGGGCGTTCCTCCGGGCTTTTGAGTTGATGTGCATTCATCTGGAGAGGCCGATCTCCTGTGACCTCTTCTTCCATCTTTTCGAGGTTAACCGGAGGCACGAGGATGGCACCAAAGATCGGTGGGAACACGTGAGCTTCCGGGCTAAGAGAGGGGTAAAGATTTTCATGCCTTATTCTGACTCTCTGAAGAATTGGAAAAATAAGTATTTCTTTGTGGAGCCCGTGAATGAGGAGGCAGTGAGGCACGTCGGCCAATATTCTGCGGACGGGAAATCACTGGAGTTTACAAAGTTTCAACTGGGGTGGTCTCTCTCTCATTTCAACCGGAGGCCTCATTCCTACACCGTCGGCTTAGGGCGGCTATCCCAGGTTGATCAGGACTCGTTGGCGATCTTGACGAACTTTGCCGACCTGATTGTCTACCGGGATCCCAAAAAATTTGGGATTGACGTAGCCCGATTGGTTGGGGCCGGGTCGAAATCTCAAGTAGTCGCCGTTCTTGGTAGATAACCCCGCCCATAATAGTTTTTCGACTGCCGTTTCTTCTAACATTGTTTATTTTCCTTATTTTGCAGATAGCATGGGGCCTGACAAGTTCTCCCGCCTGGCGGCTCTTGCAGAAAGGAAGGCCGAGGTTCGAAAGGAAACACCCGTTGCTGCCGTTCCGATTAGCACAATCCCGGAGGCCAGCTCGGCTGGAGTAGAGGATCGGGCTGCGGATCTCTTGCATCGAAAAAGGGAGCGCCCCCTACCGCAAGCAGACCCTGCTTCTACTTCACATGCTCCGGCTGCTCGGGCTTCAAAAAAGGGGCGTCATGGGAAGCACCAGACTTCTAGGTCTTCCGGCATTTCTATTGACGCCGACTTCCTGCAGAAGCACTTGGAGGATTCCCGGGTTGACCCGGTTGAGGCGTCTCTCAGGTTATTCCGGCATCTGGCCGACGTGACCAAGCTTCAGAAGGTCGAGGATGATAGTCAGGCAAAAGGTGACCCCAAGTTCCGAGGTGCACTCTTTGATTTTTCTTCTTGGTTATCTCTGTTGTTGACTTCCTTGTTTCTGCTATTACAGGAGCCCTGGTGGAGAGGGACAACGAAAGAAGAGCCCGGGAGGAGTTGCAAAAGAAATATGAGGCTCTGGAGCGGGACCAGACTGAGCTTAAAGCGGTTGCGGAAAAACTTGAACAGGAGAGGGACTCTGCCCTTAACTTGTGCATGGAACATGAGGTTCGAATCCAAGATCTTGAGAGTCAAGATAGGCGATCTGCGGAGGTGGTTTCTTCCCTGAGGGCTCGGATTCATGAACTCGAGGCCGACCTTGTGAAGGCGAGGCAGGCCCAGGTCGGGTCTAGCGTTGATTCCTTGCCTCAGATTGCTGAATTGGAAAAAGAACTTCAGGAGGTACGCGCCAAAGCCGAAGCCTTGGAGGACGAGATGGTGGAGGTGGCTCAAATGGCTGTGGACGTAGCCGGGGAGAGTTTCGAAAAGGCGCTTGCTCAAGTCACTGTCATCCACCCATCCCTTCCTCTGGACCGGGGAATTCTGCGTTTGGATCATACCGTAGAAGACGGGCGTATTGTCAGGCCCGATCGTGACTCCGAGGCGTTCGATATCATTTACCCTCCCCCTTCCTTGCCGTGACCGTTGCTGATGGGGAAGCTCTGAATTCGCCGCTTTTTGGGTTCCGGTTGGAACCGGTGGGGGAGTAAAACCCCGGGTTCCGGGCGGAGCCGAAATTTGTAATATGTCATTACCCTTTTGAACTAGAGGACCCGGCCGTATCCGGGATGATTTGTAATGGAAATGTATTCTAATGTGCCTTCGGTTTTATTTACCTCGGTTCAGTCTTTATACTGTTGTTTTACATTCGTGCACTTGCGTTTGATTCGCTCAAGTGGTAAACGTCGCCTTAAGGACAGTTTACCGGGACTCGGCCCAGATCGAACTCGTCCCTTAGGGTTGTGGCAACCTCGGCCAAATAGTCGTAATAATGATCGCCTTCGGGGTAGTTTACCGGGACTCGGCCCAGATCGAACTCACCCCTTAGGGTAGCGACAAACCTCGGTCAGCTAAAGGAAAATAGAACATGCGATAAAATCGGTAGACACCGCAATCATAAAGGATAACATCGGTATACACCGTTGTCATACTCCAATTTTGTCCGGCTTAGGTCCAAACCCTAATTTTCCACACAAAAATAAATTATGCATTGCATTTTGGGTCCTAGAAACCGCTCCAAAGTTTTTGAAATCATTTTTAGGTTTAGAATGCACTTTTTAGGAATTTAGGGTTTTTAGGGTCAAAAAGGGCATTTTGGTCATTTCTCACAAAAGGGTCTATAAAAATAATTTTTGCATCATGCATCAAAATTAGGGTTTTTGAAAATATGTTATGCATGCATGGCAAGCTTTGGAAAATATTTTATGCATGCATGGCAGAAACCTAAAAACAATTTTGTGGAAAGCCAGAATCAATTTCTATTATATACCAAAGGCCAAGAATCGATTTATAGTATATTCTAAAGGCCATGAAATCGATTTTCAAGCAATCCTAAAGGCCATGAAATCGATTTTCAAGCAATCCTAAAGACCAAGAATCGATTTCTCAATCATATGTTTAAAGCTTGAAATCGATTTCTACATATACTCAAGGCAAAGCTAAAATCGATTTCCTCCTTTTTACATAGGCCTTGAAATCGATTGTCAAGCCATCCCATAGGCCATGAATCGATTCCTAATTGTTTTAACTAAGTGAAGAATCGATTTTCACCTATGATAGATGTCCTGAAAATCGATTCCTACTTGTTTTCAAAGAGCAAAGAATCGATTCCCATGTTTTCCAAAGAGTAAAGAATCGATTCCTCACTATTTCAACTATCCAAAGAATCGACTCTTGAGGCTTCTAAAATGATAAGAATCGATTCATCTATATTTTAACTACAATCAACAATCGATTCTTTCATTTCATTAAAATGTTTTTTTTTCAGATCTACGCTTTCCTAAAGCCTATAAATAGGCAGCCTCAAATCACATTTTGACAGACACGGATTTCACAAGATCACACACGAACACGGACATTTTTCACGAGATCAGAGGACCACAATTTCACAACTCCTCTCTGCTTCTCAGACACAGATTTTCACGAGATCAGAGAAAAAACCCATTTTTCTCGAAATCTCTCACATTTTAGAAAAACTCTTCTACGCTTTATTTTTTCGCTCTATTCGTTCCGTTGGTCCGTTTGAGCTGATCTTCGCCAAGAGTTAGTTGGAGTTGCGTTCTTCAAGTGGTAGTATCTGCCTTCATCAGAGGTATTTCTGTCTTTATATTTGTTAATATTTAATCATTGTGATCCATGCCAAAATTGCCCTATGTGATTTAACTTAGTTATAGTGTCATTGTTGATGATGAACCACATGATTCCCACTTATGCCTAGTGCATCATGTTTTGAGTGGTGAAGATGGTCTCAGATGATTCAACCCTTTTAGTTTATATGATGATTGGCAATGTGATTCACACTTGTGCACTTGTGCACTTAATCTTAAGTGTGAGGATTGACCAAAGCGATTCAACATTTTTTGATACTTTGGTCGCTAAATAATTTGCTTGCTTATGCTGGCCAATGATCATGATTGAGGCAACTCTTTTGCTTGAGCTTACAGTGTCATCGTCTACTCTCATATAGAATATCATCAATACTTAGATAGGTCCATTCCTTACATTGCATCTTCCACTAGATGTGCATTTAGATTCCCTTGCGTTTTGTAGAAATATTTGAGTATGGTTCTCGCCTAGCATCTTCCACTAGATGTGCATTTAGGTTCAATCTTGCTTACTCTTGTATTTTTGCTTGATGCCCAATTCAAGTTCCCTCCTTGCCTATCTATGCGTTGTGATCTACTATGTGTAGTTTAGACTTGATTTTTGTTTGCGAATTCAAATATTGCTGCTTAATGATTTGATTCCACTGATTGTGTTATGCTTGAATCCACCAATTCTTTCTTGCATTCATTGTTTTCATTTCTAAACGACCGGGCACAAAAACGGTTACTAGTGGCAATCCATCACAACCTTTGTTGGTTTGATTGTCATGAAAGCCTCAATTTCAAAAGAATTTTCGTAAGCATAAAGCAAGCTACTAGTGATAATCCATCACAACCTTTGTTGGTTTGATTATCATGAACGCGTCCAATTTCAAAAAGCATTTTTCTAAGTATCAAAGAATCAAAAACAAGTTATTAGCGGTGGTCCATCATAACCTTTGTTAGTTTGATCATCATGAAAGATTTTCATTTTTAAGGCTCGTTAGAACTACGTCGCTTTGATTCCCATTTGGGATACGTAGGAGCGAGTCACATTCTCGTCAAGCGCAACCATAAAAAGTTTAGCATTTGCATGACAAAAAGAAAAGAGTTATTTTCATAACAAAAAGAATCACTTTTGCAAACCAAGATCATTTTCAGAACAAAAACCTTTTCCTTTCTAAAAACATTTTCAACCCATCGTCGCTAGTGGCTAATCAGAACCTTTGTTCTTCTAGCCATTGGTAGCAATGTCTTTTTCCCAAAAGAACAACAAGCGATGATCACTCATAACCTTTGTTAGCTTGATCATTCGTGCCAATCAATCCCTTTCGAAGACCACTTTCAAAAGAGCAAATAAAAACGGGTTGCTACTAATAGTCAATCAGAACCTTTGTTCGTCTGACTAGTGGTATTGACTCTCATTTTCTAGAGTACTTAGCGGTGATTACCCATAACCTTGGTTAGTTTAATCATTCACTAAATGCTCGTCCTATTTCGAAAACTCACTAAAAAAGATAAAAAACAAAAACTTTTCAAAAAGACAAAGAAGAACTACGTAGCTTTGAGTTCTCCATCTCACCGGGAGATACGTAGGAGCGGGCCATGTCCCGTCAAGCGTTGTTCTTAAAAACCCTTTTTTCCCCCTTTTTCATAATAAATAAAGATTTTCATTGAGAATTTTCCAATAAGAAGTAGAGAGGCAAAACTAAGTATTTTCAAGTCAACACACTAAAACCACACATTTAATTAAAGGTTCCCTCCCAGTAGAGAGGGCGTGTGGGGTGCTAACACCTTCCCCGCACGTAACCGACCCCCGAACCCTATTCTCTAGTTTCGCAAGACCAATCGCTTTCCAAAAAAGGTTTTCCTAATATTTTCCTTAATAAATATTGGTGGCGGCTTCATTGTCTTAGGAAAAGTTGTGAACGAGGAAGGTTCTCCCTCGGGGACTTTTTCGGGCGCAACAGCTGGCGACTTCACTGGGGACTAAAAAAACATTTTTTTCAAAAGTGGGTCAAGCCTAATTAATTAAATGTGTGGTTTGTGTGATTGATTTGAACATCTTGCTTTGCCTCTATTCTTCTTCTTTTTCATAAGCATGTTGCATCTATATGTATTCTTCTTCTATGTTTGCTTTTGTTTAAAATAATAGATAGTTACTTCTTTGCTTAAATGCTTAGTTCCCTCATGCATATTTCCCCTCTCTTGTCATGTCCCCTTCTTCTCAGCTCCCTTTCTGAGGTAAGTAATGTGTTTGTTGTTGGCACCCTAGATTAGTTGTATTTGATTGGTATTGAACCCTAGGGTAGACGACATGTTATGGCTTTCTATTGTCTGGACTGTTCTGGATTTTCATTTGCAGGTGGGGTAGTTTTTAAGGAAATGTCCTTCGCACACACACACTTGTACCTTGAGATTATATGATTAGAGAAATAGACCATAACCCAGGTCTGTTAGGATACCTTAGGATGAGTGGATTCGAGTAGTGGGAGCCCATCAGGACTTTTGTCCGTTTGGCTACTCGCGAAAGTTTCAATCAGAGTTGTGCTCTTTCATGATGCTTCGTATCTAGCAGTTTGCTGCATTTACAGAGATTTTCATGAGAGGGACTGTGGCTCTGATAACCTTTGTGAGGGTGTGAATAGAGCTACATGAGAAGATTACCCCTAAAGTGTCTTAGATCATAGGTTCTACCCCCTTTTAGGTCACAAGGGCTTTCCAAATTGTGTGTTGCATCGTTGCATTCAGTTCAATCAATTTTTCCTTCAAAATTTTTGAAAATCAAAAAAAGATATGCTTTTCCTTTTCAATAAACGCCTATATGAGGTGGCATATAGTGTGAAAATTTTCAAATCACCACCTGTAAATATCCTCTTTCTGCAAAAACACAAAAAAGAAGCATTCTTGCATCATCGCATCATTGCATCATTACATCATTGCGTCATTTGCATTAAATAAAATTCCAATTTTGAAAAAAAACCATTCATCTTGCATTCCCTTTCATTACATAAAAGATAAGACAAAAAACAATTATCATCTGCATAGCATAAGCATTTCATTTATAATCATGCAAAAAAAAAAAAAATCCTCGTCAAGTTCATCCAAGATGAGACATTCATGCATAAGCATTATTTCAAAAAAAAAAAGACCAAGTAGAACTACGCAAGCTTTGATTCCTCATTACAATGGGGATACGTAGGAGCGGGTCATACTGTTCGCGCTCGTGTGTGCTATAGACGCAATGTCAGTGCAAGTATACACGTCGTACAAGTAATAAAGTGGATAAAAGTAAGAGATCGTTCCCACGAGGATTGATTAACTTTCAGAGTTCAAGTCTTTAAAACACAAGTGAAACAAGTAGCAAATCGACACTAAAAGTTGATATTAAGACTAAGAACATAAATAAAGCAAGTAAATGAGAAGTGGGTGTGAATATGGAAAAGTATGAGTTGGATTGCTGCATGCAAGTAAATCTCCTCTAGTCAGACGTTATAACGTTTACACGCTAACACGTACAAATGCTATGTTGTATAGACGTTATAACGTTTGAACGCTGTTGCAAAAGAGCTGTGCTTTTCAGTCACAAAACGTCAGAGCTTCAAGTACTAGAATTCCTATGTCTAGGTTCTAAGTAGGCCTACTCCTGTATTTTAAGTACCCACAGCAATGTCCTATGAACTATTATCTGTTCTATGTCTAGACTTAGATAAAAATGCCTAAATGTCTTTAGTGCACCTTTTCATTCACATAAATCTTTGAGTTCTTTTCATAGACCATGTCTGTACCTATGAATCTACTTATTTTAAGTGATCAGTTCAAAACAAGTTTGGAAATATTAACATGCAAAGATTTAAAACACATAAACATCAATACTTCATAGCATTAGACTAAAGGTTCATTACATGCAAAACAACAACCCAACTACAAATTGTTTAGCTCATGCTGAGCATCCTTACAGAAATAAGAGGAGTTAAAATCCAAATACCGTACATAGAGAAAAGGAGACTAAACGCAAAAGATACGCCTAAGTGGCCTTCCTTCATGCACGCTGTAAAGACGTTACAACGTCTGAGCTTTACAATAATGGCTGCGAATGGATATGGAAATTGGGGCCTTGAGAGAATTAAAAATGAAGAAGTCTGTGTCCAGAACTTCTCTCAGAAAAACTATCTCTGAAAAATGGGGGAAGGTGGGTGATGAATGGAGTCGTGTCCTTTCCGCATGATGCACCCTTGCCTTTTTATAGAGAGAGAATAGCCATGGTCAAAAGAGGTCACATGCTGCTGATGTCATTCCCCCACCTTCCAAGCTTGCTTGCGAGTTGACTCTGCCCTGAAGTGACACCGCACTGCTACAGTGCGTCAGCCGCGTCAGTGCTGAAGAAAGAGAAGATCTTCTTCATTTCCAGATCTCTGGTCATCATTACATGCGCGCCAAAATGATATATATTATTTTCTTGCTCTGCTGTCCTTCTTCAGACGTGATGAGAGACGCTGCCACGTTCAGATTACTGCACAAACACAAGAAGCATCAAAACGCTCACAAAGGCGCCAATTGGCACCAAAATGCCTAGAACTTGTAATTTAGCCCCTTTCTAACTAAAAAGCAATAAACTAACAGAAACTTAATAGAAACAACCTGCTATTGCCAGAGAACTTGCATGATTTAACTTTGAATACGTATAAATAACTCATATAAATATGAGTTATCACACCCCCAAACTTAAACCATTGCTTGTCCTCAAGCAATTGAAATACTACATATGAAAAGATGCAGGAAATTAAATACACCAGCAGTTTACACCCTGCTCATCCATTTGATCAAAAATTTTCCTCAAGGGGCTAATTCCTTCAGACTTACACTACACACTCACGCACCAATGCACAATTACATTCTAGATTCATTACTGCCCAAAGTGAGTGTGTGATCTCTGTATCAATTCTTTTCCTAGCTAGGTTCAGAAGCTACCCTAGCCTATGAAAGAGTGGTTTCCAAATGGTGAGAGTACAACATCTTTCAAAACAAAGAGTAGGCTAACATTTTCACACAAGACTTGAGGGTTATTTTAAGCACGACAAAGGGTCTTTATTTGGGTGCTAGGACTAGATTAGTGCAAACTACTTTTCTGACTCACACAACGCAAAACACACACAGCTGCAATCCCTCATTACTGAGCAACTTTCATTTGATTCACTTCACTTTTGGTTTGGATTTTGTGATTTTCTCCTTTTTGATCCCTTGGATTTGACAATTTGGGATTGAGATTTTTGGGGTACCCAGTATTTGTTTCGGGAAATTGCAGCAAACACAGAGGACATGTGGATTTTTCCACTTATTTGAAACAACACACACTTTTTTTTTTTGGTCTTTTTGGAGTAGACGTTATAACGTTTATAGGAGAGACGCTACAACGTCTGATAACACAGAACACAACACACAAACACACACGGCATACGTTATAACGTTACGGGTAGACGTTACAACGCTGCACTCACACTACACAAGCACTAATCATCCTACAGTCTTTGCACCCAGCCTTAGTACAACCTGATATACCCCCAAACTTAGCTTCTACTTCTACTCTGAGTTTTTAATCAAGTTCTACCATCACCATAGTCAACCAAAACTAGCTTTTGCATCACATAGTCCTTAGCTAACTAGGTTTTCCTCAAAACAGAGTTTGTGTGGAAGCAGTAATCAATTCTATTCATTTAAGCATGCATCAGCTACTCACACAAAGTCACACATAGTCATTACTAGATTTAGCCCAAAGAGAAACATTTTTGATGATTAATAGAGTAGGACAGTAAACTGATTTTGCATTTGATTTCATGCAGACATAAAATGATCCTCCCCCCCCGAACAAAAAGATGAGCAGTGTCCCCACTGCTCACTGATTTTGAAAAATGAGAGAGGAACATTTACACAAAACAGAGACAAAACAACTACTAACTCTCAAGACGTTGTAACGTCTAGACAGCTATTTATTTGTACTGAAATTGGAAACTAAAACTATTCTACTGCTAAAAGAGGGCTACTTACTTGTTCAGAGCACCGGCCCTGAGCCTTCCACTTTGTCTGGCTGGGATGCTTGCTTGCACAGCCTTCTTTTTCTTTTCTTTCTTCTTCTTTTCTCCTTCACCGTCACCAACATCAACTGAGACTTCAGTTTCCTGGGGCCTCTTTACACTGCTCTCAGCAACTCTTTTCTTTGCTTCCTCCCATGCTTTCTGCTTTTCCAGCTCTGCAGGATGAATCTGCTGCTGCTCATTGGGTTCCCCCTGGGCTTTTTCAACCTCTGGCTCATGAGACGTTGTAACGTCTGCAGCTTCCTCATCAGCAGCAACAGCAGGAGCATTCTCTGAACCACTTGCAGCAACAAATGCTGCGCTGGTGGCTGTTGCTGGCTTTTCTTTAGCAGCTTCAGATCTCTTTTTTACCTGCAACTTTTGCCTTTTGGGTGCAGGAGGATCAACTGGTTGCTCTTCTTCATCACCATGTCTTGCTTTTTCACTTGCAGCGGCTACTTCACGCCTTTTCTTCTTCCCAAATGGACTCTGGGTGGGTACAGTCTTGAATCTTTGCCTTTTGGGTGGGGGAATGAGTTGTGGGTCTGGGTTGGTTTCAACAACAGTTGGTTCAGACGTAGCCACATCTGCACTGGTTACTTCTGGAATGGATGGTTGTGATGGCTCTTTAGTTGGTTCAGGTTGAGTGGGGGTTGGCTTTGAAATGGGCTGATCTTTAGGTTTAGATTGTGGTGTTTGGGGGATGTTTTGGTCATGGGTGGGTTGGGTTTTATCTGAGGGTTGGGGTTGTTTGTCTTTTGGTGATGATGGTGTGGGTTGGGCTGGTTCTTTGAGTGTTTGGGTTGGTGGGGAGTCAGCCTCAATATCAGTCTTATCACTGGAACTTCCTTTCTCTTCTGAATGTGTTTCTTCCTCATCATCACTTAGGATTTCCCTACTCACCTTCTTTGATTCCTCTGCATCACTTTCACTGATGCTATCCATATCAGCCGATTTAAGCTCTTCTTCCTCACTACTTACCTTCTTCTGCTCCTTCTTTGCTGGGCTCTTTCTTTTTGTTGCTGGTTTTCTTGTTTTCTTGACTTTTTCCTTCTTCACTTTCTTGGGGTTCATTGCTGATAGGAGTATGTTGTCTTCATCTTCCTCTTGCATCCAATCTGGAAGTACTGGTTCTTCAATCACCATATTGCCTTTTGTTGTATGTGCAATCACCTTCTTTTGCCACTCAAATTGCTCCTTGACAAACTTGGCTAGGCTGTTTTGCTGGTCTACCAGACGTTGTAACGTCTGTGCATCAACTGACGTGGTAGCATCTGCAGCTCTCTGCCTAGCTTTGAACTTTGTAGAGAATGCCCCCTGAGGTTCCTCTCTTAGCTCAGATGCTTCAATCTCCACTCCAGCCTCCATGCAGAGATCGGTGATTAAACAAGGGAAGTATAGGTATCCATCCTTCCTGTTCTGCCATTTGTTAATCTCTCTGTTGATGAGCTTACCCACTTCAATCTTATCTCTTGACATAATGGCATCAATAGCAATCAGCCTCTCTTTATCAACCCAGAGAGTGTGGGAAGTGGGTATCAAGCAATGTCTGATGAAATGAAACCAAGCACTGGCCTCATCACAAAGGTATCTCTTCAAGATTTTGAATTCATTCCCATGGTCGCCTCTTCGCTCCCAAACAGCTCCTTCAACACATATCCTTTCTTTGATTTCAGTCATCTCTGCCACTCCGTACGTCTTTTGCTTCACCTCAACTGCCTTGCCATAGTAACCTAGCCCAAAATAGTCATTTATGACTCTTACACCAAATTTGACTTCCTCACCTCGTACGATGGAGGTGCTTGAAAGTTCTCCATCGGTTCTTTCAACGATTCCTTTATAAAAGTCATGCACCAGAGTTGCAATGTATTCCTTTCTGTGAACTACAAATTTCTGCCATCCCAATGCTGCCACTGTTGCGATAAAGTCAGGATTTGGGTTTTCCAAGCTAAAACCCCTTTCTGGCAGCAAGGCTTTCTTCTTTGAAGGAATGGGGATTTCTGGGTTTGGAACAGAAGAAGAACTTGGGTTGACGTTCTTTCCTTTACCAGATGATTTTACTGCAGCTTGCTTTGTTTTAGTCATGGTGATTGTATGAGTTTTCTGGAGAGTGGGGGATTTGAGATTGAGATTTGCGATTTGGGGTTGGGAGAAGGTATAAGATTGCGGTTTCTGAAAGTGTATGAAGGTGGTTTTTATGATTGTAACTGGTGTGTGCCTATTGGGGAGGTTTTATGGGAAGTTGGGAAGTAGGTGGTGGCGTGGGTTTGGGAAAAAGGGGTAACCGTTGGAAGTGACGTCATGGTCACTTTGGCAGTCACGTCTCAAAAAATTCATTTAAAAATTGTTTCATTTGAAAACTGCTTGACTCATTTTCTTTTCTTTTTCATTTAAAACTTTACCCAGGCAGCGAACGTGACAACATCCTAGACACGCAGAGACGTTATAACGTTTTTACTTCTTCAGCTCCCAATCCTGCACAAAAATTTAAAGACACAAAATTGCTGGTTAGTAAAAACCATTGGGTTGCCTCCCAAGAGCGCTTGCTTTAAGAGTCTTCAGCCAGACTATCCCCTTTTTTGAATTCAGAGGTTGTTGAGAGTCACTGTGGTCTTGTCCCTAACCACATGTTCTCCATGGTAATGCTTCACTCTTTGGCCATTGACCTTGAAAATGGAATTAGTTTTCTCATCAAACAGATCCACAGCACCATGACTGTAGACTTTTACTATCTTGAAAGGTCCTGACCATCTTGATTTTAACTTCCCAGGGAACAACTTTAATCTTGAATTAAACAGCAAAACTGATTGTCCCTCTACTAGCTCCCTTCTTTGAATTCTCTGATCGTGCCACTTCTTGGTTTTCTCTTTATACATTTTTGAATTCTCATAGGCAGTGTGCCTGAATTCATCTAGCTCATTTAGTTGAAGGAGCCTTGCTTCTCCAGCCTTTGAATGATCTAGGTTCAGTTGCTTCAGTGCCCAGTGAGCTTTGTGTTGGAGCTCAATGGGTAGGTGACAAGCTTTTCCGAAGACTAACTTGTATGGTGACATGCCCAGTGGTGTCTTAAATGCTGTTCGGTACGCCCACAATGCATCATCAAGGTGCAGGGACCAATCCTTCCTGTTTGGACCAACCATCTTCTCAAGTATCCTTTTAATTTCTCTGTTGGAAATTTCTGCTTGACCACTTGTTTGTGGGTGATAAGCTGTAGCAATCTTGTGCTTCACTCCGTACTTAGCCAATAGGTTCTCAATCAGCTTGTTACAAAAGTGAGAGCCTTCATCACTGATTATAGCTCTTGGAGTACCAAATCTTGTGAAGATGTTTTGCTTCAGGAATTTGCTGACTGATTTGGCCTCATTATTGGGTAATGCAATGGCTTCCACCCATTTTGACACATAATCCACAGCTACCAAAATGTATAAATTTCCATGAGACATAGGAAATGGCCCCATGAAGTCCATTCCCCAAACATCAAACAGTTCCACTTCAAGAATATTTGTCAATGGCATTTCTTGCTTGTTGGAGATGTTTCCAGCTCTTTGGCATTTATCACATCTTTTTACTAATTCATGAGCATCTTTGAAGAGTGTTGGCCAATAGTATCCTGACTGTAACACCTTTGCTGCAGTTCTGGTTCCTCCAAAATGTCCTCCATAAGGTGATGCATGACATTGTTGTAATACATGGAGTTGTTCCTCTTCAGCCAGGCATCTCCTAAGCAACTGATCTTGACACATCTTATATAGATAGGGCTCATCCCAAAAATAGTGCTTCACAGTGTGGAAGAATTTTTTTCTTTGCTGATGGTTGAAATCCACAGGCACCATCTTGCTGACTAGGAAGTTAACTATATCAGCATACCAGGGAGCAGTAGTATCAGACGTTATAACGTTTGAAGAAATAGTCATAGACGTGGTAACGTCTTCAGCTACTGTGGCTACTGTCAGCAGTTTTTCATCAGGGAAATTTTCTTTTATTTCTTCTGCACCTGTACCTGCATCAACATTCTCAAGCCTAGAAAGATGATCAGCAACTTGGTTCTCCACCCCCTTTTTATCATGAATTTCCAAGTCAAATTCTTGGAGGAGGAGAACCCATCTAATGAGTCGTGGCTTTGCATCTTTTTTAGAAATCAAATACTTGATGGCTGAGTGATCAGTAAAAACAATAACTTTTGCACCCACCAAGTATGATCTAAATTTGTCAAAAGCAAATACAACAGCCAGTAACTCTTTCTCAGTTACAGTATAATTTAATTGGGCATCATCTAAGGTTTTACTAGCATAGTATATAGAGTGAAAAATTTTGCCATACCTTTGACCCAATACGGCCCCCACAGCGTAGTCACTCGCATCACACATTAATTCAAATGGTTTGGACCAGTCAGGAGTGACTATTACAGGAGCTGTTACAAGGGCATTCTTCAATTTCTGGAAGGCTTCATGACAATGCTCATCAAAGTTGAAGACGTTATCACGTTGCAGCAGCAGACACAAAGGTTTGGAAATTTTTGAGAAATCCTTGATAAACCTTCTGTAAAAACCAGCATGCCCTAAGAAACTTCTAATACCTTTGACAGTTGTAGGTGGAGGTAATTTGTCAATAACATCAATTTTCGCTTTATCCACCTCCAACCCTTTCTTTGAAATTTTATGCCCCAACACAATTCCCTCTTGAACCATGAAGTGGCATTTCTCCCAGTTGAGTACTAAGTTGGTTTCTTCACACCTTATTAAGACTCCTTCTAAGTTATCCAAGCATGCCTTGTATGAGTCTCCATAGACTGAAAAGTCATCCATGAAAACTTCCATGGATTTTTCAATAAAATCTGAGAATAAAGCCATCATACACCTCTGAAATGTTGCAGGCGCATTACACAATCCAAATGGCATCCTTCTGAAGGCAAAGGTACCATAAGGACAAGTGAATGTGGTCTTCTCTTGGTCCTCAGGCACAATAGCTATCTGGTTATATCCTGAGTAACCGTCAAGGAAGCAATAGAATTCTTTGCCTGCAAGTCTATCCAACATCTGGTCAATAAATGGCAGAGGAAAATGGTCCTTCTTGGTTGCTTTGTTCAGCTTCCTGTAGTCCATACATATCCTCCATCCAGTCACTGTTCTTGTTGGAATTAATTCATTTTTTTCATTGGTTACCACAGTAACTCCACCCTTCTTTGGCACACATTGAACTGGGCTCACCCATGAGCTATCACTAATTGGATAAATGATTCCTGCATCTAACCATTTGATGATTTCTTTCTTGACCACCTCCTTCATTATCGGGTTCAATCGCCTTTGTCCTTCAATGCTGTTCTTTGCATTCTCTTCCAAGACAATTCTGTGCATACAGATTGTGGGACTGATACCTTTGATATCTGCCATTTGCCAACCAATGGCTTTCTTGTGCCTTTTCAAGGTGCTAATGAGATCACTTTCCTGCTCTTGTGAGAGGTTAGAAGAAATGATCACTGGTAAAGAATCATTTTCCCCTAAAAAGGCATACTTCAGGTGATCAGGCAACACTTTCAATTCCAGAGTGGGTGGTTCTTCAATGGATGGTACTATCTTCTTGAGATTGGAGTCTTCTTTCCCCAAGGATTCATACTTCTTTGTCCACGCCCTGGGTACATGGGAATCAGACGTGACAACGTCTGTGGTTGACGTTGTAACGTTTGACTGATCAGCTTCTTCTGATAACAATTCTTGAATCTCATCATTGCCCATAATATTTTCCAAGTGGTCATTATCTTTATTGAATTGCTTTTGAACCACATGGTCAAGGGCAACCACAAAGGAACATTCCTCTGTGTTAGGTTCTGGATACTTGAGTGCGTTGAGGACGTTGAATTTGACTTCTTGGTCATTGACCCTCATGATTAATTCTCCTTTCTGCACATCAATGAGTGTCCTTCCAGTGGCTAGAAATGGTCGCCCCAAGATGATAGGAACTTCCTTATCTGCATCAAAATCCAAAATAACAAAGTCCACTGGAAAAACGAATTTGTCAACTTTAATCAAAACATCTTCTAATATGCCCTCAGGATAAACTCTACTTTTATCAGCTAATGTAAGACTTAAAGAAGTAGGTCTGGCAGTTCCTATACCAAGTTTTTCATAAATGGACTTGGGCATCAAGTTAATACTTGCCCCCAAGTCACATAAAGCTTTGCCAAGGTAAAAATCTCCAATGGAGCATGGTATAGTAAAACTGCCAGGATCTTTCAGTTTTCTAGGGAGTTTATTCTGCATGATTAAGCTACATTCTTCAGTTAAAGCAATAGTTTCAAACTCCCCTAGCCTTCTTCTTTTGGTGATGATATCCTTTAGGAACTTGGCATAGTTTGGCATCTGTTGTAGAGCTTCAACCAAGGGAAGGTTTATGTGCAGCTGTTTTAGCATCTCCATGAACCTGCTGAATTGCTTGTCTTCATGAGCTTTCTTGAGTCTTTGAGGGTAGGGTGGAGGAGGATATTCAGGTACAAGCTTAGGAACAGTCTTGATTCCTGGTTCAGAACTAGACGTTGTAACGTCTGGCTTAGACATCACAATGTCTGGAATATTCTTCTCTTTTTCTCCACCTTTGTTTTTCTCTTTTTCCTTGTCTGGCACCTCAGATTCCTTAGGCATAGATGGTTCTGGATACTCAGTGCCACTTCTTAATGAGATAGCATTTACCTGTGCATTCACCACATCTTTATCATTTGACTTGGATGAAGATGGTGTTTCAGTTGTGGATGGAAGAGATCCAGTCTGTCTTTGAGTAAGAGCTGAGGCTATCTGCCCAATTTGGTTCTCCAAAGTTTTGATTGAAGACTCATGGGTCTGTAAGGTTGCCCTACAATCACTTATGAAAGTTTTCATCAAGGCTTCCAAATTGCTGTTGTTGTTATTCTGCGTATACTGCTTTTGTTGTTGAGGGGGAAATCCTGGGGGTATTGCAGGAGCAGCATTGCTAGCATTCAAAGAATTGTTGTTCTTCCAACTAAAATTTGGATGATTTCTCCAATTTGAATTGTACAAGTTGGAAAAGGGACTGTTACCTTTGTTATGTGATACAAAGTTTACAGACTGGGGGTTATGGGGACACTCTTCGTAGACATGCCCTCCTTCACAATATACACACACTACTCCCCCAGATGGTGTTGGCTCAATAGCTGCAGCAGTCTGTGGTTCAGACGTGGCCACGTTTGGAGTGCTCAAGTTCTTAATCATGTTGGTCAGAGAAGCAACCTGAGCAGAAAGGGCAGTTACTTCACTTATCTCATGGACACCAGCCTTCTTTCCAGGAGTGAATCTATCAGAAGGCCAATGGGCATTGTGAGTGGCTATGTCTTCAATAAGTCTGCATGCCTCAGAGAAAGACATGTTTAATATGACACCGCCTGATGAAGCATCAAGTATAAGCCTGGTAGGTTGATCTAGACCATTATAAAAAGTCTCCATTTGAATAACTACGGGAATGCCATGGTGTGGGCACATTCTTAGTAATTCCTTCCATCTTTCCCAAGCCTCAAATAATGATTCCCCTTCTCTTTGTTTGAAGGAAGTGATGTCATTTCTTAACTTGGCATTTTTGTTGGGAGGGAAGTATTTTCCAAGAAATTTCTCAGCTAGCTCATCCCAAGTATGAATTGAATTTGGCTCCAAGGAGTTCAACCAATTCTTGGCCTTGTCCTTAAGAGAATATGGAAATAGCTTCAGTTGGAAGGCATCTTCTGAGACTCCAGGGATGACAAAGTTGCTACACACATCCAAAAATTGCCTTAGATGTGCATAAGGATCTTCTTGAGGGAAACCCCCAAATTGCCCTGCAGTCTGCAACATTTGGAACATCATTGGCTTGAATTCAAAGTGACCAGTATGAATAGGTGGTCTTGCAATGCCTGTTTGTAAATGTGCAGGATTGAGCACGGCATAATCACGCATAGGCCTGTCCCTGTCATTGACCATGTCTTGTGGCCCTGCATTGATGAGTTGCTGTCTTTGCCAGTGTTCATCATCAACATAGGTTTCTGTATGAGTTTGTGGTCCACGACCACGTCCTCCAGCATCAGAGTGCCTTCCTCCTCTTGGAGTACGTCCACCTCTAGAACTTCTACCACCAGTACCATGTTCAGACATGATTGGTGGCTGAACTTGCTGTTGTTGTTGCTGCCTTCTTAGCCTTTGTTGTCTCCTTAGTCGCCTGAAGGTTCTTTCAGGCTCTGGGTAGAATTCAGGTTCAGATCCACTCCCTGGTTCTGTTGAACTAGAGCTTGAACTGGAACTAAGCATACGCTGTAACGTTTACCTGTTCACATACAGAAACAACAAACAACACAGCAGAATTCTTTCACCTAGTGTTTTAATTCTTGTTGAGCAATAAAAGTTAAATACAATCCCCGGCAACGGCGCCAAAAACTTGTTCGCGCTCGTGTGTGCTATAGACGCAATGTCAGTGCAAGTATACACGTCGTACAAGTAATAAAGTGGATAAAAGTAAGAGATCGTTCCCACGAGGATTGATTAACTTTCAGAGTTCAAGTCTTTAAAACACAAGTGAAACAAGTAGCAAATCGACACTAAAAGTTGATATTAAGACTAAGAACATAAATAAAGCAAGTAAATGAGAAGTGGGTGTGAATATGGAAAAGTATGAGTTGGATTGCTGCATGCAAGTAAATCTCCTCTAGTCAGACGTTATAACGTTTACACGCTAACACGTACAAATGCTATGTTGTATAGACGTTATAACGTTTGAACGCTGTTGCAAAAGAGCTGTGCTTTTCAGTCACAAAACGTCAGAGCTTCAAGTACTAGAATTCCTATGTCTAGGTTCTAAGTAGGCCTACTCCTGTATTTTAAGTACCCACAGCAATGTCCTATGAACTATTATCTGTTCTATGTCTAGACTTAGATAAAAATGCCTAAATGTCTTTAGTGCACCTTTTCATTCACATAAATCTTTGAGTTCTTTTCATAGACCATGTCTGTACCTATGAATCTACTTATTTTAAGTGATCAGTTCAAAACAAGTTTGGAAATATTAACATGCAAAGATTTAAAACACATAAACATCAATACTTCATAGCATTAGACTAAAGGTTCATTATATGCAAAACAACAACCCAACTACAAATTGTTTAGCTCATGCTGAGCATCCTTACAGAAATAAGAGGAGTTAAAATCCAAATACCGTACATAGAGAAAAGGAGACTAAACGCAAAAGATACGCCTAAGTGGCCTTCCTTCATGCACGCTGTAAAGACGTTACAACGTCTGAGCTTTACAATAATGGCTGCGAATGGATATGGAAATTGGGGCCTTGAGAGAATTAAAAATGAAGAAGTCTGTGTCCAGAACTTCTCTCAGAAAAACTATCTCTGAAAAATGGGGGAAGGTGGGTGATGAATGGAGTCGTGTCCTTTCCGCATGATGCACCCTTGCCTTTTTATAGAGAGAGAATAGCCATGGTCAAAAGAGGTCACATGCTGCTGATGTCATTCCCCCACCTTCCAAGCTTGCTTGCGAGTTGACTCTGCCCTGAAGTGACACCGCACTGCTACAGTGCGTCAGCCGCGTCAGTGCTGAAGAAAGAGAAGATCTTCTTCATTTCCAGATCTCTGGTCATCATTACATGCGCGCCAAAATGATATATATTATTTTCTTGCTCTGCTGTCCTTCTTCAGACGTGATGAGAGACGCTGCCACGTTCAGATTACTGCACAAACACAAGAAGCATCAAAACGCTCACAAAGGCGCCAATTGGCACCAAAATGCCTAGAACTTGTAATTTAGCCCCTTTCTAACTAAAAAGCAATAAACTAACAGAAACTTAATAGAAACAACCTGCTATTGCCAGAGAACTTGCATGATTTAACTTTGAATACGTATAAATAACTCATATAAATATGAGTTATCACATACCCCGTCAAGCACATTTTTCTAAAACCTTTTTTCCAATAAATCATTTGCATCTCCAAATAATTTTCAAAATCATGTTCCAAAACTAAAAAACAAAAAAGAAAATCATTGTGAGTATCATGCATTTCATTGCACAAAAAAATGAAAACAAGAAAGCATCTCATTCATAATCATGAATAAAAATCATCATCAAATTTATTCAAAATGTAGCATTCATGCACCATTTCATTAACCTCATCACTTTGGTTCAAATACATAATTCCTCCATACATGCATCTTTCAAAAAAGGAAGGGACATTGGCATTTCATACCTTGCCTTGCCTCTAAAAAAATCATCATTTAGAAAAAAAAAAAGAAGCATCATTCCTGCATCTTTCATCATTCAAAAGAAAAAGGGGGCATTGGTATTTCGTACCATGTCTCGCCTCTAAAAAATAAAAAAAATCAAAATCAAAAATCATTTTGAAAAAAAAGAGGGGGCATCATTCTTGCATCATTCGCATTGGCATTCCATATTTTGTCTTGCATTAAAAATAACAAAATTATTTAGAATAAGCCACACTCTTCGAGTGGTCATTCTCCACGCATTTGCATCATACTTGCATATCATAATTTGTTCATTCATTCATTGCATAAAATAAGAGTTGTGATGAGAAGCGAGACGTTCTTGCGAAACAATCATCCTTTTTGAAAAAGTTTATCCTTACTTGGTTGCAAACTCAAAGTGTTCCAAGACACTCAGTTTTTCAATTCAATAGCTCATTTGAATTTCTTTCAAAAGCACTGCATCCCACCCATTCTATGACAAAAGACTGAAATAGTGTATCAAAGAAAAAAACAATTTTTTTTAACTCTCTGTGAAGCATTCTTCTAATGAGCGTGCATGCTATGAGTACATTCTCTTGTTTGAGTCCGTTGGTTTTCCTCCCTTACCACAGTTTCCCGTCCAAGTCTAGTCCCGCCCCGTCCACCCATAAAGTGCATATTCTCCCCATCAGTGCGTATTTGACTTTTGGTTCATTCTAATGCTTTAAGTCCTCCATGCTAGGGCAAGTCTGTGATCATTAATTCCCCTTGATTAATATCATATTCCTTCAGTGCAAGTCTCTCAAAAAATAATAATAATAATAATAATAATAATATAATAATAAACAAGAAAACAAGCTCGCTAGGTTGAAAACCCGCAAGGGCGGCCTAGGCAAAAAGGAGCGCCCGGTGGACTGAAAACTCGCAATGAGCGGTCCAGGCAAAAATTAGGGCACAAAAAAGGAAAAAAGAGAAAACACATGAAGATAGATAAATTATTGTTCTAAAGTTAAGTCTTATAGAAATAAGCAATCGGGATTTGAAATGAAGTTTGGCCATCTCCTCAAAAACCCCAAAATCCCAGAAAGTCCCTTTCCTACCCACCTTGAGCCAAGAAAAACCAAAATCCAAAAATCACCCTAGACAAGGATCACCCCAAATAAAAAAAACAGTGCATCACTTTTTATCAGCTCACCCGAGTCGAAGAAGGAAAAGAATCAAAAAAAAAGGGAAAAAGAGAAAATCAAAAAAAAGGGGATTCAAAAATGAAAATCCCAAAACAAAAGAAATTACAAAAGAAATGTAAGTGGTGAGCTGGTACATGTTACCAGAAAATACAAGAGATCCTTGTCTAAATAAACCTTCAAACACTTCTTCATTCCAACACCTGATTCCATAAACCTTCAAACACTTCCTCTGGCCTCAACATCAAACCCCTTAGTCATTCTACCATGAGACACGAATTTGCTTTAACAGAGCCCAAACAAGCCCAATAACTATCTTCCTCATAGACCATTAACCGTCAATCAACGCCGAACAAAACTCATCCTCCCATTAGCCTCAAACACTTCATTAAGCCTAACCCTCCTTCCTCCACAAAACACCACAATCCCGAAAAGTCCATTCCGATCAATGACCGGTTGCTTTTTGTTCACTCAAATTCTAATCTTAGGACGAACAAGTTTATCTATGTACAATGTGTTTGCTCAAAAGAAAAACAAACGATCAGAAAAAAGAAAGCTGATCAAGAAAGAATAAACCCTCAGAAAACAGAGAACTGAGGAAACAAAAACGAACAGTCAGAAAAAAGAAAGCTGACAAAATAAAAAAAGAGGGACTTGCACTCCAAAACACATTCAAGATGCATTAAAACAAGGTTTAGTGATCACCAGGTAAGGATTCTGTCGCACCAAAAGTCAAGACATCAGTAGAGAACCAAAGATTTGCACTGAGAATACCACTCAGACCCAAAAGTTAGGGCATTCTCCTCACCACCCACACACCCTAGTCTTGGGAAAGTCTGTTCAATGCCCATCCCATGTCACTCCAGTTGTCAATGTCATTCCAAAGTGGGGCAAGTGCGTTCCCACTCCTTCACCTCATTCGTTCCTATAAAAACCTCACCGGGGCAATCTCTCAACTCACTATCCTAAACAAGGCCTTGTCATTCTAATTGGGGCAGCTTTGTCCTTGTTATGACTGAGGCAAAATCAAACTCTATGGGTTGAGACAAAATCTCTTTTGCTCCACCTTTCATTGCAAAAGCCGAAGCATTCCCAATTCATCATCTTCTACACCCCTAGTTGTTGTCACCACTAGACAGGGGCAAGCTATTCGCTCATCAAAGACCTAAATTGGGGCAATCTTGTATCTCTTGATCCCTCATAAGCTTCGGCAATAGCCATGTCTATCATTCCTTCACTTGCCATAAAAGTCCATGCCCTAAACCAATTCCAAGTTAACTGACTCATTCATTCACATTTGCACTCCTATGCATGCTTACTAGATAATGCTTCAAAGGAGAGAACACAAGTTGTTTACGTGATATCTAAAATTCAGTCATCATGGAAAGAAAGAGAAAACAACCTTGAGAACACCAGAGTTTGAATCAAATTCATTTTTTCAACAGAATGGTTCATAATCATCTCAAGTCCTTGCATTCAAAGTCTCGCATCTCATCATCACAAAAATGTTTACCTCATGCATCTAGGCATTATAGCATATGCATCAAAGCATTACATTTGCATCTTCACATTTTGTGCATTCATCACATAGCAAGAGAAAAAAAAAACGTTCCACGTCAGTTGCACAGAAAAAGTAGAAATCTTTTCATTGCATTGGCATCATATTAATGTTCGCACTTCATAAAAAGAAAAGAACAAAATCATTGCATGTCGTTCATCACTAGAGCATTACATTTTGCATTAGATATTTCACAGAAAAAGCAAAGAAAGCAAAAAGAAAACAAAGAAAAGAAACCACAAAAGCATTCCATGTCATTCATCATTTTACAAAGCATTCCTTTGTCATTCAATCATCAAACATTAAAGCAGTGCATATGCATCATATTAACGTTAGCATTTCCATAAAAGAAAAAAAAAGAACAAGAATCATTGCATCAAACATCAGAGCATTGCATCATATTAATGTTTTCATTTCATAGAAGAAGCAAAAATAAACAAACAGAAGTTAGAACAGGAGCATTTCATTCATAAAAGCATCAATCACCGCATACATTTGCATTCAAACATCAAAGCAATACAGTTGCATCACATAAATACTGGCATCTCATAGAAGAAAAGAAAGCTAGAACATCCCATGTCATTCATCATTTCATGTCATTCATCATTTTTCAGCAATATTCCCATTTCATAAAAAAAAAGGGGGTTTTCCTTTGCATGTCATTCCATTAAAATACATGAGCATTCCATGTCATCAAACACCAAAGCTTTGCATTCGCATACCCATGATTCTTAAGAGAGCAAAAAGAGAAGCCAAAAGAGAGAAAAGAGAAGAGCCAAGAGGGCAACAAAAAGAAAAGAAAAGAAAGAAAAAAGAAAGAAGAGAAGCTAGAGAAAGAGAAAAAGACATATAAGAACAGGAGAAAATCATGCATTCATCAGACATAAGCAAAAGAAAAAGAAAATCATGCATTGCGTACAGACAAGAGAAGAAAAGGAAAATCATTGCATTCATCAAAGCCTATAAGAACAGCAGAAGATCATGCAGTCATCCGACATAGACAAAGGAAATAAGAAGCTCATCATTCATCATAAGAAAAAAGAAAACAGCAATCATGGCATTTGCATTGCATTTGTTCATTTTCAGCTACAGGTACAAAGAGAGGATGAGCACTTCGGTGTTAGCCCTCGCCCCCAGATTCCAGAAAATGTTCCCCCAAGTTGGGAGTTCAGAAAGAAAAAAGAAAAGAGAGAAATAGAAAAGAAGGAGAGAAAAGAAAAGAGAGCGCTCAAGCGCGCATTGCGGATTGGAGCACAGAGATCATCGCTCCCTTCTGCCCAGGTCTCACATCGTGTACGAGCAACGCGATGGACCGCAGCCCCATGCGAGGCGCAACGAAATAGTTGTATCAAGCCTAAGATATAGTGGACGCCGTGCATTGATCTGTATATCAGTTCCGGAGCTGATAACGATCCCCCTGGTCGCTCGAAAAGGCCAACAGGAAGCGTGCTCCTCAAAGCCACGTGCAAACTCGGATTCGTCAAGAGTTCGTTTAAGGATTACAGGTTTTAGGCAGCCTGGGCAATTTACCGCTTTCTGCACGCAAGTGCCCATTTTACTTTTTTGTTTGCCCATTTACTTTTCTGTGTGCACGCCAAGTGCCCATTTACTTTTCTGTCTGCACGCCAAGTGCCCATTTACTTTTCTGTCTGCACGCTAAGTGCCCATTTTACCTTTCTGTCTGCACGCCAAGTGCCCATTTTACTTTTCTGTTTGCACGCCAAGTGCCCATTTTACTTTTCTGTCTGCACGCTAAGTGCCCATTTACTTTTCTGTCTGCACGCTTAGTTTATATGATGATTGGCAATGTGATTCACACTTGTGCACTTGTGCACTTAATCTTAAGTGTGAGGATTGACCAAAGCGATTCAACATTTTTTGATACTTTGGTCGCTAAATAATTTGCTTGCTTATGCTGGCCAATGATCATGATTGAGGCAACTCTTTTGCTTGAGCTTACAGTGTCATCGTCTACTCTCATATAGAATATCATCAATACTTAGATAGGTCCATTCCTTACATTGCATCTTCCACTAGATGTGCATTTAGATTCCCTTGCGTTTTGTAGAAATATTTGAGTATGGTTCTCGCCTAGCATCTTCCACTAGATGTGCATTTAGGTTCAATCTTGCTTACTCTTGTATTTTTGCTTGATGCCCAATTCAAGTTCCCTCCTTGCCTATCTATGCGTTGTGATCTACTATGTGTAGTTTAGACTTGATTTTTGTTTGCGAATTCAAATATTGCTGCTTAATGATTTGATTCCACTGATTGTGTTATGCTTGAATCCACCAATTCTTTCTTGCATTCATTGTTTTCATTTCTAAACGACCGGGCACAAAAACGGTTACTAGTGGCAATCCATCACAACCTTTGTTGGTTTGATTGTCATGAAAGCCTCAATTTCAAAAGAATTTTCGTAAGCATAAAGCAAGCTACTAGTGATAATCCATCACAACCTTTGTTGGTTTGATTATCATGAACGCGTCCAATTTCAAAAAGCATTTTTCTAAGTATCAAAGAATCAAAAACAAGTTATTAGCGGTGGTCCATCATAACCTTTGTTAGTTTGATCATCATGAAAGATTTTCATTTTTAAGGCTCGTTAGAACTACGTCGCTTTGATTCCCATTTGGGATACGTAGGAGCAAGTCACATTCTCGTCAAGCGCAACCATAAAAAGTTTAGCATTTGCACGACAAAAAGAAAAGAGTTATTTTCATAACAAAAAGAATCACTTTTGCAAACCAAGATCATTTTCAGAACAAAAACCTTTTCCTTTCTAAAAACATTTTCAACCCATCGTCGCTAGTGGCTAATCAGAACCTTTGTTCGTCTAGCCATTGGTAGCAATGTCTTTTTCCCAAAAGAACAACAAGCGATGATCACTCATAACCTTTGTTAGCTTGATCATTCGTGCCAATCAATCCCTTTCGAAGACCACTTTCAAAAGAGCAAATAAAAACGGGTTGCTACTAATAGTCAATCAGAACCTTTGTTCGTCTGACTAGTGGTATTGACTCTCATTTTCTAGAGTACTTAGCGGTGATTACCCATAACCTTGGTTAGTTTAATCATTCACTAAATGCTCGTCCTATTTCGAAAACTCACTAAAAAAGATAAAAAACAAAAACTTTTCAAAAAGACAAAGAAGAACTACGTAGCTTTGAGTTCTCCATCGCACCGGGAGATACGTAGGAGCGGGCCATGTCCCGTCAAGCGTTGTTCTTAAAAACCCTTTTTCCCCCTTTTTCATAATAAATAAAGATTTTCATTGAGAATTTTCCAATAAGAAGTAGAGAGGCAAAACTAAGTATTTTCAAGTCAACACACTAAAACCACACATTTAATTAAAGGTTCCCTCTCAGTAGAGAGGACGTGTGGGGTGCTAACACCTTCCCCGCACGTAACCGACCCCCGAACCCTATTCTCTAGTTTCGCAAGACCAATCGCTTTCCAAAAAAGGTTTTCCTAATATTTTCCTTAATAAATATTGGTGGCGGGTTCATTGTCTTAGGAAAAGTTGTGAACGAGGAAGGTTCTCCCTCGGGGACTTTTTCGGGCGCAACAACCGTTCATTAGATAAGATGAGTTACAACGTCGGTATACACCGCAAACATAATTGATATCATCGGTATACACCGTTCTCCAGATAAAATAAGAATAACGTCGGTATACACCGCTCTTCAGATAAAATGAATTACAACGTCGGTATACACCGTTCTTTAGGTAAGATGAGAGTCAGCTGTAATACTTCTTTAGTTTGGTGGCGTTCCAAGTTCTTGGGATCGCCTTGCCGGACAAGGTCTCCAATTCGTAGGCACCTCTGCCGGTTTTAGATAAAACCCGGTAAGGTCCTTCCCAGTTGGGGGCGAGCTTGCCCTGTGCGGCGTTCTTCAAACCGACATCGGCTCTTCGTAAAACTAGATCACCGACCTCGAGGTCTCTGGGGATCACTTTCGAGTTATATCGTACTGCTACCCTCTGTTTTATTATTGCTTCTTTAAGGAAAGCCTGGCCTCGGACCTCATCGACGAGGTCGAGGTTTTCCTTCAACGCCTGGCTATTGTCCCCCGGAGGTTTCGGGTGGAGTGTCCTCCAGCTCAGCTCCCCGATTTCTACCGGGATTACGGCCTCCGTCCCGTATGACAGTCGGAAAGGGGTTTCCCCCGTTGAGCTCTGTGGGGTAGTTCTGTAGGCCCACAGCACGTAAGGTAGCTCTTCAACCCAGTTTCCTTTTGCTTCATCGAGCCGTTTCCTTAGTCCATTGAGAAGGACCTTGTTGGCAGCCTCGGCCTGACCGTTCGTCTGAGGGTGCTCTACCGAGGTAAACCGGTGTTTGATCTTAAGGTCAGACATGAGTTTTCTGAAGCCTTTGTCGGCGAACTGTGTTCCGTTGTCCGTGACTACAACCTCGGGGATCCCAAATCTAGTCATTATATTCTTCTTGAAGAATTTGGTGCAATTCTTAGCGCTGATGATGGCCAAAGGCTCGGCTTCAATCCATTTGGTGGAGTAATCCACCGCTACTATGAGGTATTTGATCTGGCCAGGGGCAGTTGGGAATGGTCCCAAGAGATCTATTCCCCACCAAGCAAATGGCCACGGCGAGCTTAAGCTGGTAAGCTCCGTAGGGGGCACTATGTGGACCTTGGCGTGGATCTGACACTTACTGCACCTCTTTACATAATTTCTTGCATCGGTCTCCATGGTCGGCCAGAAATATCCCGCCCTTAATGCCTTTCGAGCCAGGGATCGACCTCCAAGGTGTTGCCCGCAGATTCCCTCGTGGATCTCAGCCAGGACGTAGTCCGCCTCTCCTCCTTCGATGCACTTCAACAGCGGTGCAGACAAGCTTCTTCTGTAGAGGCTTCCATTGATTATGGAAAAAGAGGAGGCCTTCCTCCGGAGGATCTTGGCTTCGCTCGGGTCTGGAGGCTCGCTCCCCGTTCTGATGTAGTCTATTAATGGCGCGATCCAACCCTGGCTTTCTTCCACTACATTAACGGAAAAGTTTGCTTCCGGGTTCAAGATTACGCTCGGATTGCTCAGTGTTTCCTGGATTATTGACCGGTGGTTCCCCAGAATTTTGGTGCTGGCAAGCTTGGAGAGTATGTCAGCCCTGATATTTTCCGATCTTGGAACGTGCTTCACTTCCGTGAATGTAAAAAGGGAGAGCAGCTCCTGCACTTGGGTTAGGTACCTTTGCAAGATCGGATCTTTAGCTTCGTACTGTTTCCCGATTTGGGATACCACCAATAACGAGTCGGTATTTAAGGAAAGCCGGGAGACCTTGAGATCGATCGCAAGCCGGAGCCCAGCTATGCACGCCTCATATTCCGCCTGGTTGTTTGAGGTAGGGAAATCGAACGTGAGTGATACTTCGATTACAACGCCCGTCGGGCTTTCGAGCATCAACCCTGCGCCACTTCCTTTTGGATTTGAGGACCCGTCTACTGAAGTGTCCACACCCCGTCATCCGGATCGGCGGGTGCCATCTCTGTGATAAAGTCGGCAAGTATCTGAGCTTTCATGGCCGGTCTCGTTTCGTATTTGATTCCGAACTCGGAGAGTTCTACTGCCCATTTGATCATTCGTCCTGCCAAGTCGGGTCGGTGCAAGATCTGCCGAATTGGATAATTAGTCCGCACCACGATTTGATGGGCGACGAAATAAGGTCGGAGGCGGCGTGCCGAGATGAGTAGAGCAAAGGCGATCTTCTCTATTTTCTGATATCTCACTTCTGGTCCATGCAAAGCTTTACTCACGAAGTATACCGGGCTTTGTCCAGTTCCGGTCTCCCTGACAAGCACGGCTCCGATGGCCTCATCTGAGATGGCTAGATACAAAAATAGATCTTCCCCTGGGCTCGACCGACTTAGTATGGGCGGTTCGGATAGGACCTTTTTGAGCCGGGAGAGTGCCTCATCCCGCTCTGGGGTCCATTCGAAAATTGCTTCTTTCTTAAGCAGTTTGAACAATGGGAGCGATTTGAAGGCGGCGTTGGAAATGAAGCGAGACAACGCAGCTATCATGCCGTTGAGTTTCTGGAGCTCTTTCTTAGTGGACGGGGTCCGCATTTCTGTTACCGCTCGACATTTATCCGGGTTGGCTTCAATGCCCCTTTCCGTGAGATAGAAACCCAGGAATTTTCCAGCCCGGACTCCGAAAGTGCATTTTTCCGGGTTTAGCCGCATATTATTTTTTCGGATTTCAGCAAAAATCTCTTCCAGGTCGGATATATGGAGGTCTTCCCTTTCGCTTTTTGCAATCATGTCGTCGAGGTAGACTTCCACGTTACGACCGATCTGATCGCGGAATACCTTGTTCATCATCCGTTGATAGGTGGCCCCCGCATTTTTTTAAACCGAATGGCATGACCCGGTAGCAGAAATTACCGCGGTCAGTCATAAAGGCCGTCTTCTCTTGGTCGGGGGGGAACATCGGAATTTGATTGTATCCGGAATAAGCATCCATGAACGATAGTAAACGAAAACCTGAAGCATTATCGACGAGCCGATCAATGCTAGGAACAGGGAAGGCGTCCTTAGGACAGGCCTTATTAAGGTCGGTATAGTCAACGCACATTCGCCACTTTCCATTGCTTTTCTTAACAAGTACAGGGTTTGAGAGCCAAGTTGTATACTTGACCTCTTTTACAAAATCAGCCTTAATTAAATCTTCAACGAGATAAGTAAACTTTAAATGAGACTTTATAACAATATATATATATATATATATATATATATATATATATATATATATTGTTCGGTACCGTATCTCCAGCTACGTATTCGATCTTGGATAGATAGACCGGTCCGAGATAGTTGGTACGTGTGTCCTTGGTTGTCCGAGTTGATACTCCGGTCCGAGGTGGGGTGGTACCTGCAATGACACTCCGACGCTCAAGTCAGTGTGTGAGTCAATTACAAGTGAGAGTATGTGAGAGATGAATACCATTATTGTGGGCAATCAATGCTTATTTATAGGTATCTAGAGTGGAGGAGGGCTGTTGGATCTAGGTCTGCAATCTCCACCGTTGGATGAATTGGGTCATTTGGTATTGGGCCTTTTTGGTGGATTGGCCATTGAGGCCCAATCCATAACATATATTAAATTACTTAATTGTAAAAGAGGTGTACTATTTTTTCAAAAAAAAATTAAACTTTTTTTGGTTCTGACCATTGCTGGCTACTTAGGGAGTTTGATGCCATTAATTATTGGGTGGTTTTTCCACATGGCAAACAATCTCACTTGCCACTAAGTCACTCACTCATTTGTGATATAATACGAATTCTACTATATATGTGTTGTCCATAACATTTATTTTAAGTGAAATTATAATTTAAATGTAACTTAAACAAGCACAATTAACATATAACATTTTACAAAATGTATATGTTATTCAAACACAATTATATTATATAAATTATATTTATAAATATTAGTATTTATTTAATTTAATTATAATACTACATATAATCATAATTTATACATAATAAATTAGTTTAAATTATAATTTAAATGTAGTTTTAAAGTGAAAATCTTAATCAAACCCAGGGGGTGTGGTTGAGCGGTTGGGGTTGGTATGGAGCAGCTTTAAATCCCAAAAAAAAAGTAAAAATCTTAATCATTCCTCTTCCATACTTCCCCATAATCAATCCTCTTTTTTTCGGTAAATATATTTATTGGTCAAAACATAATTTATATATAGAAAAATAATTTATAAATATAATTTATAGATATATAGATTACAATTATAATTATATTAAATATTTTAAATAAATTATAAAATTTTTTGATAAATAAGTTATAAATTATAAAATATTTTATAATAAATTTTATAAAATTAGAATTATTAAATAGTAAATTTGTTAGTAAATTTTATATATAAACTCAGAATTATTATTTATACATATAATTACAGTTGAAAGTAAATTTAATATAATAAGTTTACTTTAAAATTTATTAGTAATTCTTTTTTTTATAAAATTTAATTCAAAAAAAAATTTTACTCACTTTTTTTTACAATATTTTCTTATTTTTTATGAGCATTATATATCAATTGTTAATGTGTTAATATTTTACTGTTATCTAAAGATAATGAAAATTAAAAAAAAAAGTCTAAAAACCCATGGTTAAGTGCTTTTTAGTATATAAATGTATATGTGCGTGTGCGCGTGCGGGGGACGACTCAGGTGGTAATTGTGAGAAATAAGAATGTTAAATAATAATAATAGTTAGATAAAAATTAACAGTTCCGATTACTTCATTAATTACAAGATCTTGTATAATTGTTTCCTTTTTACTTAATAATCATGAAAGATATTGTATTTAATAACGAAATCTAAACTGTTTATTTTTATTTAACGATTATTGTTTAATGTTCTCATTTCTCACAATAACCAATGGTTCTCACCTAATTCGTTCCCGATAATATGTTCCAAAGACAACTCATGGTTAAGTGGTAGTTGTTATGGTTTGAAACTCATAGGTGAGTGGGTTGATTCGATTTTTATGCATGTAAGCGCCACGTGGCAGCCATCCATTGAATGCTGACATGACATGTAAGTGTCACGTCGCATTGATGATGTGGCGTGTGAGTGCCACTTGGCACACAAGTCCAATAAGATGTTGATACGTGGTAGTGACGTCATTGCTGATGTCATCTCGATTTGCCATGTCACCTTTTTGGATGGAAAGTTAACATCGGGGACCAAACTGGATGCATATTGTTTTTGCAGGGGCTAAATTAAAACTTTTTTTTTATAAAGTCTAAACTGGATTATAGGTGTATTTGCAGGGACGAAATATATATAGAAAATAAAGTCATGGGGGGACTGGACTAATACCCTTGGCAAGAATAGAAAATAAAGTCAAAGCAGTAATAGAGAATCCTAACTTGAAGACCCCTAAAACAATTCATCCTAAAGAGAAATTATAAGATAGTGGACTAAATTACAAAACCAGATCAAAAGGAGATAGAGACATAGTTTGCCTTTGAACGCGTATTATATCCAACGACCAATTTCTTTTTTTGCCATAATTTTTTCTTTTGGGTCTTGGATACAACCCGTCAAAATAATCATACCTCGCATATATTCCTTGGATATCGGTAGCCACAAGATCACCAACATCATCTGACATCTCAGCCCCAAAGCTTTCCTAAAATTCTCAGACGGTGTGAAAATAAAATTTACTCATATACTCTTTTTGATCCTTCGTGTAAACGGTTGCACAGAAGATGAGAAGAGGAAACGTGGAGTGTTTACAAACTCAAGCTCACGCTCTAGGTGTTCCCAAAGCTTTAGTATTTTACAACTAGTTTTACAATTATTATTTTGTTGGACATATGTGTTGGGGAAAAACGGCGCAAGGGGAGAGGGAAAGGAGCGAGAGCGCTAGAGAGAAGAGAAAGCTAGGGCAAGACAATGATACAGTAAAACTGAATTATGTAAAATCGTTCTTAACAAGTGATATGTAACTGTACATGCTACTACGTATATATAGATAAGCCAGGCTCATGATTTCGACCAGGCCCACACTTTCGACTAGGCCCATAAAAGGCTTACTTACTACACCTATATATATTTACAAGCAATTGAATTACAAAGCATATCTCAATATTCCCTCTTAATTCACATTGCTAAGTGACATCATTCCAAGCATAGTTCTCAGTTCTTCGAATCTTCCCTTTTGCAATGGCTTGGTCATTGCATCAGCTACTTGAAGTTCCAAACAACAATACTCCAGATTCAGCTTCTTATTGTTGACTTGATCATGTAGGAAGTGATATCTGGTCTCTATGTGCTTCGACCTACCATGTGCGACAGGGTTCTTAGCGAGATCTATCGCAAACTTGTTGTCGATCAACAACTTCATTGCTTCGACCCTGTGCAGCCTAGTTTCGACCAATAACATGCTCAGCCATGATGCTTAACATGCTGCAAAGGAAGCAGCCACATACTCTGCTTCACAAGAGGATAACACAACTATAGTTTGCTTCTTCGAGCACCAAGAGATGGGTGTCGTTCCATGCATGAAGACATACCCACTTGTGCTCTTTCGATCACTCGTGTCTCCACTCCAGTCGGAGTCTGTGTAACTAAACACTTCAGCGCTATTCTTCGACTCAGACTTGCTAGGGAAGAGAATACCATAACTTTGTGTTCCCTTTATATACCTTAGCACTCTTTTTGCAGCTACTAGATGGGAGCTTTTCGGCTGCTCCATGAATCTGCCGATCATTCCGACACTAAACATAATGTCAGGTCGAGTGTTGCACAGGTACCTCAGGGATCCCACAATCTGTTTGTAGAGGGTGGCATCTACTTTAATCCCTTCATCATCTTTCGACAGCTTGTTGCTTGTGTCAGTTGGTGTCAAAACCTCCTTACAGTTGATCATGTCGAATCTCTTCAGGATATCAGCTGCATACTTCGACTGATGCAGAAATATTCCCTTCTTCGACTCTGTAAATTCCATTCCTAAGAAATATGATAAGTGTCCTAGATCACTCATTTCGAACTCAGACATCATCACTTTCTTAATTAAAGGCTTCGACTTCGACCTCATTGCTGCCAGTTACTAGTAGATCATCTACATACAGGCACAGTAGCAATTGAGTCGAAGTTCCATTCTTCTTAACATATACACCATGTTCATTGGTGCATCTAATGAACTTCTGAGCTAAGAGAAAACAATCAATTCTCTTGTTCCATGCCCTTGGTGCTTGCTTGAGTCCATATAGGGCCTTCTCAAGCTTGAATACCTTGTCTTCTTGTCCCTTCGACTCAAAACCAGGTGGTTGGCAAACATAGACTTCCTCCTCTAGAGGTCCATTGAGAAATGTTGACTTTACATCAAGTTGATGTAGGGGCCAGCCTCTGTGACTTGCCAATGCCACTACCAATCTTATTGTTTCGATTCTGGCTACAGGGGCAAAGACTTCATTGAAATCCAAACCAGGTTTCTGCAGGAAACCGTTGGCTACTAACTTGGCCTTATACTTGGCCACTTCTCCATTAGGTTTGACTTTGGTCTTGTAGACCCATTTCACACCTATTGCCTTCTTCTGCTTTGGAAGTTCGACTAGCTTCCAAGTACCATTTTTCTCTATTAACTTCAACTCGTCAATCATGGCTTCCTTCCAATGTTTGTGATTCAAGGCTTGCTCCAGGTTCACTGGTTCTGCTTCAGCCACCAGTGCAAAGTTTGTCAGGTCTCCCTCCGCTGTAATAGCAGAATCTGGGAACGTGTCGAATTCTTCTAGCCTTACTGATCTCTGCCTTTCCCTCTGTGACCTTCTGATAGGTTCGACAGCAATGGGTTCTTCAGGTTCTTCGGTTTTAGTGGCTTCATCTAGATCCTGAACTTCGTCGAAGTCCATCACTGTAGGTTTTTCATAGCCTTCTTCCCAGTTCCAATGCTTCGACTCATCTACTATGACATCCCTGCTTCTCACCATTTTCTTCGACACAGGATCATACAGTTTGTATGCTCCTGTCGAAAGGTAGCCAACAAGGATCATTTGTTGTGCTCTATCATCTAGCTTGCTTCTTTGTTGCTCAGGGACATGTCTGTAACATAATGAGCCAATTATTCTGCGATGCTTGACACTTGGCTTTCTTCCTAGCCAAGCTTCTTCAGGTGTCCTCCCAATTAATCTCTTTCTAGGGCACTTATTCAGAATATACACTGCCGTGGCTACAAGTTATCCCCATAGACTGTGAGGAAGCTTCTTTTCTTTCATCATGCTTCTCACCATGTCGAGGATAGTTCTGTTTTTCCTCTCAGCAGTTCCATTATGCTGAGGTGTGTAAGGTGAAGTGACTTCATGTACAATTCCTTCATTTTCACAGAATTTTTCAAATTCATGTGAGTTGTACTCACCACCTCCATCAGTTCTAAGGGTTTTGATTGCACATTCACTTTGCTTCTCAATCATTACCTTGAAGTTTCTGAACACTCCCAGTACTCCACTCTTCCTTTTCTAGTGTATTCGTCAATGAAGGTGACAAAGTACTTGTTCCCTCCTAATGAACTTACCTCAAATGGACCACAAACATCAGAAAATATCACCTCCAACTTCTTCTCTGCTCTGCTAGGTACCTCTGACTTGAAGGAGTTTCTTGGTTGCTTCGACTTGCAGCAACACTCACATACTTCGACAGGTACCTTTACTGCAGGCAACCCATGAACCATCTTCTTTTCATGTAGTTGACTCAAGCTCTTGAAGTTTAGGTGGCCAAATCTTCTGTGCCACTTCCAGTGCTCCTCTTCGACAGTAGTTTTGAAGCATTTCTCTTCGACTACTTGCAACTTGATCTTGAAGGTTCTGTTACTCTGCATCGACACCTTCAGGATCATCTTCTTGTTTGAATCAAACAAGCTGTGACAGTTATCATCCATCTCGACAGAGAATTTCTTCTCAATCATCTGCACAATACTTAGCAGATTGCTCTTCATCATTGGTACATAAAATACCTCTTGAATATAGCACCACTTACCATCTTTCGACACGAACTTTATGGTACCAATTCCTTCTGCAGTGACTCTGCTGTTGTCTGCAAATCTGATTCTTTTGCTTATCTGCTTTAATTCGACAAACCATTCCTTGTGGCAACACATGTGGTTCGAACATCCTGTGTCGAGATACCATTTGACAGACTTCTCTTCAGTCGAATTTGTATCTGCCTTCAACAACAGTAATTCTGGGTCAGTAGCTGTCATGAGGGATACTTCTTCATCATCATTGCTGGCTATGTTGGAGGCATCACCAGTGTTACCACTGCCCTGCCACACACACATTGCACAAGTATTTTGAGCATCACAAGTGTTTCCACATTCACTAGTGTTCCCATTGTTTTTCTCGCTACTTTCAGCAATTTCTTCATTGAGATGAATGTCTTCTTCAATCTCATCTTCGACTGCCATTAGCATTAACCCTTCTGAGTCAGAGTCAGAATCTATGTCTCCATCACTTGCAAATTTGGCTTCAGCATCTTTATATCTAGGAACCTTCTTGTTCTTGCATTTGTTCCTATAATGCCCAAATTGCTGACAGTTATAACACTGCACTTTCGACAGATCTTGCTTCTTCTTGTCGAAAGATCCTTGTTCTTTCTTCTTGCTGCTTGATCCCTTTTCTTTACCCTTTTCTTTCTTGTTGTTTGCTTTCCAGTTTTTCTTAGAGGAGTATGATAACATGGCTTGTTCAGTTTCTTTCTCTGAACTTCTCTGCCTTATTCTCAATTCACGAGCCTCTAAGGAACCTTGAAGTTCATCTAACTTCAATTCATCTAGATTCTTGGATTCTTCAATAGCAGTAACAACTTAGTCGAATTCCTGGGTTAAGGATCTAAGCACCTTTTCGACTTTACTTGTTTCCGACACCGTTTTACCATTGTCTTTCATTTGATTAGTTAAAGCTACTAACCTCGTAACGAATTCTCCAATTGATTCTCCATCTTTCATCTTCGAGGCCTCGTACTGTTTTCTGAGCGACTGTAGGCGTATCTTCTTCAGTCTATCTGCTCCTCCATACGAGTTCTTGAGGACATCCCACGCTGCCTTTGCTGAATCGCAATCAATGATCAGGTTTAGGATGTTGGAATCAACACTTTGGTGAATCAAGAACAGCCTTTTTCCATCTTTCTTTCTCAGTGAATGGTGGTTGTTCCTCACCGCTTCAGTGGCGTTTGCTGCCAATGGTGGAACACCATCATTCACGACATCAAGAAAATCTTGATACCGAAACAGGACCTTCATCTGCGCGTACCACCGTTCGTAATCCTTTCCATCAAAGATGGGGAGGTTCCCCGGAATACCTCCACCAGAGTTATCACGCGTTGCCATGAGTCTTGAAGGATCTTGAAGGATCTTTAAAGCTCTTGATACCAGTTTGTTGGGGAAAAACGGCGCAAGGGGAGAGGGAAAGGAGCGAGAGCGCTAGAGAGAAGAGAAAGCTAGGGCAAGACAATGATACAGTAAAACTGAATTATGTAAAATCGTTCTTAACAAGTGATATGTAACTGTACATGCTACTACGTATATATAGATAAGCCAGGCCTATGATTTCGACCAGGCCCACACTTTCGACTAGGCCCATAAAAGGCTTACTTACTACACCTATCTATATTTACAAGCAATTGAATTACAAAGCATATCTCAATAATATGATATTTTTTTTTAGCAAAAGAAAGAGTATTTCCCCTACAATTTATTGATAATAAACGGAAAAGATACAAAAGACATGGGGGACTAGGCCAATACCCATGAACAAAACATCGTTACATCTAGAAGGAGAAAATAAATAATCCTATTAAAAAGAATCAAGTCCAAAGAAAGTTAAAATTGGCATGCAAAAGCATCACAAAGTGACTCCCATCCCAACCAGGTTGGCACCAAAGCCACTAACAATCATTTGCAGCACACCAAAAATAGAAGGCCAGAAGGAGACTGAAGTTGTCGAACAGGAAATCAGCAGAACATGTAGCTAGGCAACCTTACCTATTTCTGGAGAAGTCCTCAGCAATGGAGCTAGGATGAAGGTCTCACTAGACAAAACCACTTGTGTTAGTACCATGCCCATCAAACTTATCGATCAGCAGAGGTGTTACATTCTCTATAAATGTGAGTGCAAACAAAGTTCATTTGTCTCGTCAGAGTTGGACATATGATATATCTATTATAAATTTTATAAAAAAATTGTTAACCTTCTGGATGACATTTGATAGTTAACAATAAAAAAATTATCAGTAAAATATTTTAAAAATTGTGGGTATGTATATGCTATAGTAATGATAAAAAAAATTAATCATTAGTAAAATATTTTAAAATGGGTTTGTATATTGTATTGAAAATGATTATAGAATAACTTCTCTTTTACTGTGCCAAAAAACTTTTTTTTTTTATAAATTATATATTAAAAATGTATTAATATAGATTTTTTATTAAAATATTTATTTAGAGTAGTTTATGTATTAGTATTTGCTTTTCTTCTTCTATGATTTTATAAGTGTTTTTTAAAAAAAAGATGTTCAATCTATTCATTCTTCTTATAAATTAATATACTTTTATGCAAAATATTGATTTCATTCGAAAGGGCATGATATAATAAATAACAGCGGACTGAACATAATTTGTAACAGTTTCAATTATAGATAGTATTTTCTATATTAAAAAATATAGCACTTTTGTAACACCCCGATATTTCTAGCTTGTAGAACTACCAAAGTGCACTACATGGCATACATCATAGTAACTTCCTGTTATTGAACATTGAACACAACTACAATTTTTCGATGAATAATCATCAAACGGTCACTTTGATTTGCATAACTTAACATAATTTACTTGAATACTTGAATTACGTGCCTTACAAACTTCTCATGTCCTAGTGTTCAATATCAAGAACGAAAATTGCGGAAGTGATTTACAATTTTTAACAATGTATAAGTCGTATAATCAAAAATACAAATATTTGACAATAGAAAATAACATAAGCATATAGAATAAAAACTTCAGCATCTCCTTTAGGTTGCACCGTAGCCATGCCCCATCATCTTTAACCTTTTCTGTTTCTCTGAAAAATCACAAAATATGAAGGGTGAGATAACATTATCTCAGTGAGTCCTATCGAGACCCCTTACTAACTCTCTCGGTGAAACTTCTTTTATAATACTTAGCATATCACCGTTCATTAATGAAATCCCGATGAACCCATTCCACTGACCATTTTCTATTAGGGATCCCTCATGGGGCCTAGGTTCATAGGGCTCATGACTTCCCCTCCCCTAGTACGCTAACCTCAATAGGGTCGTCACCCTAGACCTCGATTAAATAATTTATATATAGTTGCACCCGCATTGGGCCGTCTCTTTTACTTGACCTAGACTTAACATAACCTCAACCTCAAGGAACATATAGTTCATTTTATCATTTCGTGACATTACCTCGCTCGTGATTACTAACATTCATTAACATAACTTAGGGAAATTCACAATTCGATCCAAGCATTTTTAATCTTCAAAACCTTTCTTCAAGACCAAGTTGATCATGTTTAAAACCATGTTAATATGGAATATATAACATCGACCCCATTGGTTGAGAAAAGGTTTGGAAGTGATTTGGAATAAAAAGGAGCGACAAAACAGCAAAACGACACTTAAAACCCGTAAGGCACGCACGGTCCGTGCTTAGGGACGCATGGTCCGTGCTTCACTTTTTAAACATTTAGCATGTTTCTGCGAAAGGGGCGCATCGTCCGTGCTCAAAGACGCATGGTTCGTGCTCCTTGTGTAGAAACCGCATTTACACTTCGTTTTGTCCGTTTCGTAATTCCGATCGATTCCAATCCGAAGTCCAAACCAATTCCAACTGAAAAACAGTAAATTCCACAACGTATACCAGTCCAAACAATCATAACAATCCAAATTCCAAAATCACAATCGAGTTATAAATTGAAAAATAAACCGTAAAACTTTAATCTTCGAAAACGGTTTTTGACGAAATTAACGAAACGAAGAGAAACTTTACTCGATTTCAGAATACATAAAAACTCAGTATCAAAACAATCCCTAGGACCCAATCTATTATTTCGTCGGATGATACATCTTCAATATGAGGTGAAATGACGATTTTACCCTTCTCGCCTCTTCGACTCCGTGGCTTCCTTTTTTCATTTTCATTTTCGATTTCTATGGCTTCCTCCCTTTTCAGTTCCTTTTCATTACCTGAAAATAAGTTAAGAGACCTATTTGTTACCTAAAAATAAGTTAAAGAACCTCGGGAGATATTTTGCCAATAATTTTCTAATCCTAGTTCCTAACCTATCTCATACTCATGATAAGATTTTAACTAGTGAGACAAGATAGGATAAAGTGATATGATTAGCTTATCATATCTTGTTGGCTCAACAAACATTGGATTGACATAATCAATATATAATAGTTTATCTTATCTTATCTTATCTTATCTCTTTAATCCATACCATCAAACAGACCAGAAGTTAAAAGGATTAAAGTAACGTACCATAGCCAAGATCGTAAAGATACATCACAACAATATAAGAACTAACTTTACTAAAATTTTATTCCATGAACATTGAATAGTAGTATATTACATAGCTCTCATTTATTATACAATCCTCCTTTCCTCAACAACTACAACCACATTGATATGACATCACTAACACCATAGCAACAACACCACAACGCCAAGAAAAACAACAACATTTCACAATAGGAAGTTGATGAGTTTGATAGCTCTTACCAAGGGAAAATGCTGGAGCTTGGATATTCTTTTATTTATATGAGGAGAACTGGAATAAAGCAGCGTGATGGGTTTCAAACATGATCGTGCAGAGTTGGTCTTAGAGGAAACAATTGAATACAATGATCTTGTAAAGTCAATTCTAGATGCGAACCTCTTCAAATGGTAGTGAGCACAACAATATCCAGGCAACCAACCAGATGAAGAAAAGAATGTGTGCCAATGAACACCCATATTTAATCAAATAAATCACAGTCGTTTAAAAATTTATTTTGGCCATTGAGTAATAGACCAAAGTATAATAAAGAAGGCGAACTTGTGTTAAGAAACCATGAATGACTTCCACCAGACCAAACTTGTAACAATGATACGTGAACCGGGTTTCTTGGAGGATCCTATAGAGACAAAACAACATAGCAGTTTAGAAACACAATAAATAAATATATATATATATATATATATATATATATATATATATATATATATATATATATATATGAATTTGACAATATAGATCTATACATATTTTAGTATAAGTAAGTTACAATTGGCATACCTCTCCATAGAATAATAATAGTCAATTCAATCACAAGCATATATACGTTTGTAAACATATATTTGAAAGAGAAATCACAAACCTGGAAAATAAAACTTCTACAACTTTCTGTGAACCCGCATTAGCAATGGTTGTGGGAGAGACTAAAGTAAACCTCAGATTTTGAGAACCAAATTAAAATTGATTTGATAGTGTTGTTAAAGTAATAGTTGCATATATTTATAGAGAGCTTATGGTAATCTTATTGGGTTATCTCACCAAACACGGGGTTGTTGTGAGTTTAAATTTTCAATTATTTTATTTAAAAAATTAAAATACGTAACTTTAGACAAAAAATAAAAATCTTTGATATCAGCCCTTACTTTTTCATTAATATTTGAGATTAATTATTTTACTTTTTAAAGTAAATTGCTAAGAATGTATTAAAATATCCAAATTGATTTCATCATTAATGGTTAAGCTATTTTGATTTACCCTTTAGGGAAAAACAACCAAATCCTCATTTTTTATTTTTACCAAAAAATATATACTTTCCCTTTTGTTACATACATAGAAATAAATGTGTGCTAAAAAATGAAAACCATAAATTATATAGCAAAATTACATTATATTGAGATTTGGGGATTTTGTAGCATAAGAATTTTACTTTTATAAGGTAAAATAATGAATCATAGCCATTGTTTAATAATAGGAATTAAAATTATGACATTTAAATATGCACAATTCTACCATAAAAACATGATTTAAATCTTATTTATTGTTTTCTTTTATAAAGTCGAATTTATCTTTTAATCAACTTTCCTCCTTTTTGGGTAACATTCAAAATAAAAAATTTCACATATCCTCGTGTTTTACAACTAGTTTTACAATTATTATTTTGTTGGGCATATGATATATTTTTTTCCAAAAGATATGGTTATGGAGCCTCGCTAAAACCTTATGATGCAAAACTCTCTTTAGGGAAAAACACATCAAGAAGGAAAAAGAGTACCCCGTCTACAATTTTTGATAAAAAACGGAAAAGATACAAAATACATGGAGTGACTATCAATACCCATGAACAAAACAACGTTACATCTAAAAGGAGAAAACAACAATCCTATTAAAAGTAATCTAGTCCAAAAAAGTTAAAATTGGCGTGTAAAAGCATCACATAGTGAATCTCATCCCAATCAAGTTGGCACCAAAGCCACTAACAATTATTTTTAACACGCCAAAAACAGAAGGCCAAAAGAAGATTGAAGCAGTCGAACAGGAAATTAGCAGAACATATAGCTAGGTAAACCTAACCTATTTTTAGAGAAATCCTCAGCAATGAAGCTAGGGTGAAGGTCCCACCAGACAAAACTAGGGGTGTTCGCGGTGCGGTTTGGTTCGGTTTTGAGATAAAAAGTGAACCGAACCGCAAGGTAAAACTACATGCGGTTTGGTTTGGTTCGGTTGGCTTCCTAAAATAAAACCGAACCAAACCAAACCAAACTAATGTGGTTTGGATTGGTTCGGTTGCTTTGGTTTTTTCCAAGACAAAACTTAATTTAAAACGAAGTTAAAATTAACTAACATAAAAAATGTCTAACATAAATCTTTAAGAAAAAATCTACTCAAATATATATAGTATATAAATTACGCTCTTTTAATTCTTTTAAGATAGTTAAGACAATGTTTAAAAGAATTTGAATTAAATATTTTATTGTAATTTTTAAATATAGCACAACAATATGAATTGTTTGTAAGTGAGTCAAAGAATTAATTGTATTTGGGCTAGTAAGTGAGTGAGAGTTGGGTTTTAGTTGCATTTGGGCTAGTAAGTTAGTAAGGAAGGTTGTAAGTCAATAAGTTTTAGTGTTACTTGCGGTTTGGTTTGGTTTCTATAATCAAAACCGCGAACCGAACCAAACTGCGCGGTGCAATGAAAAAAAGAACCGAACTAAACCAATAAGAAGCGGTTTTTTGCGGTTTTCGGTTTGGTTTGGTTCGGTTTGCGGTTTTCTATTGGTTTGGTTCGGTTTTGAACACCCCTAGACAAAACCACTTTTGTTAGTACCATGCCCAGCAAGCTTATCAGCACAGGTGTTACATTCTCTTTAAATGTGAATGCAAATAAAGTTTATTTGTCTCGTCAGAGTTGGACACGTGGTATATCTAATATAAATTTTATTAAAAAATTGTTAACATTTTGGCTGACATTTGATAGTTAACAATAAAAAATTATCAGTAAAATATTTTGAAAATTGCGGGTGTATATGCTATAGTAATGATAAAAAAATTAATTATTAGTAAAATATTTTAAAAATTGTGGGTATGTATATTGTATTGAAAATGATTATAGAATAACTTCTATTTTACTATGCGAATTTTTTTTTCTATTTTATAAATTTTATATTAAAATATATTAATATAGATTTTTTATTAAAATGTTTATTTAGAGTAGATTATGTATTAGTATTTGCTACTTGTCAAAAAAAATGTATTAGTATTTGCTTTTCTTTTTCTATGATTTTATAAGTGTTTTTTTTAATGTTCAATTTATTCAATCTTCTTATATATTAATATACTTTATGCAAAATATTGATTTCATTCAAAAGGGCATAATATAATAAATAACAGCGGATTGAACATAGTTTGTAACAGTTTCAATTTTTTTTTGACAATAACAAACTTAGATCATTTCATTATGTAAACTTAGCCCGAAAACCACATAGTCTTGCTCTTGTAAAAATTGCCCGTAGATGTTCGAATGCACATACCAATACCAAATTTATTCTCATTAGCAAATAGTGCAGCATCCATGTTACACTTATAAGTTCGGACAGATGGTTTATGCCACCGAACCTCCTCCCGGTGCTGCTGGTCACGAACGCCATCTGCACCAGAATTTTTCTTTTGGGCCCAGGACCATTCTCGAAGAGAATCCGCCGCTGCTTATACAGTGTGAGTGACTGATTGTGATACACCCTCCCAAACTTTATCATTTCTCCTACGCCACAGGTACCAGAGAATCATCACAAATTTGTTTCGGTTAGTGTCAATCAAGGACTGCATCAACCTGAAAAAACAGTCACGAAAATCAGCAGCAATGCACATAATTGAATGAATATTCTGCGCTAAACCAACAGCCTCCCACACGGCAGTAGCCTGAGGGAAGCTGAGGAAAACATGCCACTCTGATTCTGGCTCACGATCACACATAGGACATTGTATATCACAATTTACATGTCTTCGTTGAAGGTTTACACGAGTTGCATGGAAGACATCCACGTGCAAGCCTCCAAAGTAGCAGCTTGACCTTTGGGGGTCTACTACACTTCCATATAGTCATCCTAGCGCCATTTACACGTAAGTGTGAGTTGACAATTAATTAGATCTTCCATGAGAGCATAATAAGCCGAGCGGACCACATAGCAACCTATCTTACTTCTCCACCAGCACAATCAGTCTTCTCAATAGCATTAAACCGTGGCATAGACTTAATTATGGCAGCGTCATGTGGATTAAAAATCTGATCAACAAAAGAAACATTCCAAGCACTGTTATTTGCTTCCATAAGGCCACTAACACGTAAACCCTCCAAGCCGGGCACTATATATGGGGGATTTAACAAAACTCTCCTTTTTGGCCTCTCAACCAAGGGTCATGCCAAACCGAAATATTGTCCCCATTTCCAACTCTCAAACGTGCTCCCAAATTAACAACCACCCGAGAAGTGAAGATACTACACCAAACATAGCTGGGATTATGGCCCAAGCGAACCCCCATAAAATCACAATTTGGAAAATATTTAGCTTTGAACACTCTACTTACTATAGTATCTGCGCGAGATGCAATATTCCACACGCTTGCTTCCCTAGCATTGCCTAGTTGAAGCCATGAATGTGACAGAATCCCATACCACCAAATTCTTTCCTTACCGTGAGCTTATCCCAACTCAACCAGCTGATACCTCTTCTTGTGCCTCGGTTCGTACCACACCAAAAAGAATTCATCATCCTCTCAAGCTCCTCACTTAAGGTGGAGGGGAGCATGAAAGTGCTCATGCAATAAGTCGGAATAGATTGAGCCACAGATTTCAATAGAACTTCTCTGCTCGCCTTAGAAAGATGCTTTCCAGACCAATGGTGAATCCTCTTCCATAATCTATCACGAAGGTATCCAAAAAGTTGTTTCTTGCTTCTACCAATCATAGATGGAAGACCTAGATACTTGCCCGTCCCTAAACACTTTGAGACTCCCAAGATAGCTTTGACTTCCTCCCTCACCTCCGATGTTGTGTTCCTGCTAAAATAAATTTCAGACTTTTGTAAGTTAATAGCTTGCCCGGAGGATCTCTCATAGGTGTTAAGAATAGCTTTGAGATTGATACTCTCCCTTCCACCAGCCCTGCAAAAAAGAAAACAATCGTCAGCAAAAAGATGTGTGAGGGATGGAGCCCCTCTACACACTCTAACACCATGAATATCTCCTCTCACTTCCGCTCTCTTTAGTAAAGTAGTAAGTCCCTCAACACACAATATAAAAAGATAATTGTGACAGTGGGTCACCCTGCTGAGTCCTCTCCCTGGTGTGATAGGTCCCACTTTCTCTCCATTTACCACAATTGAGTAGTTCACGGTTTCAAGACACATCTTCCATCGCACCCATTGTTCATCAAACCCCGTCTTCAATAGGATACTCTGAAGGTATCCCAAATCAACACGATCATATGCTTTGCTAATATCAATTTTAAGTGTCAGCTCCCCCACTTTACCCTTCGTCTTACACTTCAAATAATGGAGTGTTTCAATTGCTACTAGCACATTATCCAAGATTGACCGATTTTCAACAAAAGCAGACTGCTCCATAGCTATACACTTGGGTAGGATAGGTTTCAGTCGATTGGCTAGCACCTTCGAAATAATCTTGTATATAACATTACATGGAGAAATAGGCCTTAGATCCTTCATAGAGGTCGGGTTCTCAGCCTTTGGAATGAGAACAATATTTTTATCATTAAGAGCCGGTGGAAACTCACCATTTGTCAACCATTCCTTGCCTGTGTGAAATAACTCCATACCGCAAAGATTCCAAAATTTCTTGAAAAAAGCCAGATTGAGCCCATCCGGACCTGGCGGCTTATCAGAGTGCATTTGGAAAAGAGGCTGCTTAAACTCTGCAACCTCAAGTGGCCTCAAAAGACTTTGGTTGTCCTCAAAAGATTGAGCCCATCCGGACCTGGCGCTTTAAATTCACGTTGTCTACCCCTGCGTTCACAGCCATTCAACCGTAGCCAAAGAGGTGTATGATTTGATTTGTCCGAGATCCCATTAACAAACCGATTGTGAGGAAAACAATCAAGCCAATTCTGTGTAACAAAAATCCGGTCTAATCTCTCTTCCTTCGCTTCAGGGGTTCCCACACTCTTAGTCCACGTAAACTAATAGCCCTCCATTGGTAAGTCAATCAACATACTATCTTGCACCGCTTCTTGAAACCCTCTAATCACTCAAGGTTGTCGGTCCTGTTGCCCTCCTCATTAGACAGAATATCATTAAAGTCTCCCATCACACACCATGGCAGGTCGTTGTCCCTAGCAAGAGTTCTAAGAAGATTCCAAGAGTCGCGACGACGACCACCCCGGATAACCATAAAACCCAGAAAGCCGCCAGGTAGGACGACCAGCAGCACTAACCTCAACATTAATAAAATTGGAGGAGTAATTAATAACCCGACAATCAAAAGGATGCCTCCAAAGTAACGCTAGTCCTCCACTCCTACCAAATCCACTGCAAAGGAATTATCAAAACCCAGTCAAACTCTAATCTCTTCAATTCTGTTAGCATGTACCAAAGTTTCACACAAGAAAATAACGTCTGGATGGTACGCCCGAACGAGGTCACGAATAGAAGAAACTACACTCGGGTTATCCAAGCCCTGGCAGTTCTAGCTAATAAAACTCATTGCTCCCGACAGTCCAACCTGCCAGGACGCGCCGATAAAAAATGCGAGTCAACTTGTTTAGATACCATAACCCTACGGTAGGGCCACTTGTTGCTCTCCCTGCAATATTACTAGTGTTCTCAATTATCATTTCATTTAGTCCACAATTATTTTCATTTAAAAATTCCCTCTGTCTCTTACGGTCCTTGTCTATAATCATTCCATCATCATCACCTTTGTTTTTGTCACTCACAGTTCCCACGGTTTTTGTTGTACCGGGAATTGTTTTAATTGGAAATAAAAGGCTTGGAATTTGGATTTTGGAATATAGCAACAACATCAAAACCGTTTTTAGAGTTCCCATCTCTCACCTCATTTACTGGCCTTATCCCACCAGCTGTCCCCACCGAATTTGAAGCATTAACACCAGCGCCTGACAATCCGTTTGTATTGTTCCCAGCTGTCCCCACTGAATTTGTGTAGCACCTAAATTATTATTGTTACCACTAATTTCGCGGCCGTTACTACCAGCGTTTCTCGGCGCATTGAATGCTAAACTAGGGTGCACCCAATCACCGGTTTTGTCGTCCCTAAGCCACTTTGATCGTTGGACGGCGCCGCCTTTCCGGTTATCAGCCCGGAGCTCCGTTCCCCACCCCCTGACTCCATCATCTACACCCATCCTGAATAGCTTTTCACACCCAGTTTCCGAATGTCCCAACAAACCACAAATATAACAAAAGACTTCCAATCTCTTATACTTGAAGGCCACAACCCTCGCTTCCCCTCCTTGCTTACGGATTTTTTTAGTCCTCTTCAATGGCTCTGTGACATCAACCAACACTCTAATACGCATAAAAGATCTTAAGTAGTTGGAGTTATTCTTTTCATCATACTCCAAAAACACTCCGATGAAGTTGGCTAAACTCTTACCCATATTCTCAGACATGAAACCAATGGGCAAATCATGAACTTGGACCCCAAAAAGGAACTAGCTTTAGAGGAATTTCCTGAGATGGAACCCCTTCCTGTGCTATCCCTAGAATCAATAAGTGCTTATCAAAGTGCCAAGGTCCTTGCTTTAGGAATTTTTGGACATCCAGTTCATGGTAAAATTGAAAAGAGAACAAATGTGGTTCAATCTCCGTGATAGAGACTCCTCTCCGAGGTCTCCACACATCTGCCATCCCCTCCTTCATCACCGCAACCCTAATATTTCGATCAGTAAGGAACCTCCCCACTAGACACAGGGACGGTGCCGCTGCAACTTGTTCTTCGCCCTCATCAACAAACTCAATCTCATCATCCTCCTGTAACCATAGACGCTCCATGGTCGCTTGAAAACCGATTAAACCAAACAGAAAGTGGAAACGAAAGAAAACCAAGAACTATCACACCGTTGGAAGAAGACCACACGCTCACAACACTCACTCACAATGAGAAAACTCACGCTCTCACGCTCTCGGAGAGAAAACACACGCTCTCCAGTTTCAATTATAGATAGTATTTTCTATATTAAAAATAGCACTATCAGAATTTACTTCCAGTTTTGTCAAAATAAAATTGACTTCCAGTTCAAGTAAATTTATGTCTCGTCACTCTTCTCTTTCTCATTCTTGAATCTCAAACAACACATCCTCACCAATTTATTGCCCTCATCATCAGCATTATAGAAAGAGAAATGCTATTCAGCCAAATTTTTTTAGACAAAAATAGACAAAAACCACCCTACAACATCAATTAACCAAGTTTTTTAAGCCACTAACCAACCTACTTTTTCACAGTTTTTAGTCAATGGCCTAGAAAATTGTGAAAAAGTAGGTTGGTTAGTTGCTTAAAAAACTTGGTTAATTGATGTTGTAATGTAGTTTTTGTCTATTTTTGTCTAAAAACATTTGGCTGAATAGCATTGCTCTTATAGAAACAGTCTATTTTCTTAGCATCAAGATTCAAAAATTACTTTAGAACCCCATCAACGGAACCAACACTAACAGAGACGTACTCAGTATGAAAAACTAAAGTGTCCTCATTAAAGTACTCAATATGAAAAACTTGTCCTCGTAATCTGTTTCGGAATCAAGTGTGTTGACATATAGGCTAACTAATAGGGAATCGATGGTGCACCCTTGTTGTGTTATTTACTTTGATGTTTTTGCTAAGTCATACTATGTCTTGTGGTTGCTGCTATTATGTTATTGGTAGTGTAGGAATATGTGTGTGACTCTATGCGTAATTCTAGAAGATGACTCTTGCATGTGTACTCCAATTCATCGGATGTTATCTAACTCTGTTGTTCGTGGTGGAGACAACGCTAGTAGATGGGCTAGTCTTATGAGTGGAGATTTTCATCGGGTTATCAAAGATCTATTATCAGAGTGGCCAATGACGAACATTGCCCAAAATGTTAGGGGGAGCCGCCAGTATTAACTAAAATATTATTATTATTGAATTCATTAATCATATATAGGAATATATAAAATGAGTGATGTACCTAAAAAATACACGAATCATTTGCTAATAATTTTTTTAAGAAATAAAAATCATTTAGCTAATAAATTTGTACAAAAAATATAATATTAAGCCACTTATGGGCAGCAAAAATACCATTGGTTGGGTATGAACTAATGATATTATGGAAACCCCCCCCCCCCCCCCATATTTTCATCTTTAATTTTATTTTCAGGAAATTTAATTATTTTATGAATGTCAATAATTAGATTAGATAAAGGGCATTCCACTTTCGCTTGGATTGAGGGGATACAATGACTCCTTTGGGCTCTCATAAAACTCCATCCCTGAGAGTGGCGCAACGGAAGCATGGAGGCCTGGTTAGGCGGACGTTCTTTTTAGAGAGATTAATCGGTTGCCCTTAAGTAGATAAACAAGTTCACCTCTAAAAATTGAGATTAGAAAAAGATTTGCAAGTTCTCCAGAGTGAACACTCAAGTTGGAAAATCACTCTGGATGTTAATTTCCCCTTTTTTGTTAGGCTTCAATTCACGAAATTTTCAACATCCAAGCCCGAATTCTGAGTTCAATCCCTTAGCTTGCCATCTACTCTAATTGTTCCTTGAATTCCTTGGCTAAAATTTTCACGAATCAACTACTTACAACACTACTAGAAATTTCGGTATTACCTACGAAATTTACCATGAAACTGGTTTCCTGTGAATTTTTCTGAAAATTCCATATGAAATTTCGCATGTAATAGCGAGATTTCTAGTAGTGCAAGACCCTCTAGGTCGTTATTGACTTATCATCAAAATAGCAAAATTCCTTTTTTCTTTTTATTTTAACGAAGACAAATTTTAATTGTTATGTTTTTTTGCAATGATAATTAGTATAAAGATAATCTCTTAGACAAGTAGAGTCTATATTCCACAATCAATTTACTTTTGTGTGCGGTTTGTATGTTATAATGTCGACATACTAACTTCCTATAGTAATTTGAAAATAGTTGTTTTTGGATAACAATCACATTTATAAACGCTCATCTGGCATTTTGTTGTATGGGTTATCTGGGACCTGCGGAAAAAAACGATTTTTTTTTAGGTGTGTCTGATTTTGAGAGTTGTTTTGATAGGATTTTATCCCTTTCCTGGCGGTGGTTCCAGGTTACGGGTAATTCTTCCTCTTGTTTATTTTATGAGTGGTATGTTAATTCTATTAATTATCACTAGTGGAAAAAAGACATTAAAAAGCATCATTTAGCATCGGTTGTTTGAACAGCCGATGCTAAATGTTGAACCGGTGGCATTTTTGCAATTAAATGGAAGATTTCATATTTCGCGCCTACTTTTAGCGTCGAGTGTTTCAACACCCGATGCTAAATGTATTTGCTTTAGACATTTAGCATCGGGTGTTTAAACAACCGATGCTAAATGTCTAAAAGCAAATACATTTAGCGTCGGGTGTTTAAACACCCGACGCTAAAGGTCATGTTTTTTCAATTCATCCATCGCATACACTCTTCGCATTCTCACTCTCACTCTCTGAACTTTGTCACTCTCTCAACGCTCTCGCTACCTCACTCTCTGGACCTCCATCGCCGTCACGATTATTGGCTCGTCTTCACGATTCTTGGCTCGTCGCCACCTCTCACTCTCTCAACTCTCTCACTCTCTGAACTCTCTCACACCCTTATTTCACTCACACATGGAACCCTAGCTAAATCTCTCTTAGTTTTCGCACGATTTCGCCTTCAGATTTCATTTTGAGGTTCGTTTCCCCCTTACTCTTTCTCTCTCGATTTCACCTTTTTATGTTAGTTTTCATTTCGAGTTTTGCGGCATTTCGCAGTTTTTGCACGTATTTGCATTATCTCCCTTACTCTTTTCCTTTAACCATTGTATGCTCGCTTTCAGAAACTGCACGAGCTTCTTTCGCGGAGGGTTTACAAATCTTCGTTTTTCTCCTACTCTGTTCCTCATCACGCAAACCCTAAATTTCTAGCGTTGTCAGTTTGAATGAGTAAACGAGGATACAAAGACGCTTTGAAGATATGTTGTTCCTGCGATTTGCTATGTTGTGAGTGAGCATTCTACTCATTACGCATCAGGTCAGTGAACATCACCAATCTTTTGTTCTTGCGATTATGCTATGTTGTGAATTTCCTTATTGTTTTTTATTCCAAGTAGTCAGTATTTCCTTATTGTTTTACCATTTCTGGAACAGCTTGATTTGCTTGCATTTCTATGTGTCCACAATGCCATTTTTATTTGCTCATCATATCTGGTTGTAGAAAGCCTTTCTGCCCTATCTCTAATTGACAGAATTAAGAGAGATTTACAAGGATTTTGGATTTGTTGTCATATATGATACTGCCCCCACAAACCACCACGTGTCTTTCCAGCATGCGTTGTCCTCACTTGCATGCTTTCTAGGAAACTTCCCAGAAGGTCACCCATCCCACTACTACTCCAAGTCAAGCACGCTTAACTATGGAGTTCTTATGGGAAGGGGCCCCCGAAAAGAAGATGCATCTTGTTGGTATAGGTAGTCCAAATCAATCCTTTTAAGCCCGGCGATCACTCCCCGCCTTCGTCAGCCACGGATGTCACATGCCCACCAGCTTCCACTTGGTTCGTCCCCGAACCACACCTTACTGAGAGAGGTCTGCTGCTGCTCTGATACCATTTGTGACATCCCAGGCTGCTTTTAGAACTGTCGACTGCTCCCACAAACCAACACGTGTCTTTCCAGCATGCGTTGTCCTCACTTGCATGCTTTCTAGGAAACTTCCCAGAAGGTCACCCATCCCACTACTACTCCAAGTCAAACACGCTTAACTATGGAGTTCTTATGGGAAGGGCACCCGAAAAGAAGATGCATCTTGTTGGTATAGGTAATCCAAATCAATTCTTTTAAGCCTTCCTTCAACTATACAGTCTCATACCTGCACATCCTCAGGATCCCTCTCATTCCGGTGTGTATTCGATTCATTCACGTGCCCCTTCGCCTAGAAGCTGCCAGGAGCCGCTCTTTGTTCGTGCCAACTATTGAGCACCGGCGGTCACTCCCCGCCCTCGTCAGCCAGGGATGTCACGGTCAAAATGCGCAACCACTCTTTGACTTGGTCAATATGACCGTTGGAGAGTAAGCAACGCGCACAAAAAAAAATTGAAAAAATACTAAACACCACTCAGTCCAAGCCCAAGCCCGATAGAGCCATCCGACCGGATAGACGACAGCGATGCGCATGTGTGGTGGTCAGTTTGTGTACGTTCTCTCCCTTCTTCCACAAGATAAGCTAAAATAATGAATTATAGCCCTTATTTAATAATAGGGATTAAAATTATGACATTTAAATATCCACAATTGCACACAATAACCATAAAAAATTATTTAAGTCTTATTTATTGTTTTCTTTTACAAAGTTGAATTTATTAAATAATCAGTTTTTCCCCTTTTTAGATAATATTCAACATTAAAAATTTCATATCCTAATTATTTACCGATTGATGTCAATCACTCGTGTTATCAATTATTTTGTTAAATGCTTTTTTTTGACAAACTAGACCATTACTCGTGCGATGCACGGGCAACATTGCATGCGATGTGCATGACTAATATGGATAAAAAATTTATATTATCTATTATAATTACAAGTTATAAATTAGTTAGAAAAGAGTCCAATTGACGAGACATTATATAGTGTACTGTAATGTTTTACGTTGCAAATAAATGAGATATTTTTTGATGAACAATGTGGATGTATATAAAAATAAAGTTGCTGCACTCATTTTGAATGATGCATAAATTGAAGTAATGTCATAGGTAGTTTGAAGCACATGGTTGAGATTAAAAGGTAAACACACACTCCAGATTACATCCATATACCAATGAGACATATCTTCTCCACCAAAAACAAAGAAGCATACTTAAAAGCAAACGAAAGGAAGTTTTACAATGTAGAATCATGAAGGACAACACAAAATTGCATAACAATGGAGGCGACCATTAGTTGAGATACTTGCATAAAGCACACATATTTGACCCCTACGAAGCTCAAAACTTGAAGTTGACAATATCACAGCAACTCCTCAATATCACAGCGACACCTCTATAATTAATGTCAAAAGCAAAAATTCTCCAAGATGCCTCACACAGTGACAGATATCTACAGTCATAGTACATTTTGATTTCATCAAGCCTTTAAAAATTCGGTGTTGTACATGTTTGATTATAGAAAGTGGTGTAAATATATGTCTTGACAGGAATAATCTGGTTTTGATGATTGACAAAAGAAGTTCAAAAAGGTCAAGATTGTAAAAACCGAAAAATTAGGTCAAGCTTTCAAGTCAAGAGTTGTTTATTGTATTGTGTGTGTTTAGGATATTTTGTGTAAGTGGAAATAAAGCTCTCTAAAATAAATCAGACACTCAAAATATTTTTCTTGCATGAAAATAATTTTTAACCAAATCTCATGCATGCATAAATAATTTTAGAAACAAACATAATCGATTATAAGGATGACACATTCAAGCATACAATCGATTCTTAACATTCCCTATGAAAACATAATCTATTTCATCTTGTATTTAAGGAAGCACATAATCAATTTATGGCTTTGAGGAAGCACATAATCGATTTCATCTTGTTTTGAGGAAGCACATAATCGATTTCATCTTGTTTTAAGGAAGCACATAATCGATTTCCTTTTCCATTTAAGGAAGCACATAAATCAATTATCATCTTATGTTATTCAAGCACATAATCGATTACCTAATTTTTATAAATAACTCAACGTCATATTTTTCCTAAAGCCTATAAAGAGAGGCCTCACATTTCACTCTCAACACAACTCATTCTCACATTGAAACAATATCAAAACTATCTTCTCATCACTCTCATTCATTTTACACTTGTTAATATTTTATTTGAAAGCTTTATATTCCATATAGTTTGAGTTGTATTACTGTGCTTCAATTTGTTCTATCTACACTATTGAGTGTATTATCATTGTCTTTGTCATTTCTTATTTTTGGGTGTGATCCCAAGGTATTCAAGAGAGGTGATATCTCTTGGTTTTTGAAGCTCTTTCACATAGGGTGGTGATATCCCGATTTTGTGTAAAGAGGTCTTAGTTTTGGGTGTGATCCCAAGGTATTCAAGAGAGGTGATATCTCTTGGTTTTAAAGTTCTTTTACATATGGACGTGATATCCCGGGTTTGTGTGAAAAGGTCTTTGGTTGTAAAGGTTTCTAGCTGAACCTGTTTTAAAAGCTAGTGATTGATTAAAATCCCTTGGAGTTTTCCTTGGGGACTAGACGTAGGCCTCAGGAGTGGCCGAACGAGTATAAATCTCTGCGTGTCTTTTTATTTAGTCCGCATGTCATAGGTCCCAGGCGACATTACTACGAGAAAAGTTTTCGGGCTCATTCGATGTCGTCTCGTTTTAATTTGGGCCAGCGCTTAATAGCTTTTTCAATTGGGCCGAGATGCCTTTTTGTCTAATTGGACCTATGCTCACGTAATTGGGCCTATCTTAGCATTTGGACCTAATTTTAGTGTTTGTTGATTATTGGGCCCGTTTAGTCTTTTTGGCCCCGCTTCATTCATTTTTACCAAAAGCCATAAAAAATAAATAAAAAATAGAATTACAAAAAATTAATTTACAAAAAATACAATAATCCAAAAAATCTAAAAAAATACATAACAATCCAAAAAAACAAAAAAATTAGAAAAAACGAAAGTTAAAAATAAGCAGCTGCGCATATGCTCCTATGCTCCTTGGTGAGCAAGTCTTTGTTCCAACCCTAATCTTGCTGAGAAAGTTTTCTCCTAGTTGGATTTGAGGTGGCCAAGAACCTGAAATAGAAACAAAAATCAGGTCAGAATCGCTTTTTTAATTGCCTATACCTAATTATTGCCTATATAAACAAGCCTAGACACACCCAAAATTCGGACATAGAAAACACACAGAAAAACAGATACAAAAAAAAAATACTCAAAAATCAGAAACAGATATTCTCAAAAATTAGGGTTTCACATCGAAACCCTAATCAACCTAGAAGCTTATTTCGAAGCTAAAAAGAAGACAAGTAACAACAGGCAGCAGAGAAGCAACAGTAAGCAGTATTAGCAGCAAGCAATAGGAGATTATTCAAAAGCTGGAAAAGAGGTTATTAACAACAAATTTCGTTTTCCTTAACTTTGTACATAATAGGCTATTTTTTAGAAATGTAATTGTTAATAATTTGATTTGAAATCAGTATCAAAATAGTGTATATAGAGTAGTTTCAGTTTATGTTTTCATGGCTGTAAATATTAGTCCTGTTGGAAAATAGATCAGTGTCAGTTTCAGTTCTTTTGTTTTTATGAACAAATAAAGGCTTAACTGAGGATTATGAATAAATTAGGGTTTTCATTTTGAACTATGAACAGTTAGGTTTTTTTTCAAAAATAGAAATACAGGAAGCAAAAACAAAACAGAATTAGAGGCTAGAACAAAAAACAAACATCAACCAGAATCTGTCCTTTCTCTTGAAATCAATTTACGGTTTTTTTAGAAATTTTAGAACAAAAGAGAGAGAGGAGGAGGAAAGAAATACATCAAAAAGAAAGGGAATCGGAAGTATACCTGTGAGTTCCGGCCACCGTATATGGTGGCCGTTCGTCCTATCGTCCTCCCCAACCGTGCCATCACTGTTAGTTCCACCGTCACCGCCGTCGTCCTCCCCCTCTAACCAGCCGTAGAAACCGAACCAGAAGCAAGTGACCACCGTACGGTGGTCATCTCCGCTGTTATCCCCTTCGCGTCACCGTGAACTCGTCTGTGCTCCGCCCATTCGCAGTCGCACCCCATCGAAATGCTTCGAGTGGGACAATTAGTCAACGTTGTAGTCACCACCGTCATCGCCGGTCAGGGAACGATCGGCGTCGTCAAACCGTCGTCGAACCAAACCCGTCTTCATTAAGATCCATGGAAACCACCACCATCGTCGTCGCCGGAGACGACGTGAATCTCCCATCGTCTCACGTTCTTCTCCTCCATGCACAAATCTGAACCCAAACGCTGTCGTTCACCGCCACCACCACGCCGTCGTTCACCAACCGTCGCTTTCCCGTGGGTCACTTCGCGTAACCTCCCTCCTCCTTCTCTTCTACGTCGTTCTCTTCCCTTTCCAGTCCTTTCTGTTCTCTCTTTTCTCACTGCTGCAAAAATTCGTTTTCTCTCTCCAAGGAAGTGGAGAACGGCGCTGGAGATTGAGGGAGTGAATTAGGGTTGCGGAATTTTCGGTTTCACCTTATATACTGCCCTTTATTTATTTATTTTATTTTAGAGATAAAAAAAACTCAGTTTACTAATTACCACCCCTCAGTTTAATAATACACATCTTCTGTGCATCAGTCCAAGGCCTCCAAAACGAAGTTGGGCATCCTTCTCACACCCCCTGTGTTTCATTATTACAGCCTGCAAGCCCATCTTTTAAAACCCAGCCCAGTTCACAGAAACGAACTGGGCTCGTTATTTACACCACCCCTTTTTTAAAAACAGCCCCCTGTTATCTACACCCCCCTTTTTTACAAATACACCCGTTTTTATTCTTTTCAAATTTTTCTACTATGAAACAATTTATTTCACAAACTTACATTTTTCTAAAACAACAAATAAATTCTCTTCAAAAATACAAATAGGGGACTAAGTCGATTGTACAGTCGGGTTAGTCTGCTTTTTAGGTTACTAATGAACCGTTACGGATCACGTCCTAAAATCCCTATTTAAAACAAACAATTTCTAAATTAAAAAATACAAACACGTTTCTTTCCACAAATCAAATTTTTAAAATAGGGGATTAAGTCGGCCGTACAGCCGGGTTAGTCAGCGTTTTAGGACGAATGAACCGTACAGATCAAGAGTCCTAAAACCCCTATTCAAATAAAATCAAACCACCACACATCAAACTATCTTCCAAACTTCAAAAAACTCCATTTTCACAAATTAGGGGACTAAGCCAACTGTACAGTCGGATTCGTCATCATTTTAGGACAAATGAACTGATCACTCAGGAGTCCTAAAATCCCTAAGTAAAATACACCAACAAACAAAGTTTTCTACCAAGAACTACGTGTGATTTGATTCTCTACCAAGAGATACGTAGGAGCAGAGGGCGGCCGACCTCTGTCAATTGCACTAATAAAAAACCTTTTTCAGTCTTTTCCTAAATAATCATTTTCTTAAATAAAATATCAATTTTCTTCTTTCTTTTTAATTCACAATAAAAGGGTAAAAATAAACATTTTCAAAAATTAATATTCTTTCCTACAACTAGTTAGCAGGTAACCTTCATTAGGAAGGATGTCGTGGGGTGCTAATACCTTCCCCACGCATAACCGACTCCCGAACCCTAATCTGATCTCAAGGACCCTTATCCATTCCAAAAGGGATTTTCCAATGTTTGCCCTTAAACTAAACTTTGGTGGCGGCTTCATGTTTGAACCTTCGAGGAATCCTCACCCGAATTTTTCGGTCGCTACAGTTGACATACTTGAACAAATACTTGATTGAGCGTGACTGGTTGCACCACTCTACATTAATATGAGCATTCTGATGAGCTCCACCATTTCTTTTTCCCACGGATTTAGTTGTAGGAGTCTTTTCAACTTCAGCTATCCTCTTTATCGCCACTTTAGCTGCAGGAGTCATTTTATTCTCTACATGCCTCTTACCAAGCATTTGAGTTGGAAAAGTTTTTTGACCTTCTTCCACTGTCTCTCCGATCACTTTATTAGGAACAGGTTTTCACGGCTAGCAATTGTGTTTCTGCTCACATTATTTAAATTAGTTTTATCGAGAATTTTATCGCCTTCGCAATCATCGAGATTTGATTGATTTGCTTCGTCAGAAAATGACCTGTCTTGCGCAGGTGGATGACTACCAGAACCATCTTCAATATTATCACCATCCTCGGGGGGAAATTAAATCATTGGCATCTAATTCCTCAAAATCCTGAAAGACATAGTTCACAAAACTTAAAACTACAAATCAGAAAAAGAATACAACTAAAAACAAAAACAGCAACATAAGATCACCTTTATATTCCACTGTTCACTAAATTTGTTAATCAAGTCTGCATCATCAGACATCCTTTTCACAGTAAAGTTTTGATAGTGACATACAACATTATCCTTACTGATTGCAATCTTGAATAACATATACTTATCGACCAAAGCATTGAATTCAGCAGGGATGTTGCCCTGCCAAATCGGTTAACAATCAGCAACCCTGTTTGCTTCTCGATATATATATGAGTAACTCTGACTCTCCAATCAAGATGAAGGAGCTTCCTAATTCGCACAAGGAGACTTCTACCTTTCATGTTACCAGTACTATTGCCACTAGGCAAAGTGACCAGCACCTGAGCGTCCATTTAAAGTTCCACATTATTATATCTGTTGATTCTCGCCAAAGTAAGCCCTTCCAATGTTCCCCAAAGTTCTGCAATATAAGTGTTTGCCTCCCCCAAGTGTCTAGTAAAGCCTCCCAGCCACCGTCCCTGGTAGTCTTGCAACACACCTCTACATCCTCCAATTCCCTTTTTCAATGCACCATCAGTGTTGAGAACGACACACCCCTCCCTAGAAGAATTCCAACAAACATTGACACTAACCTTCTGCTTCCTGGTAGAAGGATTAAATTGCTCCTTTCTCTTGAGATAATTGTTAACATTTTGCCTGATAAGCACATCAGGAGCATGGGGGAATAGAAAAATTGCATCATGAATGTTCTTGTTTCGCCAAGTCCACGAGAAGTAACACATAGTAGCCCAAAGACTCCTCCAATGAGGCCCTTCATCAGAAGAAACATTTGATAGGGACCAATCACCAAATGAGTAACCATAAAAATTCGAGCGCAAGTGATTAGGAACCAACCTCTTCCAAATTGCGAGAACAAGAGTACAGTCCCGTAAAACATGCAAAATGGTTTTAGGTACCCCTACTATTGACGGTTTACGATTCTTCACTCTAAACGGAAATATCCATACAGTGTACAACTATAGGAGTGTTCAAAACCAAACCAAACCAATAGAAAATCGCAAACCGAACCAACCCAAATCAAAAACCGCAAAAATCCACTTTGGTTTGGATGTGTTCGGCTCATTTTTTCAATTAACCGATCGGCGGTTCGAATGGCGGTTTGCTTTTTCCAAAACGAAACCAAACTAAACCGCACATATTATTATATATTATTAAAAAATAAAAATACCTACTTAATCAGGTCACACAAATGCACACGACGCCACCATAGTCTCATACACCTTTACGGTTTACTTAGTCACGTGAAGTATCTATTTCCATTTTACTACTTTTTAAGTTGGTTAGTTCATATTTGAATAAAATAATAATCATATTAATTACTTTTTTATATTTGGCTCTTTAGAGTTAAATTAATTAATTTAACTTTAGATCAAATTATATTTTCCGATTCGTGAAAAATCGGACCAATCCAAATTGTATTGATTCGGTTCAGGTTGGTTCGGATATTTTTAAGAAAGCCAACCAAATCAAATCAAATCGCATGTATTTTTACCTTGTGGATCAGATGACTCTTTCGATTAAAACCAAACCAAACTACACCGCGAACACCCGTTTTACACAATTATATCTTGGCAAAAATGCACTTTTGGTCCTTTATGTTTCACAAAAATTTCAGTTTGGCCATTTATGTTTTTTTTACTTTGGTGCTTTATGTTTCAAATATGTGTCAAAGTAGTCATTTTTTTAAATTTTCGTCCACTAATGTTAACGGATGCCACACCGCCGTTAACAGATGACATGACTGCTTAGTTGGCATTAGTGATTGGAAAAAAGAAACAGAAGGGACCAAACTGAAATTTTGGTGAAACATAAAAGACCAAAGTGCACTTTTGTCAAAAAACTTCATCTTCATCCTCAAATCCCATCACCATGAACCACCACTCTCTCCACCGCACCACCATCAGCACCATTGTAAACTCCCTCTCTCCCTCCTCACAATCTATCTTTCTCCCTCTGCCCTCTCTATCTCCACCCTTGCCCCCTCTCCTATTTTCTCCTTCTCCACTTCATCTTCATCCCAAAATTGAAAAATTAGAGTTTGAAAAATTATTCTTTTTCTGATTCTGAATGGTATTGGGCGACGCCCGTTAATATTTAACAACCCCACTTCACAAAGGTTCTATCATTTCCCTTTGCGTTCTTATTATCGCCTCACCTTCTACCAGCGTCATATTCATCTCTCTCAACCGCACCTGAAAATCACAGGGTGGAAGATGAAGATAAATTATGGAGAGGTTGAATCATCTAAGGAGGTATCACTTTCGAAAGAAGCAAAATTTCTCTCCAAGTTTGTCTCTACTAACAATGGCGCTTCACATGTCATTACTGTTTATCCATGTCACTTTTCCCTCGCTTTTGATGTACTCAACGAGCTCAACAAGAACCTTAAACCATCACATTCTCATAAGAAGAAGTACACAGTGGGAGAGTGGAGAAAAATTCCATTCAAAGAATTGAGACTAATCCCTAAATTATGTTATTTTTAAAATTCACTTAATAGTTGTTAAATCTTTTTTCCTAAGAGGAATTTTAAATAATTTGTAGTTAGGTCTCTATATCCAAAGATTCGATCACAAGTTGCAATTTATTTAAAAGTTTAAGGACTAAATTGCCATTTTTTATTTCACTAAGTTTTTTAAAAGAATCCGTATTGTTAGCGACTACGGGAGTTATTAACCTTTTTTAGTCTAGTAGTCTAGCAAAAAGGAACCCTAACTAATCTGAAGTTTGGCGGAAAATAAGTAAATTCTAACTCCAATTTATTTTATCATTAGAATTCAAATATCGAATTTAGGTACTAGCCGAACATCCTTTTGAGTTGAGTGCATAAACTATTTACACCGAACAGTAGAGCTTGGTTATTAAACCTTTTTAATTTATCATTTATATTTCAAAAAACAAAATTCTAGCTACTTATTTTCTAGTTCTAGTTCTAGTTCTAAAAAATAAAAATAAAATATCGAAGTTAGGTGCGAGTCAATCTCATCACTTTAGATAGAGTGTATAAACCACCCGCACTCAAAGTTTATGAGGAATCTTAACTCAACAATTTGTAGCATCACATCATACATGGGTTTTGTTGTTCCTAGCCGCGGGAACAAAGACGCATTAAACCTTTTTAAAATCTCGCGATTATTTGAGTTAATTTTTTTTGGTTTATATTATTTGAGTTAATAATTTAATCTATCTATAATCTATATTTAAAAAAAATACTTTCTTCTAGCGACTTTCTTTCTAGTTCTAGAGAGAGAAAAAAAGTCAACTTTTACCTTCCGTGGCAAAGTGGGCCCCAAAAAGCTAAAAAAGCGACCGTTGCATTCCCTTGTCTTGTTCCCAGGCTCTGCTCTCGTACAGTAGTGCTCACACATTTCAATGTGTTACAATTACATCACTGCACGATTCTCTCTCTAACATTTCAAAATTCAAACTTTCAAATTTGTGAAGTAAAAACTGTTACTTTCTTCATTACATCGTCAAAAACAAGTCTCCAATCTTTCTCGCATTCTTCTGACCATGTTTTCCATTTTCCGCAGCTACAATCAAAAACTAGTTTCCCATTCTTAAACAATCCGAACTATTACAAGTGTTCTTGTTCTGTTCACTGCACTTGCAAATTTGTGAACTTTCTTACTTACCTCAACATCATGAGAGAAGAAAACCCATTAGAAAACAAGTCCAAAGCTTCAAAATTTACTGATCAAAATCAACCTCCAAAGCCTCAAAACAACAAAGGAAGCAACCCTAACAACAATCACATAAAACCAAGGTTATGGGGTGCTCACATTGTAAAAGGGTTTTCAGCTGACAAAAAAACCAAACCCCAATCAACGATTCTCACAAAAAAACAACAAACCTTAACATCATCAACAATAACAACAACAACCTCGGATGTTGGAAACCAGCAGAAGAACCCCTTTGTGCCTACACATTCAAGAGTGAAGAGGTCACTAATGGGTGATTTATCATGTTCAATGAATGGTGCTCAAGTTCATCCACATGCATTTCCAACACATAGGAGACAATCATCAACTGATTTGTTCACTGAGTTAGATCATATGAGGAGCTTATTGCAAGAGTCTAAGGAGAGAGAGTCTAAGCTGCATGCTGAGTTGGCAGAGTGTAGAAAAAATCAGAATGAGTTTGATGAGCTTGTTAAGAAGGTTGCTTTGCTTGAAGAAGAGAAAACTAATCTCTCTCACCAATTGGCTGCATTGACTATACAAGAGGAAATGGTGAAAGGGGAACAGAAGGATGGTTTTGTTCAGAATCTTGAGCTTGAAGTTGTTGAGTTGAGAAGGCTTAATAAGGAGCTTCAGATGCAGAAAAGGAACCTCTCTTGCCGCCTCTCTTCTTTGGAGTCTCAGTTGTCTTGTCCTCCCAACTCTTCAGAGGTAATTTTTGCAATTTGAATGATCCAATTTTTGTATGAAATGCTAAATTTGTTTTGTCCTGGGTTGTTGGGTTTGACTAGAAGATTATGAATGTAATGTGAATAGAACAAAGGCTCAATTTAGTCCCTGAGGTATTATTATCTCTCTTCTTTAGTCCATTAACTATGAAACCCTATGAAATGGTCTCTAAAACTTATTTCCGTCTATCACTTTAGTCCCTAAGCCACAAATTTTAGGGACTAAATTGATGTATAAAGAGGGACTATTTAATAGTTTTGCAAAGTTTAGTGACTAGATAAGAGAAAAAATGATACTTTGATGACTAAATTGAGGGTTTAATCAATGTGAAGAAGTGAATATACAAATTATAGATATAAATTAATGCACTTGAGATTCCAAATTTCTTTTCCTCATTGATTTGCTTTGGTTGTATGTTTTTCCCTTTTTAGAATTTATGCTTCTTAGGCCTAGTTTGGATTATGATCCAAGTCAGAGAGCTTCTTAAGTAAAATAAAGTTTATGAGTCTTCTCTAGTAGAAAATTTTTTTGTAAGCTACTTTCAACTTATGCTAGCAGCCAATGCATATTAATAAACTCATAGTTATTGCAAGGTTCTTTTACTTTTTTATACACACATGCTTGTTGAGAAATTTATCTAGAATGAAGTTGAGTGGAGTGTATATTTTGCTAATTGCTTTTATTTTTCATTTTGAATTTTAGATTTTAAATTCACCAACAATTTTCAAAAACTATAAGGGTGAGCATCACTTTAGTTTTTCTGAGTGCTGATCAACCTTTTTTCCTCCATGTCCATTTATGATGATCAGAGTGACATTGTTGCCAAAATGAAAGCTGAGGCATCATTACTCAAACTCACAAATGAAGACCTAAGCAAACAAGTAGAAGGTTTACAAACAAGTAGATTAAATGAAGTTGAGGAGCTTGCTTACTTGAGATGGGTGAATTCATGTTTAAGAAATGAGTTGAAGAATAATACTTGCTCGGCATCCGATTCAGATAAGACATCTAGTCCTCAATCCGTCGCGAGTAGTAATGGAGATTGTGTTAGTGTTAGTTCTTTTTCTTTCTCTGATCAAAGCAATAGGTACTCAAACTGTGGTAGTACAAATAGATTCACTTTGGTGAAGAAGTCAAAAAAGTGGCCTATAACTAGTGACCATTTGTCACAAGTAGAATGTCCAAGTAGTCTCATTGAGAAAAATTGGGTTGAACAAGAAATTGGGGGGAGCTGCAGCACAAGAAGACATTCAATTAGTGGATCCAACAGCTCAGAGGAAGAAGTTGTTGTAGTTAGTAAAAGAAGACAATCGAATTGTTTTGACTCTTTTGAAATTTTAAAAGAAATAGAAAAGGAATCAGTGCCAATTCAACAATCTGGTTTGGAGAGAACACAATATTTTGGCAACTGTCAAGAAGCTAGCAAACTTTTGGCTTGTTTTGATGTTGAGAAGAGGGCATTGCGGATTCCTAATCCTCCTCCGAGGCCTTCGTGTTCTATTTCTAGCATAACAAAACAGGAAAGTAGTTCAGCTCAAGTTTCAGTTGCACCTCCTCCACCTCCACCTCCTCCGCCGCCTCCTATGAATTTTGCATCAAGAAGTAATACAGCAGCAGTGAAAAGAGCTCCACAAGTGGTGGAATTGTACCATTCACTCATGAAGAGAGATTCTAGAAGGGATTCTACAAATGGAGGACTTCCTGATGCTTCAGATGTCACGGATGTTCGTAGTAGCATGATTGGAGAAATTGAGAACCGGTCATCACATTTACTTGCTGTGAGTAGTTTTACACCTTGTGTCCAAGTTGTTCAACTTCATTTTTTCATAACAAATTTATTTTGATGATTTTGGTTACCAGCTCAATATAAGTTATATTACGGCTTTGTTTGGATAAACGACTTTACTAAGCAGTTAACAAATAAGTGCTTATGTACAAGCTACTTCTATAAAAAAAGATAAAATAAGATTAAAGTGTTTTAAGCTGCTTTCATAAGCTATCATGGAGAGCTTATGGAATCAGTTTAGAACAAATTCACAAGTACTTATGTCAATAGATATGTCCGAATAAGTGAATCTAACTATGTATGTTATTTTTAAGCATACATATGAATATGATAGAGGGGAAATTGAATATTCTGAGATAATAGCAGCAGTATTATGAATATGTTTTACATAATGACTATAATTTGATATGCAGATAAAAGCAGACATTGAAACTCAAGGAGAATTTGTGAATTCATTGATTAGAGAGGTGAACAATGCAGTTTATCAGAACATAGATGATGTAGTGGCATTTGTGAAGTGGCTAGATGACGAACTTTGCTTCCTTGTAAGTTTGTTTGTTCTTAAGACCCGTGTATATAAATTTTGCTACTTTCAATCCAACTTACTATAGTACTAAAATAGGTCCAAATAATTGAAAGATGTGGCTGTTATGGTTCATGGAATCTATAGATATAATTATGATTGTGTATATATCCATAGGTGGATGAAAGGGCTGTCCTAAAACATTTTGATTGGCCAGAGAAAAAAGCTGACACATTAAGAGAAGCAGCATTTGGGTATCAAGATTTGAAAAAATTGGAGTCTGAAGTTTCCTCATACAAGGATGATCCTAGGCTACCTTGTGATCTTGCTCTAAAGAAAATGGTTGCGTTATCAGAAAAGTAAGCTACTTAAATATCTTGTGAAAATGCTTTATATCACCTCAAGATCTTTGTGGTTCTAATTTCTAAATGTAGTTGGTCTTGCTAGAAACTTATGTGAGCGTTTCACTGTAGGATGGAGCGTACTGTTTATACTCTTCTGCGCACGAGGGAGTCGTTAATGCGTAATTGCAAGGAGTTTCAAATTCCTATAGAATGGATGCTTGATAATGGAATTATTGGCAAGGTATATCCTATAATTTGCTTCAATCAATCCATACAAAAATGTTAATGATGAATGTGTACATGAAACTATGGTAGTGTCATTGCATTACTATGTGAGCATAATATATATTGATAGTTGTATGGACTCTAAATTTGTCCTTTTGAAGAGGACTAGGATCTGTTTGGTTCGAATGAGGGGAGGAGAGGGATTTTAATGAAGGAAATGCATTAATTTACTGTTATTAAGGATATTAAGAATATTTAAGTTAATGTCAAAAAAATATATATATTTAAGTCATTTTATGTTAAATGACTTCCTTAATCTTACCACCACCCTTAGGTTGCGAATGTGTGAGCAAATTTGCTTCTACCAAAATAAAAAATAGTTTGTTTCTAGGGTTTAATTGGTGTACACCACGTTGTAAAGAACTTTACACTATCAATCAATCAAAAACCATAGTATAAGTGACCGAGATAAAGTCAAGCATCTTTTATGACGTGTCACTTCGCGATTGACTGATGTTGTAAAAAACTCTTACAGCGACTGTGTATATAAATTAAATCCATTGGATTGTGCTAACCAGTTTCAAATGAATTGATAAGAAAGTAAGCATGTTACTTACTGATAAATTAAGAAAGTAAGCATGTTACTTCATTAACAAGCATTTTATCTGGCAAGCTTGTTGTAGTATCTATCTGATATTGCTTCTTTAAAGCATTTTATATATCTTCAGTCTTCACCATTTTATATATTTTGACATAACATTTGATACTACTACTTTGTTATAGATAAAGATAGGCTCAGTTAAATTGGCCAAAATGTACATGAAAAGGGTAGCTTTGGAACTTCAAGTAAAGTCATCATCATTAGATAAAGATCCTGCAATGGATTACATGCTTCTCCAAGGAGTGAGATTTGCTTTCAGAATCCATCAGGTCTGTCCTATGATATACTTCAGCATCTTAATTTCAATATAAAGCGAAATTAATTTCTTTTTATAAGCAAATGTCAGTGAATATTGAATATAGAAGTAATATTTATTTAATTTTTAATGCAGTTTGCAGGAGGATTTGATGCAGAAACAATGCATGCATTTGAGGAACTTCGCAATCTTGCTTCTCTTCTTAACAAGACATAAAGAGAATGGTGATGGGATCTAGCTTACCATCTCAGTAAGCCATAAATTAGTTGACCTTTCCATGGTTGCAATCTCGATTAGTTTTTTGTGTTTGGTCTGTGATTGCATTACATTTTGGTAAGGCAACATTTTGCTTATTTATTATACAACTACAACATGGTCTTTTTGGAGAGGGGACAATTGTATTCAAGTAGCAGAACAACACCAAATTCCATTACATTGTGTAGCTCGGTATAACAAAGAAGGAAATGTAACATTATGTGGGAGAATGAAATCCCCTTGCATGTTAGGCTTCTGTTTCAATATATAATGTCATTTATTGATTAAATTCGAGATTTTTTTATGAGAACAACTAAAGACACCCTCATATACCGATAAAAAAAGGACACCCTCATATGTAGATGTGTTAATTTTGACTCGGCTCAATGGGTCGGTCTGATGCCTTAGTATTCTGGGCTGGACTAGACACGCTAAATAAAGGTTCAGAAAAATTTTGGCATCCAAAGTTCATTTCCAGTCAAATTATGCATGTTGTAAAAAGATTGGCCAATTCTTTTCTGACTCCCTCCTACTCTCAAACACCCCCAAAAGTCTCGAAACTTCCTCCCCCCTACCACTTCCCAAACTCCCCTCCCTTTTCACCTTCACACTCCCTCTCACCACCACCACCATGACCACCACCTCTTTCTCCCTCTCACCACCACCACTACCGCTACCATCTTCCCACTCTCACCACCACCTCCTTCTATCTTCTCTCCTCCTTCTCCATTTTCTATTTTTTTTCGCAATTGGACAATGGTTGCAACTTCCATGTGATCAATTTATTGGCCCCTCACGTTGTCTTTTGTGTCTTGGTTATATTTAATTACCATATACTAGTGCTTCTCAACTTTATTTTTAACAGCAAAAAAAAATACCAAATATCCGTATCATTAACTCATTTTTCTTATTTTGTGCACATATTTATATTACTTGCACTAACAAAATTTGTGTAAGTGTTAGAATTCAACAATAATAACTTCATTGGACCAATAACTTCAACCCAAAAGGAGTACAGGATTGTGGATATGGGCTTATGTGGTAGCCATGTTTGGGAATGGTTCTCTGTTTGGTTGTGGGTTTTTTTTTTACCCCTACCATACCCCTCTATAAATCCGTTATTTAAAAATAACAAAAACGGATTTATCTATTTATTAGATAAATCCGTTTTGAAAAAATTCAAAACGGATTTATCTAATAAATAGATAAATATTAGATAAATCCATTTTGTAAAATAATTAATAAATATAAGTGATAAAAAATTAAAATTAATTTTTTTAATTAGATACTCGTTAACACGTGACGATGTTGTACGCCGGGTGAATAATTTAGGGATCATTAAATCCGATTGTAATGAAACCACGGCCATTAAATCCGAAAAAAATCAGGGATAATCACTCCCTAAGAAAATACTTCTTTTGGGACTGCGGGGCTCAAAATCTGAAATTCTATCGTTTACAATTTTTTATTAATTTTTTGAATTTTTCATAATCTCCAAAAACTCTAAAAAAATTGCATAACCTTATTTTGGTTTTAGTAGATTTTTAGTGGTGTTTTTATAATTTTTAGATTAGTTTTGACTCTTTAACGGATTTTTAGTAGTGTTTTTATAACCCTTTACGAATGCTGAATTTTATTTATTTATTATTCTAAAAAACGGATTTATCTAATTAATAGATAAATCTGTTTGTACAAAATAACAAAACAGAAGTATCTTATTAATAGATAAATCCGTTACCTAACATTATCAAAAACGGGTTTATCAATCTCTATTGTATTTCCGTTTTGGTTTTTTAAACATAACGGATTTATGTTGTTTTACTTACTTCCGTTATACAAATTTTTTTACGTACGGAATTACCTATTAAAATGTAAATCCATTTTGGTTTTTTTACGTACGGAATTACCTAATAATTTGGTAATTTCGTTAGACCAAATGTCAAGGGTATTTTTGGAATAAGAGAATATGTGGGGGTATTAGGGGATATTGTGGGGATACCAAAAAAAAAACCTTGGTTGTGTGGGAAGGGGGTCTACTTGTTACAGCTGGTTATACAACAGCTACTATACTCTTTAATAAAATGCACTTATGCATTTTCCGTGCTCCAATGTCATTTTTCGATTCCACCCCGAGTGGGAGAATCATTAACAGAGAGCTTCCACTGACCAAAGTGCAGTAGATATAGACATTCCTCATCAAGTTTCCTCATTTCGTATCAGGTATTATTTGGACCATCAACCATATCGGATTTAATAATAAGTTGGAACCTATGAAGCACCGACACTTCTGATTGAAGACTGTCCGACCAACACCAACATTGACACTTCAAAGGCTTAACTTGCACAGTGCTTCATAGGTTGGAACATATTCTTCCAATGCCCCCATCCTTGTCTGCAAACGCTTAACTTGCACAGATTATGTACCAAAATTATTTTGCAAATTTGACTCCATTTTATAATATTATATATATGGTGATACTTGACATCTTGTAATCTGCAGCGATATTATTTAGCAGCTGCCCGTGAATTATATATATGGTGATACTTGACGTTTAGTCGGAATTAGTACTATACTCGTGCATCCCCACGGGTCGATCGCGTTACGTCATACGATTACCTCAAATAGAAACGTTAGTTTGAAATCTCATTAATCTAAAATCAATTGTAAAATATAGAGGATGACTTGCATACGAACAGGTGCTGTCGTGTTCTTTTTAGGAATGAATTTAGACAGTATTTAAATAGTTTGAACATTACCCCGTGAAAATAAAGAAAAATTTAAAGTAGATAAAAAGGAGTTTCAAATAAAAAATTCATAAATATTATAACTAAAAATGTAAAAATATCATTTAAAAACAATATGTGCATTTATCCCGTGTGTTTTTATATATCAGTGCAGTGTTTTTTTATATATCAGTGTTGTTATCCCATGTTTTTTTATATATCAGTGCAACTATCCCGTGTTTTTATATATATCATTGCAATTATCCCCGTATTTTTTTTATATATCAGTGCAGTTGTCCGGTGTTTTTTATGTATCAGTGCAGTTATCTCATAGTTTTAATTGATTATTTAAGTTGATTAGTAGATTATTGCAATTATCCTGTATTTTTATATTAGATTATTTGAGTTGATTAGTAGATTATAGTAGATTATTGCAGTTATCAGGTATTTTTTAGATAGTAGTTTTATAGTAGTTTTCCAAAATTATAATTATCAATTGTAAATATTAATTATAAATTGTCAAAAAAAATTATAAATATCAATGGTAAATATTAATCCCGTGTTTTTTTATATATCACTGCAGTTATCCCGTGTTTTTTATTTATCAGTTCAGTTATCTCGTAGTTTCAATTGATTATTTTAGTTGATTAGTAATAAAAGTTAGATATTAGATTATCAATAAGATATATTTGTTTTAAATATTAATTACTAATTTAAATAGTCATTATGTCTTCTTATTTTTTAGATAGTAGGTTTATAGTAGTAGTCTTCAAAATTTTTAATTAAAGTAGTGTTTGTATAAATTTAGAAATTTAGTTAAAAGAATTAAAGTGAAGTGATAAGAGAAAGAGAATAATTATTTATGGGAAAAGTAAAGTAAAAAGAAAAAAAAGGAAGAAAGAGAGTGTAAAAGAAAAGTGAAAATGAGGAAAGAGAGTGTAAGAATAAAGAGAAAAAAGGAAGAAAGAGAGTGTAAGAGAAAAGTGAAAAGTAAGAAAGAGAGTGTAAGAATAAAGAGAAAAAAAAAAGAAATAGAGTGTAATGACATTTTTACCCTCAAAAATTTGAGGTGGCTTTTAGATAGAATGGGGGTATTGGTAAAACTATATGTGGTGAGTTTGTATAAATCTATATGTGGTGAGTTTGTATAAATCTATAGTAGATAGTAGATGTGGGTATTGGTAAAACTATATGTGGTGAGTTTGTATAAATCTATAGTAGATATGCAAAGCTCCAATCATTCAACACTTCTCTGAATCAATTTCTGGTACTACAACCATTAGAAGCTTTGATCAACGGTCAAGATTTCACGAAACAAATATGAAACTGAATGATGGATATTCTCGGCCTAAGCTCAACACTGCTGGTGCTATGGAATGGTTATGCATCCGCTTAGATATGTTGTCTTCCATCACATTTTTGCCTTTTCCTTGATGTTCTTGATATCTATTCTATTCCCCAGGGAGTCATTGATTCAGGTGCATAATTCAAATCTGGTATCTTTTACCAATCAAATTCTACTATGCTTATGCAATGAGGAATTGAACATAATTGTTTCTCTTTTATATAGTTTTCTGATTTTTGAAGGCATTGCTGGTTTAGTTGTTACCTATATATGGACTTAATTTAAACATCATACAAGCTTGGGTGATATGGAATCTTTGCAACTTGGAGAACAAAATTATATCAGTAGAAAGAATACTTCAGTATACTTGCATTCCTAGTGAGCCTCCCCTTGTCGCGGCGGAAGAGGAAAAACAGCCAAATCCTTCTTGGCCCTCATATGGTGAGGTCGACATACGCGACCTTCAGGTAGTTGGACTTTTTTTTCTTCAAATGTTGTACATGCTTTCAATTGACTCGCGAGAAACTCGCGCTAAGATTCTATTTTCCTAAATAGTTTAGAAATTAGCTTATGAACAGAAAAGTTGTGCTTTGAATACAACATCTTAGCATAATTTTTACAAGGTGTTTGTGCTACATTTGTAATTATTTGTTGCCCAAATGATGAAGGTTCGATATGCTCCACATCTTCCACTCGTGTTACGTGGTCTTACATGCAGGAAAGAAAACTGGCATTGTTGGGAGAACAGGAAGCGGTAAAACAACTCTCATACAAGCACTTTTCCGACTTGTTGAACCTACTGTTGAGAAAGTTATCATTGACGGCGTCAACATCTCTTTAATCGGACTGCATGATTTGAGGTTTAAACTAAGCATTATTCCGCAGGATCCAACGATGTTTGAGGGGACTGTGAGATGTAATCTGGACCCCCTTGAAGAATACACTGACGAACAAATTTGGGAGGTAGGTTGGTTTTATTTGTTGGAAAAAATGAACTTTCCTGTAATTGTTGTCCAAATACTCACACTTAACATTCTTTTCAATAGGCCCTTGATAAGTGTCAACTGGGAGATGAAGTTAGAAAGAAAGAAGGAAAACTTGACTCTGCAGGTTTGTCTTCTAATTTTATTGAACACAAAGATATAATACTTCTACTGCTGAACTTGTTGATAAGGTGGAAGTTGATGCTATGTAGTTAGTGAGAATGGTGACAATTGGAGCATGGGTCGGAGGCAATTGGTTTGCCTTGGTAGAGTGCTGCTTAAGAAAAGTAAGATTTTGGTGCTTGATGAAGCCACTGCATCAGTTGATACAACTATAGATAATTTGATTCAGCAAACTCTTGCGCGGCATTTCTTAGACTCTACGGTCATTATCATTGCATATCGGATAACTTCTGTTCTCGACAGCGATATGGTTCTGTTTCTTAATCAAGGTTAGGAAAGGCTTTTATTCTTGGATATTTTTTGTTCTTTGTTTCATTTTCTGATCTAGTTGTACATTTTTGTTGTAGGACTTATTGAGGAGTATGACTCCCCAACAAAATTGCTAGAGGATAAGTCATCTTTTGCTCAGCTTGTTGCAGAGTATACCACTAGATCCAATTCCAGATTTTAGAAATCTGTTGATTGTTGATTGAAATCTTACTGAGTTTCTTGATGGCGACGAAAATCTGGCGGGATAGCAGTATCTTATCAATGGTGTTTGTAATTCTTCTGTCAGTAGTGGCTAAAGGGTACACCCAACAAGTAGGTATTGACTTCACTGATACTTCCTCTCCAGTAGCCAAACTAACAACTGTGGGAGTTCTTATTGAGATATGCCTTGTAATTCTATTGCTTGTAATTTATAAGTGTGAATAGTAACCTAGTCGAAATGGGCCAGTCGAATGGGCTAGTCGAAATTATGGGCCTGGGCCTGTTTCATTGTATATAAATATAGACGTCAGTAGCATGTAATTATAACCCTACTTTTATGAAATTCAGTGCAGCTTTTACCTAATATTATATTGCCCTATTCTTTCCTCTTGTCCTTAGCGCCGCCACTTCCTTTCTTGTCCCTTTCACGTGTTTATCCCCAACAAACTGGTATCAGAGCTTGTTAGATCCTTACAAAATCTATCAAGATTCATGGCAGCGCGAGACAACTCTGGTGGAGGTATTCCGGGGAACCTCCCAATCTTTGACGGAAAGGATTATGAACGATGGTGTGCGCAGATGAAGGTGCTGTTTCGATATCAAGATGTTCTTGATGTCGTGAATGATGGTGTTCCACCCTTGGCAGCAAACGCCACTGAAGCGGTGAGGAACAACCATCATTCGCTGAGGAAGAAAGATGGAAAAGGGCTGTTTTTGATTCACCAATGCGTTGATTCCAACATCCTGAACCTGATCATCGACTGTGATTCAGCAAAGGCAGCTCGGGACATCCTAAAGAACTCGTATGGAGGAGCAGATAGGCTGAAGAAGATACGTCTACAGTCGCTCAGGAAGCAGTACGAGGGCTTGAAGATGACAGATGGAGAATCGATTGGAGATTTCATTACGAGGTTAGTAGCATTAACTAAACAAATGAAAGGTAATGGTGAAACTGTGACTGAAGTAAATAAAGTCGAAAAGGTGCTCAGATCCTTAACCCTGGAATTCGACTACGTTGTTACTGCTATCGAAGAATCCAAGGACCTAGATACATTGAAGTTAGATGAACTTCAGGGTTCCTTAGAGGCTCATGAATTGAGAATAAGGCAGAGAAGTTCAGAGAAAGAAACTGAACAAGCCTTGCTTTCATACTCCTCTAAGAGAAATTGGAAGGCAGGCAACAAGGAGAAGGGTAGAGAAAAGGGATCAAGCAGTAAGAAGAAAGAACAAGGATCTTTCGACAAGAAGAAGGGAGACCTATCGAAAGTTCAGTGTTATAACTGTCAGCAATTTGGGCATTATAGGAACAAGTGTAAAAACAAGAAAGTTCCTAGGGATAAAGATGCAGAAGCCAAGTTTGCTAATGATAATGACTCAGACTCTGACTCAGAGGAGTTAATGCTGATGGCTGTCGAAGATGAGATTCGACTCGATGAAGGAATTGCTGAAAGTAGCGAGCAAAATAGTGGGAACACTTGTATAAGTGGATTCACTTGTGATGCTCAAAATACTTGTGCGATGTGTGTGTGGCAGGGCAGTGGAAACACTGGTAATGCCTCCAACATTGCCAGCAATGATAATGAAGAATTGTCATTCATGACAGCTACTGACCCAGAATTACTGTTGTTGAAGGCTGATACAAATTCGACTGAAGAGAAGTCTGTCGAATGGTATCTCGACACAGGATGCTCAAATCACATGTGTTGTCACAAGGAGTGGTTTGTCGAACTGGAGCAGATAAGCAAAAAGATAAGGTTTGCAGATAACAGTAGAGTTACTGCTGAAGGAGTGGGTACCATAAAGTTCCTGTCGAAAGATGGTAAGTGGTGCTACATCCAAGGGGTATTTTATGTACCAGATATGAGGAGCAATCTGCTAAGTATTGGGCAGATGATTGAGAAAAACTTCACCGTCGAAATGGGTGATAACAGTCTCAGCTTGTTTGATTCGACCAAGAAGTTGATCCTGAAGGTGTTAATGCAGAGTAACAGAACCTTCAAGATCAAATTGCAAGTAGTTGAAGAACATTGTCTCCAGACCACTGTCGAAGAGAAGCACTGGAAGTGGCACAGAAGATTTGGCCACCTCAACTTCAAAAGCTTGAGTCAACTACATGAAAAGAAGATGGTTCATGGGTTGCCTGCAGTAAAAGTACCTGTCGAAGTTTGCGAGAGTTGTTGCAAGTCGAAGCAACCAAGAAACTCGTTTAAATCAGAAGTACCTAGCAGAGCAGAGAAGAAGCTAGAGGTGATATTTTCTGATGTCTGTGGTCCTTTCAAAGTATGTTCCTTAGGAGGGAATAAGTACTTTGTCACCTTCATTGACGAATACACTAGAATGTCCTGAGTGTATTTGATCAAAAGGAAGAGTGAAGTACTAGAAATATTCAAGAAGTTTAAGGTAATGATTGAAAAGCAGAGTGAATGTGAATTCAAAACCCTTAGAAGCGATGGAGGTGGTGAGTACAACTCTCATGGATTTGTCGAATTCTGTGAGAAAGAAGGAATTGTGCATGAAGTCACTGCACCTTACACGCCTCAGCATAATGGTACTGCTGAGAGGAAAAACAGGACCATCCTCAACATGGTAAGAAGTATGTTGAAGGAGAAGAAGCTACCTCATAGTTTATGGGGAGAACTTGTAGCCACAGCAGTGTATATTCTGAACAAATGCCCCACAAAGAGATTGACTGGGAAGACACCTGAAGAAGCTTGGCTAGGAAGAAAGCCAAGTGTCAAGCATTTCAGAATAATTGGCTCAGTATGCTATAGACATGTCCCTGAGCAACTAAGAAGCAAGCTGGATGATAGAGCACAACAAATGATCCTTGTTGGCTATCATTCGACAGGAGCATACAAACTATATGATCCTGTGTAGAAGAAAATAGTGAAAAGCAGAGATGTCGTAGTAGATGAGTCGAAACATTGGAACTGGGAAGAAGGCTGTGAGAAACCTACAATGATGGACTTCGACGAAGTCTCTGATCAAAATGATCAGAATGAAGAGGTCGAAACTGAAGAGCCAGAAGAACCCATTGCTGTCGAACCTTTAAGAAGGTCGCAAAGGGAAAGGCAGAGATCAGTAAGACTAGAAGGATTCGACACTTACCCAGATTCTGCTGTTACAGCAGAGGGAGACCTGACACACTTTGCACTAATGGCAGAAGCAGAACCAGTGAGCCTGGAGCAAGCCCTTAGTCACAAGCAGTGGAAGGAAGCAATGATTGACGAGTTGAAATCAATCGAGAAGAATGATACTTGGAAGCTAGTCGAACTTCCAAAAGAAAAGAAAGCCATAGGGGTGAAGTGGGTCTTCAAGACCAAAGTCAAGCCAAGTGGAGAAGTAGCCAAGTACAAGGCCAGGCTAGTAGCCAAAGGGTTCCTGCAGAAACCTGGTTTGGATTTCAATGAGGTCTTTGCCCCAGTAGCCAGGATCGAAACCATAAGATTGGTAGTAGCATTGGCAAGTCATAGAGGCTGGCCCCTGCATCAACTGGATGTAAAGTCAGCATTTCTGAATGGACCTCTGGAGGAGGAAGTCTATGTTTGTCAACCACCTGGTTTTGAGTCGAAGGGTAAAGAAGACAAAGTCTATAAGCTGGAGAAGGCCCTGTATGGGCTCAAGCAAGCTCCAAGAGCGTGGAACAAGAGAATTGATGGATTTCTCTTGGCTCAGAAGTTCATGAGATGCACCAATGAACATGGAGTATATGTGAAGAAGAATGGAACTTCGACTCAGTTGTTGTTGTGCCTGTACGTAGATGATCTACTTGTAACTGGCAGCAATGAAGTCGAAGTCGAAACCTTCAAGAAAGTGATGATGTCAGAATTTGAAATGAGTGATCTGGGACATCTATCATATTTCTTGGGGATGGAGTTTACCAAGACAAGTAAGGGTATACTCCTGCACCAGTCGAAGTATGCAGCTGATATCCTGAAAAGATTCGACATGAGCAACTGCAAGGAAGTTTCGACACCATCAGACACTAGCAGCAAGCTGTCGAAAGACGACGAAGGGATTGAAGTAGATGCCACCTTGTTCAAACAGATTGTGGGCTCCCTGAGGTACTTGTGCAACACTCGACCTGACATTATGTTTAGTGTCGGAATGATCAGCAGATTCATGGAGAAGCCGAAAAGCTCTCATATGGTAGCTGCAAAAAGAGTACTAAGGTATGTAAAGGGAACACAAAGTTATGGTATTCTGTTCCCTAGCAAGAGTGTGTCGAAGAATGGTAATGAAGTGTTTGGTTACACTGACTCCGACTGGAGTGGAGACAGGAGTGATCGAAAAAGCACAAGTGGGTATGTCTTTATGTATGGATCGACACCCATCTCTTGGTGCTCGAAGAAGCAAAGTATTGTTGCGTTGTCCTCCTGTGAAGCAGAGTATGTAGCTGCTTCCTTTGCAGCATGTCAAGCATCATGGCTGAGCATGCTACTGGTCGAAATTGGAGTGCACAGGGTCGAAGCAATGAAGTTGTTGATCGATAACAAGTCTGCGATAGATCTCGCAAGGAACCCTGTTGCACATGGTAGGTCGAAGCACATAGAGACCAGATATCACTTCCTGCGTGATCAAGTAAACAATGAGAAGCTGAATCGGAATATTGCTGTTCGGAACTTCAAGTAGCTGATGCAATGACCAAGCCATTGCAAAAGGGAAGATTCGAAGAACTAAGAACGATGCTTGGAATGATGTCACTCAGCAATGTGAATTAGGAGAGAATATTGAGATATGCCTTGTAATTCTATTGCTTGTAATTTATAGGTGTGAATAGTAACCTAGTCGAAATGGGCCAGTCGAATGGGCTAGTCGAAATTATGGGTCTGGGCCTGTTTCATTGTATATAAATATAGACGTCAGTAGCATGTAATTATAACCCTACTTTTATGAAATTCAGTGCAGCTTTTACCTAATATTATATTGCCCTATTCTTTCCTCTTGTCCTTAGCGCCGCCACTTCCTTTCTTGTCCCTTCCACGTGTTTATCCCCAACAGTTCTCTTGTCTTTGGCTGCTGTGAAACAGTGGAATTTACTCCAATTGGACGTAAACAATGTTTTCCTCAATAGGCACACCAGGTCTCAGCCTCACCTTTCCGACAACTTCAAATCTGTCTCTAAAGGCATATTCTGATTCTGATTAGGGAAACTGCTTGGACACTCGCCAGAGCACCACAGGTCATTGTGTCTTTCTAGGAGACTCGCTTGTGTCTTAGAAATCCAAGAAACAACAAGTAGTATCTTGTTCATCTGCAGAAGCTGAATACAGAGCCATTGCAAGTGTTGCTAGTGAATTGCAACTAGCCCCATTACCCGTGCGATGCACGGGGAGCGTTAGTATTAACGGATATAAATACATTTAACTAATATTTTGTTAATTATGAATTGAATAGATAGGAGTTATAGATATTAGGCAAAACCTTTAAAAGTAATACATATTAGAAAAGCACAGTAAAGAGTCATAATAATAATAATAATAATAATAATAATAATAATAATAATAATAATAATAATAATAATAATAATAATAATAATAATAATAATAATAATAATAATGATGCACAACTCAATCATCTAGATTAACAACAATTGGATTCTCTGATATTGCTCCAACAATTTCATTATCAAGACGTCACACAAATCTAGGACAAATACAATCGGTGGTCTTAAGGGATCTTAAGCAACATCTATAAAAGAACAATACAAAAATATAAGAACAAAAATGACATAATTAACTGAAAAGGTACAAGGTAGAATTTCCACTTCTGGTATAGATCAAAAAAAAACTTTTGGTATAGTCGCAGAGACCATTTTCTATTGCAAAAGGCTGCACCAAGGAGCATAGCAGATATAAACTACCATGAATTTCATAGACTAATAATATGCAACAGAGACATAACCTTGTAAATCAATACCATGCCCCTTCCTTCATCGCACCATGGAGAAGGGAATCAAAACTTGCATCACAAATCTCAATGCCTGCTTCTCCATATAATGCCAGTAAGTCTTAGAAAAATCTTTTGCATCATAAAAAGTTAGATATTAGTGTTGATTAATATGCTAAATCATGTCGTGAATAAGTATGCCCTTTTCCACAATTTGACCAACCTTTCTCACTATATCTTGTTACCGTATACTCAAATACATCTCTGCAGATCATATTACAAAATGATAAGACATATATCATTCAAATCCAAAATTCAACATAACATTTCAAGCCTTATTTCATCACATTGCCTGCTACAGTATTATGACAAAACAAAAATTTGACCAAAATTACAAAAGACCTTCCACATAAAATAACATAGAAAGATATTGTGATCTCATCACCATTCTCATCCCTCTCCTTCATGTGATCTCTCTCTCCCTCTCCCTCACAATCAAAGATACAATAGAGCCAAATCAGCATAGATGAGGTCGAAAAAAGAAGAAGCCCACAATGAAGAGGATTTGGTGGAGCGAGAGGGATCGGACGACAGTGACGAGGAGAACGTGGTTGAAGGCTATGGAGGAAGAAGGAAAAAGCAGATGAAGGAGGGCAGGGTTGTTCGGCGCCGGTCATAGAGAGTGAAGGAGAGAAGAGAGAAGAGATTGATGGAAAAAGAAGAATGTTTTGTTAAGAGAATTGAGGAAAATAGTGATGAGGCACTAAGAAGATGGGCGTGTTTGATGTAGTATATGGATCAACTCCTCTTCTTGCGCCAAATATCTTACCATTTCCAAAGTAACTTGAGTTACATCAGCTATTTTTCCATTTCAATTAAAGAGTTCTTATGTGTTTCCACGCCACTGAAAAATGAATAAATTCCTTTTCGTAGGAACACATATTCATCACCACTTGAAATGAACAAAGGAACACGTGTAGAAGAGAGAATAAAAGAAGACATAATGTTGGAATGTTGGAATAAAAGGCTGAAACAGTAGCTGAAGGTTTGGCGCCTTACTGCCAAGCCGCATACAAAATAGAGATGACTAAGTTCTCTTCTCAAAGACTTTGGAGTGGCCGCCCAGCATTTCTCTTCAATGATAGCCAATCCGCCATCCACCTTCCAACATTCCATGAACGCTCCAATCACATAGAAATCAACTGTCATTTCATCTGAGAAAAAGTTCTCTCCGGCATCATCCGTTTGGCCCATGTCAAATCTATTGAATTTTTTCTTCAATTTTAACTTTGTTTCTCTTGCAGGGTATAATAACAACTGAGGGTGTGCCAATAGCAATAAGCCCAGCTTAATGGCCCAGCCCAATGATGGAATTAACGCTGCCAAACAGAATTGTTTGTTGGGTCTTGCGCACCCGAACCCGGCTGAGATGGATTCTTCGCGGGTCGTCCTTGACCCGAGGTATATATGATGTTTCTTTTCTCTCTCTTCTCTCAGAAACTCAAGAACCCTAGTTCTCTTTCTTGTTTCTCCGTTTTCTTCTTCTCCTCTCTCTCACAGTGACCTAACTGCACCGTGGCTCTCACCACCGGTGATTGAAGCTGCGCTTCAGCTTGGTTTCTGGTCAATGATGATCTCTGATGATGATGAAGTAAAACCCCTTTGGTTTTGCTCTGAATCAAGCACACTGAGACCACAATCTCCTCTTCTCACTCTTCGACAAATCGCAAACCCTAGTTTGCTCAGAAACGCTTGATCTCTTCGATCAAGCTCTCGATCCACCTTCCTTCAGGTAGACCTACTTCTTCTTTTACGTTTTCCTTGATTTCTCTTTGATTTACACACTGTTCATGGAACCCTAACTTTGAATCTTTTGATTCTTTCAGGTGTGGGTGTGATACGGTTTTGAGACAAGATCAAACAAAGGTAAAATTACACTCTCTTGTAATTTCTCACCCTCTGTTCTCTTTCTTGAATAAAAAACCTAATCACTATGTTTCTGTTGCATGAACTTGTTGAGTTTCAACCTGAAACTCAACCCAGAATACCTTCTTGCACGAAATACCTTCAAGAAAACCTCTTCAGGTAAACCAGAACCCTTTCCTTACCTTTGTTCCTTTCTCAGTTGTTTCTGTCACAGAAACTCAGATTCTAACACTTGTTTTCTTATTTCTTGCTAGGTAAGATCACTCTTTGATTTTACAATCAGAAAACTTAACAACTGATAGAATACTGAAGATGGATTGGAGCAAACGTTCTTCAAGGGGTAGAAAGTAGATAGACTCTTTGAAATTTAGAAAAGTAAAATTGTATTGAAATGATTGTAAGTTTTCTGTACAGAGTTGTAGTTTATATACATGACTGGACACTGAGAACTAGCTGTTAGGCACCAACTTGGTTGTTAGGACAGCCAAGTCAGTTTGTTACAAACAAACTAGAAGTAGCTATAGTTAGTTATTTCCATAACTACCTTCTGTTTAAATGATAACAGCCAATGGCTATATGTATTAATTAAAGCAGGTTTTGATTATAAACCTCAATACCCAACCTTAATCAAAACATTCCTAAGTTTAAAGTAGACAACCCTACCTTAAACTAGACTAGAGCTGAACTTAGAAAAAAACAGCATAGGCAACTTAGACACAGGACAACCCCCTGGAAGGTTTAAAACAATAATAGTCTAAGACAAGCCCTTAGACAATAGCTATAGGTCATTCCTTTCTTAGAGACTTAGAAAGAAATAACATTTAGTTGCCTTCTAAGTTTAGCAAAACCTTCACCTTTAAGAGCCTTGGTGAATATATCAGCCACCTGGTCATTAGTTGAGCAGTAGTCCAATACTAGAACACCCTTAGCAACTTGTTCCCTAATGTAGTGGAACTTAGTTTCTATGTGTTTAGTTCTTCCATGTGATATTGGATTTTTGGCTAAGTTAATAGCTGACTTATTATCCATAAATAGAGTTATAGGATTAGTTAATTCTACACTTATTTCCTTAAGCAAGGTTTCTAACCAGGCTGCTTGGGTGGCAGCATGACATGCAGAAATGTATTCTGCTTCACATGATGACAAGGCCACAGTGGCCTGTTTCTTAGAGCTCCATGAGATAGCAGCCCCTTGAAATAGGAACACATAACCACTTGTGCTTCTTCTGTCAACCTTGTCTCCACACCAATCTGAGTCACAATAGCCAACCAACTTGTTATTACCTGTAGACCTGCCATTAGGAAAAAACAGACCATAATTAGTAGTGCCTTTTATATATCTTAGGATGCGCTTTGCAACATTCAAGTGAATCTGCAAAGGGCAGTTCATAAATCTACTGGTTACACCAGTAGCATAGAGTATGTCAGGTCTGCTATGACATAGATATCTTAGAGACCCAACAATTTGTCTAAAATAGGTTGCATCAACTTTAGTGCCCTCTTCCTCTTCTTTCTTAGTAAGATTACCCTCAGCTGGGTTAATTGCAGGATTGCAATTTTCCAGCTCAAATCTCTTTAAGACCTCATTGGCATATTTTTGCTGATGCAATATTATTCCTTCATTTACTCTTAGGAACTCCAACCCTAGAAAATAGGTCAGTTTTCCCAAATCTGTCATTTCAAATTCTTCTTTCATAGAAGATTTGAAATTTGCTATCTCTTTAGCACAACTACCAGTCACAAGTAGGTCATCCACATAAAGACATACAATCAGCAAGTAGGAGTTTATGTCACCTTTGACATAGACTCCATACTCTGTTGTACATCTAGCAAAACCACTTTGAATAAAGAAACCATCTATCCTCTTATTCCAGGCCCTTGGGGCCTGTTTAAGTCCATAGAGGGCCTTATGCAAATGATACACATAGTCCTCCTTGCCTTTTTCAATAAACCCAGGAGGCTGGTTGATGTAAACAATTTCCTCCAAGGGTCCATTTAAAAAGGCAGATTTCACATCTAGGTGGTACATGTCCCAACCTCTACTACAGGCTAGTGCTGTTACTAGCCTGATAGTCTCATGTCTAGCAACAGGGGCAAAAACTTCTGTGAAGTCAATGCCCTGTTTCTGTTGGAAGCCACGTGTCACCAGCCTTGCCTTGTACTCAACTATGTTTCCATTAGGATCAAGCTTTAGTTTAAAAACCCATTTAACACTAATAGCTCTCTTTCCATTAGGTAACTTAGTTAAAGTCCAGGTTTTATTTTTTTCAATAGATTTCAGTTCCTTTAGCATAGCCACTTTCTACTCCCTTTTTTTAAGAGCCTCAACATAGTCTAGAGGTTCAGAATCTGCCACCATAGCAAAATGGATGATATCTCCATCATCATCCACCTCATTGTCCCTTACTAGGTCATAATCAGCCAACCTACTAGGTAGATTCCTGACTCTAGCAGGCCTAATAGGGTTATTAGCAACACCAGTTTCCTGTTGAGCTATCTCAGGTGAGTTTGGCTCAACAGCATGTTCATCAACTTGAACATCACCTTCAATAGGCTCATCATCACTTTCATCATCATCAATTCCTGGATGATGTTCTGGTAACTCAGTGTTACCTTCATCAATTACATTTGAATCAGTGGAGCTTGCTTGCTCCTTCTTATTCCAATCCCAAGCCTCATCCTCAAGTATAGTAACATCCCTAGATATTTCTAACTTACCTGTTAAATGATCAACTAACCTGTAAGCACCAGTAGGGTGATACCCAACTAGTACCATAGGCTTACTCTTGTCCTCTAACTTCTTTCTTTTAGGATCAGGAATGTGTCCATAGGTTAGTGATCCAAATACCCTTAGATGTGTGACACTGGGCTTATCCCCAGTCCACATTTCCTCAGGTACTTTATCATCTAAGCCTCTAGTAGGACATCTGTTTAGTAGATAAACAGCAGTGGATACTGCTTCACCCCATAAGTCTTTTGGAAGGGATTTTAATTTCATCATGCTTCTGGCCATGTCCAGGATTGTTCTGTTCCTTCTCTCTTTCACTCCATTGTGTTGTGGAGTGTAGGGAGAAGTAACCTCATGAACAATTCCATGACTTGTACAGAAAGCTTCAAATTCTTTTGAAGTAAACTCTCCTCCTCCATCTGACCTAAGGATCTTAAGCATGTTACCACTTTGTTTTTCTACTAAGGCTTTAAATTCCTTGAATTTAATTAAAGCCTCATCTTTTGTCTTAATCAGGTAGACCCAAATTTTTCTTGAAAACTCATCAATAAAAGATAAAAAATACTTGTTCCCCCCTTTTGAAATCACATCAAATGGGCCACATATGTCTGTGTAAACAACCTGTAGAAGATGTTTAGACCTTAGTTTTAAATCTGTCTTGAACATCTTCCTGGGTTGTTTACCCAACAGACAAGTGGTGCATACACTATTAGGTTTCTCAATCTTAGGTAAACCTTCCACTAGGCCTTTAGAGCTAAGATTAAGAAGACTCTTATAGTTTAAGTGCCCATACCTCCTATGCCATAGAACACTTTCAAGATCAGTGGTAGCACTAAGGCATTCTGCCTCTATAATGCTAATACTGGTTTTAAAAGTTCTGTTCTTAGCCAATTGAGATGTTAGAATCAGTTTGTTTTTTTTTATCAAAAATCTTAAGTTTCAGGTTTTTCATAATGACTGAAAATCCTCCCTCTATAAGTTGCCCTAGGCTAATTAGGTTGCAGCTCATACCTGGAACATAGTAGACATTATGAATTGTGACTACCTGACCATCCTCTTTCTTTAGCAGTATGTTTCCCATACCTGTAGCTTGTAGTGACCTATCATTTGCACATCTGATAGTAGTCCTCTTGTTAGGGTTGAAATCTACTAGCCAATCTTTATTTCTTGTAAGGTGATTAGAACAAGCAGAATCCAAATACCATATTTTTGTAATACAGCTCCCATCACTCTTAGTAACCACTAGTGCAATATAGTCCTTATTTTTCTTAAGTTCAATATTAGTTACCTTAGTTTCTGCCCTAGGTCTAGGTTTAGAGTTATCACTTATAGCACTAAACACTACTGGGCTGTCTGAATCAGAATCCTCTTTTGCAACATTAGCTTCTACTTCTGATTTAGACTTATTCCTGGTTGGGCATTCAGTGGCATAATGCCCAAATTTATCACATCTATAACATTGAACTTTTGATTTATCCTTCTTCTTAGAATCACCCTTATTCTTAGAATTAGGTTTAGATTTAGGCTTATTTTTGTTAGAGTTAGGTTTAGAGGAAGACTTACTGTTGCCAGGCTTTGAGCCTTTCTTACCTTTGCCTTTTGTGAAGAAGGCAGTGTCTTCATCATCACTGTCTTCATTTAGTAGATTCAGCCGTATTTCCTTGGCTTCTAATCTACTTTGCAGCTGCTCAACTTTTAAGTCCTCAACATTTAGGGTGTCTTCAAGGCTGTTCACTGCAACATAATATTTCTTAGTTAGTGATCTCAAGATTTTCCTACAAATCTCTTCATCAGTAAAAGTATGACCATTTAGGGTCACGGCATTGGTAATTTTCTTTACACGACCACAGTAGGTCACAACATCCTCATCACTTTTCATCCTTAAGGTTTCAAACTGAGCCCTAAGAGCTTCCAACTTTTCTTTCTTAGCCTCAGTTGAACCATTGTAGTAGAAGTCAAGAGTGTCCCAAGCTTTCTTGGCACTCTCAATTCCCCTAATTCTATCAAAATTACTATCATCTAATCCTATATGAATTAGATGTAAAGCTTTCCAGTCTTTCTGGATTTCCTCTTCATATTTTGCATCATCTTCAGCAGTAGCAGGTGCTGTCACTGGTGTCACACCATATCTGACAACTTTTAGCACTCCCTGGCAGCCAAAAACTGCTTTCATTTGGTGGCACCATCTATCCCAATTCTTTCCATTGAGGATGGGAATTTGAGCCCCAAAACTAGGATGTGTTTGCATATCCTTAGACATATTAAACTGGAACACTTCACACACAGTTAGGTTTTAAAGAAATAGAAAGAAAACTTTAAAGAAAACACAAGAATTGAGTAGAGATTAGAGTATATGCCCTGGATCGTTTATAGTAGCTCTGTGTATACCATATTGAATTTTTTCTTCAATTTTAACTTTGTTTCTCTTGCAGGGTATAATAACAACTGAGGGTGTGCCAATAGCAATAAGCCCAGCTTAATGGCCCAGCCCAATGATGGAATTAACGCTGCCAAACAGAATTGTTTGTTGGGTCTTGCGCACCCGAACCCGGCTGAGATGGATTCTTCGCGGGTCGTCCTTGACCCGAGGTATATATGATGTTTCTTTTCTCTCTCTTCTCTCAAAAACTCAAGAACCCTAGTTCTCTTTCTTGTTTCTCCGTTTTCTTCTTCTCCTCTCTCTCACAGTGACCTAACTGCACCGTGGCTCTCACCACCGGTGATTGAAGCTGCGCTTCAGCTTGGTTTCTGGTCAATGATGATCTCTGATGATGATGAAGTAAAACCCCTTTGGTTTTGCTCTGAATCAAGCACACTGAGACCACAATCTCCTCTTCTCACTCTTCGACAAATCGCAAACCCTAGTTTGCTCAGAAACGCTTGATCTCTTCGATCAAGCTCTCGATCCACCTTCCTTCAGGTAGACCTACTTCTTCTTTTACGTTTTCCTTGATTTCTCTTTGATTTACACACTGTTCATGGAACCCTAACTTTGAATCTTTTGATTCTTTCAGGTGTGGGTGTGATACGGTTTTGAGACAAGATCAAACAAAGGTAAAATTACACTCTCTTGTAATTTCTCACCCTCTGTTCTCTTTCTTGAATAAAAAACCTAATCACTATGTTTCTGTTGCATGAACTTGTTGAGTTTCAACCTGAAACTCAACCCAGAATACCTTCTTGCACGAAATACCTTCAAGAAAACCTCTTCAGGTAAACCAGAACCCTTTCCTTACCTTTGTTCCTTTCTCAGTTGTTTCTGTCACAGAAACTCAGATTCTAACACTTGTTTTCTTATTTCTTGCTAGGTAAGATCACTCTTTGATTTTACAATCAGAAAACTTAACAACTGATAGAATACTGAAGATGGATTGGAGCAAACGTTCTTCAAGGGGTAGAAAGTAGATAGACTCTTTGAAATTTAGAAAAGTAAAATTGTATTGAAATGATTGTAAGTTTTCTGTACAGAGTTGTAGTTTATATACATGACTGGACACTGAGAACTAGCTGTTAGGCACCAACTTGGTTGTTAGGACAGCCAAGTCAGTTTGTTACAAACAAACTAGAAGTAGTTATAGTTAGTTATTTCCATAACTACCTTCTGTTTAAATGATAACAGCCAATGGCTATATGCATTAATTAAAGCAGGTTTTGATTATAAACCTCAATAAAATCTGCACACCTGCTTGCACGCATTTTGACCAAACCAGTAACATCATCTGTCTTCACCACTTTATTTTCCAAGTTGGGACTTCAAGACCTTTACCTCCCAACTTGTATCTATTTTAGCCTGTATTATTAATTTATTTAGTGGGTTGTTACTTAAACAGTTATTATTATTCAGTTATGCTTAGCTTAGACTTTATTCCTTTTTCTGTTAGCATTCAGTTAGATCTCCTAATGAATATATAGGAACTGACTTGTAATTTCTTACAATCAATGAGAATGAATTTCTCTCCTAACTGAATTCCAGATTCATTACTAGTATTTATGTCTAATTATATAATATACAAAGACAATAATCTTAAAGATATAAACATTGTGTAGTCTCCAAGTGGGTCCCTCCCACTTTTGGCGCCAAACTCCCCCCCACCCCCCTCCCTCTTTTTTTTTAATCCCTCCTCTCCCTTTTTAATTCTTCATCTCTTATTTTTTTTCATACTTTTATCTAAGGTGTGATGTTAGGCAGCGTGTTTTGAAATATTTTAGAGTCTGGAAAAAAATTTATTGTTCACATATCCAAAATGTGTTTCTCAATAACCAGTTTGTTGAAATAAAATAGTAATTTCGCAATAAAGTACGTAAAGAGAAATGCTTAACTGTTCAAATACGCGAGTTTTGTTTCTCAATAACCGGTTCGATGAATAAAAATAATTTAATAACAAAATATGTAAAGTACGATGTTAAGTTGTGGTTTCGGATGTTTTTGTGTTTGTAAAAAAAAATCAACTATTCAAATATGCGAAATTTGTGCCTCATTAACGTCCAGCGTGTTTAGGAGTCATTTAGTGCTCGGAAAAAAACTTAACCATCAAAATACTCAAAGTTCATTTCTCAATAACCGATTTCGTAAAAAAAAGTGACAAATATATAAAGAGTTATTTTAAGTAGTGTGTTTCGGGATACTTTAGCATTCAAATGACCAACAAATAAGACTTTTTCGTATTGCGATTTTAAAAATAAATTTTAACAAGGCACAAATTTTGCATTAACTAAAGTTATTGCCTCGTGCGTTCGGTGCACACAGTGGGATAAATAATATCTCTAAAGTGGTTTGCTTTCATTGATATCAAAAAAAGAGAGGTGATCCGCTTCCAGATATTAACTTCCTTATATTAGCAACAAGACAATAATAGTCTTTTGTGTTGCTTCAACAAACAGAATAGCAATATAATTCCAATTCCTTATATTACAAAATAAATCTCATGTGTTGCTTCAATATGGACAATAACTAATCCTATATATATATATATATATATATATATATATATATATATATATATATATAGTTCATTTTGAACTACATTTCATGTACAAATTCTTCTTCGGTTCCTCTTCTCGATCTACCATCGAGCTTCACAGCCCTTTCTCCATAACATTCATGGCCTCCTTTCTCTTCCTCTTGTTGCTATTCAAGACACTTAAAAGATGGAGTTGTTCTAAGAACCCCATTACCAATTTACTCCCAGGACCATGGACACTACCCCTCATAGGAAACATACACCAAATAATTGGCAACTCAATTCCCCATCACTGTTTCAAAAATTTGGCAAACAAATATGGACCATTAATGCACCTAAAACTAGGAGAGGTATCAAACATCATAGTTACTTCACCAGAAATTACCAAAGAATTAAACATTCCAACTCCTCGATAAATCAAAGTAGCAAAACACAATATTAAAGTGTGTTAATGCATTATTACTAGATAACTAGATAATGTCGTACTACACTAACGACTAATAAACTCATAAAGCACAAATTATTAAAATGAAAAAATTCAAAAAACTAGAGCATATCCCTAATAAGCGTGTGATGCACAGAGTCGGCTAAATCTGGTTTGTATAAAATATAGTTTTTTTTAGTATGAATCATTGCTGGCTACCACGGAGTGTCCCAACGTTTTCGGTGAAAGACTAGTATATCTCGATGCTTAGGAGCAAATTCCGCACTAACCAACACCGAGTTTGTCCACTGCGGGAATTGAACTCCAAAGCACAGGGTCGACCCATGTGTCCCACGTAGGTTATTCCACTGGACCAATCGTGTTGATTTGTAAAATATATAGTCGTCTAATAATTGTGAATAAAAATTAAGTTATAACTATAAATTAAATAAGAAGATTATAAAATTAAAAAAGGAACATTAACAAAGACATTGAAATTTTTTAACATCCATAGATAATAAGAAGAAAAATTCTAAGGAATTTTAATAACATAATCCATAAAGACAACATAATTAAAAACTGAAACATGTGGGTATCATGCAGGGTTGGATGAAAAGCACCAATATAATAGAAGCAGCTATACAAAGTTGAAAGAAGATGATGGAGATTCTATTGCAAATGTGGCTGATGTTCCTGCGGGAGTAAATGCTGCAACGCAGTACTCGAATTTAAAAAAAAATATATAAAAATATAAACACCAATTTAAGTATGCTTCTAACACATGTTGATGCAAAATGACCAAAATAAAGAAGACAACGCAAATAGAAAGTGAAATACGTGAGTATCATGTAAGGTTTGATGAAAACCACCAATAAAATAGAAGCATCTATACAAAGTTGAAAGAATATGATGGAAGTTCTATTGTAAATGTGGTTGAAGTTTCCGTACGTAAAAATTAAATTATAACTATAAATTAAATAAGAAAATTATAACATTAAAAAGGAACATTGACAAAGATATAGAAATTGAACATTCATAGATAATAAGAAGAAAAAGTCTAAATAAGTTTAATAACATAATCCATATTTCTCAAACACGAAGAGAGAAGTTATTCCTATAGACCGTAAATTCTAAAAAATTTAGAAAGTATATTTGTGATTTGGTAGTGACCGAACTAAATGGATTCAATAAATATTTAAGGTTTGGAAATATAAGAAGAACAAGTATAAATAAATTATTTTTTAAAAGGTTTAGAAAAATATGGTTCTAAAATATTTAAAAAATATATTTGTGATTTAGTAATGACCGAACTAAATGGATTAAATATATATTTTAGGTTTAAAAATATAAGGAGAAGAAGCATAAAAATAAATTATTTTTTTAAAGTTCAGAAAAATATGGTTCAAAAAAATATAAAGAGAATAAATATAAAAAGAAAATTGATTTTGTAAACGGTGAAATTAGTAAAATGGTGAGATGCACTCGTTAGTGTTACTCTCTCTGTTTCTAATTTTTGGTACTCTTGGCTTGTTACACACAAATAAAGGTACCTTTAATTTGTGTTATAAAGAGTATAAAGGGTATATTTGGAAAAATTTAGTGAATTGTACATTGGGTTTTTAAAAGTACCATTGTTTTGGAATAAAAATAAAATATCAAAAGTACCAAAGATTGGGAACGGAGGGAGTACGAGATTATTATTATCTTCACCAAATTGATTATTAAGAAACGAACTTTGTGTATTTGAACAGTTAATTTATTTTCCAAACGCTAGAATACCCTAAAACACATTGTTTAGCACCACATTTTACGTATTATTAACAAAATTATTATTTTTTTCACCAAACTGGTTATTGAGGAACAAACTTTGGTTTTTGAGAGGTTGAAATTTTTTAAAAACGCTAAAATACCTTAAAACACACTTCTTAGTATCACACTTTACGTATTTTGTCACGAATTTTTTTTTTCATCAAACGGTTATTGAGGAACAAACTTTGCGTATTTGAATAGTTAATTATTTTTATGATTCATATAGTACACCGAAACACAATGCTTAGCATCACATTTTACATTATTGTAAAAAAACATCTCACTTTACGTATTTTGTCATGAAATTAATTTTTCACCTAACCGGTTATTGAGGAACAAACTTTGCGAATTTGAACAGTTAATTTTTTTTCAAACGCTAAAGTACCCCTAAACACATTTCTTAGCATCGCAGTTTACGTATTTTGTCACAAAATTATTATTTTTTCACCAAATTGGTTATTTAGAAACAAACTTCGCGTATTTGAACAGTTAAAATTTTTCCGAACGCTAAAGTACCTAAGACACACTGCTTTGCATCACACTTTACGTATTTTGTCACGAAATTATTTTTTTCTAACAAACCGGTTATTGAGGAAATTACTTTGCGTATTTTAGCAGATAATTTTTTTTCTGATCCATAAAGTACACCAAAATACACTTTTAGCATCTCACTTTACGTATTTTGTCATAAAATTAAATTTTTAATTTTTTCCCACCTAACTGGTTATTGAGAAACGAATTCGCGTATTTGAACATCTGATTTTTTTCCGGACTATAAAATACTCCCTAAAATATGAAAAAGAAAAAAAAACAAAAAAAGGGAGAGGGGGAGTTTCGCACATAGTCCTCGCTGAAATGCGGGACTCGCTTATATGATAAGATAGTTTTTAATTTAGTTAAATACTTATTACGTAGTTTTTTAATTTTGACAAAAGGAATCTATTTCATTTTATTCATAACAGTAGCAAAAATGCATGCTGGGATATCAAAGATAGTATGAGAAGAAGCTGAAAACAATGCTACCCTACAAGAGTGTGAGCCACCTTATTAGCTTCCCTCCTAAAAAATTCCACGTGAGAGTTGTTGCTAAAAAAAGCGAAAGAATCCTTACAACGATTCAAAATACAATCATAATCTGAAATAAAAGAGTACCTTTTGTTGAAGTCATCCATCCCCACTTTCTCAAAAATAACATCCTTGAAATCTAGTCACGAACCCATTCCATAGCTGGCATGAGGTCCAAAGCTTCACCCTTGTAAACATCAATGATGGGGAAAAGAAATGTTTTCGCAGCGAGTAAAATCACATCCTCATCATGAAGTACCAAAGCACACCTTTTTACCACCACTTGCAATATCTGCATCAACGTTACACTTAACAAACCCTGGGGGGGGGGGGGGTTGCGCTACTGAGCCGGAACAACAACAGATGTATTGGTCCCTGTGTAAGTACATGTACCTATTGTCTTATCATGCGTTGCCGCCTAATCATGGAGAAGATGACTACCACGAATAACAACAGAAGCAACAGTGTGCTTGATGTTATCCCAAACTAGCTGATTTCTACTTGATCAAAGGCTCCATAAAGTAATGCACCAAGCTAACCTGCCATCACAATTTAAATGGTTTTGCAATGTAAAAACTAATTCCCTTATGGCTTAAAGGTCATTTTGGCCCTGCAAAATACACATTAATCCATTTTGGCCCCTGTAAAATAAAAAACTTTAAATAAGCCCCTGCAAAATAGTTAGTTGTTCAGTTAAGCCCTCGCTGTTAGTGGTCCACTAACGCTGTTATTTTTAAAGGTATTTTGCAGGGGCCAAAATGGATTAATGTGTATTTTGCAGGGGCCAAAATGACCTTTAATGTATATTTTGCAGGGGTCAAAATGAGGGTTAAAAATAACAGCGTTAGTGGACCACTAACAGCGGGGGCTTAACTGAACAACTAACTATTTTGCAGGGGCTTATTTAAAGTTTTTTATTTTGCAGGGGCCAAAATGGATTAATGTGTATTTTGCAGGGGCCAAAATGATCTTTAAGCCTTCCCTTATTGAAGTTGCTGCCAACGCATTAACAGCCACATTGCCAACACCAATTGACTGCCAACAATCCATAGCTTTACTATAGTGGCGAACAAATGCAATGGAGTTTCTTCTTCATCTTGACACCACGGGCAACCACCTTGCACAAGAATGCCACGACGCGCAAGAAGAGACCGCGTAGGGACACAGTCTCTACAGAGCCGCCAGAGAAATGTTTTTACCCTAGGAGGTAGTCTCTTCTTCCACAAAACTTTCCTCTTACCTTTAACTTTGAGATTAAAAGTGTCTAAGATTAACTTTATAAATCAAAAAATTACTACATCAAATAGGTTTTTCAACCTAAGTAGCTAATAACATTGAGCAATAATTTAATTTTAAGGTCAAATCAAATGTAAAATCGTAGACCCGTGAACTCACAGTAAAATCAAGGTTTACTAATTTTATCAAAGTTTACTTGAACTCGTACGAGTTTATAAAAAAGACAATTTATCTACTAGTTGACTCATTTTTTGTGATCTAGAGTCGTAAACTCGAAAGTTTAATAATCATAGTTAGTTGTATTTTCTCAATTCATTTTTTATCTTAATATATAAACAAGAATTAAGATAACATGATTTTTTCTAGGCTTAAATATATATTCAGCCCCTGTAAATATGACCATAATCCATTTAAGCCCCTATAAAAAAAAAACTTTAAAATGACCCTTGTAAATATTAAGCGTTTACGGTTAAGCCCCTCGGTCAACTTTCCATCCAAAAAAGCTGACGTGGCAAACGGAGATGACGTCAGCATGATATCATCAATGATGTCACTGCCACGTGTTATCATCTCATTGGACCATTATGCCACGTGTCACTAAACGCGACATCATCATCCCACGTCATCATGGACACATGGCATTGACAGGTGCCACGTCAGCAGCCAATAGATGGCTGCCACGTGGCGCTCACATGGCAAAGTGGAGGAGGGGCTTGTCACTAAAAAAATTAAACATTTTGGTTGAGGTGGGAGTTGAACTCATGGCCCTTAAGTGACACACTTACCCTCTAACCACTGAACCAACAAATTTGCTTGTTTATAGTAATGCAACTGTTGATACATATTACATAAATCTTCGTTCATCTTCAACAATCATCATCTTCGTACAAAAACGAATCTGGAAAAGGATTCAATCAGATTCGATTTTGTTTTGATTATGAAAATTGGATTTCGTTTTCTAATTCAGATTTAATTTCTTTTTCAATCATATCTGGACAAATACAAACGAACCCCATCTCCAGATCTTCATCGATTTCGTTCTCATCTCCAGATCTTCATCTTCAAAACACAAACGAAATACAGCAACCCAGAAATTCAAACAATGAAGAACATTGAATGATTTCCAGATTCGCTTTTTCTGAAACACACAATGAAACACAAATAAATACAGCAACCCAGATTTCGTCGCGTTTCGTTTGTGTTTTCCAGATCCATGGATGTTCATCATTTTTTTTTTAAAAAAAAATTAATAACAAAATATGTAATGTATAGTTTTTGTTGGCTTGAAATACTAAATTAAACATGTGGCTTTGTGGTAGCTTGGAGTGTTTGCCATTTTTAGGTTATGAGTTTGAACCCCTTGTTAGCCAAAATTCTTATTTTGTTCGGTAACACACTACACTTCACTTTGTCATGTTACTGCAACATGACAGCCATTCATTGGTTGCTGACGTGGCACGTGTCAGTGCCATGTGGTAGTGGTGACATGGGGTGCTGACGTGGCATGTCAGTGGCGCGTGGCACAAAGTCCCATTAGAATGATGACACGTGGCAGCGACATAATTGATGATGTCATGATGACGTCATCTTCGTTAGCCACGTCAGCTTTTGTGGATGAAAAGTTGACTGAGGGGCTTAACCGTAAACGCTTAATATTTACAAGGGTTATTTTAAAGTTTTTTTTTCAGAACCTTAAATGGATTATGACTATATTTGCAGGGCCGAAGATATATTTAAATTTTTTTTCTATATCAATCTGAACACGTGGCTGTGGTTGTGTTTCTTTTGGTGATAACTGATAAACACGCTTTCACTCTTTGCTCATCAATAGCTGTGGGCTATAGAGCTTGCTGCAGGTCGGCGAATCCAATGGTCAAGATTGAAACAGCCTCCTAATAAGCAACAACGCCAACTCGGATTACAATTGGATTCATAACAATGATCAATGAGTTATTCGAAATTACTATAGGATTTAATTTTCTTAAAGCCTTTAATGAACAAACATAGAAACTTTTTTTTGACGGGAACATAGAAACATTTAAATATGAAGAAAATGCTATAGCTTGTCAAAAAAAACTATAAAATTACATACATATTGTATATTAATTGTAAAAAAATTGACCACAATAATCATAAAATGATTGTGTCAAAAAAAAAATCATATTCATTAAGTGAAGTATTATTAATAATGATTATTTTTTAAAAAATTAAACCATTTTTTTGACAAAAAAATTAAACTATTTCTTTTTACCAAACAAAAAAAAATTAAACTATTAAAAGTTAAATTTATTAGTATTAAATATATTTAATAGCATTTATTGCATTTAGAATATAAACATTCTCTAATATATTGTCGGCAAAAGTAGAAAAATGTTTCATACGTTAATTCTTTTTATACTTTCCACAAAAAAATGTATCAAATATTGACTAACTGGAATTTTATTAATAGTAAATAATTTTTTAAAAAAGTAGTAAACTATTAAAAGTTTCTTCGACTGCATATTAAAAGTTGAATTTAATTTTTTCCATAAAACCTTGAATTTAATATCTTCCATAAATAAGTTCAATTTAATAGTTTCCATGAAAAAATTGAACATTGTTCAAAAAAAAAAAAGAAATAAATTGAATTTAATATTATAATATTTTTTGACAAAAAATTTAATGTTAATATTATAAATCAAACATTATAAGCGAGAGTAGTGGCTTCAGCCAAAATTGGAGGCAAAACTTACGTGGAGGCTGTCTTCTCTTCCTTTCCTTCATCATTTGCGCGCCAATCTACATGGACACTATCTTGCCTTCCATTCACTTCTCATCCTGCTTATTTGGATGGATTTTAGTGGCTTGAACTTGAGTGAAATCTGTTGCCTTCCATTCCCTTCTCATGTTTACCTTCCATCTGTCTCACATCTTTAATCAACCAATCCGTGGCTGCTTCGCACATGGTCCCTTTTCTTTTCCAACGTTTCAAATCATTGTTTGCCCGCGAAATCTTACATATCTTTGCTTGGTTTCCTTCTTTACAGTTTACAGTGCGCGCCAATCTACATGACACCTTGCTCCATGGCAGAACTTGCATCTTCTTTCCATACTAACTCTCTTTCATGGTGCTACGTGCAGCTTCTTTCATGGTGTTCTTTTGATTTTTTGCAGCACGTGTAGCAACAACCATGACTTCATTTATTGCACCATTACTCTCTATCCTTCACACACTCTCTGTTCTTCTGCTTCTCTTCTACCTAACCTATCTCTTTCTCATCCTTCACGTTTCTTCTTACATTCACTCAGTTCTTCTTCCCTTCTATTGGCTTAATTTAAACTCTCCCCAATCCCTGAATCCATGGCACATGCTTCCTTTTGTTTTCCAACAATTCTACTGATTGCTTTAGATATGAAATCTTCATTGGTTTAACTCTTCCCTTCACAGTACTGTATCCAACCTTTGCTTGCTTCTTCTATTTAAATTTGTTCTAGGACCCCTTTTCCACAACATTCACCATTACTTGCCTTTGATTTCCTTTGCTTGGCATTTCCTTCTTTCTTTTCTCTCACAATGTCAACTCAGCAACTGACTAACCGAGTATGCATTTTGTTTTGGCCTCTTCTTACTTTTTTTCCTTTGCATAGTCTTACCTCTCACTTATGTTTTTATTGCCTTACTTTCAGGATGCCAACTCTTATTTTACACCTTTTGATCACGCCATCATTAAAGAGATGGAGGGCAACATAAGGACTTTGTTTTGTTTCTTTGATCCTGCTGTGGTCCTGCATGCTTCTTTTCACGTTATGTTTTCCATCTATTCTCATCATTTTATTTTCATGTTAAACGTGCCTTTGTTTCTGTTGTTTCTTTTGTGCAGGCTTATGCTGTGCTCCCATTTATGACAACTCTTTTGGAGCGTTCCATTCCTTATTTCGTGACACTAATTGATTGTGTTGGTACGCGTTTTGAGGTGGCCGCGAGGTGGAAGGGTGGTTTGCTTCATTTTTGTGAAGGGTGGAGTAGACTTGGTTCACACTATAAGCTTAGGTTTGGTGGTTGGGTCATAATGACCTATTCTGATGATTTTGTTTTCAAGATTGTCGTGAGGGATCGTTCCCTCTATACAGTTCCCTGTCCAAAGCCTTCTCTGTATTATGCTATTGGAAATGCTGATAAACCAATTGTTATTGATGCTGATGATTTCGCTCTTGAGAAATTTAAGTGTCATGACCTCACCTGCACTCCAACTGCTTATTGTACTACACTCACTCTCCTTGATCTTATTTCTCTGGTGAGGTTTTTGTTGTTGTTTTGTTGGCTTTTAAATATTTTGTTGCGTTCTTTGTTTATGTTTGTTCCTTTTGTTTTGTATGCATGCAGCGAATATCTGAGTCCTTTTGTCTCATTGCTATCCCTCAATCCATCACCAAAATCATTATTGTTGATGAGTGGAACCGTTCTTGGACTTGCCCTCTTGAGTGGCATCCTTCACCTACTATTGCATGTCATCTTGCTCAAGTTTCCAAGGCTTGCTATGTTCGTGGGGAGTGGTATGACTTATGCAAGACTAGGGGGTTGAAGGAGGGGCAGGATATACGACTTAGTCTTTCTAAGGACAGCAATAGCGTGTTTTTTTTGAGTCTCAGCTGGTTTGGGAAAATCTAGCTTTGAGTTTGTTTGGTTCTTCTCTGGTGGTGGCTTCTACATGGAGACTCAGTTGTCTAATAGTGTTTCTTTCATGTAGTGTGGGTGTTGACAGTTTGTTGTTTAGTGTTTTCTAATGATGTAATATGTATTTTCAGCTTTATTAGTAGTTAGTTTAACTAATGGGTGTAGACCTGTATTAGTTGGTAGTTGTTTAGGAACTTGGACTCATATTTAATGTTGTGCTGTTTAATTAAGTATTGGGCTTTAATGTTAATCATAATATCCTTATTCTAATCCCTTTCGCATTTTCTTATACTTAATCTCATCCATGCTTTTACCTTTACTTTTTACCACAATAATACTCTCTTCTTTCTTTCAACTGCTAACAACCATAGCTTTTATTGCATCCTTTTTTTCTCTACAAGTGGCACTGTATTCCTTACCTCCACTTAGGCTTCCTTTGGCAGCTTGCAGGTTCTTTCTGAACCCTTCTTTCTTTCCTATTTTTCGTTTCTCTATAAATATACTCTCTCTTGCACTTTTGTTTGTACTTTTGCTTGAGGCATTGTCTTGGAAAAATTGTCTAGGGCTCAGAGTTAAGTTCTATCTATTTTTGCATGTTCCTCAGTTATTGTTTATATTTTTTGTTTTATGTTCTTACACTTTCCATTGTCCATCTATAGATGAATAATAGGTTGTTGCAGGGTGCTCATAGGGGTCACAACATGGGTTTGAATATAAAGTTTGAGATTTATGAGCTTGAATATGTTCCAACTCATGTGAGAATGTCATTTCTTTTTTTACTGATTTTGTTAAATTCTGTTTGCATGCTTTCTAATTGGTTTGTGGTTTGCTCCTGCTAGGTTGAGGCCAAACTTCCTTATCTTTTTTCTGGTGAACATATTCAAGAAATAGGCAGTCGTGTGGTTCTTTTTGATTCCACTGGGAATCAGTTTGAGGTTGTTGTTGTTAAGAGAGGTTCTGATGTGTTTTTCACTCAGGGTTGGTCTCAAATGGGAAGGTTTTATGGTTTGCATCTTGGGGGGTGGATTCAAATGATGTATGTCCGCTTTGATCGTTTTTTTGTTGAGATTCGTGATAGGTTCTTGGTATATCCTTATACTGTTGGACCTCCTAAAATCATTAGGCTTGGTCAGGAACCTGCTTTGATTCAAGATGATGATCTTATTTCTAATTCTTTGGATCAATCAATGTATGTTGGTAGGGTGCCTACCTTGGTGTTCACCTTATACAAGACACTTGATATTGCTGATATGACCAGCCTCTTCTTGGTTTGCTTCTTTTTCTTTTATTCTTTCTTCTCTTATTCATTAATGAACTGTATGTCTTATGTTTATGTTTTTTGATTGCAGCATCTTCCTATTCAGTTTTGTGAGATAGTGCTTGCAAAAAATGATTCTGACATTATACTGGTTGATGAGATGGGTAAAGCTTGGCCCTGTCATCTTATCTTTCCAAGGGGTCCTAACTCTTCTGAAGTTCGTCTCCGTGGATGGTCTCTCTGTCGTCAGGCAAATGGTTATGTTGAGGGTCTTTCTCTGAAGCTTGAGGTTCCCATTGAACAAAATTCCACGTTTCTGTTACTAAATAGGTGTTAGTTTGTTTTAGGGGTTTCTTTATGTTTCTTATAAATGTAATTTTTAATTCTTAACAACTTTATGTGTACTTCTCATTATGGGGCAACTTGGTTCTTTTGTATTGTACTTCCTATTGGAATTCTCCTTCTTAAATGGAATAATATTTTGTTTCATTTTTCTAACCAAAACTGTCGTTGATTTATACTAAGCTTGCCACTGGGTTCCTTTACACTATCATTTTTTCCACAATAAGATCCTGTGCATACTATACTCTTGATCTTTTCTTATGTTCTCATTATTCAACTTATTTGCTTCTTTTCCTTTTATCTTTTGTTTGCTTAACAATAAATCTATGCCTAATATTCTCTTCCTTTCACTTAATCTAAGTGGGGTTGTTCTTAAAAAATAATTAATTTGATTAACTGATAGTTTGAAGACCTCTTTTTGGTTTTCTCCTTCGTTGATTTGCCAATTTAACCTTATCATAGCTATTTTTCCAACTAATCGATCTGCTTGGATGTAAGATACAATAATGATCTTTTTACTACTATTATGCAATGGCAATTAAATCTTTTACCTAAGTGCTTAAACTTCAATTTCAACTTCAACTGGTTGCATTTCTGTGTGAAGTGTGATTTGTTCCTCTTGATAGTTTGAAGACCTCTTTTTGTTCCTCTTGATATGTTCCTTTTGATTTGTTTCTTTGTGAAGTGTGGTTTGTTCCAACTAATCGAGCTGCTTAGATGTAACTTAGAATAATGCTTTTTTTACTACTAATATGCAATCAGAATTAAATCTTTTACCTAGGTGCTTAAACTTCATTTTGTTTGTCTGTTCCATGATTTGCATGTTTGCCAGTTGCATCGTTTTTTATGATCCAAGCTATTCTCTACCTTATAGTTGCATGGTTGCCATATGGTATGTGTTCCTTTACTTATGCCATATGGTATGCGCTCCTTTGGTTAATGCCTGTACATTCTCTGCCTTTCTCTTCGCATGTTTGACACATGCTTCTAAAATTCTCTTTGCTTTGTGTTTGTTCCACTGCTTAACGTACATGCAACCGAAATTCTCTGTTTTTGCTTTGCATGGTTGACACATGCTTCTAAAATTCTATTTGGTTTGTCTTTCATTGGGCGGCTAAACTTCCTTCTATTCCATTTTGGTTGCATGATTGACACTTGGTTACTGATTGCCATTTGTTTCGTGTTCTCTTAGTCTTCAATCTATCACCATTAGATTCATCTCAAGGGCCACAATTGAATACTTCTTCCTAATCATGCAACGTTTAATCTCTATAAAACCCTACGTGCTATGGGCTTTGGAACATATCCACAGTTGTATCCTTCAGTATCTCATTGGTTTGGCCCATTACACTCCACAAGATGCCTTCAATTGCTGAGATTGTTCCTGGCAAAATTGATTGGTCCTTATCTGTTCGTGTGATTCGTCTTTGGATTGCCCCAGATTTTAAGAATCCTTCTAACCCAAACACACTTGAAATGATACTTCTTGATAAGAAGGTTTTTCATCATTCTCATTTTCGTTTTTTAGTGTTATGCTGTTATTCTTATTTCCTTTTTTTTGATTCTTTGAATTTGTTTCAATGCCTTCTTAGCTTGGAAAGATTCATGCAACTGTTAAGAGGGGTTTATTGAAGCAATTTGAACCTTTGCTGGAGGAGGGTTCTACTTATCTTATTGATAAGGTCCTGGTTGCTGCAAATGATACTAAGTTTGCAACTACTAACCATAAATATAAGCTTAACTTCATGGGAATTACAACTTGCATTCCTGTGGAAGCACCTTCTATTCCTTCCAATCACTTTGAATTCATGACCTTCTGTGAGATTGCTTTAACTGAAAAGGAAGATGTTCTTATTGGTGTGTTCTTTATTATTCTTTTTTGTGTGTTGGTCTTGCGCTTTGGATTTCGTGTGTACCTAATTATTATTCACGTTGCTTTTAGATGTCATTGGGCATGTTCTGCAGAAGGATACACTCCAAGATTATGAACGTAATGGGAATACAACTAGCATGTTACGTTTTGTGCTGGAGGATCTCAAGTGTGTTTTTTTTTTTGTTGTATTCCTTTCAAAATTTTAGTTTCTGTTTTACGGTTTTCTTTATGATTTACCACTTTTTGTCTTCTTCTTTTCAATGTTTATAGGCATGACACAGTTCAGTGTACATTTTGGGGTCACTATGCTGAAACAATGCATGAGAAATTGGAACGCCATGGAACTTCACCTCCTCCTGTCATTATCATACAATTTTGTAGGCTCAAAAAATTTCAGGGTATTTTTCTTTTGTTGTTTCCTTTATCTTTTTGCTTTATTTGTTTTTGTATTGATCCTTTTTCTTATTATTTTCTTTAGGTGTTGCTGGGGTTTCTAACACTTTTCATGGAACACGTGTGTTTTTTGAGACTGACATTCCTGAGATTCTTGCTTACAAATCAGAGTATTTGGTTCTTTTTTGTTGATAGTTTCCTTTTGTTTGGTTAAACATTAATTCTTATGTGCATTCATGATGAGTTGTTTTTCATGCTCATCAGTATGGCTACTTCTTCCACTGTGCCAACTCAAACTGTTACTCAAGTTAGTGCACCTGCTCCTGTGACTCTCCTTGATGATCTTCTCCAAACTCCTCGGATGGCCATATCTGATCTTTTGGAGGCAACTGAGGTATTTATCTTTACTTCCTTATTGTCTTCACATAATTGTTGTTTACATTATCCATTAGTTTCTGCTATTTATCACGTTTTCTTTTTTTTTTCATTTTTACTTTTTGTGTAGGCTTGCCTTGCAACTGTCCTTGCACAGATTATTGAAATTGATACAGAATATGGTTGGTACTATGACTCCTGTAACAAGTGCCTAAGGAAGGTTCGCAAGCAGGGATCCAGATACTTTTGCAGGAAATGTAATAGGGTTGTCACTGCTATCCCTAGGTTGTCATGCTTTCTTCTTTTATATTCTTCTATTCTAATCAACAATTTATGTTTTCTTTATCATTTTTTATTCTACTTTAACTTATTTATACTTCATTTGTTTGTTTTTCTATCTTAGGTTCAAGATAGAGGCTAAGGTGATGGACTCTACTGGTTCAACAAACTTTGTCCTATTTGATCGTGTTGTGACACGATTCTTGGGCAGGACTCCTCAACAGCTTCTTGAGTCTCCATGTGATCCTGCTGAGTTGCCTGTTGATTTTCAGGAGTTTTTGAATAAGAACTTGCTTTTTAAGGTTGAGGTTGTGGAGGGAAATGTGTCTCAGCATTGGCAGCATTTTGCTGTTAAGCGTATCACTTCTGATGATGCCATTATTGGGTCTTTCCTTTCAAAGTATAAGGATTTGGTCTGTATCTTTGTATTCATCCTGTCTTTTGATTTTATTTTGTGTATTATGTCTTTTGATAATGTTTTTTTAGTGACATTTGCTGTATCTGCAGGCTGGTCTTGGGGGTGCTGATGGAGATTTGAAATTAACTGATGCGCTCAATGACTGTGTTCCTGCAAGCCCTTTGGTTTGTTTCTTCTCATTTATTTTTCTAGGTTTCTTTTCCTGAATAGAATGCTTATTTTGTTTTTTGTATTTTTTCTTAGGTTTCTTCTGAACATGTTGGTTCAATAATGAGTAACCATTACGGTACTACTTCTGATGCTGATGTTACACCCACTAGCAAGGTTCTTTCAATTGGTGGTGATGGGCCCTCTGTCACAATTCCCACATGCAAACGTGCTTTGGATGTTGATAGTCAAGATGGTCCTCCTTCAAGGGTTCGTGTGTCAACTGCAACTGCTGGGTGTGGATCTTCCAACAAGTATCCAATATTTGTCTCTGACTCTGATGTTTCTATGATCCTGTCTTTTGAAAAAAAAACAAATGCCTCACCTGCATCTCAAGATATTAATGTGGTACCGGATTCCCAAACTGAACCTATTCTGGCTGCTGTGAATGATGATGTGGAGCCCAAATCTGGTGGTTGTGGTGCTTCTGTGTCTGCTACCGAGGATGTCGTGAGTCTCAAAGATGTTGGGGGTGATTTGGTTCCTTAGAGGGTTGCCTCTCCAACCTGAAATTACCTTGCAACTATCTTCTGGTCCCTACCAAAAGATGCACTAACTTCAAAATGTTGTTTGTTTTTGGTTTTAAAGTTCTCTTTTGTCTTTGGCCTTTTTTTTTTTTGAAGTTAGCTTTTGGCCACCTGTTGTTAGTCCTTTGTGTTGTTGTATTGAATAAGGCCCTTCCTTTATGTATTTGTGTGACTTTCGTTTTCATGTCACTATATGTAATTCTATGCTTTGTGTGGTATGGAGTATGTTTATGAATCTAGCAGCTTTTTTCCTTTTCTTTTCTTTTGATGTGTTATCCTCTTTAATGTATGGAGCAGTCCAAATGCATGTTGTCTATTGCATGTCCAAGTAATAATAGGTTGTTGCTATAGGCTTCTTATATCCCTTTATTTACTAAATAATACAAGCTGGACTAAATAATACAAGCTGGACAACAATTAAAATTTACCTAATCTTTATAAGTAAATAGATTCTAATAATATTGGCACACCAAACTTTCAACATCACAGTGGCATAAATAGTTCCATGCATTTTCACCAAGCACCTTCTATTCCTTCCAACCACTTTGAATTCATAGTGGTTCAAAGTACCTCTTATCAGAGTTAATGCAGCCCTTCCACACCTGTCTATCGATTTCTTCAAAGAAACAATGAATAATTATCTCATCTTGGGTAGCCAGTAGGGACATGTTGCACCTTACTGATGCAACTTTTCAATCATATGACATTTTTTTGGTCACTTATTCCATTAGTTATTTTTTCATGTTCACCATATGTACCAACTGACCCTCATTTCTTATTAAAGCTCTGTGTTTCAGTCTTTGCACAATTGCTCTCCCTTTTTCCACTTCACATTACTTAACTAGACTTATTGTATATTTCTTTCCTTAGTGGGTATAATGAATTCTAACAGGATTACTCTAACAGGAAATGTACCCAAGGGTTCTCATATCAATCCTGATGGTAATATCTTTTTCTTCTATCTACTTGCTTCTTCTTTTCTTTGTCATTTATATATTTTAACTTACACTCACCTACAGGTTTTCAACAATTTGCTACAAGTTCTACTTCTAATGTTTGTTGTTCTCCAATAAAAGCAAAACTTGGTTCTGGGAAACATGTTCTTAGTTCTATATCAAGCCAACCAGGTATGTCTCTATTTGTTATAATGTATTGCTATTTTACACAGATTACTTCTGTCTTTTCATTTATAGGTGCATGCAAGGTCATAATCTTTCCCTACCTTCTCTGTCCTTTTCATGCAGCTATACCTCATTCATCTTCAAATAGTGAAAATGTAACTTCTTCCACGTGTGTTGCCTTTTCACCTCCTCATCCTATCCTTTCCACGGGCCTTCCTTCTAGAAAGTACATTCTTAGATCAACCTCAACTCTAACGTGTATGTGATTTTGCATGTTGTCTTATTACTTTCTATTTTAAGCTTGGTTCTCTATATATTCATTCTCTTTTTCTTTTCTTTAAACAGCTCCAGCTCATGCAACTTTACAAACAAATGATGTTTTCCATCATGATGCTTCTTCCTCCAATGTTCATTTTGTTCCTGCTCATGTTGGTAAATGTTTCTTCCCATGTTTATGCTGACATTTTTATTCATTTTATGACACTTTTAGTTTGATACATTTTTTTCCAGATTCTAACAACTGCATATTGTCCAATTATTTGCTATAGTGAGATTCACTTATGTTTATTCACTTTGTTATTACTTTTTTCTGAGCAGTACCAACCCATGCATCTTTGCAACATATTGATGTTTTATGTGATGATCCTTCTTCCTCCAACGTTGGCTTTGTTGATAGTAATATAGGTAAGTATCTCTTACCACTTTTACAATGAAGTTTTTAGTTTTTATTCTCCACTTTGAAATTCTTTTCGTTTTCTAGATCCTGCTCCTTCCACCTATTCGGATATTGGAGAGCCAAAATCTACTTGCCAATGTTGTGGTGCCCTTATGTGGTATGAGGAGCGACTCAAGAAACATTTTAGGGCAGCTACCCCAAAATTTTCTTTGTGTTGTTCACAAGGAAGAATTGTTGTTCCTCCATATCAAGATCCTCCACACTTATTTGATAATCTCTTTCATAATAAAGATCCTCGGAGTAAATATTTTCTTGATGATATTAGATCTTTCAATAGCATGTTTGCATTTACATCCATGGGTGGAAAAGTTGATCGAACAATGAATAATGGTCGTGCTCCTCCTATATTTGTTCTCAATGGTGAGAACTATCATCAAATTGGTGGGTTGCTTCCTCTTCCAGGCGATATACCTAAATTTGCCCAATTATATATCTATGATACTAACAATGAGGTTCATAATAGAATGTCTGTTGTTGGGTAAGTTTCTTTAATGTTTATCTTATAATTGAAAATTACTAGCATTTTAATATGGTTAATTTCTTACCCTTTTTTTTTTATAGGATGGACAACGATGCTTCTTCTATAAGATCGGATTTGGTGTTGGCCATTAAACAAGTTCTTGATGAATGCAATCCTTTTGCAAAGAATTTCAGAATGTTACAACACCATTTGGCTTCTAATTCATTGCCTAATGTAAAATTGCGTATCCTTGGTAAAAGAGGCCGTGATGGACGGCGTTATAATCTGCCTACTACATCTGAAGTTGCTGCCCTTATTGTTGGTGATTTTGACACTGCTGGTGATGATAGAGATATTGTCGTTCAGACACAAACTGGTTTATTACAACGTGTTCCTCTTTTGTCAGCTTCCTATTTGCCAATGCAGTATCCAATCCTTTTTCCTCGAGGTGAAGATGGTTTTGTTGAAAATATTAAATTTAGTTCTTCTTCTAATGCCCTAAAGATCAAACGAGGAAATGTGACACTTAGGGAATGGTTTGCTTATAGAATACAGCACCGAGTTTCTGAAAATTCACTCCTATTGTATGGAAGACGTTTGTTCCAACAATTTTTAGTTGATGGCTACAGCATGATTGAGGCAACTCGATTGCAATGGGTTAGGTTTCATCAAAAGGATATCAGAGCTCATCTTTATAGTGGTCTAGCCGACGCAATTTTAAGGGGGGAATCTGACTCGGCTTCAATTGGAAAACGTATAATACTTCCTTCCACTTTCATAGGAGGGGCACGATATATGTTTCAAAATTACCAAGATGCTATGGCAATCTGTTCATGGGCTGGCTATCCTGATCTTTTTATTACATTTACTTGCAACCATAAATGGCCCGAGTTACGTTCTTATTTTGAGACTTATGGATTTGTTTCACAAGATAGGCCTGACATGGTTTGTAGGCTTTTTAAGATAAAGCTTGACCAATTGATAAAGGATATCAAAAAAGGTGATGTCTTTGGCAAGGTTAAATCAGGTAATTAATCGTACTTGCTATTTAAGATTTTTATTTCCTTTGTCTTTCTTATTTACTTAATCTTTTTGTGTATCTTATTTTACAGTCATCTACACAATTGAGTTCCAAAAAAGGGGATTGCCTCATGCTCATATTTTAATCTTCCTTTCTCCTGAGGCTAAATATCATAATGCAAATGATATAGATCGTTTTATATCTGCTGAGATTCCTGATAGTGTTAGTGAACCTGATTTGTTTAAGGTTGTCACCTCTTGCATGATTCATGGTCCATGTGGTCCTGATAATCCGACTTCACCCTGTATGCAGCAGAATAAGTGCACAAAGTACTTTCCAAAAAAATTTGTGGATTCTACCACAATTGATAAGGATGGTTATCCAATTTATCGAAGGCGTGAAAATGGAGTCTTTGTTGAGAAAGGTAATTGTTTTGTTGACAATAGATTTGTTGTTCCCTACAACAAAACTTTGCTTCTTAAGTATAATGCTCATATCAATGTTGAATGGTGTAACCAATCTCGAGCTATCAAGTATCTTTTCAAATACGTTAACAAAGGGCATGATCGTGTTACCGCTGGCTTTTATGGTAAATCAACTGAAGCCGGTGTATCAAATTGTGAAGATGAAATTAAGATGTATTATAATTGTAGGTATTTGTCCGCATGTGAAGCTACATGGCGTATTTTTAGTTTTGATATTCATCATCGCGAACCTTCTGTTGAGCGCCTTACCTTCCATCTTCCTAATGAACAGTTTGTTATATCTTCTTCTAATAGTAGCATTGAAGATGTTTTGAATAGGAAAAATATTCATAACACCAAGTTTTTAGCATGGATGAATGCTAATAAGATATATGAAGAAGCCAAAAATCTTACATACTCCCAGTTTCCATTGAAGTTTGTTTGGAAGGATACCCAACATCAATGGTGTCCACGGAAGAGTGGTTTTTCAATTGGAAGACTTCACTATGTTCCTCCTGGTTCTGGTGAGCTTTATTATTTAAGGATTCTTCTTGGTTACTTAAAGGGTCCTATTTCCTATGAAGGTATTAGGACTGTTAATAATGTTGTGCATGAAACTTTCAAAAGTACCTGTTATCATTTGGGATTGTTGAATGATGACAAGGAATATATCGATGGTATTAAAGAAGCGAGTTTTTGGGGAACTGGTCTTTATTTGAGGCGTCTTTTCTCATGCTTATTGCTCTCTAATCAGTTAGCCAAACCTGAATATGTTTGGGAAGAAACTTGGAAATATTTGACAGATGATATTTTGCATCGACAGCGAGCTCTTCTTCGTTTTCCAGGTAAAGTTTGATCCTCATAAAATATTGTTGCATCTTGCCTTTTTAAATTTTTTAATTTTTAGTGCTTACTTCCTCAGATCTTTATTTGTCTCCGGAGGAGTTGCAAGCTTTTGCCTTGGCTGATATCCATAGGTTTCTTCAAAGCAACAATAAAAGTCTAGGTGATTTTGTTGGAATGCCACAGGTTGATGATAGCTTGCTTGGAGTTAATCAAAATCGACTTATACATGATGAGTTGAATTATGATAGGCATCAATTGGCTTCTGAACATGTTCAGCTATTGTCTTCAATGAATCCTCAACAACGTGTAGTGTACGATACTATCATGAAAAGAGTCACTGATTGTAAGCCAGGCCTTTTTTTCGTAAATGGATATGGAGGTACTGGTAAAACCTATGTTTGGAGAGCTTTATCTGCTGCATTGCGGTCAAAAGGAGAAATTGTTCTCACAGTTGCTTCAAGTGGTATTGCTGCTCTTCTAATTCCTGGTGGTCGTACCGCTCATTCCCGCTTTGCTATTCCTCTTAATTTAACTGAGGATTCTACTTGCAACATCAATCAGGGTAGTCCTCTTGCTGAGCTTATATTGAGGTGTAAGCTTATTATTTGGGATGAGGCTCCAATGACTCATAGACATGCTTTTGAAGCGCTTGACAATACACTTAGAGATATACTTAGGTTTGTGAATAATGGACGCCTTGATATTCCTTTTGGTGGGAAAGTTGTTGTCTTGGGTGGTGATTTTCGTCAGATTCTACCTGTTATCCCTAAAGGTACTAGACAGGAAATTGTTCACTCATGCATTAACTCTTCTTATCTTTGGAATTTCTGTGAAGTCCTTAATCTCACAATTAATATGCGGCTTTTGAATGGTTGTTCACCTCTTGATGTTGAGCATTTGCGGTCTTTCTCTAATTGGGTATTGCAAATAGGTGATGGTGATATTGGTGAGACTAATGGATTTGATGATACAACTATTAGTATTCCCGAGGATCTTCTTATTCGTCCTACTACTGATTCTCTTCAGACTATAGTTGATGTTGTTTATCCAAATTTTGTTTCCAATATTACTGATTCATTGTTCTTCAGAGATCGAGCTATACTAGCTCCCACAAATGATTTGGTTGACCAGTTAAACGAGTATATGTTGTCTTTGTTGCCAGGGGATGAGAAGATTTACTTGAGTTTTGATAACCCGTGTTCAATAACTTCTGAAATAGATTCTCCTGACGATATTCATACTCCAGAGTTTTTGAATACTATTGTTGTATCTGGTATGCCTAACCATGTTCTCAAACTCAAGGTTGGTGTGCCTGTTATGTTGTTAAGGAATATGGATCAGTCATTGGGTCTATGTAATGGAACACGTCTAATAATTACCAAAATGGGTAAATTTGTTGTTGAAGGTAAGGTTATTTCAGGGAACAATATTGGTGGGAATGTTTGTATTCCAAGATTGTCACTTACACCTTCTGATCCTAGAATTCCTTTCAAATTTGAGCGAAGACAGTTCCCTTTAGCACTTTCTTTTGCAATGACTATCAATAAAAGTCAGGGTCAGTCTTTGAAACATGTTGGTATTTATCTTCCTAAGCCTGTGTTCTCCCATGGTCAATTGTATGTTGGTGTTTCAAGAGTAACCTCTAGACAAGGTTTGAAGTTGCTGATTACTAATGATGATCAACAATACATGAATACAACATCTAATGTTGTCTATAAGGAGGTTTTTCAAAATTTAAACTAGGTAACTACATCTTTTTTTCCTTCTATTTTTTGGTTGATATTCGGCCCATTTATGGTTTTTGGTGGATTTTGGACTTAAATGGCCCATGTATTTTTATGTTTGAAGTGTCCTTTGTTTTCTTCTTATTTTGTTCCATCTACGCCCTCTTTCTTTCCCGCATTCGACGATTTCTGCTTCCCAGGTATGCTCTTTTTTCCTCGCTCCCTCTTTTCCTTTCTGCTGCCTGTTGTTGTTTCCATTTGTTTCTGTTTATGGTCTTCATCAAATGAATCTTTTTGGAGTTAATGGATCCCTCTTTTCCTTTCTGCCGCCTATATTACTCGGAATTAGGTTTTGTGTTAACCCCCAATTGAATATTTGTTGCGAAGTCCTGATTACGATATTGCGATCTCTGATGCTCTGGGTTGTTTCAAAATATTTCTTCCATGGTATGCATGTTCAATCCTTCTTTCCTTTTGTTCTCCTCTCCGTTTTGCCCACATGGTTGAGTTTTTCTTCATAGTCTTCATAGTTTTTCTTCATAGTCTTCTCCTCTCCGTTTTGCCCACAGTGCTTTTGAAAACATCTTCCCTTCCCAATGCTTTTGAATTGATTACTGAGACTAACCTGTTCATTTGGTTTGTGAAGCTAACCCTCCCGATATCAATTGTTTGTAATCATTATTTCCTTCTTTCCCATTCGTTTCAGCAACTAACGCTTATTATTCAATTTACTTCTGATTGTGGTTTTCCTCTTTCAATAACGATCATTTGCATTCCATTTGTTTCTTCCATGTATGCATGTTAGTAGGTTGCCACTTTATTTTTTTCTTCCATGTATCGATGTTAGTAGGTTGCCACTTGCTTAGTTTGTTTAATTGCTATAGTGAAGTTCCTACATGTTTGCCATGATTGACACTTCCTATAGTTTGACACATGTTTTCCACTTGCTTCCTTTGTTTATTTCTTCCATAGTATGCATATTTCCCATTGACTGCTTGGAGCATGAAGAAAGCAAAATTAAATTGAAACAAGAAAGGGAAGATAGAATAATAGTGAAAGTTCTTGATGACAATTCTTTTTAATGTGACACAAGTGATATGCAAGTGACATTCTGATTTAAAAAAATTGAGATGGGGAGAGAGATTGTTTGCTGTGACTTTGTCTATCAACAACAAATTCTCCATTTTGTTCTCTTTACTTTAATGCTAAAGTTTTTACAGTAAATGCTACTTGAATGATTCATGTCTTGGTCCATATAAATGCCTATAATCTTATCTCTCTTATAGTTGTAATATGATTGACACATGTTTGGCTAATATTCCTACATACTATTATGGTGTAGGTTCCTTGATACTATCATGGTTTCCAAGACTTTTACTTCCATCATATCCATCCATTCGGTAATTCTTCTTCTAGCTACTTATTCTTCTTCTAGCTACTTATTTGTCTTCCATGATTTGTCTTCTATAATGTATAAAAATGGAGTGAGTTTTGTTTTGTGTTTTCCAGAGATTGATGAGGGTGAATGCAGATTTTTATGATGCTTATCATCATATCCTACCTCCAAATCTCATTGTGGAGAGTGCTTCTGGTTCACGTTTCCGTGCTTCGATTTATATTGGTTCTCTTGGAGTTCCCTACATAGATACTGATACTCCTAAGATAATGGATCTTTTTGGAGTTAATGGTCTATTAGGTGCACCTTCACGTAGGGTGGTTGAGTTGACTTATACTTCACGAGGATGCTTTCGTATTCATATTCCAATGACTACGGACCGTCTAAGGCCTAGGTTGATGCGTAATCAACCACCACCTCTACAAGTTGAACATCCTCAACATGATGTTGCTGGAGTTATTGAAGACAATCCTATTGTTCTTGACTAGATGATCTTCAATATGTTATTTGTTTCATATTATGTTAATCTTTTTCCGCAACCTAATCCTATTGCTGTTTGTTGTAAACCTTATTTAGACCTCTAATATGTTGTTTGTTGTAAACCTTATTTAGACCTTTAATATGTTGTCTGTTGTAAACTGTTGTAAACCTTATTTAGCTTTAATTTATAACTTTTGTTGTTTGTTGTAAAACTTATTTAGACCTTTAATATATTGGCTTTAATTTATACCTTTAATTTATACCTTTTGTTTGCTTCCTAATATTTATTTTGGCCATTACTCGGGCTACCCGTCCATCGGACGGGCATTGAGACTAGTAACAGAAAATGCGAGAGTCCTTTCATCTTTTTCATCTAATTCATCTATCTCTGATCAAAAAAATCTAATTCATCTATCTAATTTTAATAATAAAAAAATAATTTCGATCAGAGAGAGAAGAAGAAGAAGTAGAAAGGGGAAAGCAGAGCAAAACCCGAGAAAGTATGGGAAGAAGAAGATTGGAGGGAATGAAAGTGAAGAACGGTTAATTTAAGCGAGAATCTAAGAATCGCGTTTGATCCATCCACCCACTCACCACGATTGATGATCAATGCCAAAAATGAAACATCTACTGCGAAAGCTTCACATCGGTGGTAGTGGTGCTACCACAATTAATCACAATCCCAATACATTACCAGTTCCACTTCCTCATACTCAGTCGCTTACTACTCCTTCTTCCGCTCTCCCATCTCCGACGCCGACACCGACACCGACACCGTCTCCTTCTCCGTCTCCCTCGTCCACTCCAACCGTCGCTGCGAATCCTCGAAACGACGCTGACCGTGGTGCCAACGACTTTAATTTATTGCAGGAAGAAGAGTTTCAGATTCAATTGGCTCTTGCGATCAGTGCTTCTGATTCCGATCCTCACGACGCCGATGAGTCTGCTCAGATCGATGCCGCTAAACAGATCAGCCTTGGTTACTCTGCTTCTAATACTGACACCCAAGCCCTTGTTCAGTTCCAATCCCTCCGTTATTGGGTATATATATCTATCTAATTATTATTATTATTACTATATAATATAATTACTTGTCTAATTAGTATTTTTATTGCATAATTATAGTAATTTCATTATTATAATTAATTGTTAATAATCAGAAACACACTTGGAGTTAGGGGTAATAACATATATTCATGTTTAGGGCAAGGTTTCTCTGTTGGCCATTTATGTCTCTCATTCTCAGTGCTCAGTTAGTTCATTTAGTGTTGAAATTATAAACACACATTGAAATTTTGTGGTGGCTGAATTGGATATGGATTGGAGAATGATAGAGTTTACTAAATATATGCTCTGTGTGAAGTTATCTTTACACATGTATATCCAATCATATTTCACACTACTAACAGTGTTTAAGTGTAATGGAAGGCGTTAGGCCACACAACATGGTGAACTAGTTCGAATCCTCAATGGTAGAGTTGCACACATTAAGTGTCGGATGATTGCCTCCTCCAGGGAAATGGATTCTCTAACTTTAGGACAAGAAAAGACACATAACTTTAGGTGATTTTAGGCTTAAAGAGGAGAGAAAATTTATAAAAATATGGAGGGAAAACATGAGAGAGATAGAGACAAAGGTAGGTGTCTTTTCCCACCCTAAAGTTTGAGAACCCATACCCTCCTCCAGAGGCAACCTTTGTCTTCACCAAAAGAGTCATCTTTTAGACTTGGATGCCACATTATAATATATCTTGTGAGATAATGAAATATAATAAGACATCTGAATAAAATTCGTTTGTGTTGTTGTGTAGTTGTTCTACTTGTGAATGATATATTATGAAAACTAATTATAAGAAAAGGAATATTTTTCTGTTTTGGATGTGCAATTAAGTCCGGATTCTTGCTGTTTATGAACATTTGACATTGATATAATTTATAATAAGTTTTTTTCTTCTTTTTGAATAAAGTAAGAAACTGTTGATTTTAATTATTCTTGAAATGTGGTTTTCGAAGCAGTCTGTGTTTTTATTTCTGGCAGAATTACAATGTTGTTGGTTATGAGGAGAAAGTTATGGATGGGTTTTATGATGTTTATGGGATCGCCTCAAATTTGAGTGATCGAGGAAAGATGCCGTTGTTGCTGGATCTGCAAACTGTGCCCACTGCCTTGCGAAATGTTGATTATGAAGTGATTTCAGTGAACCGCATAGTTGATGTTGAGCTGCAGCAGCTTGAGAAAAAAGCATGCACATTGTTTGAGGAGTGTAGTGTTTCTGAATTAGGACTGTTTTTGAGTGGTTTAATTCAGAAACTTGCTGATGTTGTTGTTAATAGAATGGGTGGACCGGTTGGTAGTGCTGATCAAATCTTGGAAAAGTGGGCTATGAGGAGTCGTGAATTGCGATATTCTTTAAGAACCATTGTCCTTCCTCTTGGCTCTCTTGATGTTGGACTTTCGCGTCACCGGGCGTTACTTTTTAAGGTAAAATTTTCTCAATTTATTAATTCAAGAGATTTATATATTAAAATCAAACACTTGAGAGTTGAGACAACTGCTTTTGTTCAACTTTTAATCATCGTCCGGTAGTATGTGGAATGAGCTTTTTTATTTTATTTTATTTTATTGTGGAGTTGTATGGCCTATTTTATTTGCTCTGTTTGTTTGACATGTGTTGTCATCAGAATGGACCATGCATATGGTATAATTATATCTTAGTGATGCTGAGCATCTGTCCAACAGCAGAATTCACATTATATTAAACAAGCAATACTCAACTGACATGAACTTCCTTTATCTCTCTCTAGCAGAAAGCAATTAGTTATATGTTACGTTCGATATCAAAGTTGGTTGTTCTCACACAATTTATTTAATTTCAACTAGAGTTAATTTCATTATTCTGATGCTTAGGTACTTGCTGATAGGATCAATATTCCCTGCATGCTTGTAAAGGGGAGCTATTACACAGGAACTGATGATGGGGCTGTGAATTTGATTAAAGCTGATGATGGAAGGTATTTATCTTAGGGTAAAATGTTAATTCCCCTTATAAATATTTGATAGGATTTTAAATAAATCTAGTGGGGCGGTTACTGATGGGGCGCAGGCGGTTACTGGCTAGGCAAGCAGTAATTGTCCTATGTTGTAATATAATGTAGTTGTTGAATTTGTGATTGTCTCTGTGTCTAGAATAGAGCACACTCATATCTATTTATAATAAAATAAGAATCAATTACATTTAAGACTCAATAAACCTAATTGATACTAATAAATACTAATTGATATGACAAATCATAATTGATATTCTATCATAATATATGAGATATTATTTTATATTCTAACACTCCCCCTCAAGCTAA